>NW_026846588.1:112679604-112939727 GCF_025583915.1 Anolis sagrei ordinatus | reverse complement strand
GTGAGGTGGTAGTCCTTTGTGATATTATACATTTTTCTCAGGAGGAGGCAGTGGTTCACAGTATCATAGGCCGCTGACAGGTCTATGAAGACAGCTCCTGTGATCTGCTCCCTTTCAAAGCCATCTTCTAGGTGCTGAGTCAGGTTCAGCACTTAGATATGGATGACTAAGGTTGTGTTTTTATTCAGCTTGTTGAGGATCTAGTCCGATTAAACCCAGTGGGACTTGCTTCTGATGTTCAAACTAGACTGGTTTTAGAAGTGGTGTTCCCTCAAATGGTGAAAACATGTTTGTTCATAGCACATCCTCACCTACACCTTGCATTTAGCATGCTTTGTTTTGTTGTTGCTTATTGGAAGGTAAACACAAGCTGATTTTTGAGGCACGTATTTTATTTATTTATTTATTTATTTATTTATTTATTTTGTGTATTTCTACCCCGCCCTTCTCAACCCCCGAGGGGAGACTCAGGGCGGCTTACAAAAAGGCACAATTTGATGCCTACACAGTAATACAGATAAAATATAGACAGCAATTAAAACAGTTTTAACAGTTAAAAACAATCAAAATATATCACAGTCAATAAAAAACCAATCTTATGCCCAACGTTCGCAACTCAGAGTCCATAACTTTATTCCACATTTTCCATTCCTGTTAGTCGTCGTTGTCCTTTATTTATCTGCCAGATTGCCCACACGCCTGGTCCCAAATCCATGCTTTTAATTTCCTTCTAAAGGAAAGGAGGGATGGCGATTTCCCCGGGGAGTGAATTCCATAGGTGAGGGGCCAACACTGAAAAGGCCCTGCTCCTCGTCCCCGCCAGTCTCACTTGTGATAGAGGCAGGGCCGAGAGCAGGGCCTCCCCAGAAGATCTTAAATTCCGAGGTGGGACGTAGAGGGAGATGCGTTCGGACAGATACACTAGGCCGGAGCCATATAGGGTTTTGTAGGTCAAAACCAGCACTTTGAATTGTGCTCGGAACTGGATCGGCAGCCAGTGGAGTTGACACAAGAGAGGGGTAGTATGCTCCCTGTATGATGCTCCGGTGAGTAATCTGGTTGCCGCCCGCTGGACTAATTGAAGTTTCCGAACAGTCTTCAAAGGCAACCCCACGTAGAGTGTGATGCAGTAATCTATTCGGGATGTAACAAGAGCATGGACCACTGTGGCCAGATCTGACTTCCCAAGGTATGGGCGCAACTGGCGCACAAGTATTAATTGTGCAAATGCTCTCCCGGCCACCGCCGAGACCTGGGGTTCCAGGCTCAGCGATGAGTCCAGGATCACTCCCAAGCTGCAAACCTGCGTCTTCAAGGGGAGTGTAACCCCATCTAACAGAGGCTGTAACCCAATGCCCTGTTCAGCCTTACGACTGACCAGTAGGACCTCTGTCTTGTCTGGATTCAATTTCAATTTGTTAGCTCTCATCCAGTCCGACACAGCCGCCAAGCACCGGTTCAAGGTTTGGACAGCCTCCTTGGTGACAGGTGAGAAGAAGTGACAGATTTGGACATCATCTGCGTAGAAGTGGTGCTCCCTCAAATGGTGAAAACATGTTTGTTCATAGCACATCCTCACCTATACACCTTGTATTTAGCATGCTTTGTTTTGTTGTTGCTTATTGGAAGGTAAACACAAGCTGATTTTTTGAGGCACAAATATCTGAAGAAATCCCATTTTGGAAGGAGACACATACGGTAGGTAAAACACATTCTTCTTAACGTCTAGGACAGTGGTTCTCAACCCATGAGTCCCCAGGTGTTTTGGTCTTCAAATCCTGGAAATCCTAGCATCTGGTACACTGGCTGGGATTTTTGGGAGTTGTAGACTAAAACACCTGTGGACCCACAGGTTGAGAACCACTGATCTAGAACATTTTCCTACCATTGTTATAGAGCTGAGGCTATCATCTGTCGATCGTCCAATCTGCTCCTGCAGATTTCTGTTTAGGGAAGACAAGGACCACTCTGGCTAAGAATTCCAAAGGCTTTGCCTTAAACTACATTTCCCAGAATTCTACAGTAGCAACTCGAATGACTGGCAGATGATAGCCTTTGTTTTATTATGCTGATGGGAAAACATATCTATTTTTATTATGAGCAAACATGTGTAGGATACCCCCACAGCCACATTGTTATTTAAACACATCTTATAAAACAAAACTGTATCGCGGAACAATGGCTTCAAACTACAAGAGAGGAGATTCCATCTGAACATGAGGAAGAACTTCCTGACTGTGAGAGCCGTTCAGCAGTGGAACTCTCTGCCCCGGAGTGTGGTGGAGGCTCCTTCTTTGGAAGCTTTTAAACAGAGGCTGGATGACCATTTGTCAGGGGTGATTTGAATGCAATATTCCTGCTTCTTGGCAGGGGGTTGGACTAGATGGCCCATGAGGTCTCTTCCAACTCTTTGATTCTATGATTCTATGATTACATATAAAGACATTTGTTATGCCTATTTAATACAGAAATTGGTAATATATAATTTCCCCTTGAAGGACTTCTTAGCCCTTACCGATCTCTTAAGAAGGGAACACACCAGCTCTCCTTACTGAAAAGAGAAGTATCTTATTACATTAGAGGTCTCAGCTCTCAGACTGAAAACAGAGGAGATATAGGGGAAAGCATGTACTAGAAATGTTATTTGGTACTTTACCCATCCATCTGAACTACCAATAATCAATGACATTCTCACTCACTCAGAGATGAAATTTCCCCATTTTAATTTTTCTCCATGTGCTCTTACTATAGCAGAAAGATTTATGTTTCAAAAGTGGAATGACAAATGCTCTCCATCTATTATTCAATAGTAGGAGAATTTTACTGTTCTACTCAAGCATTAAGTTTATTATATATGTGCCAAAATCAAGTAAAAACATTCTGGGTTTATATTAAACATATATTAATGTTCATGCCGACCCCAATATATTTATCCAGAATGTTCTACCCTTCTTCATGCTTTCTGTGCTGGTACGGCTGTACCAGGAGCTCCAATTTTATTTGCTTTGTATTAAATGTTTGCTTGCAGTCCTAGGTTTCAGGGACTCTGCAGATAGGTGGCTTCCTTTGGTTGCAGTCATAGGGCAAGTCACCTGTCCATCATCGTTAAGTTTTGGTTCCGCCCCTTGCTCAGGGCAATTGGGAAGGGAAGGGAGCCATTTTTAGTTAGTCTCAGCAAGGAAAACTAATGTACAGGACGTGTGCAAGCTTCCCCTGTACAAAAGCTTCAACCCTTAAGACTTTCCAGGGGAGAACAGTCTTAAGAGTCTCCAAAGATTTCCAGGGAAACAGCCCTAAAGACCAAAGAACTCCAGCTGGAGAACATCTAAGCCTTTACTGGTAGGTCCACTTGGTGTTCGAGAAGCAGTTCGACCCGGTAGCAGAGCCCACATCAGTAAGGGTTAGATTACAGTCAGCCTGGGAGAAGTTAAAAAGGGGACTTTCCTTTAAAGTAAAGAAGAAGTTATTGAAGACAGTTGCCTGTCCTTCGTGAGCAAGTTTAGGAAGCTACCAGTTGCATAAAAGCCTGGAATCATTTGTTTATCTTTACTGAAGACAAGAGAAGTTTCTGTTTGATTGTTCATTAGTAAAGGACTTTGTTATACGTCACAAGCCATCTAAAGATCATTTGTGGTGGAAAACCTCTGAGAACTTCTCTTTGGGCCCCCTGGCTTCCCGCTGGGCAAAGGTTGCACATCCTGTTCTAAAGGAATTTCTTTACAGGCCCAGCACACAACAGAACACTTTCTCTCACACTCTCTCCTTTCTTTCCTTTCATGTTTATCTACAACCCTTAAAAAGTAGTAAGGCTGGATGACTTGAAATGACTCACAGTGGTGACTATGTTGGTCTTGTCAGTGACTTTCTTGTTAAGTCCTGAGCTTTGAACTAAGTGCCAGTTGGGCACAAATGCCACTTCTTTTATACTCCAGACTTTTATAGGATTAGCAAACAGAATCAGTTTGGTGCTGCTAAGGGAGAGGGAAAGCAGATATTAATCTAGATTATGTGCATCTGCTTCATCTGTTTTAACTCTAGGGTCATGGTGGGATAGTCTAAAAGCATCCAGACAAATGGCTCAATGCTATAGACTCATGGGAGTTATAGTTTTACAAGATCTTTAGCCTTCTCTGCCAAAGAATGCTGGTGCGTCACCAAGATACAACCTCTATAATTCCATAACATGGATCCATGGCAGTTAATATAGTGTCAAACTGCATTAATTTTACAGTATTTATTTATCGTGTCATCAGCAACCACACCATTGTATTACATTTCTAACAGAACAAAACAAACAGATAAAAAAAACACAAATCTTGCAAACTTGGTAGTTGATTAAATGTCCTTTGACCAGTATCTGGCCACTTGGAGTGCCTCTGGTGTTGCCGCAAGAAGGTCATGTGCATGTAGCAGGGCTCAGGTTGCGGTCTGTGGTTTGCTCTTCTCCGCACTCGCATGTCGTGGATTCAACTTTGTAGCCCCATTTCTTAAGATTGGCTCTGCATCTCGTGGTGCCAGAGTGCAGTCTGTTCAGCGCCTTCCAAGTCGCCCAGTCTTCTGTCTTCTCATCTGGTATCACCCACGGATTGAGGTGCTGGGTTTGAGCCTGCCACTTTTGAACTCTCGCTTGCTGAGGTGTTCCAGCGAGTGTCTCTGTAGATCTAAGAAAACTATTTCTAGATTTATTTATCGAGTCATCAGCAACCAGTCAGTTATATTACATTTCTAACAGAACAAAGCAAACAAACAGAGAGAATACAAAAATACAAAATACAGAATACAAAATGTGTGAGTTTGGTAGTTGATTAAATGTCCTTTGACCAGTATCTGGCCACTTCTGCTTCTGGCGTTGCTGCAAGAAGGTCCTCCATTGTGCATGTGGCAGGGCTCAGGTTGCATTGCAGTAGGTGGTCAGTGGTATGCTCCTCTCCACACTCACATGTTGAAGATTCCACTTTGTAGCCCCATTTCTGAAGGTTGGCTCTGCATCTCGTGGTGCCAGAGCACAGTCTGTTCAGCGCCTTCCAAGTCGCCCAGTCCTCTGTGTGCCCAGGGGGGAGTCTCTCATTTGGTATCAGCCATTGGTTGAGGCTCTGGGTTTGGGCCTGCCACTTTTGGACTCCCGCTTGCTGGGATGTTCCAGCGAGTGTCTCTGTAGATCTTAGAAAACTATTTCTGGATTTAAGTCGTTGACATGCTGGCTGATACCCAAACAGGGGATGAGCTGGAGACAGGCCCGTAGCCAGGATTTCGTTTCGGGGGGGCTGAATTTGTTTCAGGGGGGGGTTGGGGGGGCTGAGTTTCAGGGGGGCTGAGTCTGAGTGAAAGAGGGTCTACCCTAGCAAACCTTTTGTATCATTACCCCAATACATATATGGGATATATTGAGTATGGTGATCAGATCATGATATGAATAAACATAACAGTTTAATAATGCACCAGTAAGGCCTTTTCGCGAACCACCATGAGAATTTCGGGGGGCCCCCTGACCCCCCCCCCCCCCCCGCCCGCTACATGCCTGGCTGGAGATGTCTCTGCCTTGGTCCTTTCACTATTGGCTGCTACTTCCCGGCGGATGTCAGGTGGTGCAATACCGGCTAAGCAGTGTAATTTCTCCAGTGGTGTAGGGCACAGACACCCGTGATAATGCGGCATGTCTCATTAAGAGCCACATCCACTGTTTTAGTGTGGTGAGATGTGTTCCACACCGGGCATGCATACTCAGCAGCAGTGGGGCTGTTTATTGGTCTAATATTACAGTGTCAAGGAGGTAGAGGAGGCCTTCCAAGTAGGAAAGACTATCAGTGATCTTGGCAACTAGACCTTCCTGTTTATTGGTCTAATATTACAGTGTCAAGGAGGTAGAGGAGGCCTTCCAAGTAGGAAAGACTATCAGTGATCTTGGCAACTAGACCTTCCAATGGATTGCCCTCAAAAGCCCTGCAGATCCTGAAATTTGGAGTGGATTTGGGGGAAATAACAATGAAATTAGCATAAAAAGCCAAGTTTGCCCCTTATCATCTTACGAGAAAAACTTTGAAGAAACTCAAAGCACTTCTGGGTAACAGTTGGCCTGAAATGTTGGAGGCTATGCAGCCCTGCCTGATAGAATCATAGAATCATAGAATCAAAGAGTTGGAAGAGACGTCATGGGCCATCCAGTCCAACCCCCTGTCAAGAAGCAGGAATATTGCATTCAGATCACCCCTGACAGATGGCCATCCAGCCTCTGTTTAAAAGCTTCCAAAGAAGGAGCCTCCACCACACTCCGGGGCAGAGAGTTCCACTGCTAAACAGCTCTCACAGTCAGGAAGTTCTTCCTCGTGTTCAGATGGAATCTCCTCTCTTGTAGTTTGAAGCCATTGTTCCGCGTCCTAGTCTCCAAGGAAGCAGAAAACAAGCTTGCTCCCTCCTCCCTGTGGCTTCCTCTACACATATTTATACATGGCTATCATATCTCCTCTCAGCCTTCTCTTCTTCAGGCTAAACATGCCCAGCTCCTTAAGCCGCTCCTCATAGGGCTTGTTCTCCAGACTCTTGATCATTTTAGTTGCCCTCCTCTGGACACATTCCAGCTTGTCAATATCTCTCTTGATCCTGGGTATCACTTTGCTGCAGTTGGTTACATATCTCAGTTCGTGGTATGTTCTGTGGAAAACCCAGGTTTGCCTCTGCAGAATGTTCGAAATATTATGTTTTCTGGTTTTTCGAAAATGAGGTGTATAAAATGCGTAATGAGACAGAAGCATCAACTTCCAGTCAAGCCAAACTGTTTAATCAGTGTGAAATCTCAGTCCTACTTTATAATTGGGTTGCAAAGATGCAAATCAGCTTGGGGTGGGGGAAATTCAGCCCATCGCAAGCCCTCAATAATGTGAATCACCATAACAGACCCAAACCATTTTAGCAAACTGGATGCCTGTTTTTAAAGACAAATGCTAAATGTATCTGTTACAATAAAATGCGTGGAAGAGGAGAACAAGGAGGGGAAATAACTCCCATTCTTTGACATATTTATTCTCTATTAGAGGCAGGCATACTTGCCAAATTATGTAAAGGCTCTATGTGAAGCAAACAATCAATCACCCAGCAATACCCCCAAGACCAATAAACAGCCCCACTGATCATGAAATATTCACAGCTTGAAAGCAGGATGCACTACCAAGCAAGACTGTCTCATAATTCTTTAGATAAGATACATTTAGGAACTGATGGGTTTTGTATTTAACCCAGCAGTTACCACACCTCTTTTGCAATGACCTCTGCCAGAAGCAAAGTTCAGTCACTAGCAGGTTTCTTGCAGGATTATATTTACCTATGTTTTGGTTATGCAACTAAAGAAATCCAGCCTATTGAATTCAGCATCCTCTTTAGAGTAATGAACAGATTTGAATACCTTTGAGAAGCTCACACAAATATGGACAATCATCATCTTCTATTTAACATTTACCTCCAGTATTTTGATATTCAATGGTATGCGATCTTGGGAGGTTTCATTAATTGCATGACCAAAAAGTGGGAGAAGTGAAAGAAGCCTATTGCCCACAATGCCTGGAATACTCTTGGTGACTGACTGTGGTAGAACATCTGGGTGGTTGAGTATAGAACTCCAGTATGCTGATGACAATGTCGTCTGTGCGCATTCAGAAGAAGATCTACAAGCCACTCTAAACACCTTCGTAGAAGCATACGAGAAGCTCGGCCTGTCATTAAACATCGAGAAAACCAAAGTGCTGTTCCAGCAGTCACCAGCCAACCCCTCCCCAATGCCAGAGATACAGCTTAATGGTGTAACATTAGAAAATGTTGACCATTTCTGCTACCTTGGCAGCCACCTCTCCACCAAAGTCAACATCGACACCGAAATACAACACCGCCTGAGCTCTGCGAGTGCAGCATTTTCCCGAATGAAGCAGAGACTGTTTGAGGACCGAGACATCCGTAGGGATACCAAGGTGCTTGTCTACGAAGCTATTGTCCTCCCAACCCTGCTCTATGCCTGCGAAACGTGGACTGTCTACAGACATCACATGAAACTCCTGGAATGATTCCATCAGCGCTGCCTCTGGAAAATCCTACAAATCTCCTGGGAAGACAAGCGGACAAACGTCAGCGTGCTGGAAGAAGCAAAGACCACCAGCATTGAAGTGATGGTCCTCCGCCATCAACTCCGCTGGACCGGCCACGTTGTCCGGATGCCTGACCACCGCCTCCCAAAACAGTTGCTCTACTCTGAACTTAAGAACGGAAAACGGAATGTTGGTGGACAGGAAAAGAGATTCAAAGATGGCCTCAAAGCCAACCTTAAAATCTCTGGCATAGACACTGAGAACTGGGAAGCCCTGGCCCTTCAGCGCTCCAGCTGGAGGTCAGCTGTGACCAGCAGTGCTACAGAATTTGAGGAGGCACGAGTGGAGGGCGAAAGAGAGAAACGTGCCAGGAGGAAGGCGCGTCAAGCCAACCCCGACCGGGACCGCCTTCCACCTGGAAACCAATGCCTTCACTGTGGGAGAAGATGCTGGTCAAGAATAGGGCTCCACAGCCACCTACGAACCCACAAGGAAACGCATAATTGAAGACCATCTTACTCGTCCAAAGAGGGATCGCCTAAGTAAGTAAGTAAGGTTGAGTACAGGAACCGAAAGAGCACCTAGGTAGGTAAGGAAAGAGATAACAGCCCTAATTCCATGCTTAAAAGTGAATTAATTAACAGCAAAATTTTAGTTTAGTACTGGTATTGGCTTACGCTCCTGCCTTACAACTGAGGGTAGCACGCTTTGGGAAAGAAGCTTCTAATGACTGAATGCAAACTTGGTTTTAAGCATGGGAGAAAACTAAACAGGCACTAGGATACCAGTCTTGTGTAGCACTTTACTATCCTTATTCAACATGTAGCTATTATTTGGAAGAGCAAAAGAAGATGCCATAGTTTCATTCCTGTGTTTGTTGTTACATCTCTTTTAGCCCTGAATCACAAACCTCAAAGAAGTAAGACTGGATAGGCAAAGAGACACGGTATAAAGCTGTATCAGTTAATATATGCCATTTATTGCTAGAAAGGGTTATACAAATGGGTAGGCTGAGACAAATTGTTCTATTCGGTTTCTGTGACTTCCCAACATCCTTTTCCCCCCTCACCATATGTGACTGCTGCTTTTGAAGAAAAGCAATTTAAAGGTAAAACAAGGGCAAAGAAAAAGATTGGAAACACAAAATCATTGCTGTGTGTTGCACTCCAGGCCTTGAAACACCTATGACCACAGCACCACACAAGAGTCCAGAATATAAGCAAACAATTTATTGTAAAAACACATTTAAAAGTATAGGCAAAAAATCACAGATAAAGAAAATCACAAGAAATCTAATCCAAAACGTTTAGGAATAGATAACCCAAACAGTAATCCAAATGTCTCATGCAGATCCCAAGATAACACAGCCCAAGAATAGCCAAAAGGTCACAAGTATAGCATAATTCCAAAAGCAAAAGGTATACTTAGTAATACTTGAGCAGGCATATAGAAACAAGAACATAGAATACTTCCAGGAAACTTAAATCTAAAACCAAAGGCTTGACACAAGAACCAGAGAACTCAGGCCTAGCTTCTCACGTGAACGCTATGTTGCCTGAACTTAGATAAACAACTTGTTAATTAATAGGCACCCATGAAGTCATGTTTTCCCCATGAAATCTCTCCCCCCTTTCCCACATAATTGCTCAAACCTACAATGCCTATCTTCTGCTCTGATCTGTAAATGAAGACCTTTGTTGATCTCCATAACTCTAGGTGTTTTTTCTGAAAGCCTTCTGTATCACTTAGCTCTTCACCCAACTTCTTATCTAATGTTGCAGTTTCTGGCTCCCCTGACTGACCTTGAAGCCCTGCATTTTCCAGGTCAGATTTCTCACAGAGAGAAGCATCATTCCTCTGACCTGAATCTTCATCACTTTGAGCCCCAAGAAATCCCACAGGCAATTCTACAATCCTCATTAAATAATCAGTGAACCCAACAGCCTCAGGAGTCTCAGGCTGATCTCTAACACTGTGCCCAGTTCCTTTGAAAAGGTATATTTAAAATATTTCTGCATAGGACAGTATCTTTCATAGCTCAATTCTATATATATATATATATATATAGAGAGAGAGAGAGAGAGAGAGAGAGAGAGAGTATAACCCCCATAACAGAAAATAGCATGATGACATTCTTGTACCAAACGTTATTCACTTCAATGCGTTTGTTATTATGCATGATTTTGCATATCCACGTGAAATCCGGGAATGAAGATATTGGGATCATCTATATATATAAGAACCTTAAGGTCGTAATTAGGTGGTCAAAAACGGCTAAACCACCGGACGAAATCTCACCACATTTGCCCTGCTAATACCTCTTCCCCCAAGGTATGACCAACAACCCTCAAAACACCAATACACAACAACACAAATGCACAATACCTGAAAAACACAGAGCATGCGCAGAGGCCTCAGGAGGAAAATGATGAGGAAGGGCTCCATTTCCCAGCTTCCCCCACGCCCAAATATCCCTCCGCGTGCGCACTGCCGCAGGAGGAAAACAATGAGCAAGGACTCAATTTCCCAGCTTCCCCCGCACCCAAATCTCCCTCCGCATGCGCACTGCCGTCTGCCTGCCTCCCTCTACACGAGCCCAGCCTGAGAAAGCCCACCAGACCGATGTAAGCACTCATGCTCGGGGAGGGCATGGGAGCTGCGGGGGGGGGGGGCGCCGAGGGCAACTAAAACGACACGAAACGGGAGGAAGAGAAAGAGGGAAAGAAGGAGGGAAGGAGAGAAAGAAAGAAAGAAAGAAAGAGAAGAAAGGAGGGAGAGAAAGAGGGAAAGAAGGAGGGAAAGAAAGAAAGAAAGCAGGGTAGAGAAGGAAGGAAGGGGAGAGGAGGGAAAGAAGGAGAGAAGGAAAGAAAGAAAGGAAGATAGAGAAGGAAGGAAAGAGAGGAAGGAAGGAAGGAGAGAAAGAAGAGAGTCAGGAAGGAAGGTAGGAAGGAAGGAAGGAAGGAGAGAAAGAAGAGAGAGAAAGGAAAGAAGGAGAGAAAGAAGAGAGGGAAGAAGGAAGGAAGGAAGGAAGGAAGGAAGGAAGGAAGGAAGGAAGGAAGGAAGGAAAGGAAGGAAGGAGAGAAAGAAAAGAGAGAAAGAGGGAGAGAAGGTTGGAGCAAAGGAAGCGAGAAAAGAAACAGGTAGAGAAGGAAGAAAGAAGAAGAGAAAGAAAAAGAGGGAAAGAAGGAAAGAGGGAGGGAAAGAAGGAGAGAGAAAAAGAAGGAGGAGAAAGAGGGAGGGAAGGTTTGCCACAGCAATGCGTGGCGGGTACAGCTAGTACTATATATATTGAATAAAAGATTTCAATTCTTCTTACTCCCAAGGATATGTAAGACTATAACATGTAGAGAAAGTTAATTCAGTTTTATATTTGCAACCAACAGAAGAATTTCTGCTGTACATGAAGGTTTGGATATTGTGATCTCTGATTTTGTTGGAGCTTCATATGTCAATTGTGCAACCTATCAAGAAATGTGTTCCCAGTGAGCACCACAGGACACATTTGTTTGCATATACAGCCTGGTTCCTTGCTGAACTTTGACATTTATCTACTAATTTGAATATCAAATTAGTTGATAAACAAATCACGACCACCAGGTTTATCCCCTAGGAGGTATGCATTGCTTCAGTTTAAAATAACAGAAATTAGAATCTAAGTACCAAGCAGGCATGGAGTACATTCTCATAGGGTCAAGGATCATTGAGGTTGTCTATGGAGTTCCTGCTTTAAATAAGGCAGACTGCCATATAATCCAGATTATCAAAGCAGATAATCTACATTATCTTCTTTGAACTGAATTATATGAGTCTACACTGCCATATAATCCAGTTTAAAGCAGATAATCCAGTTCAAGCAGTTCATAGGGTTCTTCCCCCAAGTATAATTCACATTTTTATAGTCCGCCCTTAACATTTATGATTTAACTTTCATCATCATCATCATCATCATCATCATCATCTTTAATTACTTATTAATCGCCCTCCATCCGAGATGCTCCAGGCGATTTACATTGCAGAAATGATACAGGATAAAACACATACATACAAATATTAAAATTAACATGGGTCAAATGCTCTAATAAAAAGCCAGGTCTTAAGTGCTAGGATAAAATGCCCTGAGTCACGCATGGCTCTCAAATAGGGAGGCAAGGAATTCCATAAGATAGGGGCAGAAATAGAGAAGGCCCTGCGTTTGGTGCTCTCCAAGTGCACTTCCCTAGGACCCGGTATATAGAGCAAATCGCATTGGGACGGTCGTGGCGACCTCCGATGATGGTAGAAGGAGAGACGGTCTCTAAGATACAATGGACCCTGGCCATATAAAGATTTAAAGGTCAGGACCAGCATCTTATACAAACCACGATACTCAATTGGGAGCCAGTGTAGATGCCGCAGCACTGGTGTTATATGGCATTTCATGGGCGTTTTTGTGAGTATATGGCTGCAGCATTCTGGACAATACGGAGCTTTCGGGTCGTAGAAATAGGAAGGCCAGCATACAAGGCATTCCAATACTCTAGCCTAGATGTGACCGTGGCATGGATGACTGTGGCCAGAGCCTCATCCGACAGGTAAGGTGCCAGTTGCCTCGCTTGTTGTAGATGGAAAAAGGCCTGTTTGCTGGCAGCAGCGACCTGAGCCTCTATCGTCAGCTGCGAATCCAAAACAACACCTAGGCTCTTAATGGTAGGCGATGGAGATAGAGCAGCGCCATCAAAGGTAGGTAACGGATGGGTCGGACCTATCGGGCGGCCATGCCACAGGATCTCACTCTTCGCCGGATTCACCTTCAGTCTGCTAGCACGTAGTCAGTTCGACAAAGCCTCCAGGCATAAGGTGAAATTGTCAGGGATTGACTTTACTCCAGGCTCCAAGCGCAACAGGAGTTGGGTGTCGTCCGCATATTGATAGCAGTCCAGGCCGAATCTCCGAGCCAAACTGGCAAGGGGTCTAATGCAGATGTTGAAAAGAAGAGGGGAGAGAATTGCATCTTGGGGTACCCCGCATAGGAGGGGGGAACTTTCGGAGACTTGGTCCATATATTCCACGCACTGACTCGGAGGAATTAATTGAACCAATTGAGGGCCTGACCGCGAACTCCGGACATGGCGAGACAGTGGATCATTAAATCGTAGTCAACGGTGTCAAATGCTGCGGTAAGATCGAGAAGTACCAGAAGCGCCGATCCGCCGCTATCAGACTGATTGCGAAGTTTATCTGTAATAGCAGCCAGGACTGTCTCCGTCCCATAGCCCAGGCGAAAACCTGACTGGAAAGGGTCCAGGCCGGCTGTGTCATCCAAAAATTGCTGTAATTGTCCCAATACAGCCTGCTCTATCATCTTACCTAAGAATGGAAGATTAGAGACGGGACGGTAGTTGGCAAGGGTCATAGGGTCCAGGTTGGGCTTCTTCAACAAGGGATGGGCCCTTATGGATTTGACTATTCATGGATTTGATTAATATGTTTTCTGTGGGAATCTCTAGGTCCTACAGCATAATTATGTGGTCAGTTTATGGTGGAGGTGGCCATAGAGCTGCTGGAGGGTCAGATATTCCTAAAGAGATGATTTCTAATTCATGGGTTTTCCCCTGCACTGCATGAAAGTAAGTCAGTAGTATTTTTAAATATCTTATTTTAGAACATGGTACAATGGTTTGTGGTTTGAATTCACAGCATCTTTTTAAAAACCTTCTCTTCAAAAGATCTGCAGAGACAGGGAAACTTTGAGATGTATTGATTGTATGTGGTGGGAGAAAACAATGTTTTGCAAGTCACCAAAGCTTAATAGAACCATTTGTAACTGCCTACACTTCACTGTCATCATTCTAGTACTGAAAAGCATGAGTAGGAAGGTGCTCTACAGATATGTCAAAACAGGCTGATGATTGCTCACATAAAATTGCATCCACTCGCATAAATAATACAGGGCTGTGCTATGGAGGCATGATAAAAGCAACCTATTCAGCAACAGGGCCAGCCGTATCATCGGTCAGGGTGATACAACCGCCTCTGACAAAATATAATAGAGGCAGCAACTATGCTGGGCAGATCTAAACATCATTCTAGCTTTGTTCTTTTTGGAAAATGAAGCTGTGTACACAATGTGACCTGACCTGAACCATTGTGACCTGTCATATGTTGCTTCATATATACTTAATTCAAATGCCATTCTAACCAGTTTTTGGAGTAGGATTGGCTCCATCTTGCTATTCACTTCTACAATATAAATACACAACCCAGTTACATAGAATTAGCAGCTGTAGGTTTATTTCACTGATACAAGTTCAAAAATCATAGCTTAGAAATTAACTCTAAAATCATAGTGAAAATTTCTTGGTTTACTCTCATTCAGAGCTTGAATGGGAGAGCTGCATTACATTGAATTCAGTGTGGAAAAGTGGCACACACACACACACACACACACACACACATATATCCACAAATACCCAATATTTTGATGACTAGAGGAAATATTCAGGTAGCCCATTGAATTCCTGGAGTTACTTTTCTAATTGAGCAGAAATATATTAATTATGCATTCTTAGTTGTGATAATGAGATTTATGAAGATTTATGTATGTTTTAATGTTTTTATGTGTTTATTTTATTTTATTTACATTTTAGCATGAATATTTTTAACTGCTTTGGAAGGCAGCTTGGTTTCTGTTCTGGTAGAAAGGTGGCATAGGACTGCAATAAAAATGCCTGAACAAGTCCACTTTTTGGTTATTTTTAAAAGCCTCCACTATTCCAATCACTGGCTCATACTACGGAGCCCCCAGTGGCGCAGTGGGTTAAACCCCTGTGCCGGCAGGACTGAAGACCGACAGGTTGCAGGTTCGAATCTGGGGAGAGGCGGATGAACTCCCTCTATCAGCTCCAGCTCCTCATGCGGGGACATGAGAGAAGCCTCCCACAAGGATGATAAAACATCAAATCATCTGGGCGTCCCCTGGGCAACATCCTTGCAGACGGCCAATTCTCTCACAACAGAAGCGACTTGAGCTCCTGACATGACAAAAAAAAAAACTACAAAGCAAACTCACCCAATCCAACTTGTCATCTCCGTAACACCAACAACAGAGCACAAGCCAGCAGCACAAGTCAACACCTGAACCATGTCATATTCCTCTAACACCACTTTGTGAGGTCACATTCCATAGCTATAGAAGTAACTAAATAAGCTACAATAGATTGCTAAAAGATCAAGTTTTCCTTGTTAAGTTACACCTAGCTACACTTTTGTTGTCAGAGAAAGGAAGTATAAACAGAACTTGGAAACAACCCATACCCATTCTGACTGAAAGTTTCTGGGAACTGTCATAGAATCATAGAATCAAAGAGTTGGAAGAGACCTCATGGGCCATCCAGTCCAACCCCCTGCCAAGAAGCAGGAATATTGCATTCAAATCACCCCTGACAGATGGCCATCCAGCCTCTGTATTGTCGAAGGCTTTCATGGCCGGAATCCATGGATTGTTGTAGGTTTTTCCGGGCTATATGGCCATGTTCAGAACATGGCCATATAGCCCGGAAAAACCTACAACAACTCATCCAGCCTCTGTTCAAAAGCTTCCAAAGAAGGAGTCATCTGCAAACAACTTTTTCCTAATACAAGAAATTGGCTATTTAGTCATTCCTAGCTTGCTCAGGCATACACAACCTTCTCCTCTTCGCTTTGTCCACAGCATCTTGCCTCCGTAAAATCTCTCTAATTTTTGCCTCAGTGGAGTTCTGATACTAAACATGATTTCAGCCAAACAAAAGCCACTCAGAAAAATAGCTGGACACAATGGGCGAGAGATATAGGTCGCTCCATTTTACTTAAAGAATGGGAACGGATTTGGAAGGACAAAATAAGATTTACAAGAGCCACTACCATAATAGAGAACTGGTACAAAGTTTTTTGTTGATGGCATTTAACACCAGTCCAGCTTTCCAAATTTAACGGAAAACACAACAAGTTATGCTGGAAATGCAAGAAGGAAACAGGAACATATTTCCATCTATTTTGGAGCTGTAAAGAGATCCAGAAGTTCTGGTCACTGGTTCACATGCATATACAAAATATAATTAAAACAAAATTCGAAATGAAGCCAGAGTACTATTTGTTGAATATAACTAATCTTGATTTAAAGAACAATGAGGGAAAAAAATTCTTTTATCTGTCAGCAGCAGCAAGAATATTAATTGCACAAAAATTGAAAGTTAAAGAAAGACCTTCTAATGAGGATTGGATTAAGAAGGCTGTAGAATTTATGGACTTGGACAGACTCTCATATCTCTTAAAAGACCCGAGTAAGGGTAAGCAAATAAATTGGAACCAATTAAAAGAATATCTAAAAGGGAAAAATAAACTTAATATATAAAATCAGGTATTTCGGAGCAGAACTGAACTTGAAAAAGGATCAGACCACAAGAAGATGTGTAAACCCAAAGCCATTACCTCTGTGGACTGAACGGAAAGTCAAAATGATGTGCGTGTAACCCTTTCACCCCTTTTTTCTTTTTTTCTTTCTTTCTTCTTAGCACTGATGTGTGGACTGCACTGCCTTCCCCTGCACTCCTCGCCCATACCCCTCCCGTTTCCCACAATTCCCGTCACCTCCTAATCTCTCAATCTCTTAATTTCCTACTTTTCTATCATTCTGATTGTTCCCCCTCTTTCATTGTCAAAGAAAATTTACAATAAAGATTATTGAACAAAACAAAAAAAGGAAAATAGCTGGACACTAACTGATCATTTCCTCTCAATTTTCACAAGTTTTCCTTCAGTGTCAAATGTTACTGTTATTGTGGAGAATTGTCTTTTTGTTGAGTTGAAAACGCCAGCTCAAAATCATGTAGACTAGGGACCTCATCACAAAAGCCAATGGATTCACCACACATCATAGTGAGTCCATGGGGTCCTGGCGGGGGGAGTGGAGGACCTGTCACACCATGCCCTTCATCACCCACTTTACCTTGACCCCCATCGAATGGGGGGAAGCGTCACTGCCTGCCTTCCCCTCATTCCTCCTAAGGCAACACGAGAAGCCTACTGATCTCCTCTTTCAGCATGAAACCTGACCAGAAGTTCCTGTGTGTCATACAACGGGCTCTGTGTCAAAAGCAGAGAGCAAGAAGAGTACAACAAGCAAATCAGTCCATCTGGTGAGGTCCTATATGACTCTCTTGGTGTCATCATTTCTGAGAAGCCTTTTCAACAACATAATTGGTGGGGAATGGCAGGGGATTCCTTAGCATTTGTATGGATTTATTTTCCTCTCAGCATTTGCTAAGCCTGTTAATGGTGCAGAAAAAAGCAGTCTAGCAAGAGAATGATATTGATATCGAGCTGCTTTTAGCAGGGTCTCCTTGAGAGAGAGAAACCCGAGGACCGTGCCTAAAGGGCTCTGGGTCCCTTGGTGAGGCCAGCGAGAGCCAATCCAAAAAGTAAAAATATTATAAATAATAATGCCTCATCCAAGTGGAAGAAGTTTCTTTTCAGCAACCGAGGTTTATTGTGATTCAGCTGAGATCAGATGCATTACAGGAATCATTCCACTGCAAGCATACAGATACAAAGATTTCAGGCATTTTTATACAGTACAGGACAAAAGAAAGCAGTTTGAAACTCCCGCCGCCCCTTGCCGGCCGGCTTGACGCTGATTGGTTGAGGCTGGAACAGCTGGGAGGAGGCTTGGCGGCCCGCCTCAGCTTTCAGCCAATCAGAACGCTCCTGCGCCTCGGGAGGGCCAATGGGCGCCCTCCGCTCGCTTCTGAGTTTAGACCAATCAGGAGTGAGGAGGCGGAACGGCCGCAGACAAAGGGGAAAGATGATGGGATTGGGATTTCCTGCCCGCTGGAATGCGGGCTTTGTTTTAGGCGGGAAAAGGGTGATCCCTTTAAACAAAGAGGCTTTCCTGTCCTTGATGGGTCTGGGAAGCAGTATGAAAGGCTGGTTCGGTATCGGACCACCCGGAGGGTCAACGATATCTTTTTGATTAAATCAATCTTTTCTTTCCTAGTCTCTGCTGACCCCCTTCCCTTCGCTGGCCTTGCTCCGAGGGCTAGGGTTGGGGATCAGTAGTATTGTCCATGCTGATGAATCAATCAAGGGTGATTTAGGGAGAGGCTTGAGCTCTTCCCTTTAGGCAGTTCCTGGTCACGCCGCTTTTGTGGGGCAGAGGTCAAGGGGGTGATGGCATAGAGGAATTCATAAGGGTTACATACATATCATAACCATAAAACACAGGCATCACTAATACACAGGCATTTCATAATATCCCAACCCACAATCCATCCCAACCCCAGTTCATTACAATATTGGATCTTTATTATAACGCAAACTGGAGATCTCATAGTCCTTTGGCAAAGGTGCGTGGAAACTGAGGCTGCTTGCATTTCAAGGCAAGCACCAGAAGGAAGTTCCTAAGCCAGGGATGTGGCAAACAGTTCAGTTCATGAAGCAGAGAGTCAATAAGAAAAAGGCAGGAGCCCAGTGATGGGCGCTGGGTTGGGTAGTAGCAGAGTCCATAGTCCAGTGCATAAGTCAGAGAGTTCACAAAGAGGAGACAGGAACCCAGTTATGTGCGCTGGGTCAGGAAGCAGCAGAATCCATTGTCCGGCCCTTGGCGAACTACAAATACTTGGGAGGGGGGGAAAGATGCTCGGCATCAATATCAAGGCAAGAGATGGTTGAACATAAATTGGCTTCATAGTCTTGCCAAGTTGCAGAATCTATTAAGTCTGTGTCTCTCTCTGTGCTTCAATAGGAAGAGATACGGAGGCAGCCATAGCAACTCTCATTACACTAGGTTGTGAAAATATTTCTCAGCATGATTAGCCAGGGCAAACAAATGAGGCACTGTGGATTTAATAACAGCAAACTAAGACTGAGATAGAGAAAGAGATGCAGGCTGTGATTCAGCCACTCTTTTCATTTACTTTTCAAAGCATTCCACCTGGTGGCTAGTAAAGTCAGTGCCTCGCAAGGAAAACGAAAAACAACATGGGTAAGGAAAAATAAGAGAAATGGGTAAAGCAGCATATTGTTGGCAAATATTTGGATGTATCTGCACAACTTTCAGATTCTCTGCTCTAGCTCAGAGGAGTTTCCTAGAGCTATTTAGTACCCTTCCACGCAGCTGTATAAAATCCACATTGAACTGGATTATGTGGCAGTGTGGAATTAGATAACCCAGTTCAAAGCAGATATTGTGAATTATCTGCCTTGATATTCTGGATTTTATGGCTTACTAATCCATATAGTCATTACTTTGTGGCAAGAAGACAAGAAGAGAAAAATGGTTTGACTCTGGATCTCAGCTCTGATGTCATCATTGTGCAGCTCAGAGCTGATGTCACAATGCACAATGATGACATCAGTGCTGGTTTCTACGGGGTTTCCTCCAGAAGTCTCAGCACTTTTGTAATCATTGTGCATCTGGCTACGAGGAGGAAGCCAGACACTTGTTTAATCCTGTCTTCTTGCTGAAAAATTCAGAATGGTTGAGTAGACTGGTTTCAAAGGCTTTACAGATATATTGAAAGGAAGGTCCATTGCTCAGGCTAGTGTAGATCCGCATGTAGATATTTACCCTGTGTTTGCATTATGTTTGAGTGAGGCCCCAGTATTTATTATCAATCAGGACTGACTAGAATCTGGTGTCTTCCAATGGCCCATCTACACAGACCTAAAATTAAAATTTGCTTCCAAATTAGCTTGAAGTGTCCAAATGCTGCCTCTATCGAATCCAGTTTAACCCAGTTTAACTTAGGTTTACTTTAAGTCAAATGAATATCTGGGATGGTGTGTGGACTTTCCAGGAAGGTCCACCCTTTCCCAGATATGGGGAAGTGGATGAAGTTCAAAACAGAGTATTATTTGGCGACTTATGGACTGGGCACGTATAACTAGGGACTAATCAATCAATCAAAGGTACACAGTGATTCCTCTGTTCATCAGTCTCAATGCATCTCAGTAATCTTGTACATGGTAGCAACACTTTATTTTTTAGAGACATTATGTAACTGATCAATTATAATTCCCACAGATGTAAGTCCATTTACAAAGATGTACATTCCCAACAGGATTCTGTCTCTGACATATATGCTGCCTTATTCCCAAGGACATGACTCATGGTGATTTACAATGAAATGGGGGCCACACACACAAAAAAAACAATAAAATTAAAAAGAACACTCTGGAAAAATTAAGTAATCATTTAGAAGCACATATAACACCTGGCTGTGGTGTTGGAGGAAAGTTCTGAGAGTGCCTTGGACTGCGAGAAGTCCATCCTCCAGGAAATAAAGCCCGACTGCTCACTGGAGGGAAGGATACTAGAAACAAAGTTGAAGTACTTTGGCCACATCATGAGGAGACAGCAAAGCCTAGAGAAGACAATTATGCTGGGGAAAGCGGAAGGTAAAAGGAAGATGGGCCGACCAAGGGCAAGATGGATGGATGGCATCCTTGAAGTGACTCGACTGACCTTGAAGCAGCTGGGGGTGGTGACGGCCGACAGGGAGCTCTGGCGTGGGCTGGTCCATGAGGTCACAAAGAGTCGGAGACGACTGAACGAATGAACAACAACATAACACCTGGATCACCTCCCATCTGGAAATCAATGTTCTCACTGTGAAAACTGAAAAGAAAAATGGGTTCCCTTGGAACTGAAGAGACCAAAATCTACTAATTGCAGTAATGTCAATCTATCTAAATGAACTCAATGTATACATACAAATGCAAATGTCAATGAAACATAGGGTTGTTACATTCACATTAAACAGAAATAATTTGTTCTTTTCTTGAAAGTGAAAAAAAATGAAAAAAATCTTCACGTGAGTAGAAATAGTCCTTGTGTCTTTAGTACAGAAGAGTAGACTACAGGTCCTGCACAATGAATGTCCTATTTTCTTTATTACATAAGAGCAGACTCCAGCATTCACAATGAAGTGTCCTATTCTCTTTGTTACACAAGAGTAGACTCCAACATTCAACCGGTTTTGACTCACAGGAGACCCAACTCCTGATGAAGACTCCTGTGAGTCGAAACCAGTTGAAGATTGGAGTCTACTTTTGTGTAACAAAGAGAATAGGACACTTCATTGTGAATGCTGGAGTCTACTCACTGTGAAAAAACATAGAGATCAAAAATAGGCCTTTACAGTCACCTATGAACCCACTACCAAGACCCTACACTTGGAGGAGAATCATATTCAGCCATGAGTGATAGCCTATGATGATGAATATAGTTCAGTTTGGCATCTTCCAAGACTGCCAAAGGGAGACCTATTCACATTCGCTTGACTACTGCATCAGGATTTATATCCATAGGAATTGACTTGGCTTTTCCAAAGAACCCTGGAAGATGGTCACTAGACTTGTCTTGGTCCCTCATCCCCCAATATAGTGTTATGTACATTACTTTTCTCTAGGTACAACATAAAAGGCATACAAACCCTCTGGCCATTTCTGAGCAGCTGAAACATTTGTGACTATTCTTTCCATTTCTTTCAGCCTTTTTTCCTTTTGCCTGATGGAATCTGACTTGCTCAAAATTACAGTAGGACAAAAATAGCATAGAATCAGTAAGAAGAGGTGGGAAGGTCCAGCAAGGAGGGAAAAGATGAGAAAGGATCATAGACATTAATACAGTTTGGAAACATACATCCTCTAATGAGACTTGACACATCAAATAAAGATGTCGCCTTCTTGATTTATTTATGGAGAATGCATAAATAAATTCTACTAGCGATTTCTACTAGTGAGCGCTGATGGAAATACAAAACCATTAGGAAATGCAGAAGTGTATAGCTCAGATGTGTCAGATGCAAATGAAAACCTGGTGTGAAGTTAAGGATGCATGTACACTGCAGAATTAATGCAATTTGACACCACTTTAACTATCCTGGCTCAATACTATAAGGATCTGTGGAGTTGTAATTTGGTGAGGCACTAGAACTGTTAGAGAGAGAAGACTAATAATCTTAATTATTATTATTATTATTATTATTATTATTATTATTATTATTATTATTTCAAAGTTTTCTATACCGAGCTTCTCACCTCTTAGAGGGACTCAGCCCGGTTTACAACCATAAAAACATACAATCAGTAAAATATCATAGTTCATAATTACAATAACACATTTAAAATAACAACTATATTTAAAACTACGGTGGTCAGTCGTCATATTAAAAACAAGCGTACCTCATCTTCCATCCACAATCCTAGGGTGCTATCTCATTCATCGAAAGCCTGTCTCCACAACCACGTCTTCACCCGTTTCCTGAATGTCAGGATAGACAGGGCGGTTCTGACCTCCGGTGGGAGAGAGTTCCAGAGTCGCAGGGCCACCACCGAGAAGGCCCTGTCCCTCGTCCCCACCAGGCGCGCTTGTGAGGCCAGTGGGACCGAGAGCAGGGCCTCTCCAGACGATCTTAGTAATCTTGATGATATAACAACAACAACTTTATTTATACCCTGCCACCATCTCCCCAAGGGGACTCAGGACAGCTTACATGGGGCCATGCCCAGAAATACAGTAAACAATAATACAAAAACACAACAGATAATAAAAAAATAACACAAGATCCAAAAACCAATATAAATAAACAGAGCAACAATATAAAATCAGAACATTAAAACACAGAAAATTGATCACAGTGGGCAAGGCCAATTGACACGATTAAAATTTAAAACACTGGGTGAGAGGGCAATGTAAAGTATTAGGACAGGGGATCCGGGGAATAAGGTAGGGTAGGATTTACTTGCACTAACAGGCAAATATATAGAATGGGGGATGCCTGGCTCGAGAGTAGTACGTGTGAAAAAGATCTTGGAGTCCTCATGGACAACAAGTTAAACATGAGCCAACAATGTGATGTCGCGGCAAAAAAAGCCAATGGGATTTTGGCCTGCATCAATAGGAGCATAGTGTCTAGATCTAGGGAAGTCCTACCCCTCTATTCTGCTCTGGTTAGACCACACCTGGAATATTGTGTCCAATTCTGGGCACCACAATTCAAGAGAGATATTGACAAGCTGGAATGTGTCCAGAGGAGGGCGACTAAAATGATCAAGGGTCTGGAGAACAAGCCCTATGAGGAGCGGGTTAAGGAGCTGGGCATGTTTAGCCTGAAGAAGAGAAGGCTGAGAGGAGAGATGATAGCCATGTATAAATATGTGAGAGTAAGCCACAGGGAGGAGGGAGCAAACTTGTTTTCTGCTTCCTCGGAGACTAGGACGTGGAACAATGGCTTCAAACTACAAGAGAGGAGATTCCATCTGAACATGAGGAAGAACTTCCTGACTGTGAGAGCCGTTCAGCAGTGGAACTCTTTGCCCTGGAGTGTGGTGGAGGCTCCTTCTTTGGAAGCTTTTAAACAGGGGCTGGATGGCCATCTGTCAGGGGTGATTTGAATGCAATATTCCTGCTTCTTGGCAGGGGGTTGGACTGGATGGCCCATGAGGTCTCTTCCAACTCTTTGATTCTATGATTCTAAGGTAAAATAAAGTGCTTCTGAGGGAATTTTATGCAGAGTTTGGTCAGGGATTGTTGTACATTCAAACACTGAAGGCACACTGGAACAGCCAAGTTTTCAGGCTCCCATGATTCCATAGCATTGAGCCAGGGCAATTAAAATGGAGTCAAATGACATTAATTTTACAGTATAGATGCAGCCTCACTTTGCCTATTTATTTATTATTTATTTATTTGCTTTACTTCTATACCGCCTTTCTCAGCCGAAATGGCGACTCAAGGCGGTTTACACAGTAAAGGTTAACACAATAACATCAAGAAGGCAATTAAAAACACATTATACAAAACATCAAGTCAAAACAATCATTATCATAGATGTGCGCCTCAGCAAACAAATCAGAATCAGAATCCGTAATCAGAATCCTTTATACCAATTCCTATGTTCAGTTGTACCATCTTACTGTATTTCATTGCATTATTAGCCAAACGCTTGTTCATAAAGCCAAGTCTTGACCTTCCTCCGGAATGCCAGCAGTGAAGGGGCCTGTCTGATGTCCACAGGTAGGGCGTTCCACAGCTGAGGGGCCACCACCGAGAAGGCCCTGTCTCTCGTTCCCGCCAATCGCGCCTGTGATGCAGGCGGGACCGAGAGCAGGGCCTCCCCAGACGATCTTAATGTCCTGGTTGGTTCATAGGAGGAGATGCGTTCAGAGAGGTAGGTAGGGCCAGAACCGTTTAGGGCTTTATAGGCTAAAGCCAGCACCTTGAATTGTGCCCGGTAGCAGATTGGCAGCCAGTGGAGCTGGCACAACAGAGGAGTGGTGTTCCTAATAGTTCCTAATAGTGGAACTCGACCTGAGGATGAAAGTTGAAAAAGTAGGAGGGAAACAAGATGCATTAATATTTATTGAATACTGAAATAATAATAATAATAATAATAATAATAATAATAACAACAACAACAAAAACACTTTATTTATATTCTGCCCTTCTCACCCCAAAGGGGACTCAGGGCAGATCACAAGTACACATACATGGCAAACATTTAATGCCGTTTGTATAGATGGGGGTCCTCAAACATTTCAAACAGAGGGCCAGGTCACAGTCCCTCAAACTGCGGGAGGGCCGGATTATAATTTGAAAAAAAACATGAATAGATTACTATGCACACTGCACATATCTTATTTGTAGCACAAAAAACACTTTAAAACAATACAATAATTAAAATGAAGAACAATTTTAACAAATATAAACATTAGTATTTCAATGAGAAGTGTGTACCTGCTTTTGGCTGATGAGATACGATTGTTGTTGTTGTGTGCTTTCAAGTCGTTTCAGACTTAAGTTGACGCTGAACGAGGGCTGGGTAAGTGACTTTGGAGGGCCGTATCCGGCCGCGGGCCTTAGTTTGAGGACCCTGGTGTAGACAGCACACAGTACACAGACAGAACAAAAGGAGGTTTTTGTGTCTTGCCACAGGGGGTGCTGTCGCTCCATCCCCTATGACGAAGAGCCATCAGGACTTCCTCATTCTAGCATTTTCTGATCTTCTTTTTCTTTATGGCATTGTAAAACACCTCCCCCGCTTTTTAGCGGTACCTAATTTCTCTAATTACAGCTAAAGCCATTTTCAAACTGCTTAGGTAAACAGTGAGCAGTGGTAACAGTTGGCTGCCCATGCCAACTCGAGATTCAAACTTGCAACCTTTCAGTTGATAGATCTTATAGTTGCTGATGATTTACCAGCTGTGCTAAACCTCTGGCCCTATAATGACAGTGTTTATCAAGCCATCTTGGTGAAAACAAGACATGGTTTGGGAGATTTGCCAATTTGAACAGTATAAATTTGATTAGGCAGCAATAATTATTTTTATACTGGTGTGGGTCTCACTGAACGGAGGCATGAGCCACTGGATTGTCCTGTTAGTTAATGAACTCGGGCAGATTTGAAAATGAACTGCTGCAGTAGAATAAGTAACAGCTACTTAACAGCTTTTCTTTATAACAATATGCACCAAGCTTAGAGAGCAGTCATCTCAGGCCAGTTTGGGTGAGTGAAATTAGGACCATGTCATCTGCATATAATAGGATGGAGATTTGCTTGGATCCTACTGCAGGTGGAAAAAATTCTGGCACCGAGAGTGCAGGTATTATATCATTCAAGGAAAGGTTAAAGAGTATTGGTGCCAATAGACACCCTTGTTTTACTCCTTTATTAGTATGAATGGGGTCAGTCAATGAGCCAGAAATCACGTGTTCATTTTACCCTATTTAACTATTGGAGAAATGTAAAAGATTCCTCAGTTAGGGTTCTTCCCAAGGGATGTTTTGAACAGCTAGCAAAATGCAAAATCTAGAATACTAGATGCCAGAAGCTGCTGGAATTTCACCCCACTCTGATAAGTCTTCTATCTTGAACTCAAGGGAGAAGCTCCATGAATATATTTTTAATAATTGTGCCCACCATGATAGGCAGGCCATTAATAACTCCAAATTCTCCCACTGGTTTAGACTATACAAACTTGACCATGATAGGGCTATCTACCTGACTAGGCTCACATTTACAAAACTTAGGCAAGCCTTCACAGCTCTTCGTTTTCAAAGCATGCCCACAGTAGTGATTGATGGCAGATATACGGGCACCCCTCTGGCTATTTGTTTATGTGTTTGCGGGGCCCCAGAAATTGAAGATCTGCCTCACTATTTGCTTTCCTGCCCTTTGTATTCTGAACCAAGAACCAAAATCCTGGGGTTTATTCTCCACCTCCTTCAGACCAACACTGTGTCCGAAAAGATTTTCTATCTCTTGGCTGACACTAACCCCGTGGTTACTCCCAAGGTGTCTCTTTTTGCCCTGGCAGCACAGAAAATCCGGGCAAAACTAATCTCTGATATTGCAGTTGACTGTGCTGGGGATGCTTTCAACTAATAATGGCTGTTTATGTAGTTTTAATAATGCTGTTTCTATTTGCTTTTACTTGGTTTTTAATTATGCAGGTATCAGTCTATACATTATGTAGTTTTTTAAAGGTGCATCTTGCCATCGATATATGTAGCATTTTAATGATTTATAGGATTTTATTGTGTATTTTACATTGTATTTAATAATTTGGTGTTCATGTATTTATTTATTTGCCTTGCCTTGTATGTGAAAGACCTATGGTCTAAGCATCGAATAAACTACTACTACTACTTAACAGTGTAGGGAAAGTGTAACTGATAGTGTAAACAAGTGAGGAGTTTGTGCAACTGGAATATCTGTGTCAGGACCCAGGCAGAGCAACGAGGCAAAACAGCAGCTTAAGGGTTAACAAAGGGTGTTTAATGGCAAATTAACAAGTCAAAGGGCTCTTCTCAGCAGAGCTTGTAAACAAAAGAGCCTGAGGCTTGCAGGAATGTAAACAAACAGTAACCCAGGCAGTCTGGGCAGCAAAAAGGAAAACAGAAGTAAAGCAGGCAAAACTGTTCGTGGTTAGAACGGAATACAGTCAGTTCAAAAATCACAACACAAAAAGCAGAATGAGGAGCAGTCCGAAATCCACGCTGGAGACAGGCAGGAATGTAGAATGGTCAAGACGGTCCAGAGGTCAGGGCAGGAGACAAGACTCACGGTTCCAAGCCAGGCAAAGTAGTCAGCACGATCACGGAAACACGATTCTGGATGCAAGGACTCAAGGCAAGAGTTAACAGCAGGATACACGGGTACACGACGCTTTGAACTCTGCAACATAATGGACCCAAGGCTACTCCTTAAATCCCATCAGAATCACTAGATTCGCTTCCAGGTGCATCCAGTTCCACAGGTGAACTGCGTTCCCTCCATTGCTGCCAATCTGCACTCCGGGCTGCATCCTGAGAAGCAGTATCCGAAACCCATGAGTCTGTGAACCCTTGGAACTCCCCACTGGAGGTTGGAGCATTAATCACATCCTGAACCTCCTGGACCCTAGTCCAGTCCAGCTCTTCATCATCACTTTCAGACCCGTAGCTATCTGCTATGTCTTTAAGACGCTTGGAAATGGATTCCTCATCGTTATCAGAACTGCGTGCTACTCGTTTTACACCACGGTAATCCTCCATCTCCATCTCCTCATGAGTAAACCCCTGAAAGTCTTCCTCATCACTAGATTCTAGGAACATTTCCCTAATGTGCTTCAGCTGCTGCTGAGTGTCCTCCTCTTCCAAGCCTCGTTTCCTCCTACTAGCACTAGTAGATACAGAAGGCACATGCTGAGTTACAACAATCTGTTTAGAAAATAATACTGGAAAAAGAAAGCTAATTACTTACTATTATTTATTTATTTATTTACTATATTTATATACCGCCCCTCTCAGCCCACAGGCGACTCAGGGCGGTTAACAGAGGCAACAATTTAATGCCAACAAGAGCATAAAACATGTAAAAACATTAACATATAATATAATATCTTCACAATTAAAAACATAAATCATAAATATCTCTTAGTTAAAAACGTTGTCCAAAATCACCAACCAATCGTTCCATATTCCTACGTCTGTTACACTGCATTGTCTGAAATTTTCTATCGAAACTGAAAATTTATCAACATTTTCTTTAGCATAGCAAATGTGGAAAATGTCATAATTTTCATTTGCCAAAGGAACTAGATTTTTTTTTTATGTTTTTAATCTTGACAGGGAAAAAATGCATTTGCAGAGCTTCCTGTAAAGATAACAAAGGTTTAATTAACATGACTATCATCATCCATGCAAAACGTTCCTTTTAAATCACCTTCACACCTTTACTGGGATCTGTGAGTCAATTATTGCCTACGCAGGTCTTATCATGCATAAAAAGGGAAAGGGGGGGTACAATTTAATCCCACAATTATACCTAGAGGTTTCAAAGGACAATATGGATATTAAGTACTCGGTTCTACTTGCCCTTTAAATACAGGTGGCTAGCTAAGGATTCCAATGAAAATGTTAATGCTATTTTTTCTGTTACTGCTTTGTTGTTTCATTACTGTTCAGGTTAGCACGTCCCAACCTGAAACATTGGCAGAAGTTATGTGAAAATAGAAAAGACTTATATAAAATCTTAATATATTTTTATACATGGCACTGGTAGCAATTTTGAGCTTGTCCAAAGCATACCAGTTAATCATAGAATCATAGAATCAAAGAGTTGGAAGAGACCTCATGGGCCATCCAGTCCAACCCCCTGCCAAGAAGCAGGAATATTGCATTCAAATCACCCCTGACAGATGGCCATCCAGCCAGCCTCTGTTTAAAAGCTTCCAAAGAAGGAGCCTCCACCACACTCTGGGGCAGAGAGTTCCACTGCTGAACGGCTCTCACAATCAGGAAGTTCTTCCTCATGTTCAGATGGAATCTCCTCTCTTGTAGTTTGAAGCCATTGTTCCACGTCCTAGTCTCCAGGGAAGCAGAAAACAAGCTTGCTCCCTCCTCCCTGTGGTTTCATCTCACATATTTATACATGGCTATCATATCTCCTCTCAGCCTCTCTTCTTCAGGCTAAACGTGCCTAGCTCCTTAAGCTGCTCCTCATAGTGCTTGTTCTCCAGACCCTTGATCATCTTAGTCGCCCTCCTTTGGACACATTCCAGCTTGTCAATATCTCTCTTGAACTTTGGTGCCCAGAATTGGACACAATATTCCAGGTGTGGTCTAATAGAGGGGTAGCATTACTTAGCTAGATCTAGACACTATGCTCCTATTGATGCAGACCAAAATCCCATAGGTTTTTTTTTTGCCACCACATCACATTGTTGGTTCATGTTTAACTTGTTGTCCACGAGGATTCCAAGATCTTTTTCAAACGTATTGCTCTCAAGCCAGGCATTGTCCCCCATTCTGTATCTTTGCATTTCGTTTTTTCTGCCTAAGTGGAGTATCTTGCATTTGTCCCTGTTGAATTTCATTTTGTTAGTTTTGGCCCATCTCTCTAATCTGTCAAGATCGTTTTGAATCCTGCTCCTGTCCTCTGGAGTATTGGCTATCCCTCCCAATTTGGTGTCATTTGCAAACTTGATGATCCTGCCTTCTAGCCCTTCATCTAAGTCATTAATAAAGATGTTGAACAGGACCAGGCCCAGGAGGGAACCCTGCGGCACTCCACTCGTCACTTCTTTCCAAGATGAAGAGGAAGCATTAGTGAGTACCCTCTGGGTTCGTCCATTTAACCAATTACAGATCCACCTCACCGTAGTTTTGCCTAGCCCACATTGGACTAGTTTGTTTGCCAGAAGGTTGTGAGGGGCCTTGTCGAAGGCCTTACTGAAATCCAGGTATGCTACATCCACGGCATTCCCCACATCTATCCAGCTTGTAACTCTATCGAAAAAAGAGATCAGATTAGTCTGGCATGACTTGTTTTTGATAAATCCATGTTTCTATTAGCAATGACCACATTTGTTTCTAAATGTTTGCAGACCACTTCCTTAATAATCTTTTCCAGAATCTTGCCTGGTATCGACGTGAGGCTGACCGGACAGTAGTTGTTTGGGTCATCCTTTTTTCCCTTCTTGAAGATTGGGACCACATTGGCCCTCCTCCAATCTGCTGGAACTTCTCCCGTTCTCCAAGAACTCTCAAAGATTATTGCCAATGGTTCCGAAATGACTTCCGCTAGTTCCTTCAATACTCTTGGGTGTACTTGATCTGGCCCTGGGGACTTGAACTCATTTAGAGCGGCCAGGTATTCCTGGATAACTTGTTTCCCAATTTGGGGTTGGATGTCCTCTAATCCCTCATCCACTCCATCTTGCTGAGGTTGAAGATGACTTTCATTTTGTGAGAAGACCGAGGCAAAGAAGGTATTAAGTAGTTCTGCCTTTTCCCTATAACAGTAAAGAGGCATTCTGAGTTCACTCCTGTGTGTACAGGCAGTCCTCAAGTTACAAACATCAGACTTATAAATGATTTATAGTTAAGAACGGGGTGAGACAACAGGAAATGAGAGAAATTTATCCCTCGGAAGGGAAATTCACTCCTGAAAAGAGTTATTATGATGAAAATGTATCTCAACTCAAGCTTTATCGCTAATCCTTGTTTTGATAACAAGCCAGATTTTTCAAATTATATTATCACAGGGATAAAAAATGAGGTGAAATCTTCTGAACAGGGGCAAAGACAGCAAAAGAAATACCCCATACCATGCATATATAACCGCCTTGAGTTGCCAATTGGCTGGGAAAGGCAGTATACAAATACAGTTAATATATATATATGTACACACACACCTGGATATATATATATACTAGCCATTCCCTTCCACGCATTGCTGTGGCCCAGTCTGGTGATCTGGAAAATAAAGTAATGAGAAAGTTTTGGTTTCTAATATATGTAATTTCTTTGTGGTCAGTGTATTTGTGCCATTAAATAGAATAATAGAATTGGAAATACAGTAAGATCTCGGGATGTAGCCAGGTGGGGAGGCACCATACAAATTTCTAGCCTTACATGGAGTGAGACATTTTCAGTCTCCTAATTTCTAGCATTGTATAGACTGAAACACTGAAAATCATTCACACCAAGTACTCATATGTATGCTGCATTTTCATTCTCTTAGTAATTTCATCTGCCCTTTTCTTTGGATGCCTAAACTGTATATCTAAATGCTCAACTGAAGCTTTAAATTAATTCAATACTAGAAATTTGCTCTCACAAATTTGTCGCAAATATTGAAAGAGAATTTCATTGTGGGAATTGAGTTTTTTCCTAAAATTGTGGAGTAAAAAAGTGAGTATTAAAAATCATAATAATGCCTAAAAGAAGCACTTTCCCTGTGAAACCAGTTGTACATTCTGTGATCCAGCAGAACTTATGGAGTTTAAGGCCCCTTCTACACTACTTTGATAATCTGGATTATATGGCAGTCTAGAAGGGCCTTAACCGCTTTGAATTGGATTATATGAGTCTGGATTTTATATAGCAGTGTAAAAGGTGCCTCATATAATCCAATTCAAAGCAGATAGTGCAGAAGGGGCCTCAGCTTTAGAACAAGGCAAACCTCCTCCGAATAAATCTTGCCAAGAATGTTGGAGTCAATTTGTTGGAAGCACATAACAACAACCAGCTCTAATCTCCCAGATTCATTGCTTTTAAAAAGGTGTGTGAAGATGTAACTTTTTGATCTGTCTAATCTGATTTTATGATAGGAAGATTTAGAGTCATAGAATCAAAGAGTTGGAAGAGATCTCATGGGCCATCCAGTCCAACCCCCTGCCAAGAAGCAGGAATACTGCATGCAAATCACAGATGGCCATCCAGCCTCTGTTTAAAAGCTTCCAAAGAAGGAGCCTCCACCACACTCCGGGGCAGAGAGTTCCACTGCTGAACGGCTCTCACATTCTGGAAGTTCTTCCTCATGTTCAGATGGAATCTCCTCTCTTGTAGTTTGAAGCCATTGTTCCACGTCCTAGTCTCCAGGGAAGCAGAAAACAAGCTTGCTCCCTCCTCCCTGTGGCTTCCTCTCACATATTTATACATGGCTATTATATCTCCTCTCAGCCTTCTCTTCTTCAGGCTAAACATGCCCAGCTCCTTAAGCCGCTCCTCATAGGGCTTGTTCTCCAGACCCTTGATCATCTTAGTCGCCCTCCTTTGGACACATTCCAGCTTGTCAATATCTCTCTTGAATTGTGGTGCCCAGAATTGGACACAATATTCCAGGTGTGATGTAACCAAAGCGACACTGATGAAGTACTTCCGCATTCCCCGCATGCTTTTGCTAGAGTTTTTTTTTATGGCCTCACAAATTAGTTAATTTAGCCTCTCCACACTTTAAGGTGGTACCTTATATTCCTACTTAACAGATGCAACTGTCTTTCGGGTTGCAAAGATCGACAACAGGCTACACAGTTGGTTGGAAACCCACTCCAACCCGGGCTAGCTTCAAACTCATGACCTTTTGGTCAGAGTGATCTTAATGCAGCTGACACTCAGCCAGCTGCGCAACAATCCCGGTGTGGCGCAGTTATGCTTTAGCCTTTTTGGGTGCTATTTTTAAATTAGGAAGACAGAACAGAAATGCAATAATTCACAAATATAGATCAATCTTGGCCTCGGGGAGAACATTATAAGTCATATTTATTGCTGCTTATATGTTAATTCGACTTATTTATTTATTTATTTATTTATTTACTTTGCTTATATACCGCTGTATCTCAAGCCCGAAGGCGACTCACAGCGGTTCACAAACAGTAAAAACAGTAGAAACAGCAGTGGTTCCATACAACATATAACAATTGACTTAACACATTATCCATAAATTACCAATAAGCAATTACAATGCACAATTATTATGAAAAACAACTGTACCCAATCTTCTCATCATCCAAGCGTAGTCCAGGTTCGTCGTCCATTGTTCCATTCCTATATTCCATTACCAGATTGCACTAAATTACTCAAACGCCTGCACAAACATCCAGGTCTTCACCTTTTTGTGGAATACCATTAGAGATGGTGCTAGTCTAATGTCCGTAGGAAGGGCGTTCCACAGCCGAGGAGCCACCACCGAGAAGGCCCTATCTCTCGTCCCCGCCAGCCGAGCTTGAGAAGCAGGCGGGATCGAGAGCAGGGTCTCCCCGGAAGATCTCAAAGTCCTGGTGGGTTCATAGGCAGAGATGCGGTCAGATAGGTAGCTTGGGCCGGAACCGTTTAGGGCTTTAAAGGCCAACGCCAGCACTTTGAATTCAGCCCGGTAGCAGATCGGTAGCCAGTGGAGTTGGCGCAACAGGGGGGTTGTATGCTCCCTGCGCTCCGCTCTGTTAAAATCATGGCTGCCGAGCGTTGGAGTAGTTGGAGCTTCCGAGCTGTCTTCAAAGGCAACCCCACGTAGAGAGCGTTGCAGTAGTCTAAACGGGATGTAACCAGAGCGTGGACTACCGTGGCCAAGTCAGACTTCCCAAGGTACGGGCGCAGCTGGCGCACAAGCTTTAGCTGTGCAAATGCTCCCCTGGTCACCACTGAAACCTGGGGTTCCAGGCTCAGCGATGAGTCCAGGGTCACACCCAAGCTGCGAACCTGCGTCTTCAGGGGGAGTGCCCCCATCCAACACAGGCTGTAACCCTATGCCCTGTTTGGCCTTGCGACTGACCAGGAGGACCTCTGTCTTGTCTGGATTCAATTTCAATTTGTTCGCCCTCATCCAGACCGTCACAGCGGCCAAGCACCGGTTCAGGACCTGGACAGCCTCCTTAGTAGCAGGTGGAAAGGAGTGACAGAGTTGGACATCATCTGCGTACAGATGACACCGTACACCGAAACTCCGGATGATCTCCCCCAGCGGCTTCATGTAGATGTTAAACAACATGGGAGACAATATTGAGCCCTGAGGAACCCCACAAGACAATGGTTGTGGGGTTGAACAGGTGTCCCCCAACAACACCTTCTGAGATCGACCCTCCAGGAATGACCGGAGCCACTGCAAAACAGTACCTCCAAGACCCATCCCCGCGAGGCGTCCCAGAAGGATACCGTGGTCGACGGTATCGAAGGCCGCTGAGAGGTCCAGCAGCACCACTTGACTTCCACTTGACTTCCCAGAAACAGTTCCTCAACAATGATACAATGAAAGCAACCTGTATATTACCAGAAATTCTGTCTTACTTGTACTCCCCCAAGGGTTGAATTATTTTTGCGGTCACAAACATTTATATGTGTCAAGGCATTAAACAGGCATGTTCAGCCACAAACTGCTCAAGCTTTTTTTTTTTTTTGTGATTGCTAACATTTCCCAAAAGAGATCTTATAACATGGCATCCATAGTGTTTGAATTCACACACACATGTGGAGATGGAAATAATGATAGAGAGCATTATTGCTGATGAGGTTCTATTTAATAGATTCATGGATTCTTTCAATTATGCACCAAGATGATTCATACTCACAGATTCCAGACTGCAGTGTATAAATATTAAATGCCAGAATGAGTTCATTTGTTTTTTTTCTGGGTGATGTCTGACCTAGTTACCTTAACAAATTAGTAACTTTATTTTCTAAGTTTTAAAGATCATGGCCTAACTTGTGCTAGGATCCACCAATGAATTCTGGTCCCCTCCACCTTGAACATCTCAAATAATACTTAGGGTCCTTACACAGTCAGAGGCGGCCCTAGGTAATTTTCAATGGTAAGCAAATAGTATTTTGGCACTCCCCCCCCCCCCCCAACCAATCACTGATATATATTTTCTTTTCATTATGGGAGTTCTGTGTGCCATATTTGGTTCAATGTCATCATTGGTGGAGTTCAGAATGCTCTTTGATTGTAGGTGAACTATACATCCCAGTAACTACAACTCGCATATGTCAAGGTCTATTTTCCCCCAAGAGCGCCCCTGGGCAAAATCAACTCTACTGCAAATGCTTACTTTGCGTAATGGGTTGAGCCGCCCCTGCCCATACAACATAGGCATATACTTGGAGAGAGTCGCATAGGAGAGAGCAAAATGGATTATTTCGTCCTTTTTCCCCCCTTTGGCTAGAAATGCTGTGCCATTTCTTCCACATAGAGCTGAAAGAGACCTTGTGAGCCATCCAGTCCAACCGCATTCTCCCATTCTGCCAAGAAGCAGGAAAATCATATTCAAAGCACTCCCGACAGATGGCCATCCAGCTTCTGTTTAGAAGCCTCCAAAGAAGAAGCCTCCATCACACTCCAAGGCAGAGAATTCCACTGCTGAACAGCTCTCCTTACAGTTAGGAAGTTCTTCCTAATGCAGAGTATTCAAATAATCCCATACAACATAGGCAGATACTTGGACTGAGTCACATAGGAGAGAGCGAAATGGATTATTTCATCCTGTTTTTTCTTTTGGTAGAAATGCTGCGCCAATTCTATCTAACAGACTCTGCCATTGCATACATTTTGCTTGGGGTCTGCAGAGAGGAGGCCCTAGGTAATTTTCAACAGTAAGCAAACTGTATTTTGCCGCCGCCCCCCCCCCCCTCCCCAACCAATCATTGATATATATATTTTGTTCGTTGTGGGAGTTCTGTGTGCCATATTTGGTTCAATTCCATCATTGGTGGAGTTCAGAATGCTCTTTGATTGTAGGTGAACTATACATCCCAGTAACTACAACTCGCATATGTCAAGGTCTATTTTCCCCCAAGAGCACCTCAAGAGCGCCCCTGGGCAAAATCAACTCTACTGCAAATGCTTACTTTGCGTAATGGGTTGAGCCGCCCCTGTACAGTACACAATTAATGCACTGTGATCCTACTTTAACTGCCAGGGCTGCATCCTATGTAATCTGGGATTTATTGTTTGGCTAAAAGCACTGGTTAAATTTAAGTGCCCTCCCAACTACAAATTGAAGTGAAAATGTAGAGCTGTAATTTTGTAGTGTGAAAAGGTCCTAACTAAAAAATGCTTCTGAGCAGGGGCTAAGAACATGGTTTGTTTTCAAACCAACTTCTTCACATATCCAACCGATATGTAGCATAAAGGAAAGAATGAAAGTGCCCCAAAAGTAAAATACCTTACTGGCCCCATGCATTCAGTTTAGCTTCACAACTCTGCTTGTTTTTCTGAGTTCCCTGCAAATAACCTGCTCCTATTTTTTATCTCATTAGATTTTAATTGTTTTATCTTCTACATGTGGCCCATCTATTGTTATCGTGATTGTGTTTATTGGAATATTATTTTATGACTATGTTATACTTTTTTTCTATGTAATTTTGATGATGTTGTTTGTTGTTTATGCTTTACATCTATTTTGCAGTAATTGTATTTTGCTGTATTGTTCAGAATGCGGCAGCCAGGTTACTCACAAGAACGCCCATAAAATGCCATATAACACCAGTGCTGCAACATTTACATTGGCTTCCAACTGAGTACCGTGGCCTGTATAAGATGTTAGTTCTGACCTTTAAAATTCTTTATGGCCAGGGTCCATCATACCTTAGGGACTGCCTCTCCTTCTCCCATCATCGGAGGCCGCAGCGACCAGCACAACGCGACTTACTCTATATACCGGGTCCTAGAGAACTGAAAAGTACCAGACGCAGGGCTTTTTCTATTTCTGCCCCTGCCTTATGGAATTCCTTGCCGCCCTACTTGAGAGCCATGTGTGACTTAGGGCCTTTTACTCTAACACTTAAGACCTGGCTTTTCACTAGAGCATTTGATCTATGTTAATTATTAATTTTTGTATGTATGTATTTTTATCTTTTACAATTTAGCTTGTAAATCGCCTAGAGCATCTTGGATGGAGGGTGATTAATAAGTAATTAAAGATGATGATGATGATGATGATGATGATGATGATGATGATGATGATATGTTGTCCAGGCTTGGCCCCATGTAAGCTGCTCCAAGTCCCCACTGGGGAGATGATGGCAGGGTATAAATAAAGATGATGATGATGATGATGATGATGATGATGATGATGATGATTATTATTATTCAGAACAATGTTCAACAATGTCTAACAGCTCACACATCAGTGGAGGAAAAAGTTAGGACTTGGACAAATTTATCCATTGTACAATGCTTTCACCAGAGCTCGGGGATGGAGCCTGTCAGATCCCATCAAGCTACTTCTGTCCCTGAACTGTAGCAAAAGCATCTTACAAAGGAGCAATGAGAACATGGTGGGAGGCTTCCTATGTTTCCATTGGCTGCAATGGGACTACTGTAATGCGCTCTACATAGGGCTGCCCTTGAAAACGGCTCAGAAATTCCAACTAGTCCAACGGGCGGTGGCCAGGATGTTAACTGGGGCCCCTTGCAGAAAGAGGTCAACCCTCCTGTTTAAGGAGCTCCACTGGCTGCCATTTATTTTCCGAGCCCAATTTAAGGTGCAGGTGCTTACCTGCAAAGCCCTAAACAGTTTGGGACCTGCCTACCTGTGTGACCGTATCTCCGTCTATGAACCCACCCGCTCTCTTCATTCATCCGGAGAGGCCCTGCTCACAATCCCACCTGCATCGCAGGCGCGTTTGGTGGGGACGAGGGACAGGGCCTTCTCTGTGGTGACCCCCCGACTCTGGAACACCCTCCCCAAAGACATCAGACAGGCCCCCACGTTGGCAGTCTTTAGGAAGAATTTGAAGACCTGGCTGTTCCGATGTGCCTTTCCAGAATAGGAAACTCCAGTAGCACTTTATTAGAGTCCCAGAAGCACTTTATCAGAATTTTAAGATTCTCTGCACATTGCACTTCCTTGAATTCCAATAGACCACCTGTCACACCCAGCACTTTTAATCTGTACCCATTACTTTTGGCCCGGCCCTGTTTTTATGGTGTTATGGTGTATTGTTTTGTTGTTTTACTGTTATTGCTTTAATGTTTTTGATTTGCTTTGAATTGTATTTGTTATGCTATTGTTTTGTTGAAGCCTTGGTCTTTGTAAGCCGCATTGAGTCCTTCGGGAGATGCTAGCGGGGTACAAATAAAGATAATAATAATAATAATAATAATAATAATAATAATAATAATAATAAAAAATGTGGGTAGAAGCTGGCCAGCAATGCTTTCCCCCATGTGATAGGGAAGGTGTCGCTGTGTGCGATGCAGGATGTGGGGCAACAGATGCCCCCGCTGCCAGCCAGATTTGCCACGCTGCCTGGCAAATCCCCCCTATATTGCCTGTATTGGAGACTGCTGAACCATCTCCAAATCGATTATGAACCCTGGACAGCTTACTTAATGTTCTGACCAAAACACATTGCAAGATGGCACACATAGGCTGGCAATTTGTTAGGCACATATGCACATGAATGTTTTCCCTATGTCTGGGTACATCCTTTTGGTGTACTCAAAACTTTCCTCTGAGTTACTGAACAGCCTCTGAAACCCCACTTTACTGTGACTGCTCCACTTCATAATGGATATCAGACGGGGTGACAGAAGCATTTGGCTATGTCCCTGTAGCCAGGTACAAAGTAATATCAGCCCTGAAATTCTTTTGGATCCTCTGGAAATCTCGATGCTACTTATTCATATTGTGTCTCCTGGGTACATAGAGAGATATTTATCTGATTCTGCCTACATCCCATGTCACGAGAAATAGCCATATGGAGGCCATCAGAGGCTGTTCAGTAGGTTGGAATTGTATACAGCTCAGCCTAACACAACCTGGCATGCAGAACTATTATACTATACTGAGCCAAACAAGATTGTGACTTTATACTGTTCACTCATTTCTAAATACAATACAACTTCTGTATATATGGAGGATACATTCCTAGACTTCACAGGGATACAGTACATGGAACTGTGGATAATATTGAAATGAAGGAACTTTGGCCCAAGAATACCATAGGGTCACACTGAAGGACCTAGAAACTACCTTGAGATATTATATATTGTTTTATGTAAATAAATAAAACTGTTGATATTAGTCATTATACAGGGATTGCTCTGTAAAAGAGGGGTAAAGGACCACATTTATTCCTCTAGAAAAGTCACTTCCATCACATTTTCTACCACGCTTTGGAGTCTTGTAACTGGTGCTTGAATTTTCTTGTTTTCCTTTTTCCATCTCTTCTTCTTTTTCTTTTTGTGTTATGTCTTTTGAAATTTCGTTTTTGACGCATGGACTGTCTTGCCTTTTAAAATATATGTATGTTGATACATAAGTCACTCCATGTCTTTCCATCTGTAGTGTGGTGTAGGGCACAGAAACCCTATGATAATGCAGCATGTCTCATTAAGAGCCACATTCACCGTTTTAGCGTGGTGAGATGTGTTCCACACTCAGCAGCAGAGCGCAAGGGCTGTAATGGGAGTAATTGCACTTTATCTGGCCAGAATAATTGTATATTAAACGTCTATTTAAAAAACAAAGGAGTAAATTAGAACTTTAAGTTTTTAATTTATTTATTTGTCATGTCAGGGCAACCAGTCAATTATTTTACATTTCTAACAGAACAAAACAAACAAACAAACAGACAAAATACAAAATTTGTGAGTTTGGTAGTTGATTAAATGCCCTTTGACCAGTAGCTGGCCACTTGAAGTACTTCTGGTGTTGCTGCAAGAAGGTCCTCCATTGTGCATGTGGCAGGGTTCAGGTTGCATTGCAGCAGGTGGTCTGTGGTTTGCTCTTCTCCACACTCACATGTTCTGGATTCCACTTTGTAGCCCCAGGTTGGCTCTGCATCTCGTGGTGCCAGAGCGCAGTCTGTTCAGCATCTTCCAAGTCGCCCAGTCTTCTGTGTGCCCAGGGGGGAGTCTCTCATTTGGTATCAGCCATTGATTGAGGTTCTGGGTTTGAGCCTGCCACTTTTGGACTCTCGCTTGCTGGGGTGTTCCAGCGATTAATTAATAAAAATTAATATTATTATTTTATTAATAATAAAATGTTTTATTATTTTATTAATATTTAATTAATAAAAATTATATTTAAAAAACACAAAGGCTTGTGAGGTGGGAAAGTTGGCAAGGACATTTTACTTAAAAGTAATTGCTGGGATCCTGTTGGTTAGTCCCAAACAAAAAAAGAACCGTTGAATCAATTGACCCACTGAGTCAATCAAGGAATGGTGATTCAACACAAAGATCAATCTAATTGATTCTGTAGTTCTATTTTGGTCAGGACAAATGATGCAATTTAGGCCAGCAAGGATATGTTTACATTTTTATTGACTTCCTTTTGTTCTGCACTGAAGTCCAGAGCTTTGCAGCTCCTATTACATAGCTATGGGCTTCCATACATATTTCAACTAGAAGTATTGCTTCAACCAGACCAAAATACAGAGCACAAAGTTGCCAACTTCACAGAAATAAGCAGAGAACTCCTGATGGCAGGTTTGCTCCACTGATACATGGTATTCCTGTTCCTATGTCAGAGCAATATGTTGGATTGTGCTGTTAGTGCTTTGATTTAAGGCACACACATTATGATTAATAGGACTATGTCTCTCTCATAAAAGAAACTATCTAAAATTAAGGTGGCTGTATAAGTGTGATTTCCTTTCAAAAATGACTGGCTACTATTCAGGGAACAATGTGTACAAGGGAGTTTAATTGCTGGCTATAGATGGCAACAAATATATGCACAGGACATTTCATAAGACAAGAATAGACACTCTCCAGCTGCACACACAATACTGCTTTGCTGGATCAAAGACAGGGTATGAAAACTGAAGTGGGCCCAAAGAGAGAACAGAAGGAATGGGCAGAGGCAGAAATATAAAGTATATTGTTATTGAATCTTCCCACATAGAACATTTCTACAAACAGAGAATTGGCACATCAAGGCAAAGTATTGGGACTAACCCTTTGCCTGCTGTGATAGTTCTTTATGTACAGAGAGTGTAGAGTCACACTGACAAATAGTTTATGTCTTAACTATTTCCTGAAATCTCATGCAGCATAGAGAATATAATAAAGGTTGAGCATCCCTTATCCATAATTTCGAAATCTGAAATACTTCAAAATCCAAAATTGTGTACATGCCCCCTTATCTGCAACAATTCAGTAACCAGTTTAGAGGTAGATATTTCATTGCACTTTCTTTTGTAAACAATCGTTGAGTGGATGTAATGTGAATATGAATAGTTTATTCCTCCCTCAAGGATTCTCCAGGAAATCTCTGGCAGTGGAGCTCCAGACCATTTCTGATGCTTGGATAGGGAAGATGACTAAAGTATTCTACTATGCTTTAGTCCCACAAGGTTCCATTCTGTCCCCTATGCTTTTCAACATCTATATGAAACCGCTGGGAGAGGTCATCCAGAGTTTTGGAGTTGGGTACCATTTCTATGCGGATGATGCCCAACTCCACTACTCTTTTCCACCGGAATCCAAGGAAGCCCCTGGCTGCTGTGTCGACCTGGATGAGGGCAATCAAGTTGAAGATCAATCCTGACAAGACAGAGGTCCTCCAGGTCAGTCGAATGCCTGACCGGGGTATTGGGTGGCAACCTGTGCCCTGAATGTTTTGTGATCCACCTACCTTTGCAACCGCATCTCCTACCACAAACCTGCACGATCTCTTCGATCTGCTGAAGAGGCCCTTCTCTCGCCCCTTCCTCTATCACAGACACGTCTTATGGGGACAAGGGAGAGGGCCTTTTCCACTGTGGCCCCCCACTTTTGGAATTCTCTGCCTAAGGAGATCAGGCAAGCCCCCACCCTAGCTGGTTTTAAGAAAGAACTAAAAACCTGGCTCTAGTCCCACAAGATTCCATTCTGTCCCCCATGCTTGTGCTCTTGGAGAATGACCATTCAACCCATCTGGTTGCCTTAGTCTACAGCAGTGGTTCTCAACCTGGGGTCCCCAGATGTTTTTGGCCTACAACTCCCAGAAATCCCAGCCAGTTTACCAGCTGTTAGGGTTTCTGGGAGTTGTAGGCCAAAACACCTGGGGACCCACAGGTTGAGAACCACTGGTCTACAGCTACCCTCAGAATAAAGCATCTTCCCCCCCCCCACCCTAAAATGGCTAAATCCCATGGTCCTCCCTGTTGGGCTCATTTCCTACAAATGCACTTTTATCCCTATCTCACCCAGGGTTTTAATTTTTTTACATTTTACCTCATACATTTGGTCCACCCTCTGTGTCTGGTTTTAATTTGCTCTTTTATATTGTTGGTTTTGTTATTTTATATTTTGTTATGATGTATTTTGTTATTGTGTGTTTATTATGTTGTATTATTTTGGGTTTGGCCTCATGTTAGCCGCACCGAGTCCCCTTTGGGGAGATGGTAGCGAGTTATAAATAAAGTGTATTATTATTATTATTATTATTATTATTATTATTAAATCCCTTTTAACATCTTCTTATTTATTTATTTATTTATATATTTATTTACAGTATTTATATCCCGCCCTTCTCACCCCGCAGTGGACTCAGGGTGGATTACAATGTACATATACATGGCAAACATTCATTGCCATAGACACACAACATATATAGACAGACACAAAGGCAATTTAACATTCCAACTTTATGAGGGTATTCTGGCCACCAGGGGAGCTGTTGCTTCACTGTCCATTTGTGACACTGATAAAGTACTTCCTCATTCTTTGCAGGCTTGCTGGAGATTTTTATGGCATCATAAATTAGTTAAATTAGCCTCCCTGCGTAGGCGGTACCTACATTTCCTACTTGACAGGTGTAACTGTCTTTTGGGCAGCAAGCTACACACATTGGTCAGACACTCACTCCAACCCAGGCTGACTTTGAACTCATTACCTTTCGGTCAGTATTGATCTTAATGCAGCTGACTCCCAACCAGCTGGGCCACAGTCCTGGTGCTGTCTTCTGATGTCTGATTTTTTAAAAAAAAATTGTATTATTATTATCACATGTCCTACTTTCATGATGTCATAGTGCTATTAAAGCTATAATACAATCAAGGTTTGGAGTACGAGAGATCTCATGATGTCATTAACGTAGACAGCAAAACCATACAAATGACGCTCTTAAAACGTAAATGCAGCAAGAGTTTAATAGAGAATGTCAGGAATCAGCAATCATCTCATTAATTGCTGGAGCGGATTCCAAATGGAATAATGCAGCATAAAGGAATGATGTGATAAGGTCCCCAGTGTCCTTTGGTACACAGGTGGAAAACTACTGTTGCATTAACTCCAGTAATCCCCTCACACAGTGTAAATACAGGTATGCCTCAGTTAATGAAGCAAATGTGTTCCTGAGTGTTAAATCTTTAATAGAAAATTTGGGAACAGAGGCAGACATAGCATTGAAAGAATAGGGTTAGGTTACTACACTACAAAAAAGAGCAGTTGATATATTTCAAGAAACCTTTTATCCCAAACTAACTATATTCACATAGGAAATGACTCAAGCAAGCCAAGTAAGTCCTGCATGTGTTAAAAAGATAAGAATTTTCAACCTTGGAGACATCATCAAAAGGCTTCTTACAGTTGTAACTGGGTTGCAGTTAAACAATAAAAAACCAAAATTATGGCAACAAGAATGATTGACAACTGGCAAATAGAAGGAGAAAACGTGGAGGCCGTAACAGATTTTGTATTTCTAGGTGCAAAGATTACTGCAGATGCAGACTGCAACCAGGAAATCAGAAGACGTTTACTTCTTGGGAGGAGAGCAATGACCAATTTCAATAAAATAGTAAAGAGTAGAGACATCACACTGGCAACAAAGATCCGCATAGTCAAAGCAATGGTATTCCCTGTTGTAACCTATGGATGTGAGAGCTAGACCTTAGGGAAGGCTGAGTGAAGGAAGATAAATACATTTGAACTGTGATGCTGGAGGAAAATTTGGAGAGTGCCTTGGATCACGAGAAGTTCCAACCAGTCCATACTTCAGGAAATAAAGCCCGATTGCTCACTGGAAGGAAGGATATTAGAGGTAAAAATGAAGTACTTTGGCCACATAATGAGAAGACAGAAAAGTTTAGAGAAGACAATTATGCTGGGGAAAATGGAAGGAAAAAGGAAGAGGGGCCAACCAAGGGCAAGATGAATGGATGTCATCCTTGAAGTGACTGGCTTGACTCTGAAGGAGCTGGGGGTGGTGATGGCCAACAGGGAGCTCTGGCATGGGCTGGTCCATGAGGTCACAAAGACTCGGAAGTGACTGAATGAATAAACAACAAAGAGAAAGCTAAAGGTCTTGTGAAATTACAGCTCCCATGATTTTATAGCATTGAGTCAGTTAAAATGGTGTCAAACTGCATTAAATCTACCATATAGATGCACCCTTAATTATGCTTCTATATAAACTAAGTCCATACTCCCGGAAATAATGCCCAAATGCTCACTGGAGGGAAGGATATTAGAGGCAAAGATGAAGTACTTTGGCCACATAATGAGAAGACAGGAAAGCTTGGAGAAGACAACGATGCTGGGGAAAATGCAAGGAAAAAGGAAGAGGGGTCAAGATGGATGGATGTTATCCTTGAAGTGACTGGCTTGACCTTGAAGGAGCTGGGGTGGCCCTGGCCAATACGGAGCTCTGGCATGGGCTGGTCCATGAGGTCATAAAGAGTCGGAAATGACTGAATGAATAAACAACAATAAACTAAGGAGATGCATCAACGACCTCTTCATGTTTACCTTTTTTAGCATCCCAGGACATAGAAGGGATAGTCCAGTGACAGAGGGGCACACTGCCCATCACATTATGTCACTGGACTTCCTGTTGAAGCCCTGTTCCCAGGCAGATTGGAAGCATCATAGGACACTTGCCTCCTAACATGGGAAGGCTCCCATGTGGGAGAGTGTCACCACTCAGAAGTGGCACATGGGGTCACAGAGTCCACAGAGGTTAGCAAAATGGCTCGAGGAGGGGCGGTCGTCCATGTAATGTGGTTGTAAGTACTACTAGTAGTGTGGCTGTCTATCCAACCTCTACTAGATTGTATACGATAATTTCATTTTCAGCATAAGATTAAAAGTCTAACTACATAGCATTGCCAAGATACAAAACATACTGTATATACTCGGTATAAGCCAACCCGAATATAAGCCGGGGCACCTAATTTTACCACAAAAAACTGGGAAAATGTATTGACTCGAGTATAAGACGAGAGTGGGAAATGCAGCAGGCTACTGGTAAATTTCAAAATAAAAATAGATACCAATAAAATTATATTAACTTAGGCATCAGTAGATTCAATGTTTTTGAATATTTACATAAAACTGTAATTCAAGATAAGACTGCCCAACTCTGATTGAACCATTATTCTAACCTTCTTCAATGTAAATATGCTTACATGTCCTCCAATAATAATAAATAGAGTAAAATAATAATAGAATAAAATCATAAACGTAATAATAACAATACAGTAAAATAATACATGTAACAATAACAATAATACAGTAAAATAATAAACGTAATAATAACAATACAGTAAAATAATAAATGTAACAATAACAATAATAGAGTGAAATAATAAAACATAATAATAACAATACAGTAAAATAATAAATGTAACTATAACAATAATGGAGTAAAATAATAAACGTAATAATAACAATACAGTAAAATAATAAATGCTTACATGTCCTCCAATAATAATAAATAGAGTTAAATAATAATAATAGAATAAAATAATAAACACAATAATAACAATACAGTAAAATAATAAATGTAACAATAACAATAATGGAGTAAGATAATAAACATAATAATAACAATACAATAAAATAATAAATGTAACAATAACAATAATAGAGTAAAATATAAATGTAATAATAACAACAACAATAAAATAATAAATGTAATAATAATCATAATAACATCAACAAAGTAAAATAATAAATAATATTGACTCGAGTATAAGCCGGGGGAGACTTTTTCAGCCTGAAAAAAGGACTGAAAAACTAGGCTTATACTCGAGTATATACAGTAAGTGTTTTCCTGAATATATTGATAAGAATAATTAAGATTAATTCCTCTTGCTTAAAAATAACAAAATATTTTGCAGATCATATTCATACGTTTTAGAGTTGGGGAAAGACCATTTTCCAGAAGACAAAGAATGTGATGTTTGGCACTTTTGTGCTGCTTAAATCCCATTGAAGTCAAATAGATGTAAGCAGCTTCAAAGTGTACAGGACCAATTTTCTGCTGCTAACACTGTCATATGCAGTGCTTTGGGGTGATTGCACTGCAGCTCATAGCTGAGCAGTTCCTAATGTTTTGTGGCTTCATATAAAGCAATAATATTCTGACCTTTTAAAAACTGAAGTATGCTTCTAAGACATTTTAAAAGGTTATATATCTAAAAATAATAATAGGTCAGGCTGTCTAGCAATCACCCCCAATTTTCCTTCATAACAATAGAAGAGTTGTCTGGGTAAGGAAAGTCTGCTTGGCTTTTAAACCAAAAACTAACCCTCCCCACCCCCACCTGATGGCCTCTAAGTACAGTATATTCTGGCGTATAAGACTACTTTTAAACCCAAGAAAATCTTCTCAAAAGTCAGGGGTCATCTTATACGCGGGTGTAGTCTTATGCATGGGAGTGGTCTTAACTCTATATTTTAACTGGAAAAGTTGGGGGTCGTCTTATACACCCAGTCGTCTTATATGCCGGAATATACGGTATATCTGGCTCACGAGTTATTTCAAAATTAACTAGTACTAGTACAATAACTAGTACAAAAATTAAACATTTACTAATAGCAAATCAGCATTTCCAAGGCTTGCTAAACAGACTGGTTTTTCATTTTATGAAGTACAGCTGAAGCATCTTCTGCAACGTCTACTGTAAACACTGTACAACACTTTTTTGTAAATCTGTAAAACAGCAACTAGCTGACATTTAGAAACCTTTTAATGTTGCCAGTTTTTTCAGGGCTCCAACACTAAACTAAGGGGGTTCCATTTGTGTTGGGGACCTACAGTTTAAGAAGCTGTCTTCTAGACCAATTTCTTAGCTTTGTAACTAGTTATGCAAGACTAATGCATCACTATGACAGTATAGCACCATAGTATGATAATGCCCAGGGTTTTGATGGGAACATTTGTAAGATTCCTCAATGAAAAGACCAATAAATAAAAGAAACAGCCTGGATTAAAGGAAGGAAGGCACCAGAAAGAAGTAAGAAAAGAGGACCTCGAAGGTGAACTATATTTTGATTTATTCAACTCAATATATTAAAAGTTAGAAACCTTTGTCAGGGGCATTGTAAACACTATTAGCATTGTTCTCTAGTAGCTCTGTTATAGATAAATATTTCAATTACAACACTGCAAGCTGAATAAATTATGATTTTGCTAAGCAGTCCTTGAAAAACAACTTTTGTCTCTTTACCAATCATACTCCATAGAAGGGTGGGCCACAGAGGAAGATGAAGAAGTTGCATTTAGCCCCAAAGAAAAACATTTAGAGCTTCTTTACTATCATACCAACTCCTGAAAAGATCCCCCAAAATGTTTTCTAGGGGACAAGGGGGGCATTTTTTCAGATTTGGGGAAGTGGTCCTTATACCATTATCAGCCAGCACGTCAACGACTTAAATCAAGAAATAGTTTTCTAAGGTCTACAGAGACACTCGCTGGAACACCCCAGTAAGCAAGAGTCCAAAAGTGGCAGGCTCAAACCCAGAACCTCAATCCATGGCTGATACCAAATGAGAGACTCCCCCTGGGCACACAGAAAACTGGGTGACTTGGAAGGTGCTGAACAGACTGCGTTCTGGCACCACGAGATGCATAGCCAACCTTCAGAAATGGGGCTACAAAGTGGAATCCATGGCATGCGAGTGTGGAGAAGAGCAAACTACAGACCACCTGCTGCAATGCAACCTGAGCCCTGCTACATGCACCATGGAGGACCTTCTTGCGGCAACACCAGAGGCACTCCAAGTGGCCAGATACTGGTCAAAGGACATTTAATCAACTACCAAGCTTGCAAATTCTCTGTTTTGTTTGTTTGTTTGTTTGTTTGTTTTTGTTTAAAATGTAATACAAATGTCTGGTTGCTGATGACACGATAAATAAGCCCAGGAGATGCTCCTTTAACTAAAGGTAAATGAGCAAAAGTTGCTTCCTAGATTTGAAGGGAAAAAAAATGTGTAGTAAAATGTCTTTCATGCCTCCTAAAAACATTTTGGGTAATTTTGGATTTAAAAAATATGGTTTTGAAAAAATTTACGATTTTACATATCCATTTCTGCCTTGAGGGAGTCAAGAAGGGCTCCAGTTATGGTATAAATGCCCTTTACACCATCTAGAAACCATGGGAGGGGTCTTTTAATCCTGGAGGCCCTTGCCAGCCATACAAATAGCTCATGGACTGCACTTTGCCCACTCTTGCCGTATGATTTCTCAAGCCATGTGTGGTGTGCTGTAAGAGTAAAGCATGCACAAAATGTCTCAGTGAAGCATGACATGCTCAACTACCAACTGATATAAACTTCTAGACCACTGTTCCTTAAATTGTGGGCCCCAACCCCACATGGGGTCCCCTTAGATCAATGTGGAGGTTGCAAAATAATTGGAAACATTAATAGGTTTCCGAATGCCACCTAGTCACTGTTTTAGACATTTACACAAAACTGTAATGTGCGGTGTTTACAGTGGACTCTGCAGAAGATCCTTCACCATTCTTCACCCTCCTTTCCCTCGTGGCCCTCGGTTTTCCTTCCTTTTTTCCTCTGCTTCCACATTTACCCATGCTGTGGAGGGAGAGAGCTGAGCTCACAGAAGGTGGCAGTGGCACTTCCTCACCCTTCCTTCCCTTCCTCCCTGTGATTCTGGGGAGAGACCAAAGTTTGGGAAACACTGACCTAGAGGCATCGCCACCTGCCTCTTCCCATAGTAAAGGCAACCCCTTTGAAATGGTGGGGTGACCCTCAAAGGAATGGCGACCCACAGGTTGAGAACCGCTGCTTTAAACAAGCAACACAAGTGAACAAATGTTCCTTTTAAATCAGAGTAATAAAGAGCCATGGAGAGAACCTGTGGAAATAAACACTGAGATTAAGGGCCCTTCCAGGCAGACCGAAAAATGCGGGACCTGTCACACTTTTACCTGAGGAGTCCAAATAATGCCTCAAGATAAAAACAAATTAATTCAGAACAAAACAGAGTTGTTCTGAATTAAGTGGACGCCTGTTAAGACCCAGATATTTTGTTATTTTTAAGCAAGAGGAATTAATCTTAATTATTCTTATCAATATATTCAGGAAAACACTTACTGTATATACTCGAGTATAAGCCTAGTTTTTCAGTCCTTTTTTTAGGCTGAAAAAGTCTCCCCCGGCTTATACACGAGTCAATATTATTTATTATTTTACTTTGTTGTTGTTATTATGATTATTATTACATTTATTATTTTACTCTATTATTGTTATTGTTACATTTATTATTTTATTGTATTGTTATTATTACGTTTATTATCTTACTCCATTATTGTTATTGTTACATTTATTATTTTACTGTATTGTTATTATTACGTTTATTATTTTACTCCATTATTGTTATTGTTACATTTATTATTTTACTGTATTGTTATTATTACGTTTATTATTTTACTCTATTATTGTTGTTTTTTTTATTAATTTTTATTGATTTATCACAATTATTACATCCTATTGCATTTTATACATCAACCTCTTTAACATGTTGTTTTGTTGTTTTGCTTTAACATTCCCCCCCCCTTTTCTCATTTTTTTCCTTTTTTTTTCCCACCACAGTGCTCCCCTCCACCCGTCTCAAGCCATATTTCTTACATTTCATCTGTCCAAAATTTCATTTCTTCTTGTGACGGTAATTTTCCTTCCTTATTTTTTAATCCATTTACCACAAATTTTCCCCATACAGCATCAAAATCGCTTTGTTTCCATATACCTTTTTTAACCTTTAATATACATGTCAGTTTATCATTTATTGCTATTTTCCATGCTTCCTTATACCACTCCTCTATTTATATATTCATTTCTTTTTTCCAATTCCTTGCTATGAGCAGTCTTGCTATAGTTAATAAGTTTGTTATCGCTTCTTTATCCTCCTTTTTCAGTTGTTTATAGGCTATACTAGGACTTTTGTCTATTTTCATATTCATTATAATTTCTATTTCTCTAAATACTTTCTCCCAAAAATTATTTACATATTTACATTGCCACCACATGTGTATATATGTTCCTGGTTCTTGACACCCTCTCCAACAATTTATTGAGTTATTTTTATTCATATATGCTATTCTTACCGGTGTCAAGTACCACTTCCATATTAACTTGTAATAATTTTCTTTAACTCGTATCGATAATTTTTTTAAATGTCTTTGTCCCCATAATTGTTGCCACTCTGTTTCACTTATTTTTATCCCTAAATCCTCTTCCCAAATCTCCTTAAGGGTACACTTTTTTATTTTTCCATCCTTCATTTCAATTAGTATCTTATAGATTTTGCTAATTATACCTCTCAAGTTTTCATGTTCTTCTACTGCCCTTCCCTTCTGTATTATTTGTTCGAATTGATTGAGTTGGCTTCCATTTCTATTTTTTTTCCAGTTTATTAACCATTGTTCTAATTGTATACAATGAAACCATGATAATTTTATTTCTTTAAACTCTTCCAACATCCTTTCCCTCTTCATTTATTATTATTTTACTCTATTATTATTGGAGGACATGTAAGCATATTTACATTGAAGAAGGTTAGAATAATGGTTCAATCAGAGTTGGGCAGTCTTATCTTGAATTACAGTTTTATGTAAATATTCAAAAACATTGAACCTACTGATGCCTAAGTTAATATAATTTTATTGTTATCTATTTTTATTTTGAAATTTACCAGTAGCCTGCTGCATTTCCCACTCTCGTCTTATACTCGAGTCAGTACATTTTCCCAGTTTTTTGTGGTAAAATTAGGTGCCCCAGCTTATATTCGGGTCAGCTTATACTCGAGTATATACGGTATGTTAAGTATCTTGGCAATGCTATGTAGTTAGACTTTAAATCTTAAGCAAGGAAGATGCTGAAATTGAAATTATAGTATATAACCCAGTAGAGGTTGCATAGACTACCACACTACAAGTAGTACTTACAACCTCATCACATGGATGCCCCCCCTCCCCCGAGCCATTTTGCTAACCTCTGTGGACTCCGTCACCCCATGTGCCACTTCTGAGCGGTGACACTCTCCCACATGGGAGCCTTCCCATGTTAGGAGGGAAGTGTCCTATGATATTTCCAATCCGGCTGGGGGCAGGGCTTCAACAGGAAGCCCAGTGACATCATGTGATGGTGCTGAAATTCCAACAACAGACAGGGTATAGGGTTTTAACTTTAAAGAACCCACCCGCTGTCACCAATTGCACATTCTGTTCTTAAATTCTACCACCAATTATACAGGTGTGGTTGATTATGGATGTAATTAAGGTAACTGCCACCAACGTGAGGTATTGCCGATGAGAACTGGATCCCCAGACGAAGATGAATGGAGATGACACAGTCTTCAACAATAGTTAATGAGTTTATTTTGTACAAAGCGTATGGTTGCAGGCTGTTAATTAACTTGGAATTAGTTAGAATAACTTATAGAACTTTGAATGTAACTTGGTTTGCAATACAGTTCACTCTTCTCGATGATACAACTTGTAATTGTCTTTTACTGTAGTGAAGCACTTTATTAAGCAATGTTTCCTAATGTGAATAGCCTTCCAATTTGATCCTTTATTGATCAAATCCTAGATCTCTAGTTCTTTCCTAACTAGTGATCTAAACAAGCTTCCCTTAGTCCTCTCTGACTAATGAAACTAATTAGGTTTCCCCCTTCAGCCTTCCTAGACTGAAGAAACCTCTGGCTATTCACACACACACAGCTTCTTCACTCTCCTCTCTCGACTGCTAACTCCGAACTCCTAACACCAACTCCCACTGCTTCTTTTCAAAAATGCAGACAACATTCTCTTGCTAGGCTCCGCCCACTTCTCACTCTTTTGCCTGGTCTCCTTGGCAATGCCACTGTGGATACAACCAGTTAGCTCTAGCTTCAGCTACTGTTAACAAAACAAATATATTCTAACAGTTAAACATATACACAGTATCAATGACTTCTGTACAGGCAGTGTGCCCCTCTGTCGCTGGACTGTCCCTTCTATGTCCTGGGATGCTAAAAAAGGTAAACATGATGAGGTCGTTGATGCATCTCCTTAGTTTATTGTTGTTTATTCATTCAGTCATTTCCAACTCTTCGTGACCTCATGGACCAGCCCATGCCAAAGCTTCGTGTTGGCCGGGGCCACACCAGCTCCTTCAAGGTCAAGCCAGTCACTTCAAGGATACCATCCATCCATCTTGCCCTTGGTTGACCCCTCTTCCTTTTTCCTTGCATTTTCCCCAGCATCGTTGTCTTCCCCAAGCTTTCCTGTCTTCTCATTATGTGGCCAAAGTACTTCATCTTTGCCTCTAATATCTTTCCCTCCAGTGAGCAGTTGGGCATTATTTCCGGGAGTATGGACTTAGTTTATATAGAAGCATAATTAAGGGTGCATCTATATGGTAGATTTAATGCAGTTTGACACCATTTTAACTGACTCAATGCTATAAAATCATGGGAGCTGTAATTTCACAAGACCTTTTGCTTTCTCTTTGTTGTTTATTCATTCAGCCACTTCCGAGTCTTTGTGACCTCATGGACCAGCCCACACCAGAGCTCCCTGTTGGCCATCACCACCCCCAGCTCCTTCAGAGTCAATACAGCCACTTCAAGGATGCCATCCATCCATCTTGCCCTTGATCGGCCCCTCTTCTCTTTTCCTTCCATTTTCCTCAGCATCATTGTCTTCTCTAAGTTTTCCTGTCTTCTTATTATGTGGACAAAGTACTTCATCTTTGCCTCTAATAACCTTCCTTCCAATGACCAGTCGGGTTTTATTTCCTGAAGTATGGACTGGTTGGAACGGCTCGCGGTCCAAGGCACTCTCAGAATTTTCCTCCGGCACCACAGTACAAAAGCATCTATAAACTTAGCAACTATGCCGAAAAATAGAGTGAAGTATGTACTTTCTGAAAATAAATTTACTTTTTTGAAATAAACTTTCGTTGTGTACTTATGTTCAAACGGACCTTACTTAAAAAATACCCCTCGTAGAATCCAATGGGGAAAGGACAATGGAAGCTCAAACATACACTAGATGGTTGCTTATTGATTAATGCATTTTATTTTGATTTTTCTATGTATCATTACTTTTCCTTAGTGTTTTGAACTAACATTCATCTCCAGTTATGCTCAATATTTATCTTTATTCAGCTAATGCCTTTCCTTGAGCCTACTACCTCCAGGACTCACAGCTCAGCAATTCATTCTTTTAATGGGGTATACATAGTTTCAGCTAAACAGCCACAGGCATCTTCTCATTTTAGCAAGACCTGAAATTTAGAGCAAAAGATTTTAGTTCTATGCTATCTACTTTGAGGAGAGTGGGGAAGGGAGGGAGTCTAGCACAGTGGCAGAAAATATCGTAAAATTTCACAGATTAAAAATTGGGGCTCGTATCTTGCCAGGAGGTGAAAATTTATAAATTGCCTTGGGCTCAGCCACAGTTTTCGGCAACCATAATTATAGAACAATTAATTGCATCCACTGGATCATTAAGCAGAACCAGGAAAGTTTTATTTTAAAAAAACACAACCTTATTTTGCCCTTTCAGGTAATTGCCAGCTCTCATTTCTGTGCCCATTTTCCTACTCCTTCTGTGGGTGTTTGTCAGGTTTCCTTAATAATATGCCAAACCCACCAAGAATGTTCCTCAGGTAGTGAGTTACAGCATTGTGGTGTTAACAAAATATGAGACATATTGTGTTCTGCTTGGATTCACCCAAAGTCAACTCCCGGCACCGTTTTTAAGGGAGCAGGGAGTCAGCCCATTTGTTTTGGGAGGACATGTGGTGACCATTTCCTGCTGCTTTAGACTGCCTATAAATGATTGATATGTCTTTCATAGATGCAAGTCATACACAAATACATCACAGAATGACCTTGGTGAATACTATTTGGCATAAATGCATACCGGTTGTGCAAGGCATCTTAATGCTGAGAGGGCTTTTTCCACTCCTAAATCTGGCTGGTCAGCATGTTTGCTAGAGTTTCATCATTGCTGTTGTGGCAGGGACATAATAAGGTACTGTGAACAGAGTTTTGAGAAAGACGGGTCCAAGAAAAATATACCCATTGCTTATAGTATTGGAAGCTAAAACAACTGGGTTAGAATGCTTCTGTGGATAAAAGGGTCTACCTCAAATTTTTAGTTGTTACAGTCTTCATCGAAAGCTGACCAAGAACAAATTCTCATGAGGAGCTCAATAGATAGGTTTTGATTTATGCCTAGAGTATTGCTGACTGCCAAATTTGTGTGGCAAAGAGAAAATTCTTCCCATAGATTTAACTCCCTCATCTGATTAAGTTCCCTTGGTTTTATTGTACTATTATTTGCCCACAGACGTCTTGGTCAATCCTGTCTGCTTGCTTGCTTTTCAAGCTGTCTTCAGTGTATGGTTGTTAGATAGGTTCTTGTGAAGGGGTCGTTAAACTGCTGCCACCAATTTGCGAAGGAGCTCGGGCCCCAAATTCGGTAAGGGAGGTCTCAGGAGAGAGAAGTTACGATTTATTATTTATTGTCCTTAATGGTGCCACCAATTTGTGATGTGAGGTAATTTTGGGAGATTGGGCACACTGAACGCAGAATTAATGGAGATGAGGCAGTCTTAAAATCAAAGAGAACAAGTTTATTTTGAAACAAAGCGTATGGTTGCAGTTTGGTGATAAACTTGGAAGATACTTGGAGAACGTTACATATAACTTGGTTGCGATACAGTACAGACTTCTGATGTTACAACTTATAAATAACCTTTGCTGTGGTGAAGCACTTTATTAAACAATGGTTCCTGAGGTGAATAGTCTTCCTGTTTGACCCTTCCGTGATCAAACCTCAGATCTCTAGTTCACTTTTAACTAGTGATCTAAACGAGCTTCTATTAGTCTTCTCTAACTAATAAAACTAATAAGGTTTCCCCTTCAGCTTTCCCGAACTGAAGAAACCTCCGACTATTCACAAACACTGCTTCTCTACTTCCCACTCTCTCTCTCTCTCAACTCTTCACTTCCCTGAGCCTAAACCTAACTCTTCATTCCTCTGAGCCTCAACCCTGACTCTTCATGACTCTTCACTCCTCTGAGCATAAAACCTAACTAACTTTTTAACTGTCGCTTTTCAAAACTCCCCTCTCTAAGCTCCTCCCACTTCTCTACAGCATTGTTTCCATGGTAACACACTCCTCACAGCTAGGCCGCTCCAGCATTAGCATCGTTTCCATGGTAACACACTCCTCACAGCTAGGCCGCTCCAGCATTAGGGCAACCAGTGTAAACACAAATACAGTTATAATAATATCATTTACAATCAATACAGTTTATAATCATATCATTTACAATCAACTTCTGTACAGTTCTCTGTACAGTCTACATAAATTGAAAATGACTTGAAAACACAACAACAACAACACTTGTAAGAATCTCTAAACAAGTTTTCCCATAAAGAACAATGCATCTGGGTGACTAGGGTTGTCACCTCTTGTAAGCCGCACCGTGACCTTTGGGAGATGTTAGCGGGGTGTAAATAAATGTTGGATTATTATTATTGTTGTTGTTGTTGTTGTTTTTGTTGTTGTGCAGAAGTCATTGATGCTATGTATGTGTTTAACCATTAGAGTATATATTTGTGTTTGTAACAGTAGCTAAAACTAGAGTTATCTGTTTGAATCCACAGTGAGCGTTACCAAGGAGACCAGGCAGGCTAGCTCAGGAGAGTGAGAAGTGGGCGGAGCCAAGCAGGAAAAGATATAGGCGTCTTTGGAAAAAGGGCCAGTGTGTGTGGGAGAGAGTGTGAAGGCTTGAAAAGCCTGGGAGAGAGGTGTGTGAGAGCAGCTGGAGGTTTTTCAGTCTAGAAAGGCTGAAGAGAGAAACCTGGCCAGTTTCTTTAGTCAAGAAAGACTAAAGGAAGCCTGTTAGGATCCCTAGTCAAGGAAGGACTAGAGATCAGAGATTTGATCAAGGAAAGATCAAATTGGAAGGCTAGTTATAGTGGGAAACATTGTTCACTAAAGAGCTTCACCTCAGTAAAAGTTGGCCACGAGCTTTGTTATTTGAAAGAGTGGACTATATTAAAACCAAGTGATATTCATAGTTCTATAAGTTATTTTAACAGCCTGTTATCTTTTGTTAAAAACCGTCTCATCTCATCTAACCTGCGTCTGTAGAGCCAGATCTCATCGGTGATACCTCAAATACCTCACGTTGGTGGCAGTTACCTTAATTTACAAGTAATAATTGGCCTCCTCTATAATATATTCTTATACACAATTGAGGCCTGAGATTAATTCCCTCCATAATCATCCACATCTGCACAATTGGTTTGCGCATCTTCTCAATTATTATTAGGGTTGTTTTTGTTATTTTGCTTTTTGTTTATTTTACAAATGTCTCAAAGTATGAAAAATATCCAAAACCACCCATAACTTTACCCAATTGGGAGGATACTTTTGAAATTATTCATTCCATCCTACTGGGGAGAATAACAAAAGAGGGTTCCCTTGCGCCTAGGTATTGCTTGTGGAATTCACATAGACTTCTCTTTTGCCAACGTGAAAGATTTTTGCATAAGCAGAAGACCACATCTAGACTTTATATGGTTCTTCACAGTCATGCATGCAACTCCAATGAGACAGCCCTGTTATTTTTGGCTGTTCTCAAGCTGACCTACTGCATAAACAGCTTATGTCAAGGAACAGTACAATTTTGCCCTTATGCAGTAATTCTAAAGAGAGAAATGGCTTTGTTCCCACAGTTCTCCATCAAAGTCACATAACTGAAAAAATGATTTTGGTTATCTAAAGGGATGTTATAGAGTGGGCATGGTGCAGTGATTTGAGCATTGGGTTACAACTCTGGAGACCAGTTCCTATTTATGGCATCTCCTTGTGTGCTGTGCTTTTGACTTATGGCAAGTCTGTCATGGGGTTTTCTTGGCAGAGTTTGTTAAGAGTGAGTTTTCTTTTGCCTTCTTCTAAGGCTGAGAAAATGAGCCTTTCTCAAGGTCACCCAGTGGATTTCAATGACTGAAGGAGGGCTGTTCAAACCCTTGTCTCCTGAGTTCTGGTCCAATAGTCAAACCACTACACCATACTGATTTTATTTGCATCTTTCCATGATTAGCAGAAGTAAATTAGTTATGCAGAAAGGATCATTGCTCTACATTTTGTATAACGTTGTCAAAATCAGTTTTTTAGAACCTTGGCAAAACTAGAATTTTGAAAGAAAAGAACAAACAGCCCTTATTGCGGCACTCTAATATCCCAGGTATGAATCAAATAAAAATATTATATCAACAATTCAGCCTTCTCATTACTGTGCCCTAGATTAAAGGTAAGAGTGAAAAAACTGTTGTATCATAAATGGGCTGAACACATCCAAATAATTCTAATCAACCCCAAGGAATTGCTGAAATGTGCCAAAGACTTCAAATGATTAAATGACATGACTCTAGAGTCTCTCAATGATTTGATGAGCTGCCTTTGTGACCTCTGCTGCTCAAAACTGCTCAGAATAAAACAAAATTACTACAGGATCTCCTCTGCAATATCCTAAATGATATATAGGTTTCTGGTTTTGAAATTTATATGCTTGAAGAATGGCTAAACACCACATACAGATTATTTATTTATTTATTTATTTATTTATTTATTATTTATTATTTATAATGAGCATAACTCAAAGTATAACTGAACTGGCAAGGTTGTGCTCCTGAAGGGCTGCTATGTCGATGTTGAAGCGTCCCACCTTGTCATCACCAACACGCTCTTCCGCCAGAAAAACAAGTTCAAGACATCATGGAAGCACCCCCGGTCAAAGCATTGGCACCTCTTAGACTATGTAATCACACGCGCCAGAGACCGCCGTGACATGCTCCTCACAAGAGCCATGACAGGTGCTGACGACTGCTGGACTGACCACAGGCTAATTCGATCCTCGATGGCTATCAAGATCGCTCCCAAGCGCAGACTCCAAGGAAGGAAGACAAGGCGCAAAATGAACACCCAAGCCCTTCAGGAGCCCTCCAGACGAGCCCATCTCCAAACAGCACTCAAGGACCATCTACCCACAGTACACCCCGAAAATGTTGAGGAACATTGGAACAAACTGAAGACCTCCATCATCCAAGCCTGCGAAGAAACTATTGGATACCAAGCCAAGAAACATCAAGACTGGTTTGATGAAAATGACATTGAGATCCAACAGCTAATTGACAAGAAAAGGAAAGCCTTCCAAGCATGGCAGAGAGACATCAACTGTGCTGCTAAGAAAAAGATCTATGCCAGTGCAAAAGCTGAGGTCCAAAGAAGGACAAGAGAACTCAAGAACATCTGGTGGACAAAGAAGGCTGAAGAAATCCAACACCTGGCAGATACCCATAATGCTCAGGGATTTTTCAAAGCCACAAAGGTCATCTACGGACCAAGAAACCATGGCATACAGCCTCTACGCTCATCAGATGGAACCAAACTCCTGAAGGACCAAAACTCAATTGCACTACGTTGGAAAGAACACTACCAAAGCCTCTTGAACCGCAGCTCCAATGTGGCCGAAGAGGTCCTCTCACAAATCTCACAACAACAAACCAGGGATGAGCTTGCAGCACTGCCTAGTTTGGAAGAAGTCAGCAATGCCATCAAGCTAACAGAAGAATAACAAAGCCAGTGGACCAGATGGGATCCCTGCTGAAATCTTTAAAGAGGGAGGATCTGAGCTGACACACCAACTCCACCAGCTCATAGAAAAAGTGTGGGTGACCGAGAAAATCCCAGCAGATTTCAAGGATGCCACCATCATCACCCTCTTCAAAAAAGGGGAAAGAACAGACTGCAGAAACTATCGAGGTATCTCCCTTCTAACCTCCGCTGGGAAAATCCTCGCAAGAATCCTTGCAAACCGCCTTCTGCCCCTCTCAGAAGACACCCTCCCAGAATCCCAGAATGGCTTCCGCCCCTCCAGAGGAACAGTGGACATGATCTTCACTGCACGACAGCTCCAAGAAAAATGCAGAGAACAAAATCAACCTCTGTACATGGCATTCATCGACCTTGCAAAGGCATTCGACACAGTGAATCGCAGCGCTCTCTGGACCATCCTCCAAAAATCGGGTGCCCTAACAAATTTGTGAACATCCTGCGGCTCCTCCATGATGACATGATGGCAACAGTCTTGGACAGCAGTGGCTCCCAAAGTGACCCATTTAAAGTGGAATCCGGTGTCAAACAGGAATGTGTTATTGCCCCAACTCTATTCTCCATCTTCATCGCTATGATACTTCACCTTGTTGATGGGAAGCTTCCCACCGGAGTGGAAATAATCTATCGGACAGATGGCAAGCTATTCAACCTCAGCAGACTGAAAGCCAAAACCAAGGTTACAACAACAGCTGTTATAGAACTCCAGTATGCTGATGACAATGTCGTCTGTGCGCATTCAGAAGAAGATCTACAAGCCACTCTAAACACCTTCGCGAATAACAACGCAAAAATTTGTTTCTAAAATCGATTTGTATTTGGGGGGTTTTTGCGTTTCGATATTTAAAATAATTACAAAATTTTCCTTTGAAAAAGTTCAGTATTTACGAAATTTCGTTAATTTTGTTAATTTCGTTTTTAGAATATTTTTTGAATTTTTTTGAAATATTTATTTATAAATATTTTTTGAAATATTTAAAAATGGAAAATTAACAATGCTTGCCCTGTTGTGGAGTGAACACAGCCACAGGACAGGGACAAACTCACACACACAGGCACACAAGGGTCTTTTCTTTTTTTAGAATATTTTTTGAATTTTTTTAAGAATAAAAGAAAGATATTTTTCAGAAATATTTAAAAATGGAAAATTAACAATGCTTGCCCTGTTGTGGAGCGAACACAGCCACAGGACAGGGACAAACTCACACACACAGGCACACAAGGGTCTTTTCTTTTTTTAGAATATTTTTTGAATTTTTTTAAGAATAAAAGAAATATATTTTTCAGAAATATTTAAAAATGGAAAATTAACAATGCTTGCCCTGTTGTGGAGCGAACACAGCCACAGGACAGGGACAAACTCACACACACAGGCACACAAGGGTCTTTTCTTTTTTTAGAATATTTTTTGAATTTTTTTAAGAATAAAAAAAAGATATTTTTCAGAAATATTTAAAAATGGAAAATTAACAAAATGCTTGCCCTACCCTGTTGTGGGGCGAAAACAGGGCAAAGCCTCCCCGCTGCTCCCAGCAATGAATGAATGAATGAATGCAAGCACAAGCAATGAATGAATGAATGAATGAATGCAAGCAGCCAAGAGCCAACCAAGCCTCCCTCCCGCACCTCCCGTCTCCTTCGCAATGAGCAATGCGGCCACGCGGAGCCGCTTTTAAAGGGCAGCCCGCCCAATAACAATGAGCCACGGTGCTTGGGAGCGCCGGATTGGCTCCCGGCGCACCCAGCATCCTCCATCCCTAAAACGTCATTTCCGAAACGGGCGGAAGCCCGTAAAAAAGATGGAGGATGCCGTTTCGATATTTAAAAACACTTCCGGGTTTGAAAATATGTTTTGTAATCGTTTTGTAATTGTTAAAAATAACGAATATTTAACGAATTACAAAATTAACGAACGAAACCGCCCAGGCCTACTAAACACCTTTGCAGAAGCATACGAGAGTCACTGAACATTGAGAAAACCAAGGTGCTGTTCCAGCAGTCACCAGCCAATCCCTCTCCAATGCCAGTAATACAGCTTAATGGTGTAACATTAGAAAATGTGGACCATTTCCGCTACCTTGGCAGCCACCTCTCCACCAAAGTCAACATCGACGCCGAAATACAACACCGCCTGAGCTCTGCAAGTGCAGCATTTTCCAGAATGAAGCAGAGAGTGTTTGAGGACCGGGACATCCGTAGGGAGACCAAGGTGCTTGTCTATAAAGCTATTGTCCTCCCAACCCTGCTATATGCCTGTGAGACGTGGACTGTCTACAGACGTCACATGCAGCTCCTGGAACGTTTCCATCAGCGCTGCCTCCGGAAAATCCTGCAAATCTCCTGGGAAGACAAGCGGACAAACGTCAGTGTGCTGGAAGAAGCAAAGACCACCAGCATTGAAGTGATGGTCCTCCAACATCAACTCCGCTGGGCCGGCCACGTTGTCCGGATGCCTGACCACCGTCTCCCAAAGCAGTTGCTCTACTCCAAACTTAAGAACGGAAAACGGAACGTTGGTGGACAGGAAAAGAGATTTAAAGATGGGCTCAAAGCCAACCTTAAAAACTCTGGCATAGACACTGAGAACTGGGAAGCCCTGGCCCTTGAGCGCTCCAGCTGGAGGACAGCTGTGACCAGCAGTGCTGCAGAATTTGAGGAGGCACGAGTGGAGGGTGAAAGAGAGAAACGTGCCAGGAGGAAGGCGCGTCAAGCCAACCCCGACCGGGACCGCCTTCCACCTGGAAACCAATGCCCTCACTGCGGAAGAAGATGCAGAGCAAGAATAGGGCTCCACAGCCACATACGGACCACAAGGAAATCCATAATGGAAGACCATCTTACTCGTCCAACGAGGGATCGCCTAAGTAAGTAAGTAACTGAACTGGCATGTAAGAATTCATAGAATCATAGAATCACAGAGTTGGGAGAGACCTCATGGGCCATCCAGTCCAACCCCATTCTGCCAAGAAGTGGGAATATTGTATTCAAAGCACCCCCGGCAGATGGCCATCCAGCCTCTGTTTAAAAGCTTCCAAAGAAGGAGCCTCCACCACACTCCGGGGCAGAGAGTTCCACTGCTGAACGGCTCTCACAGTCAGGAAGTTCTTCCTCATGTTCAGATGGAATCTCCTTTCTTGTAGTTTGAAGCCATTGTTTCGCATCCTAGTCTCCAGGGAAGCAGAAAACAAGCTTGCTCCCTCCTCCCTGTGACTTCCTCTCACATATTTATACATGGCTATCATGTCTCCTCTCAATTCCAGTGTACTAAGCTTTGAACAGATACGTTTACACACAAAAAATATGGTCAGAAGAGACATTACAGGCAGTCCAAAAAGCACAGAAAAAGTCTGCACACGGCACATATGCCATAAAGGTCAACCAGTTTCCATGTAACATGATAAGATGCAACTGATATAGGTGAAAATCTGTATCTTAATCCAGGGCAATGATTGCTAAGTGACTAGTTTTTTTTAACATAGCTCACACCTTTCTTCTGAAATATTTCAATGTAAGAAAGGGGGACTCTGGATCTTCTAGATGCTGTAGACTTCAACTCCTTGAAAACCCAGCCAGCATGGCCAATTATTGTGAGAGCTATAATCTTCAGGTTCAGCTACATCACCCATTTAATTTAGGCCCATCCAGAGCAGTAATGCTACAGACTAGTCCTGGAGACAGCCACACACACTCTGTCTCCAATGGCACAGATAAAAGGAGATAATGGCAACATCCATATGGACAGCAGATCAATCCACATTGAACCTCACCCTGCTGTTCACACTGTGCCAAGGCTTCAAAGTTGCTCTGAAGTTTTGGCCAATTTCAGGAGCACCCGTTAATTTTTCTTATCATGCAGTTAAACTGGGGTTACCCTGTAATAAGAACAAAATGTTCTAGACCATTGCGGAGACAGCCACAAGTCATAGCACAGTGAATGTGGACTATTACGCCTGTGTAGACAAGATCTTACATATCCAGAGAGCCAAAAGACTCCCATCACATCTTTTGAATAGGGTAACTATTTTTTTTTAATTTTTAAAAAACATCCTCATTCTTCTGTTTGGTTTTTATTAGTGTACTAGCTGTCCCCTGCCACGCGTTGCTGTGGCCCAGTCTGTTGATCTGGAAAATAAAGTAATGAGAAAGTGTTGGTTTTTATATATGTAATTTCTTTATGCTTGTGGGTAAACAGTATGTCTTGTTGTTTCTTTATCAGTGTTGATGTGGAGAGTGTCTGGTTTGCCCACCTTGGAACATACAACATATCATTGTCCTTCTTTAAGGGTCCCTTTCAAATCTATGATACTATATCTGTGTATGTGTGCGAATCATATCTATTTATCTATCTCTATGGCTGGATAGGTCTTTGTCAGGAGGACTTTGATTACGTCTTCTTGCCATGATGAAGGGAGTTGGATTGGATGGCCTTAAGTATTTTCTGTTGGTCATGGGGGTTCTGTGTGAGAAGTTTGCCCTGATTCTGTTGTTCGTGGGGTTCAGAATGCTCTTTGGTTGTAGGTGAACTGTGAATCCCAGTTACTACAACTCCCAAATGTCAAGGTCTGTTTTCCCCAAACTCTACCTGTGTTCATATTTGGGTGTATTGAGTGCTTGTGCAAAGTTTGGTCCAGATCCATCACTGTTTGAGTTCACAGAGCTCTCTGGATGTAGGTGAACTACAACTCCCAAACTCAAGGTCAATGCCCACCAAACCCTTTCAATATTTTCTGTTGGTCATGGGAGTTCTGTGTGCCAAGTTTGGTTCAATTCCATCATTGATGGAGTTCAGAATGCTCTTTGATTGTTGGTGAACTATAAATCCCAGCAACTACAACTCCCACATGACAAAATCATAATTTTTTGAGTGATGGTCACTCCTTGTGTTGTGAGACATTTTGTTGCCAAATGTGGTGTGATTTCATTCATTGGTTCTTTTGTTTTTAAGGAACTCATTATGCACAGAGCATTTATATATATATATATAGATTTGAATTAGTGTATTTGAATTTTCCCTCATATACGTACATTTGCTCGTAAACCTTGTGCTGTTTACCACCTTTCTCCATTATTCTATATATATTCCTAAATCTTGTAATTTTTCACTTTTTCATATTGTCACAATTCCGCCTTTTTCTATTTTTACCGCTACAGTGCTTGCCTAGACACCGATAATTTTTCATCTTCATTACTGTGATATTTTATTCTCTGAGCTCCCCATCACAAGCTTTTAATCTCTATTCAGAGTTCTGCTGCATGAGCAATTTGTCATTTTGTTCTTATCCTTTTTATATAGAACTTAATCTTTGTTTCTAATCTTTTTATATTCACACTGGCCTGGTTCCTAATCATGGTTGTTTATTTTCCAGTGTATTCCATCTTTATGCACTTTGCTTTTCAGCCTCTCTTATTTCTTTCTTCCAGTAAACTCAGGGGAAAAAACTTGAGTTTATCTTTCACTTTGTGTTGACAACAACACTATCAGGTAGGCCACAGCTCAGGGAGAACTAGTATCTGGATTTCCCAAATCCCAAATCCCAGATAAACACTCAAATGACAGAATCATGCTGGCTCTGCTTAGGTCAAACATTCTCAATTACTTCTTCATTGTTGGGGAAGAGTATTGTGTACATATACACATAACCTCTGAACTGTCTCAAAAAATCCTATCCCAAGATCCATTTTCCATGGATATTTGTCAGGTAGAATTTGACAAAAGCAGGTCCTGTAAAAACAAAGTTTAATGTGCTGAGGGCAGTGTTACAAGCAAAAGCAAGAAGGGAGCAAGAACTCAGGATATAGTCAAACTGGAATTAAGCAATGGAAATTGAGAGGCAAATGTGGTTCCGGTGATGCATACTCTGAAAGTAATATCAAATAGAGGAAGTCACTATAGGCAAGATCATAATAACACAGCTCTGAAAAATGTCACAACTTGGAAAATGTCACTTTACACAGATTACTGATTCTCAATATCTTGGATAGAATCTTAATAATTAATGATCCAGTCAGTAACAATGGATAGGCTGTGAGAGCAAGAAACAACACCAACAAGAGATATTGTTTGCTAATAAAATAAGTACAGGAAAGAAAGCTAGAGTGAACACAGCTACTTTTCCCTAACAGGGAATTCTTTAATCTGGGAGAAAGCCCTCACTCAACCCCTATCAGATATATGAACGACCCCCTTATACACAGATTTGATATCAATAGTTTTCCTTCCCCACATCCCTAAAATATTGCCCCCAAAGTGTTTGTGGCTGTCTCTTGGTCCTCCAGTGTGAATCTAGGATTCACTTCCAGCCCAAGTATATTCAAAATATAGAGTTTACTATTATCCACAGTTTCAAGTATCCATGGCAGGTCTTGGAAAATATCCTCAAGAAAACATGAGTTTTAATGTAGTTATGATTATGGCAGGACCAAGGGTGGAGGTGAAGGTGCTTACCTACAAAGCCCTAAACGGTTTGGGACCTGCCTACCTGCGTTATCGCATCTCCGTTAATGAACCCGCACACTCCTTTCGTTCATATGGAGAGGCCCTGCTCATGATTCCACCTGCGTCGCAAGCGTGGTTGGTGGGGACGAGGGACAGGGCCTTTTCTGTGGTAGCCCCCCGACTCTAGAACGCCCTCCCCAAGGACATCAGACAGGCCCCTACGTTGGCAGTCTTTAGGAAGAGCTTGAAGACTTGGCTATTCCGGTGTGCCTTTCCAGAATAGGAAACTCCAGCAACATGTCCCAAAAGCACTTTACTAGAGACTTAAGATTGTCCGCACATTGCACTTACCCCAAAATCCTTATACTTCAACTGTCATACTCAGCACTTTTAATCTGTACCCATCTACACTTGGCCTGGCCTTAGTTTTATTGTGCTACGGTGTATTGTTTTTACTGTTTACTGTTATTGCTTAATGTTTTGATTTGTTTTATAGTTTATGTGTATTGTTGTATTGTTGTTTTATTGAGGCCTTGGCCTTTGTAAGCCGCATCGAGTCCTTCGAGAGATGCTAGCGGGGTACAAATAAAGTTAATAAATAAATGGAACTACTCTGATTCAATAAACTTTGTCTGATCTGGTGTGCATACACTGGATCATCCCAAGATGGATCAGACATACATTCTCCCATCCACCGTGGAAGCGGTAGGGAGTTCCAACCACGCAGTGGCACCAAAAAGCATTTCTGCACCATTGGACAACCACCCCCACCTGTCCTCAGTGCCATGGCAATCTTTGGCTACTACACAGGGTCCTTTCTCTTGGCCCTTGTCTGCAATAACATTATAGAATCATAGAATTGTAAGAGTTGGAGGAAACCACATGGACCATCTAGTCCAACCCCCTGCCATGAAGGAGAAGCCCAATCAAAGTACCTCTGAAAATTTGTTAGTCTTGTCCCACCTCTCTAATCTATTGAGGTCATTTTGAATTCGGATCCTGTCTTCTGGAGTATTAGCTATCCCTCTGTAACGAAATAGCTAATTATAATGTATGTTTTAAATATGTTTATTGATGTTGGGAAACGATAAGTGCAGGCCAGCTTATGTGTCGCCTGAGCTGAGGCATTGCCATAGTGATGGAACTGGCTGTTAGAATGTACCCAAGTTAGAGAAGCCAAAGGGGCGGAGCTAACTGCCACTTGGCAGGGGCAGGCATTTTAAAAGAGTCAGTTTTCTTTCAGTCTGTGGATAAAAGTGGAAGTTGGGATATATATTTGGCATTTGTTCATTGTATTTTACACCCTCCCAATTTGGTATAATCTGCAGACTTGATAAGCATGCCCTCTAAACCTTCATCCAAGTAATAAAGAGGTTAATAATAAAGAGGTTGAAGAGAACAGGGCCCAGGACTGAATTATAATAATAAAGAGGTTGAAGAGAACAGGGCCCAGGACTGAATTCTGCAGTGCTCCACTACTTGCTTCTTTCCAGGATGTAGAGGAATAATAGGTAAGCATCCTTTGGGTTCAGTCCCTGAACCAATTACAAATCCATCTAATAGTAATATTGTCTAGTCCACATTTTAGTTTGTTTGAAGGAAGATCATAAGGGACCTTGTCAAAGACCATACTGAAATCAAGATATGCTACATCCACAGCATTCCCTACGTCTACTAAGCTTGTAACTTTATCAAAAAAAGAGATAAGATTGGTCTGGCATGACTCGTTTTTAAGAAATCGATGTTGACTTTTAGTGACCACAACATTCTTTTCTAATTGAATACAGACTGCCTCCTTAATGATCTGCTTCAAATCTTTTCCAGTATTGATGTCAGACTGACTGGATGGTAATTATCTGGATCCACTATTTTCTCTTCTTGAAGACAGGAAAAACATTTGTCCTATCAAGAAGATAGGGCAAATCGTATCTTCTGTTGTGACTCAGCTGGAATCACAGTGATAGGGTCAATGATTCTGATGAGGATGATGGAATTCAGTTTCACAATCAGGTGCAAAGTGATGTCCCTGTGATAGATGATGAAGAACAGGGTACAGTTTCCCACAGCAAGGGATGATGCTGTTGATAGTGAAACTAGCCAGAAACAGGTGCATACTGATTCAGGAAGGGAGGACAGTTGTTCTCAGCCAGATAATGAGCAAGAAAGCACTAATGAACAGATTGACCTTGATGAAGAAGAGACTTTAGATTGAGCTGGCCGTTTGGAATTCAAGGTCCGAAGGAGTGTGAGAATTGCTAACAAGCGGGACGCTAAGGGCCAGAGAAACACCTTCATGTTTTGCAAAGGGTATTAAACAGGCTGTTTGAAAATATCCCAGTGTCAGAGCAACTTCCCGTTTCAGTCAAGAGGCTTATATTTGTTTGCCTGGATTTATCTTGCAGCTTTCATGTTTATGGTTTCAGGACTTTGTCATGTTCTCATGGGACTTTTCTTTGCGGGTGCCTTCGTGGATCTTGCTTTCAAGTGTTACCTTGTTTTGATCTTTAAACCATTACTTTTGCTTTTATGAACTTTTTATCTTTTACTTTTAATAAACCATAAAGACTACAGGCTGTGTGCTGTTTGGTGTCTTAAGCAAGGTGATTCTACTCTGAGGTGCAACATCTTCTTGAAGAAGTCCTAGCACTCCTCCAAACTGCTAGGACTTCTCCTGTTCTCCAATAATTCTCCAAAATTATTCTTGGTGGTTCTGAAATCACTTCTGTTAGTTTCTTCAATACTCTTGGATGTAGTTCATCTGGCCCTGGAGACTTGGATTCATTTAGAGTAGCCAGGAATTCCTGGACTATTTCTTTACCTATTTTGGGTTGCTTTTCCCCTATTGCCTTGTCTGCCCATATTGCTCAGACTGAATACTGGTTTCTAGGGCTGGGCGGTTTCATTTCGTTAATTCGTAATTCGTTGATAATTCGTTAATTTTTCCAATTACAAAACGATAACGAACCATTCTGGAGCAATTTTTTAAAAAAACGAATTTTTAAAAAGTTTTGTAAATGCTTCGTATTTTGTTATTGTATTCATTTCGTTATTGTTCTGATGTCGTTTCGTTATTATTTCCGCATGTCTGGGGCAAGTTTTTTGTTTAATTAGTGAAAAAAAATTATAATATCACACCAACAGTCAACAACAGAGGGAGAGGGAAGCTTCAGAAGTTTTTGGAGGTTTTTTAGCGTATTTCGCGGTCACGTCCGCCATTAACGAATTGATTCGTTATTGTTTCGGAAATCGATTCATTAATGTTTTGTAATTTTTTTCACATTTACGAAATTTCGTAAATATCGAACTTTTTTAAGGGAAAATTTTGTAATTATTTTAAATATCGAAACAAAAAAAACCCCCAAATACAAATCGATTTTAGAAACAAATTTTTCCGTTGTTACCCAGGCCTACTGGTTTCCTTTTGGGAGAAGACTGACCCAAATAAGATGTTGAGTAATTCTGCTTTTTCCCTATTCTCTGTTAGCATTCCACCATTCTTTCCATACAGAGTGCCTACATTTTCCTTGTTCTTCCTTTTTCTACTGACATAACAAAGTAACCACTTTTTATTGTTTTTAAAGCCAGCACAATTCAAAGTGCTGGCTTTAGCCTATAAAGCCCTAAATGGTTCTGGCCCAACCTACCTGTCTGAACACATCTCATCCTATGAACCAGCTAGTATGTTAAAATCATCTGAGAAGGCCCTGGTTGTTTGAGCAGGTATTTGAAAAGGCAGTATAACAAACATAGGATCATGGAACGATTGGATGATGAGGTTGGATCTTGCTTTTAACTAAGAGACGCTAATGAATTATGTTTTATTGACTTTGTAATGATCGTATATTTATACCATTATTTTTAATTGTTTTAAATATTTTATGATGTTTTGAGCATTGAATTTTTGCCGCTGTAAACCGCTTTGAGTCGCCCATGGGCTGAGTAAAGTGTTATATAAATATAGTAATTAAATAAATAAATTTGGCAAGCCTGTCCTCATTTTGTACTTTAGCCTTTTGGACCTTTTCCCTACACATGTTGGTTATTTGTTTGAATTCCTCTTCAGTGATTTCCCCCTTTTCCATTTCTTGTATAGGTCTCCTTGAAATCTTAGCTCAGCTGAAAGTTCTATGGACATCCATTCTTGTTTCTTTAGATTTCTCTCTTTTCTCTCTTTTTCTTCTTCTTCCTGGCATGGTTTTCAATTGCCTTCAGTATCTCACTTTTAAGAACCTTCAATCCCTCCTTAATTCTCTTCTCTTTTAGTATTACTGTCCATGGAATTGTTCCTTTAAATTTCCTGAAGTTAGCGCTCCTAAAGTCTGGAATGCACATTTGACTTCTTGGCCCTCCAACAGTTTGAGGGACTGTGACCTGGCCCTTTGTTTAAAAAATTTGAGGATTCCTGGTCAAGATCCAGGAAAATAATGTTATCCCTCTATTCTGCCTTGGTCAGAGCACACCTGGAATATGGTGTCCAATTCTGGGCACCACAATTCAAGAGAGATATTGACAAGCTGGAATGTGTCCAGAGGAGGGTGACTAAAATGATCAAGGGTCTGGAGAACAAGCCCTATGAGGAGCAGCTTAAGGAGCTGGGCATGTTTAGCCTGAAAAAGAGAAGGCTGAGAGGAGATATGATAGCCATGTATAAATATGTGAGAGGAAGCCACAGGGAGGAGGGAGCAAGCTTGTTTTCTGCTTCCCTGGAGACTAGGATGCAGAACAATGGCTTCAAACTACAAGAAAGACGATTCCATCTGAACATGAGGAAGAACTTCCTGACTGTGAGAGCCATTCAGCAGTGGAACTCTCTGCCCCGGAGTGTAGTGGAGGCTTCTTCTTTGGAAGCTTTTAAACAGAGGCTGGATGGCCATCTGTCAGGGGGGATTTGGATGCAATTTTCCTGCTTCTTGGCAGGGGGTTGGACTGGATGGCCCATGAGGTCTCTTCCAATTCTATGATTCTATATCCCAGATCAGCTCTGTGCAGGATCTGGGATTATTATTATTTTGAAAATAATGAATCAGCAGTGATCTCTAGAAAATCTCAAACGAAGGAAAAGAGATATTGGAGGAGAAACCACGAAGCTGTGGGGAAACAGCATCAATCAGGTTAGATTATGAATTCGGCTCACTATCCGACAACACGCATGTATCTGGCAGAAGAAGGTTAATAGAAAGTTTATGAAACTTGGAATGCAATTAAGTCTCTGTGGACGGCACTGTTGGAGGCAGTGGCAGTTGCTATGGCAACGAAAGGGCTCAGGACTAGTAACCGCAGATTAACTGGAAGGGAGATAAGTACATTAAAAATAGCTCTCATGCACCATTTCTTCACATCTTAATGTGGAATTGATCCAAAAGGTTGAAAACAGAGGCTGCACCCCAACCCATGGGGGTAAAATAGTATGGTCTCTGTGTTCAGTAAACGTGCTGGATTACAATGTAATGGGCCATTGTGATAAAATATGATAAAATGCCTATTAAGGCCATTGCAAAGAATGACCATTTATTGACACAGCATAAACCCAGTATAATGTTCATTTCCTTGCACATCTGTCAACAGTTCTGCTAATACCCATGTCATCACACCTTCACATCAGGGTCATGGCTCTATTATAAGGCAAAAGGAGGCAGCCAAGTCAAATAGTTGATTTTGGGTGTCTCTAAAAGCTGGAAGATGTTAGCTTTATGAATAGATATTGATCTCCCAGCAAAAGAAAAGTAGATTGTAAAAAACGTTTGAAATGACAGGGATCTGTGGCTTGTTTTCTTAAAGATTGGGTCCTATTTTTGTTGTATATAAAGAAAGAAGGTATAGCAACATCTATGGATTTTGAAAGCTGACTTTTAGTGTCTAAATTTTAGCAGAAATGTAATGAGATATATATTAGGCTTGGTTGATCAAGAAAAAAATTGGTTCTAAACTCGTTTCGTTTTTTGGGGGCGCCAGCATTTCGAATTTCAAAGGCCTTCTGAAATTTCAGATTTCAAAATTTCAAAATTTACGAAATTTTGTTAATTACGAATCGATTCGTTAATGAGGTGGGCGTGACCTCGCCCGGCTCCTCCTGAAGGCCACGCCCACCTCATTCCCCTGTCATCCATCGCTCTTTGCAGGCATCCAGGGCAGGGAAACTGTAAGATTGCTTTTAAAATCTTAGTTTCCCTGCCCTGGGTGCCTGCAAAGGGCAATGAATGGCTGGGGAATGAGTTGGGCATGGCTACATCCGGCTCTATTTGACGGCCAGGCCCCCAGTGTCCATCAGGAAGAGCCGGGCGTAGCCACGCCCACCTCATTCCCCAGCCATCCATCGCCCTTTGCAGGCACCCAGGGCCGGGAAAATGCAAGATTACAGGAAGAGCTGAGCGTGGCCATGCCCACCTTGCAAAGCTGGGTCTCGCAAAGCCGTGAATGCAAAGAGGGAGGCGGTGGGGGTGGGTAACAGCTGTTCCTGAAGACCACGCCCCCAGCATTTACGATTCACTGGCGGATCATAAGGAAGATGGCGGACGCGGTTTCAATATGGGCAAAACACTTCCGGGTTGCTAAAACACGTCAATATCGCTTCTAATTATGAAATAATAACAAATAAATAACGAATAAAGAAATTAACGATATGGATCACCCAAGCCTAGTATTTATGGTAGGATTTTTACTGACATTTTTGAACAGTGGGGTGGGAAGTCAACTTTTGATCACAACTAAAGTAGTGATTATCTTATTTGCGGGGTTGAGTTTCTTTTGGGGTTTTTTTTCATCACCCCACCCCTATTATTGTAGTGTTTATTTTGCAGTTGTGGTTAAAATTTATATAAATAAAAATGTAATGTTCGTTTGTGGTAATTCCACAAACGAACTCAAAAACCACTGGACGAATTGACACCAAATTTGGCAGCAAAACACATTCTAATCCGATCTATGTCTTTCAAATAAAAAAAACGTAAAAAAAAATAAAGGTGAAATAACTTAAAACTCCCCCAAAAGAAAAATGCCTTCTCCCCATTGTGCAAGAAGAATGAAGCACCAAATGTTGTGAGAGAAGAGAAGCCTCGCCATGGGGTCCCTTTCCATGCAGGAAGGCAGAATCCTTTTTCTTTTGGGGAGGGGAGGCATTGAAGAAAGGAAAGAGGGAAGGAAGGAGAAGGCCTGGCCCAACTGAGGGGTATGGGCTTGGCAAGGCAAGCCCCAGCAGCAGCTGGAGCCACTGCAGTGGCTCCATGAGGCCCATGTGGCTACCAGGCAACTCTTCCCCCAAGACCAGAGGATTGCAAGGCAAGCCTGGCTGCAGGAGCGGCTGCATCCCCCCCCCCCAGTTGGGTGAAGAGAGGGTGCGAACCATGAGGCCAGCAACTCTCCCACTTGGGCTCCAAGTTGGGAGCCCCCCCCCGTCCAGCACCAACCGCTGCTCTGAGATCAGAATGAAAAGAGGGGACATGAAGGCAGTTCCATCTTGCCTCCAGTGTCATCAGTTGGGAGCCCCCCCCCCCTCCAGCACCAACCGCTGCTCTGAGATCAGAGTGAAAAGAGGGTTCAGGAAGAAAAGAGGGTCCAAAAGATCAGCTTCTTCTTAAATAATCTTTAAATACTCTTCAAAAATCGGAGACAACAAGGGGTTTCCCTAGACTGATCAAGAAAACTATCTTGTCCTGCATTTTCCCAGTCCCAAGTGACCCTATTAACACAGCACAGATCATGGTGAGATTGCCATGCCCATTCCCCTGGAGAACTCTTCTTGGTCCACACCTCCAGGTCACAGGTTCGAATCCAGGGAGACCACGGATGAGCTCCCTCTATCAGTTCCAGGTCCTCATGTGGGGACATGAGAGAAGCCTCCCACAAGGATGGTAAAAACATCAAAACATCCGGGTGTCCCCTGGGCAACGTCCTTGCAGACAGCCAATTATCTCACACCAGAAGCAACTTGCAGTTTCTCAAGTTGCTCCTGACACAACAAAAAAAATTGTGCATTATTATTATTTTTATATGACTGCTCACTCCCTATCGTGCATATGAACAAACATATTTGCTGTTAAGGGGATGTGCTAGCACTGATATACTGATAAGCAAATATCAGCAGAAAGACACCTTCTCAAATAAACAACAACAAAAAAGATCAATCATATTAACAAATTTAACACTTAACATTCACACCATGAAAGGCCCAGGCGATCTCCTACCTTGTTCCACCAATCGCTAACTCCCCCCCCCCCCATCTCCACAATAATACAATGCCACTTTGGAGGGATGGCCATTGGCCACACACACAAAAAAATCCAGATTTTCTGGAAACCTGCATTGTGTGTCCAAATCTCCATAGCTATGAAGTGAGTGAAATGTTTTGTAATCAGTGTAGACAACCCCTGGTGCATGAAAGGGAACAGAATGGTGGAGTAGCGTGCAAACTCAGAGCTTACATATTATTCTCACAGCAGGAAAGCATTGCTTTCTATATCTGCATTGAGCCAGCAAATGCCTTGAATAGTTGTATTTTAAGCCTCAATATTCCCCCGTGTTAAATGGGATAAATAAGTCCTATAACATCTTCCTAACTGCCACTCTGTATTATTTAGATATGTATTATGCAGTTGATTTAAACTAGACACAGGTTTTTAGCTGTCTGCTCTGTATGTACTTTAAGTTCCTGTGTAAACAGAGTTTTTTTCGTGTCAGAAGCGACTTGAGAAACTGCAAGTCACTTTTGATGTGGGAGATTTTAGTGGCCAGATAGGATGCACGTGGGTGGTCTTATTGTTGGCAGGACACTAATAAATCCATGTCATAGTGGTAGATTTTTTAATGAACACAATATTGCCTGGGGATCTGCTCCAGATTTTTCTCTCCAATCTGCCCCCGATGCCAGAATTTTTCCTCCAGTCCTAACATTCATAACAAGCCTTTCATGGCAAAGATTCAGAGATGAGAAGAAGTTCATGTGAAAGGAGATATTCCCACAGATATGTTAAGACACAGCCAAGGAAATTTACATTATTCTGAGAGTCACCAAAAATCCTCAGTAAAAGGATTTGACTAATATGCTGAACTTTCCATCTAACCCTGAATCAAATAGAGAAGTCGTATCCATTTAGTAAATGATAATAAACACAGTATGTATGTTCTAGAATAGAAAGGCTACATTTCAGTGTTTGGATCTGAGGATGTTATTTGGAAAAAAAATGGAGAGGATTTTACAAAAGAGATTAACCTCATAATGTTCTTTGAATTCCCAAGCTTGGCTAATCTTATCTCCATCTGATTCCACAGTCAATGGCTTTCATCCAAATATATATATTCCAAATTTGGGAGGATTTGAGCTTGACAGTTACCAGTGACTTAGAAAAAGAAGAAAAAGCTGCATTGGTGGTACATAATGAGGAAGCTATTTTTGATCTAGCCAACTAGCCTTGAAGCTGAGAGAGTAGAATTTGCTCAAGGAGATGAAAGAGAGGGTTGCTGCTTTGTGTTGCTGGAGCAACCAGAAGCTGCTTAGCTTCTTTCTTTTTGATCTGGCAAAATAGTTCAGCTTTCACATGCCATAGTTCTGAAGTGAAATATGATGGGGGTCCCTTTCCCCACTATTGATTCCTAACCACCCTGTTGAATGCCACCTCTTCTTGCTCAGTCCTCACCTCCTTCCTTTCTACATGTAATCCTCCTCATTACATTCTCATGGTGGTCTGCGAAAAGGCCTTACTGGTACATTATTTAAACTGTTATGTTTATTCATATCATGAGCTGATCACCATGCTCAATATATCTCATATGCATGGGGGTATTGGGGTAACGATACAAAAGGTTTGCTAGGATAGACCCTCTTTCACTCAGACTCAGCCTCCCCCTGAATCAAACTCAGCCCCCCCCCCCCCAAAATCAAAATCATGGCTACGGGCCTGCTACCAGTATTAAAAAACTCTAAAATTAGAACAGCACAACAACAGAGAGGAAACAATCAGGCACATCTAATCACCTCTCAACAAAAGATTGACCCAGGCACTGCCAGGCCATCAAATGCTAATCAAAGTGGCCAGTTGAAACATTCACACATAGCTCCAACAGACAAGAGTTCTTTGCCCCACCCTGGTCATTCCACAGATATATAAATCTATTTTCCTAGTTCCAATAGACCTCACTACCTCTGAGGATGCTTGCCATAGATGCTAAATTTAACTAATTTATGAGGCCATAAAGAAAAAAGACTCCGGGGAATGTGGAATGCGGAAGAACTTCATCGGTGTCGTTGATGGACGATGAAAAGCAGCAGCTCCCCTGGCGGCCAGAAAAAAAAAAAGAAGTTTAATAGCCTCAGTGTATTTGTGTGTTAAATGTTGTTTGTCAAACTGGCATTGAATGTTTGCCATATATGTGTTTACTGTGATCCGCCCTGAGTCCCCTGCGGGGTGAGAAGGGCGGAATATAAGAATTGTAAATAAATAAATAAATAAATGCAGGCAAAACGTCAGGAGAAAATGCCTCTAGAACAGGGGTCCTCAAACTTTTTAAACCGGGGGCCAGTTCACTGTCCCTCAGACCGTTGGAGGGCTGGACTATCATTTTTTTTGTAAAAAAATAAATCAATAAAAAAATTCCTATGCACATTGCACATATCTTATTTTGCTGTGTGGAAGGGCCCTTAGAGGGGGTTCTTTCTAGGCAGTAATTCCAGGAGCAGAGAATGGGAAATCTTCCTATTTCTAGTCTGAACAAAATCTGGCTACCAGTATTTAAAAAAACTCTAAAATTATAACTGTAAATAAAGAACAACACTCCAACACAGGGGAACTCCAGACAAGAAACAATCAGGGCCAGCTAATCACCTCTCAACAAAGGATTCTCCCTAAAAACTGTCAGGCTATGAAATGGTAATCAAGGTGGCCAATTGAATCATCCAACAGACAAGAGTTCTTTCTCCCACCCTGGATCTTCCACAATTTTCCACAGTATTCACAGGATGAATAATGTTAAAGGTTTTCCTCTGACATGAAGTCCAGTCGTGTCTAACTCTGGGGTGTGGTGCTCATCTGCATTTCTAAGTCAAAGAGTCGGCGTTGTCCGTAGACACCTCCAAGGTCATGTGGCCGGCATGACTGCATGGAGCGCCAGGGCAGCCTCCCTTGGCTGGCTCACGCTGCCCATCGGGGCCTGATGGGCAGCGTGAGCCTGCCAAGGGAGGAGCAGCACCGCTCGGCCTACTCCCTTGGCAGGCTCACGCTATCTGTCAGGCCTGACGGATTGCGTGAGCCAGCCAAGGGAGGAGCAGCCCCCGCGGCCTCACGAGTAAAGCACCTCACGAGGTGCTTTACACGCGAGTAGGCCACGCGGAGCAGCTGCCCTTGCTGGCTCACGCTGCATCAGGCAGCGTGAACCAGCCAAGGGAGAGACACTGTGGGGGGGGGGCGCTCCTCCTCCGCGGGCCGGATAAGTGCCCTTGATGGACCAGAAGTGGCCCGCGGGCCGTAGTTTGGGGACCCCTGCTATAGAACATGGCCATATAGCCCAAAAAAACCTACAACAATTATAATACTGTTACTTGCCAGGCCCGTAGCCAGGATTTCGTTTCGGGGGGGGCTGATTTTTTTTCAGGGGGGGTTTCGGGGGGGCTGAGTTTCGGGGGGGGCTGAGTCTGAGTGAAAGAGGGTCTAGCCTAGCAAACCTTTTGTATCATTACCCCAATACCCCCATGCATATGGGATATATTGAGTATGGTGATCAGATCATGATATGAATAAACATAACAGTTTAAATAATGCACCAATAAGGCTTTTTCGCGAACCACCATGAGAATTTCGGGGGGGGCTGAAGCCCCCAAGCCCCCCCCCCTCCCCCGGCTACATGCCTGACCTTATCATTTGAGATTCCACCTTATGGACTCCTGACATTTGTCTTCTGGGAAGAGATGAGTTGTGATTTCTGCCAGGGATTTCTGCCCACCAAACAACAAAATGCAGGATTCAATAGAATGGTGCCACAGTAGTTAAAGTGGAATACTAATACCATAATACAGACCAATACATATTGCACAGTATTCACAGGATGAATAATGTTATGCTATGCTGAGTTTTAGGCCAAATCTGCCATTAAGCAATGCATCTGGGATATGGAGCTGCAAGAGCATCTGGGGGAAATGGGCAGGTTCCCAGAAACTAAAAAGAGTGTGGTGTTGCTCACTCCAGTGATTTATTTAACAAAGACAGAAATTCCCAAATTTAGGAGATTATTCACCCTGACCAGGTTCATTGTATTGCCATCAGCATTCCAGGGTAGAATCATAGAATCATAGAGTTGGAAAAGACCTCATGAGCCATCCAGTCCAACCCCCTTGCCAAGAAGCAGGAAAATTGCATTCAAAGCACCCCCCTCTGTTTAAAAGCTCCCAAAGAAGGAGCCTCCACCACACTCCAGGGCAGAGAGTTCCACTGCTGAACAGCTCTCACAGTCAGGAAGTTCTTCCTCATGTTCAGATGGATTCTCCTTTCTTGTAGTTTGAAGCCATTGTTCCGCATACCAGTCTCCAGGGCAGCAGAAAATAAGCTTGCTCCTTCCTCCCTGTGATGTCCTCTCACATATTTATACATAGCTATCATGTCTCCTCTCGGCCTTCTCTTCTTCAGGCTAAACATGCCCAGCTCTTTAAGCCACTCCTCATAAGGCTTGTTCTCCAGACCCTTGATCATTTTAGTCGCCCTCCTCTGGACACATTCCAGCTTGTCAATATCTCTCTTCAATTGTGGTGCCCAGAATTGGACACAATATTCCAGATGTGGTCTAACCAAGGCAGAATAGAGGGATAGCATGACTTTCCTGGATCTAGACACTATACTCCTATTGATGCAGGCCAAAATACCATTGGCTTTTTTTGCCGCCACATCACATTGTTGGCTCATGTTTAACTTGTTGTCCACGAGGACTCCAAGATCTCTTTCATGCGTACTGCTCTCGAGCCATGCGTCCCCCATTCTGTATCTTTGCAATTCATTTTTTCTGCCTAAGTGGAGTATCTTGCATTTGTCACTGAACTTCATTTTGTTAGTTTTGGCCCATCTCTCTAATCTGTTAAGATCGTTTTGAATCCTGCTCCTGTCCTCTGGAGTATTGGCTATCCCTCCCAATTTGGTGTCATCTGCAAACTTGATGATCATGCCTTCTAAGCCTTCATCTAAGTTAGTGGTTCTCAACCTGGGGTCCCCAGATGTTTTTGGCCTCCAACTCCCAGAAATCCTAACAGCTGGTAAACTGGCTGGGATTTCTTGGAATTGTAGGCCAAAAACATCTGGGGACCCAAGGTTGAGAACCACTGATCTAAGTTATAAATAAAGATCCTGAACAGGACAGGGCTCAGGAGAGAACCCTGCAGCACTCCACTCTTCATTACTTTCCAGGATGAAGAGGAAGCTTTGGTGAGTACCCTCTGGGTTCATCCGCTTAACCAATTACCGAACCGTAGTTTTGCCTAGCCCACACTGGACGACTTTATTTGCCAGAAGGTTTACAGGTAACCCCTACTACGACTGTGTATGCCCATGTAGCATGGAGAAGGTGGAAACTACTAGGCATGTTATAAAAGAATCACTGATATACTATATCAATATATCACCAAATATCTCACCGCTGGCCACCAATTATATAGGATTTCACAACCAGTGACACGAGGCTGGAGGCTTATCAATAATATGTCTGGGCAGGATGATTCTTCCCCCAAAGGTTCACTTTTCCCTCAAGATTCCTACCCCTGTGCCTCCAATTTGGTAGCGAGATGTAGATAGATATGTGTAACTTTCAAACCCTTATCTTCTGATTCTTCTTCTCCCTCCAATTCCTGAGCACTTCCCTGCTCCCCTTCCTCCTCCGAAGATGAGAAATCCCTAGCAATTATTTGGTAATGTAGATGTACCCCCACAGCTAAAGATCTCATAAAACTACAACTCCAATTATTCTTATGTGTCATGGCAGTTTGAGTGTTGTCAAACTGTATTCCTTCTACAATGTAGATGCATCCTCAGTGCCTCAAAATTGCATGGGTTTGTCCCACTTTAGGCAGCCCGGGACATAATCTGCAAGAATCATAGAATCATAGAATCAAGGAGTTGGAAGAGACCTCATGGGCCATCCAGTCCAACCTCCTGCCAAGAAGCAGGAATACTGCATTCAAATCACCCCTGACAGATGGCCATCCAGCCTCTGTTTAAAAGCTTCTAAAGAAGCAGCCTCCACCATACTCCGGGGCAGAGAGTTCCACTGCTGAACAGCTCTCACAGTCAGGAAGTTCTTCCTCGTAGAATCATAGAATCATAGAATCAAAGAGTTGGAAGAGACCTCATGGGCCATCCAGTCCAACCCCCTGCCAAGAAGCAGGAATATTGTATGAATATTCCATCGTGTTCAGATGGAATCTCCTCTCTTGTAGTTTGAAGCCATTGTTCCGTATCCTAGTCTCCAAGGAAGCAGAAAACAAGCTTGCTCCCTCCTCCCTGTGGCTTCCTCTCACATATTTATACATGGCTATCATATCTCCTCTCAGCCTTCTCTTTTTCAGGCTAAACATGCCCAGCTCCTTAAGCCGCTCCTCATAAGGCTTGTTCTCCAGACCCTTGATCATTTTAGTCGCCCTCCTCTGGACACATTCCAGGGCCATACTATCAGTTTTGCTTCTTTGGATTCACTCTTCCTGTGTTTTCATTTCACTTTATTGTTAGCTCTACTTTTTTAGTTTATTTATCCTCAACTGACAAATGCTTCTGAAGGAGGCATTGAATCATTAAAGAAACACCCTGCCAGTAAATTAACAACCCAAACTGTAAGACAACCAAGTCTTTGTCTTAAATTATAAAGATAAATAATACCTACTGCAGCCAGGTGGGACCATGGCACATGGGAGCAACTCCTTTCCATCTCTGTATATTTATATGTATGTAAATGTTTGTAAAACACAGGCTCTTACTCAAAAGAGTGTCCCCGTGCCAATTTACTCTTCCTCTTCTCTCTCTAACATCTGGTTCAACTTACCATAGATCCTCCTGATGCTCACAGTTCTCTAGCAACAAGAATAGGTCCAAAGATCACAAAACAGAAAGGGGGAACCAGCATGAGTCTATGGTACAGTATTCCAGTTGTTTGTGATGTCCAGCTTTTCTCTGTTTAAGGGCAACCCATTACAAATTGTAAACACAAGGTTAAATAATAAATGCTTTCCTGGCATAAATTTCATGCTGAGGGGTGAGAAGGTCAAACTTGAATTGCAAATAAAAAAGCAGACAAAGCAGATGAACTGAGAAAATATTGCCTTTACCTAGTGCTGTATTTGGCAAATTCCTTGTTACCTTTTTTAGATAAATATTCCAATGTTAACTACGTTGATTTTTTTTTTAAAAAAACAACAACCATGAAATATAGTTGCAGTAGCAGCAGAACAGAGTGTATTGACAATAGCCTGAATCCATGTTGTTATTTTTTAATTTGAGAAGTGACCAGTGAAAATGTGAAATCAATTAAGCTTGTTCTTTTGAGCTGGAGGGATCATAGAATCATAGAATCATAAAGTTGGATGAGACCTCATGGGCCATCCAGTCCAACCCCCTCCCAAGAAGCAGGAATATTCAAAGCACCCCTGGCAGATGGCCATCCAGCCTCTTTTTAAAAGCTTCCAAAGAGGGAGCCTCCACCACACTCCGGGGCAGAGAGTTCCACTGCTGAACGGCTCTCACAGTCAGGAAGTTCTTCCTCGTGTTCAGATGGAATCTCCTTTCTTGTAGTTTGAAGCCATTGTTCGGCGTCCTAGTGTCCAGGGAAGCAGAAAACAAGGTGTTGTGCACATACATGATTCAAGCACACTGCCCTTTTACTGCTAGAATCAGATCGTATATGCACACCCAATGCAGGACTATCCATATCACTAGGCACCTTGAAGCTACTTCTTTAGGTAGGCATATCATGAATGGTTGTTGGCTGGAATCTCCTACCAGGGTGTATATACATTACATATATTTAGCTAAGTAGCAGAGGGGCTAGGGAACCGGTAGTTAATTGCAAAGATGTGCTAACGGAACACCATGAAAAGTGTCTCAGGGTGCTTCCATACAGGGCTTAAACCCACGCTGAAGTGGGTTTAAAAAACCTAAATCAGCACAGGTTTAAGTTCCCAAGAATCTGGAATTTCCCGGGGAGTGGTGGCCCCATGCCATCATGGCAATTATCGGAATGGTATGGGGCCACCCCAACCCCCCCCCCCCAAAAAAAATCCGGTCGGGGTTGGCTTGACGCGCCTTCCTCCTGGCACATTTCTCTCTTTCACCCTCCACTCGTGCCTCCTCGAATTCTGCAGCACTGCTGGTCACAGCTGACCTCCAGCTGGAGCGCTCAAGGGCCAGGGCTTCCCAGTTCTCAGTGTCTATGCCAGAGATTTTAAGGTTGGCTTTGAGGCCATCTTTAAATCTCTTTTCCTGTCCACCAACGTTCTGTTTTCCATTCTTAAGTTCAGAGTAGAGCAACTGCTTTGGGAGACGGTGGTAAGGCATCCGGACAACGTGGCCGGCCCAGCGGAGTTGATGGCAGAAGACCATTGCTTCAATGCTGGTGGTCTTTGCTTCTTCCAGCACGCTGACGTTTGTCCGCTTGTCTTCCCAAGAGATTTGCAGGATTTTCCGGAGGCAGCGCTGATGGAATCGTTCCAGGAGTTGCATGTGACGTCTGTAGACAGTCCACGTTTCACAGGCATATAGCAGGGCTGGGAGGACAATAGCACCTTGGTATCCCTACGGATGTCCCGGTCCTCAAACACTCTCTGCTTAATACACTCTCTGCTCAATAATACCTTGATTATTACCGGGACTGTGGCATAGCTGGCTGGGAGTCAGCTGCATTAAGATCACTACTGATTGAAAGGTCATGAGTTCAAAGCCAGCCCTGGTTGGAGCGAGCTTCTGACCAATTTTGTTTAGCTTGCTGTCAACCTTTGTAGCCTGTAAGACAGTTGCATCTGTCAAGTAGGAAATTTAGGTACCGCTTATGTGGGAAAGCAAATATAACTAATTTACAAGGCCATAAAACCCCCTAGCAAACATGCAAAGAATGAGGAAGTACTTCATCAGTGTCACAAATAGGGACAGCTCCCCTGGTGGCCAGAATACCCTCAAGAAAAAAGCTGGAATGTTGAATTGCCTCTGTGTCTGTCTATAGATGTTGTGTGGCAGGGGTCCTCAAACTTTTTAAACAGAGGGCCAGGTCACAGTTCCTCAAACTGTTGGAGGGCCGGATTATAATTTGAAAAAAATGAATAAATTCCTATGTGCATTGCACATATCTTATCTGTAGTGCAAAAACAACAACAACACTTAAAACAATACAATAATTAAAATGAAGAACTATTTTAACAACTATAAACTTATTAGTATTTCAATGGGAATAATGGCTAATGAGATATGATTGTTGTTGTTGTTGTTGTTGTTATGTGCTTTCAGGTCATTTCAGATTTAGGTTGACCCTAAGCGAGGGCTGGGTAAATGACCTTGGAGGGCCGTATCCGGCCCCCGGGCCTTAGTTTGAGGACCCCTGGTCTATGGCATCGATTTTTTTTTGTCATGTCAGGAGCAACCTGAGAAACTGCAAGTCACTTCAGGTGTGAGAGAATTGGCCGTTTGCAAGGATGTTGCCCAGGGGACGCCCGGATGATTTGATGTTTTATCATCCTTGTGGGAGGCTTCTCTAATGTGCCCGCATAAGGAGCTGGAGCTGATAGAGGGAGCTCATCCGCCTCTCCCCAGATTCGAACCTGCGACCTGTCGGTCTTCAGTCCCACTGCGCCACCGGGGGCTCCATGGCATTGAGGGTGGATTACAATGTACATATACATGGCAAACATGGCATTGAATGTTTGCCATGCATATGTACATTGTAATCTGCCCTGAGTCCTCTGCGGGGTTAGAAGGGTGGAATATAAATACTGTAAATAAATAAATATTATTTATCACTCATCATAATTATGTGAATGTTGTCAACATAGATTAGACATTTTCTAAAAAGACAGAGATTGGTATCCTTAGTATGGATGTGACTAAATATACTTAACTCATTTTTTATCATAGTACAGTCAGCCCTCTATAGCCACAGGTTCTGCATCCACAGATTTAAGCATCCACAGCTTGAAAATATTCCATTCTCACAATCACCCAAAAAAATAAAAAAGGAAACTTTGATTTTGCCCTTGTATATAAGGGAAACAATTTTATTACACCATTGTGCATAATGGGACTTGAGCATCTGTAAATGTTGGCATTCATGGTAGATCAAGTAACTAAACCAAGAAAAGTAACAAAAACCCACAATATTTCATATCCCAGTTTAGTGATTGGTACAAACTTGAATTAACTCAATTAAGAAATATATTTTGAAAATGCCACCTTTCATTACTTTAAACAATCTGCTGTGATTGTTTCCAAGTGTTGGTTTGTGGAAAGGAACACCTATAGACCACTAGTGATTTCCTGGAGGCTTAATGGGGTACACTGAATATGCCTTATTAATTAACTATCTGAATAAATTAGTTGTCTGGCCTGAACCTTTTATTTCACTGAGTCAGTTAGAAAATTAGTAGGACTGCTCACTTCTTCATTAATATTCCCAAATTTCCATGTGAATTAAATTATTTTCATCATGCCTCACTGTCTCAGTGGTCATTGTGTCTTGATTAATTGTTTACCAATTTCTAAATTAGCCATCAACACTGGGACATCATGACTCATCTAAATTACACTTCTATATCTAAGCATCTCATTATCTAAATACCTTTATATTTGAATCCTCTGACAATCTGCACTGCGACACTATGGTGGTTGGAATGAAGAATTATTCAGGTTAACAAAAACAATGTTTGGCACACAAAATCTGAGTTTACCCCAATATGGGGTAAGCAGTCAAAACAATAATAATCTGGAAATGTGGAGCCTATTCAATCCATTTTCCAGAACATTGAACATTGAGATAACAAACAAAACACTGACACCAAGTGGAAGGAACAATCCATGCAATCTTGGGTTCCTTTCCAGTGCCAAATCCTTTATGAATGTTTTCTTTCCTCTGCCTCCTCTGTGAGTCCCTGATGCAGCAACGCAGGGCAAAGATTCTGTAGAGAGAAAGGAGAAAATGACTGAAATGTCAACTCTAGTGTTCCAAGTTAATTTTTTCATGCATATTCAATATGTATAATTCCATCGTTAAACCAGATTCATTATTGTGTTCAATATGTGTATATAATTTAATAGAATTACCAAGGTTGCCACCAAGAATTACCTTGGCAGCCACCTCTCCACCAAAGTCAACATCGACACCGAAATACAACACCGCCTGAGCTCTGCAAGCGCAGCATTTTTCCGAATGAAGCAGAGAGTGTTTGAGGACCGGGACATCCGTAGGGATACCAAGGTGCTTGTTTATAAAGCTATTGTCCTCCCAACCCTGCTATATGCCTGTGAGACGTGGACTGTCTACAGATGTCACATGCAACTCCTGGAACGATTCTATCAGCGCTGCCTCCAGAAAATCCTGCAAATCTCTTGGGAAGACAGGCGGACAAACGTCAGCGTGCTGGAAGAAGCAAAGACCACCAGCATTGAAGCGATGGTCCTCTGCCATCAACTCTGCTGGACCGGCCACGTTGTCCGGATGCCCGACCACTGTCTCCCAAAGCAGTTGCTCTACTCCGAACTCAAGAATGGAAAACAGAATGTTGGTGGACAGGAAAAGAGATTTAAAGATGGGCTCAAAGCCAACCTTAAAAACTCTGGCATAGATGCTGAGAACTGCGGAAGAAGATGCAGAGCAAGAATAGGGCTCCACAGCCACATACGGACCCACAAGAACACTGGAAGACAATCATCCTCGGAAAGCGAGGGATTGCCTAAGTAAGTAAGTAAGTAAGTAATAGAATTACCTTGATCCACAGAGAAGTAAACAAATAATTAAAAATCAGTTATCCTGAACCAATTTATTAGTGCCTACAGCTTTTAAAAATTCCTTAAAAGAATTCATTAAAATATATGGCTTGGGTTTGGTCTAGGAAGTTTTGTTTTTGAAAACCAAATGTTGTCTTTCTCTTTGATCCCACCAAAAAGATGAAAGAAGTTCACAAACTTGGAGCAGAAGAATACATTTTATACACTGTTTTTATAGCTGTATTGCTGTTCCTTTTTTTCTAATATTGGAAATTTATGTTCTTTGAAGGGGAAATTATACGAGAGGTATTTTTAAAGTAAGGTCCGTTTGAACATAAGTACACAACGAAAGTTTATTTCAAAAAAGTAAATTTATTTTCAGAAAGTACATACTTCACTCTATTTTTTACATAGTTGCCAAGTTTGTTCAAACACTTATCATGCTGTTGTGGTTCAGCAGCAACAGCATGATGGGACTGAGAGTGCGGATGAGCATGATGGGAATGGGAATACAGATGCAGGTGTGGGATTTCAGATTTCTCAGTTTTCTCAGCCACAGTCTGTAGCTAGAGAGAAACCATTGTTATCACAGGAACAGAATGTGGCTGATAAAACAGCTGGTGAAGGTCAGACTGTGCCACAGGTGTTAAGAAGGAGTTTACGAACTGCGGCCAAGTCTTGAGTGGGAAAACTGCTTGTTAGCTGTCTGTTTAATGTTCAATGTTTTGATGTTTTACCTATAAGTAAACTGCCTGGGAGCTGATTCGGCGTCAGTTTCAACGTTGCAAAATGGCTCGCTTTGTCTCTTGCTCTGGGGCTTGGGCCTTGGGGAAGAAAGCCTGCTTCATGTAACCTCATGCTATTTCCTGGATTATATGCTGCTTCTTGCTTCAAGTTTCCTGCTTTGACTCAAAGGGAATCTATTGGATTTTTACCTTATACTATGGACTTTATACTGCTTATATTCTGATTTGTTTGAAACTTCACAATAAACTTCTTTCTTCATAAGTTTGGCTGGTTTGTCAGAGAAAGCAAGGTGAATTTTAGCCTGAGATACAACAATGCCTCTGAACCAATTTTAAAATACTCTCTTCATAAAAAGTTGCCGCCTGCTCCGATAACCAAGAGTTCACTGTAATCAAAGAAGGGTGACTGGAGCGGTCCTCATCATGGACGTTGTCACGGCCATCTTTGAATTGTCGTACCCACTTACACACTTTGCTTTCACTCAAAACAGTATCACCGTACACTTCACAAATCTGTCGATGAATTCCTGCAGCAGGCAGGTTCCTTGCTGACAAAAACCGTATCACTGAGCGAACCTCACATGCGGAAGGTGAGTTGATAGTCTTAAACATTTTTAAAGCACAGAACAGAACCGTACAGGTTAGCTACAGAGCGGAAACTGAGCAGAGTTGTTCCCGAGGCATGCCGGTACACGACGCACACGCTCCTTGCGGTATGCGCGCGAACTACTAGTGTCTACAACAAAACAGACCTTGCTTAAAAAATACCCCTCGTAATTGATTTTTTTTACACTCACTGTTGAACTTAAGACTATCGTCATTCATTATTGTCAGGATTTGGAAATTACCTGATTTTTTCTAAGTGATAGCATAATTAATATCTTTGGCCTGACTACCTGTAAAAGAGTTAAGCCACTGTAATTAGAGTGTGGTGGTTAATGCAATGGGATTGGTATATGGCAGGGGTTCACACACTTTTTAAACAGAGGGGCAGATCACAGTCCTTCAAACTGTTGGAGGGCCGGATTATAATTTGAAGAAAAAAAACATTAATGAATTCCTGCACACTGCACATATCTTATTTGTAGTGCAAAAAAAACCCCACTTAAAAACAATACAATAATTAAAATGAAGAACAATTTTAACAAATATAAACTTATTAGTATTTCAATGGGAAGTGTGGGCCTGCTTTTTTGGCTGATGAGATAGGATTGTTGTTGTTGTTGTTGTTGTTGTGTGCTTTCAAATCATTTCAAACTTAGGTTGACCCTGAGCTAGGGCCAGATAAATGACTTTGGAGGGTCGTATCTGGCCCCTGGGCCTTAGTTTGGGGACCCCTGGTATATGGGTTCTAGTTACATTGAGTAAGTTTAATGACAGTTGTTGAGGGATAAATGGTGGTTTGGAGAATCACTGTGTAAGGGATCACGGGTTTAGGATGCAGGGTCCCTTTAGAAGAAATCCACAGAGTCCGATTGGTTCATGTAAGACACCATTTATTCAAGTTGATAAACATGAGACGGAAACACTTCTGTTTGTGCTTTCAAAGACTGCTGTGCCGCTCCTCTGTTTCTGCTGACTTTTATACTCAAGTAATAGGTCATGGAAAGTACTCTCTTTCCAGCCCCTCTCCCTTGATCTTTTGATGGAAAGTACCTTCTTGTACCTACAGACTCTGCGCTTAACCACAACCTTTGAACTTAACCACAACACAAGTACTTCCTATGTAGGCTTGAACTTTGTATGACCTCTACATGTCACATCTTGTTTCTCAAAAACATTTTCCTCCGTGTTGCTCCTTTTCTACAGAGAAAGGGTATATTTCTCTTTTGCTGTTAATTTCATTCAAAACCCCTTGCTTAGCATTTGCGAATTTCACTCAAAGACCCTTTCAACTGCTGTAAGTGGTGAGGAAGAAGAAGCTTCTTGTAAAGCTTGTATATTTTGGGTATACTTTGTATACTCCTGCAACAAGGGAGAAAGAAATGCCTTCCTGCTTATTTGGAAAAGAACAAAAGTCTCTGCATGTTTTGTTGTTCAAGTAAAAGACCACTACAAGTGTGATGGATATCTGGTTCCTTAACTGGAACTAATATAACAACTTCCACCAGAACAGGAGTTTTATGACTGCATAGACCCCCTCACAATTATGACTACACAATATTGTGAGGAAAAGCACACAGGGTAGGGTTCAATGGTCAGCTTCCCCTGGATGACAACAAAAGCAACAGCTCCCCTCCCCAGTTTCCAGTGGGCTTAAAACTCTCTAGAGCAGTGGTCCCCAAACTAAGGCCATTGGGCTGAATGTGGCCCTCTAAGGTCATATACCTGGCCCCTGCCCTAAACTTTAGACCTAGGATCACACTAAGCCTGAAATGGCTTGAAGGCACACAACAACAACAATCGTAATTAACTTGGCTACACCTCAGCCAAAATCAGGGCCACACTTGCCACTGAAATACTGGTCAGTTTATGTTGGTTAAAATTGTTCTTCATTTTAAATATTGTATTGTTTTGTCATATATTTTTGTGCACTACAGGTAAGATATGTGCTATGTACATAGAAATAAATTCATTTTTTTCCAAACTATAGTCTGGTCTCCCAACAGTCTGGGGGACTCCGAACCAGCCCTCGGCTTAAAAAATTTAAGGACTATTCTGCTAGCACTTAATACAAAAGGACATAATTGAATCTAGAATTGCATCATTGGATGATAATGATTACTAGAAAATAACAAGGACTCCTCTGTTTACTGCTGAATTTGCTCTCCTCATTAGCCCCTACCTGGAGGCCATCATTGTCTTCTATCAGTGAGCATTCATTGCAGGGGCCATCCGCAAATATTTCCTCATGGCGCTGAAGAAAATGCAGAAGGATGGCATTGAAAATTGTTTGTTTTTCACAAGCCGAAGGGCTGCAGGGAATTCTGAAAAAGCAAAGCAAAAGAGAGATGCAGAATGCCATCAATTTAATTGTCCTTGGCCTCTAGTAACTGGAATCTCAAGACTCATAGTTCTTTGTCTCCCTACCCTTTAAACCCTGAGGAATTGCTCTCTGGTGGTCATTAGTACTTGCTGCACATAAATGTTGTAAATGCTGGCTATTCTGTTTGGATTTTAAAAAAAAGAAATGATAAATATACATGTAGCAAAACTAATTGGGGTGGGCCATTGGGGAAAGGGTAAATTTTCAGTAATTCTTTACTTATTTTATTATTTCTTTCAAGACCAAATAATTGCAGAAGTTTTCACCCTGCTGGGCAAGATGATGAGCGTGTTTTGTGCATTTCTGGACACGTGCTATTTTTATGCAAATCTCCAAAAACCATGCAGGAGGTAAGAGAAAACAACTCACTTCCCTCAGCTTGAAAAATCAGACCATATTCACAGAAATACAACTGCAATCATTCATCTGAAATATTGTACACTTCTTCCTTAGGGACATAACTATACTCTATAATATATAATTTTTCCAAAACTTGCTCATAAACACATAGCAGAATAAGTGCATCTCCACTCCCCAAACAACAGCAAAAGGGCAGATGGGAAATTGTTGTGGGCCAGATTTTCCTCTCCCCACAAACTGAATTATGGGTGACAAACAGACATGGATTAGGAACCTGACTGTGCCCCCAACATCACTATGGTTATCCGGAGTTTTGGAGTTGGGTGCCATCTCTACGCAGATGACACCCAACTCTACTACTCTTTTCCACCTAAATCCAAGGAAGCCCCTCGGGTACTGGACGAGTGCCGAGCCGCTGTGGCTGTCTGGATGAGGAGGAACAAGCTGAAGATCAATCCTGACAAGACAGGTCCTCCTGGTCGATCGTAAACCAGATTGGGGTATAGGGTGGCAACCTGTGCTGGATGGGGTTGCACTCCCCCTGAAGTCACAGGTCCACAGTTTGGGTGTCCTCCTTCACTTATGCTTGAAGCTCAGGCATTGGCAGTGGCCGGGAGGGCCTTTGCTCAACTAAGACTCATGCGCCAACTGCGACCGTACCTCGTGAAGGCAGATCTGGCCAGGGTGCTCCATGCCTTAGTCACCTCCAGATTGGATTACTGTAATGCACTCTACGTGGGGCTGTCCTTAAAAACGGCCCGGAAATTTCAATTGGTCCAGCGGGCGGCAGCCAGGTTGTTAATTGGTGCTCCTTACAGGGAGAGGTCAATCCTCCTGTTTAATTATTATTATTTATTATTATTAACTTTATTTATACCCCGCTAACATCTCCGGAAGGACTCGGTGCGGCTTACAAAAGGCCAAGGCCAACACATCAATAAAACAACTATAACAAATACAACAATAAATAAACTCATAAAGCAAAACAATAACATTAAAACAATGGCAATAAACATTAAACAATAACACCACGACGCATTTAAAACTGAGGCCGGGCCAAATGGAATGGATAAAATTTTAAAAAATGCTGGACATGACAGGTGAAATGGGTAGGTTTTTTGGAGATAGGTGCAGTGTGCAGACTTAAATCTCTAGTAAAGTGCATTTGGGACATGGTGCTAGGAGTTTAAGGAGCTTCATTGGCTAGGAGTTTAAGGAGCTTCATTTTCCGGGCCCAATTCAAGGTGCAGGTACTTACCTACAAAGCCCTAAACGGTTTGGGGCCCGCCTACCTGTGTGACCGCATCTCTGTATATGAACCCACACGATCTCTTCGATCATCTGGAGAGACCCTGCTCGCAATCCCACCTGCATCGCAAGCGCGATTGGTGGGGACGAGGGACAGGGCCTTCTCAGTGGTGGCCCCTCGACTCTGGAACTTACTCCCCGAGGACATCAGGCATGCCCCAACGTTGGCAGTCTTTAGAAGGAGCTTGAAAACATGGCTGTTCCAGTGTGCCTTCCCAGAATAAGGAAACTCCAAGCAATATGCCCCAAATGCGCTTTACTAGAGATCTAGAATTGCCTGCAAGCCCCACCTATCCCTAAAATATCTATCCTATTTCACATGATCATGCCCAGCACTTTTAAAGATTTTAAGTATTACATTTGGCCCTGCCACAGGTTTTAATGCGCTGCTGTGTTATTGTTAATGTTTTTTGCTTTGTTTACGAGTTTTTTATTATTGTATTGTTGTTGTTGTGTTTTACTTATGTATTTGGGCTCGGCCTCTTCTAAGCCGCACTGAGTCCTTCGGGAGATGGTAGCTGGGTATAAATAGAAGATTATTATTATTATTATTATTATTATTATTATTATTATTATTTATGTCCCCATTCACTGGTTGGAGCTTCACCAGCTGATACCTTATTCAGGTCCCCTGCTTCACTTCACCACTTTCCTTGCATGTAGACCAGTGGTTCCCAATTTGTGATCCATGGACTACCAGTGGTCCGCAAGAACTATAATATGGTCCACGGCCTCACCTTTACTACACCATTGCAACAAGAGCAACTGGTCTTGCAAAACCCTCCTATAGTGCCGAGGCTTATTAAATATGGTTTCTTGTGAGTGAGCAGATCATGACTACTGGATAGCATATGTTCTACATCAGAAACCAGAGCTGATAACTGGTACAAGAAAACTGGTACAAGATGATGTACTAGTGGTACATCACACCACAAAAATTGGCTAAATTTTATAAAAAGGTTAAAGACTGTTGCTGCAAATGTGGCACTCAAACTGGAACCTTCTTCCATATATGATGGGGGTGTAAAAGCTATTGGAAAATAATCCATGAAAACATTCAGAAAATTTTAAAAATGACATTTCAATTGAAACCTGAATATTATTTACTAGGGATAACAGACATGAATTTGAACTAGAATCAAGATATCCTATTCAATTATACAATAACTGCAACCAGAATCGTGTTTGCTAGATATTGGAAGACAAGAAAAAAACCAACAGAAGAATAATGGAAACTAAAAATAATGGATATAAAAAATATGGATAGACTAACTTACTTTCTGAAAGGACATCAAGGCAAACCCAAATGCCCTACAGATTGGATTATATTAGACATTTTTTTTCAAAAAAACCAGATGAACATGATGTAATTATGAGAAGACGGAGAGACTAATTACAATTCACATGCAAGAGATCAATCTCTCAGACAGGAAAAGAATTCGGAAGTCAACAAGAATTTATTTTTACATTTTTTTTTACAATTTTTCTTTTTTCCTTTTTTTTCTTTTTTCTTTCAATAATTTGTTCCTTTTTTCTTTTTTTCTTTTTTACCCCATTTTTTACCTTTCCTTTCCCCCTGCCCTTCCACTCCAATCTCCATTAGTAAGGAAACTTCCAGACCCCCTTAACCATAGTTAGCTTCTTCCTCTTTCCTACCCGTTAAACTTTCCTACTCCCAATGCCCCCCTTTTTTTCCTCCTCCTTTTTATTTTTTTTCTCTTTTCTTTTCCCGTAAAAATTCAATAAAATTACTTTAAAAAACAAAAAAAGAAACTAGAGCTGATGTGGTCTATCCAATGCAATTTTCTGAATCAACACCCCAAATAACCAAACCAAATCTAAAGTTGACCAAAAACTGATTCCTAACCTTTTGTTACTAATTTTGGAGAGTGGTCCCTGGTCAAGTAGTACCTGGTGAAGTAGTTCCTGGTCAAAAAAAAGGTTGGGAACCACTGATGTAGAGTGTTTTAAAAAATATTTTTTTCTCTTATTTTGATCTGACGAAGTGAGATTTTGAATGTATTTTGTAGTGGTTTTTCTGATTTCAGAGCCTAAATAATACTTTAAAGGCACCAGATCTGTCTGATCATGGAATCTAAGCAAGGTCAGCCCTTGTTAATACCTGTGTTCACACTGGGTCTGAACAAATTGTCTTTATTCTATAGGACGTACACTTTAAACCCAGTGGGAAGCCGGGGTGCCTCAAAGAGAGATTCTTAGGGAATTCCTGAAGTGATGGTCTTTGGAGTTTAATGGCACAACAAAGTCTTTATTAAGGAACAAATAACAAATCTTCAAACAACACTTCAAGGTTTTTTTTTCTAGTCTTTAAGTGACTGGCACTGATTTGGATTAACTGTACTTTCTCAGCATGAGGAAAAAAATATTTATTTATTTATTTACTTCATTTGTATACCGCTCTCTCTCAGCCCGTAGGCGACTCAGAGCAGTTTACAACCAAATCAGTATACAAAGTGCACAACATTAGCAATTAAAACAGTAATCATGATGACTACATCAATATAACAATACATCAATACATCAATATAACATCAATACATCCATATAACTAATCCATCACGTCTCATCAGTAAAGTCATAATCCGATCTCCTTGTCCATTATTCCATGTTCCAATAGTCAATCAATTAGTTGCACTGCTTAATTAAACGCCTGTTCAAAGAGCCAGGTCTTTACTTTCCTCCAGAATGCCAGCAAGGAGGGGGTTGATCTAATATCTGCAGGAAGGGCGTTCCACAGCCGAGGGGCCACCACTGAGAAGGCCCTGTCTCTCGTCCCCGCCAGCCGTGCTTGTGAGGCTGGCGGGATCGAGAGCAGGGCCTCCCCGGATGATCTTAATGTCCTAACTGGTTCATAGGGGGTGATGCGTTCGGACAGATCGGTTGGGCCAGAACCGTTTAGGGCTTTAAAAGCTAAAGCTAGCACTTTGAATTGTGCCCGGAAGCAGATTGGCAGCCAGTGAAGCTGGCGCAACAGAGGAGTGGTGTGCTCCCTGAGTGCCGCTCCTGTTAACAGCCTGGCTGCTGATCGTTGGACCTTTTGTAGCTTCCGAGCAGTCTTCAGAGGCAACCCCACGTAGAGAGCGTTGCAGTAGTCTATACAGGATGTAACCAGTGCGTGGACTACCGTGGCCAAGTCAGACTTCCCAAGGTATGGGCGCAGCTGGCGCACAAGTTTTAATTGTGCGAATGCTCCCCTGGTCACCGCCGAAACCTGGGGTTCCAGGCTCAGCGATGAGTCCAGGATCACACCCAGGCTGTCTGTTATCTGGGCCTCTCTGGTCTGGGTCTTACTACCAATCCCAAATACGTCTGGACATCGAGTAAACCTACCAGCCAAGGCTTGATGATACTTCAGCTGGAATTCAGTGGTTCTGTAATACTGTCCTGTGGGAACTTCAGAGCTGTTTGCCCCTCTGGTGCTGTGAGGCTGAGAGGCTGTGATCTCTCAGCCAGAGCCTTTGGGACCTTTTCCTTCTGTTCCTATTTCCCTGGAAGATCCCCGGATGATTTCCGGGTGATCCCTGGATGATTCTGAAGAATGAAGCTTTTCCTACAGGACGAGCTGTCTGCGTCCTATAGACTAGCTTCCTTGTGTGTGACTGACTAAAAATGGCTCCCTTCTCTTCTGAAAACCCAAAAAGGGGCGGAACTAAGAAACCTAATGATGATGGACAGGTGGCCTGCCCTATAACTGCAAACCTTAACAGGAAGCCACTCTGCTGCAGAATCCCAAGCCTTGGACTGCAAGCAAATATTTAATACAAGGCAAATAAAGTGGGAGCTTCTGGTACAGCTGTACCAGCACAACTTGAATGTGAGTTCACTAACAAATACTAGGTGGTGTAGGCTATATTTCAGAGGAAAGAGCTGTCCAAACTGCTTCTGAGTATTCCTTGACTAAGAAAAAAAAACCAGAAAATTCATGGAGTCACCATAAATTGACAGATGGTTTGAAGGCACACACAGTGCTCATTCAACTTCATACTTTTCATCAACTCATAATTATTCTACCTACTAACACTCTCTTGTTGTTACCTAATCCCCCCCCCCATACATGAGGAAGAACTTCCTGACTGTGAGAGCCGTTCAGCAGTGGAACTCACCACAGCAATGTGGTGGAGGCTCCTTCTTTCGAAGCTTTTAAACAGAGGTTGGATGGCCATCTGTCAGGGGTGATTTGAATGCAACATTCCTGCTTCTTGGCAGGGGGTTGGACTGGATGGCCCATGAGGTCTCTTCCAACTCTTTGATTCTATGATTCTATACACACGCATCACAATATAAACAGACCATTATCAGGTGGGTATATAGAAAACTAATACTAAATCCGTGAATATTATGTATCTGCCTTAAATTCTCAAGGCATCATAGCATTGTATGAAACTAAAGCACTTAGAGAGATCTCAGCATGCACAATATATGTATCACACAACATGAGCAATGAAGCTGATTTTTCTCTAAAGCAAGAAATGCAAATGCTGTGGGGAGAATGAGATTTATCCATTTTTAATGATTCTGTAAACAGTCACTTTCCATTAAATCCTGACAGTGAAAGATATCTGTATGTGTCAGTGTGTATGTGGCTGTGTGTTTGGCCTTCCTTTTATCTTAAGGAAACCATTATTGGTGCAATTATAAAGGATATATCAGTTATGGTACATGAAATGTGGATCGTAAAATGATGATGTAAAATTATCTAATGCTGTGTATCCCTCCCAGGCTCATATAAATTCTACAAGTTGAAGATTAAATTGTCACTCACTGTAATTAAGTGTTTCTTTAATGTTCCTGCAGACAGGCCTGGAAGAGTGGATAGTCAAGGAACAGAAAATAAATCAGCAATATAAAGAAAGCTGCATTGATGCCAGATGTGATTTGTTAATGTTTACTTTAGTGTGGCCAAGGCAATAGAAATTATGAGCAAATTGTTCCTAATGGTTGATCCAGATTTTAAGAGGAATGGGTATTTTTCTGCAAATAACATGTTTTTGCTCCACCAACTAGAGAAAACATACTAGAGCAATCAGACTTGCATAATAAGTCCCCTTTTACTTTCTAACAACCAGTCACAAAACACTACATGCTAAATGCAAGTGAGGGAAAGCACTGTGCTTTGTCTTTCATTGCTTGAGGGAGCACTCCTTCTAAATATATTCTCAACTAGCTGACTCCTGCCATGCGTTGCTGTGGCCCAGTCTGTGTATATGTGCTTTGTGTGTATATATATATGTGTGTATGTATATTTATGTATAAGTGTATATAAGTGGTTTTGCACATACGTTGTAATGTTTTGTTTTGGGGTGTTTTTTTTTGCCTTTTAAGTCTCTTCTGCTGTGTTTTTCAGTGTTTTTATGAGTGATGGTCACTTATTGGCCTGACAGGTGTATTGTGTCTAAATTTGGTGTCAATTCATCCAGTGGTTTTTAAGTTATGTTAATACCACAAACTAACATTACATTTTATTTATATTGATTATATTATATTTTAATATATTATCTTGTCCTAGCCTTCCTCTGCCACGTGTTGCTGTGACCCACATGGGGGTTCTGTGTGGGAGGATTGGCCCAATTCTATCGTTGGTGGGGTTCAGAACTCTCTGTGATTGTAGGTGGACTACAAATCCCAGCAACTACAACTCCCAAATGTCAAGATTCTATTTCCCCCAAACTCCACCACTGTTCACATTTGGGCATATTGAGTATTCTTGTAGAGTTTGGTCCTGATCCATCATTGTTTGAGTCCACAGTGCTCTCTGGATGTAGGTGAACTACAACTCCAAAACCAAAGGACACTGCCCACCAAATCCTTCTAGTATTTTCTGTTGGTCATGGGAGAACTGTGTACCAAGTTTGGTTCAATTCTATCGTTGGTGGGGTTCAGAATGTTCTTTGCTTGTTGGTGAACTATAAATCCCAGCAACTACAACTCCCAAATGTCAAGATTCTATTTCCCCCAAACTCCACCGCTGTTCACATTTGGGCATATTGCGTATTCTTGTAGAGTTTGGTCCTGATCCATCATTGTTTGAGTCCACAGTGCTCTCTGGATGAAGGTGAACTACAACTCCAAAACCAAAGGACACTGCCCACCAAATCCTTCCAGTTTTTTCTGTTGGTCATGGGAGAACTGTGTGCCAAGTTTGGTTCAATTCTATCATTGGTGGGGTTCAAAATGTTCTTTGCTTGTTGGTGAACTATAAATCCTAGCAACTACAACTCCCAAATGCCAAAATCATTTTTTTTAGTGAAGGACATACATTGTGTTGTTAGGTGTCTTGTGTCCAAATTTGGTGTCAATTCGACCAGTGGTTTTTGAGTTCTGTTAATCCCACAAACGAACATTACATTTTTATTTATATAGATGTATTGAATCGTTTGATCCTAAACAATTGTTCTATATACGCTTATAAATACCAGCAGGAAGCTGCTAAAACATAGACAGGCAAAACTTAAAACCATTCTAGGCCCCTTCTATACTGCCATATAATCCAAATTATCAAAGCAGATAATCCACATTATCTGCTTTGAACTGGATTATGAGTCTACACTGCCATATAATCCTGTTCAAAGCAGATAATCTGGATTATATGGCAGTCTATGCCCAACCTCAGAATATACACAAGTAGGGGTTTTTTTTCTTATGGAGTAGCACCTTATCACTGAAACAATACAATTATGTACTGTATTGTATAATGCTGCAACTTTCAATTTAATGGCATCTAGTTTCCATCTCCCAGCCCCACAGAGTGAGCCCCCTTCAAACAAGAAAATCCTATAATGGGTTCACCTTAGGTCTGCCATAAATCAGAACAACTTGAAGGCAAACAACAACATATAATCATTTTGAAAACTCTTACCGGAAAAGAGCAGGACCAAAAATAATGGCTAGGTTCTCCAACGTCATATGATTCACATCGCTGTATGATGCCACCTTGACCAGAAATCTGACAAGGAAATGGAAAAGGCTATAGTGGGCTTTCGGAAGGCTGCTTAATAGTCTTTGTAGACATCCTATGCACTCTGCCATGTGGTTTATATTATCTGTGAAAGAGTAAATGCTAATCATTGAGATGCATTTAGGCTGGCATCAACTGCAGTTATTGCAACATTTCACAGACACTTAATACCAGACCATAAGCTAGATGTTTTTTGAAGGACATGGCTACCATTCGACTGAGGGAAGGAGTAAGGCACTGCTCTTCATCCGCCAACTATTGAGGTCTCCAGCTACCTCCTGTTTTGCCCTCAGATGGAAAATGGTTGGAGAATCTGTAATCAAGGATCATCATTTGTACTTCTGAGGCCCCTTCTACACTGTCCTTATATCTCAGGTTATTCCTGTTCTGGAGTGCAACAAGTGCCCACCCCCTCCCCCAGCTCCCCATTTCTCCCCCAAAACTTACCACAGGGTAATTACTCTGTAGAGTACTCCTGACATGCGAAAATGATGCCTCAGGAGGTGGGGAGCGGGGAGGGAAATGCAGGCAACGCTGGTCCCTCCAGCTAGTTTTTTTGGGGGGGGGGGAACGGGATACTGGGGGGATGGCATCTAGCCAACCCTCAAGGGAAAATCTGGGATTTAGTTTTGGGGTGGGGACAGAAACCCAGGAGGAAGTGGGAATATCAAGGCAGATTTCTGCCCTGTCTGGAAGGACCCTGAATGGCCTCTTTGGTTAAAAATAAAACAAAACCCAATTGTTACATCTGGGAGAAAGGTTCTAGTTTCCTCATCAAAGTTCTAGAACCTAGACATGATGACGAGCATCTTCCCCCCCCCCTCCCAAGTATTTATAGTTCCCCAAGGGCTGAGCGATGGATTCTGTTATTGATCAACCCAGCGCCCATCACTGGACTTCTGCCTTTTCTYATTGACTTTCTGCTCCACMTCCCGGACTGTTTTCTGCCACATTTTTGGAYGCAAACCCTCAGMTCAGGCTTGCTCCRATYCRCAAGCARCCTCYGCTTCCGTGTRCCTTCACCAGGAGACCAYGAAYTTCTTTCAATAATAAAAGTGACTGARTATTTTTTATTAATAAACTTKCRCTGGGGATGGGGATGGGATTRCCTTATGAAATGTATAGAATATATGAARTGTATGTAATGGAATGAAATGTACTTTGGTTCCCCTTCCCGCTTCTCCTCTCTGACCTTTGCCCCAAAAAGAATGTGACCCGAGGACTACTGTAACAGGGAGGAAATCCTTTGTCCTCCTGAAACGGTCCATATTTACATCTGCATGGAACGCCTGATTGACCCTTCCTCAAACTGGCTTTCAGAGCAGACAGCCTAGGGCGAGAAGGGTCAACAAAACCTTAGGAAAAAAGATTGATTAACTCAATTTTTGGTGTTTGTTGATCCCCCTTGTTTACAAGGCCCGAGGTCCAAACACCATCAATAGCCCCTTTTCCACCTTTCTTCATACTTCCTCCCAAATCCCATCATGACCGGGAAACTCATTGTTCCCCTTGTCTGCCACCCCGCTGATGAGAACAAAGGCTCAGTAACAGCTGGCGGATGCCCCCTGGGCACTCCATTTCCCCACTGGGCTGTCAAACTTCGTCCCGCCCCCTCGCTCCTGATTGGCCAGGACCTAGGAAGCGAGCGGAGGGCGCCCATTGGCCCTCCCGAGGCGAGAAAACGCTCCCATTGGCTCCTGGTGGGGGGAGGGCGGGATTACCTCCTCCCAGCTGTTCCAGCCCCAGCCAATCAGCGTGAAGCCGGCTGTCAGGGGGGCGGGCGGGATTTTCAAACTGTTCTCTTTGTTTCACTCTGTATAAAAATGCCTGGAAATTCTTGTGCTGTATGCTTGCAGTGGAATGATTCCTGCAAGGCATCTGATCTCAGCTGAATCACAATAAACCTCGATTGCTGAAAACCTTCTTCCACCTGGATGAGGCATTATTATTTGTAATATTTTACTCTTTGGATTGGCTCTCGCTGGCCTCACCAAGGGACCCAGAGCCCTTTAGGCGCGGTCCTCGGGCTTCTCCCTGAGAGGAGGCCCCACTAAAAAGCAGCTCGATATCAGACACAGAGGATCATTTTTTACATGTAGGTATTCAAATCTATTAATTCTACTGAAATACAAAATGTGCTAAATTAAAAGCTTCCCAAGAAGGGATGAAACATCCCAGGAAAGTTATATCATGGGATGTCTTTACATGGGCTCAGCGCTGGTCTCAAAACAAGGTGAGACTGTTTTTCTCTACCGGCTATTCACTGGTCTTTACTATTTACGATCACATCCTTCTTTGCCCTTTTCCTGTCCCACTGTAAACTGCACAACACAAAATACAATTGCCAGATTAGTGGTACAAATAAGCAGCAGTAGAAGGAATATGAATGATCAGTACATATTCTCCTTGGCCATTCTGCCGAATGTGCTAAATATTCGTAAATTTCAACTGTGTATTGTGCTCGTGCATGTCACAGAATAGAGCCATACAACCCAGAATATCAAGGCAAATAATCCACAATATCTGCTTTGAACTGGATCATCTGAGTCAACACTGCCATATAATTCAGTTCAATGTGGATTTTATATAGCTGTGTGGAAGGGGCCTAAATCACAAATCTGCTATTGCCCCTTTTTGTGGTTTATTTGAATGGAGACTATTTGACTTCAGGAGCATAGGTTAGTGCTGACGTCTAAGCTCCCTTCTAAACTGCCCTTTATCTCTGATCTCAGATTATCTGCTTATCCCAGATTATATGTTAGTGGAGACTCATATCATCCAGTTCAAAGCAGATAACCCTCTGATTTTAAAACACCACATGTTGAGTAGGAAAACAATCCTTTTTATTGAAGATAATTAAAAGCAGCAAAGTAGAAAAGGCATTTTAAGGGAATAGGTAAATACAGTTAGGCAAGAAGATAAGCAGAAACAAACTGGTCCAAGTTATGGTTCAGCAAAGTTCAAAAACAAAGTCCAGACTTCTCTAATCAAATCCAAAGAAACAGGGAAATGTTGATCCAAGGCATGAATAGGTAATCACAATTTTTTATTTATTTCTAGTACTTCTACCCCGCCCTTCTCAACCCCCCCCCCCCGGGGGGGGGGGGACTCAGGGCGGCTTACAAAAAGGCAGGATTCGATGCCTACACAAGATATACATACATACAAAACAGCAGTTAAAACAATTAGCAAATTAAAATAATCAGTACATAACACAATCAGTAAAACTAATCTCATGTTCAGCATTGTTCCATAGTTCCATTCCGTTTAGTCAATTCCTGTCCATCATCAAGTTCTTTCTTTAGCTGCCAGAATGTCCAAATGTCTGGTCCCAAATCCAAGTTTTCAATTTTTTCCTAAAGGAAAGGAGGGATGTCGCTGATCTAATTTCCCCGGGGAGTGAATTCCACAGGTGAAAGGCCACCACTGAGAAGGCCCTGCTCCTCGTCCCCACCAATCTCACTTGTGATAGAGGCCGGGTTGAGAGCAGGGCCTCCCCAGAAGATCTTAGACAAAGAGTCAAACCATACAGCAAGAAATCCTTAAACATGAATCTTCCAAGCAAGGCTTCCATGAGACAAGAGCAAGAACTTAGCAGGATTCTGAAACAATGCTTCATCTGACTATATTTCCCATGTGTGGAACTTTATATCCTCACATTAAGCCATTCCAAGCACTCAGAAATTGGTATCGTTTTCCCTGAATGCCTCTCACCCTTATCTGTCGAAGCCTGGCAGAACGCAGAAGGCCTTGGTTGAGCTATCTGTTTTGGCTAATTTCCACTCGCCTGTCTATATGCTCATTAGATCTTGCAGGTGCCAAGTTGTTTTCAAGCCCCAAATCCTGGGAACTCTCTGGGAGCAATTCAGGGAGTAAACTCTCATCCCTATACCCTGTAGGAATATTCTCATGGGAAACTACACTTTGAACCGGCATCTCTATTATTTATTTATTTATTTATTTATTTATTTATTTATTTACTGTATTTGTATACCGCCTTTCTCAGTCAATTGGTGACTCAAGGCGGTTTCCAACAAATCAGCATACATAAAACATAATATAGATTTTAAAAAAACATTAAACAGTATAAGACATCACAAAAGTAATAAAAACAACATCATCAGCGTCTCATTATTCTCAAGCATTGTCCAATTCCATTGTCAGGTCATTCGATTTCCTATATTAGCTACTCTGTATTTGTAAACGCTTGCTCAAATAGCCACGTTTTAACTTGCCTCCGAAACATCAAGAGGGAGGGAGCAGACATGATCTTCCTAGGGAGGGCGTTCCATAGCCGAGGGGCCACCACTGAGAAGACTCTGTCTCTCGTCCCCGCCAAACGTGCTTGTGATGAAGGCGGGACCGAGAGCAGGGCCTCCCCAGATGATCTTAAAGTCCTCAGTGGTTCGTAAGGGGAGATACGTTTGGACAGGTAAGTTGGGCCAGAACCGTTTATGGCTTTATAGGCCAAAGCCAGCACTTTGAATTGGGCCCGGTAGCAAACTGGCAGCCAGTGGAGCTGGCGCAACAAGAGGGTGTATGCTCCCTGAGCGCTGCTCCTGTTAACAACCTGGCTGCAGTTCGTTGGACTAGTTGAAGCTTCCAGACCATCTTCAAAGGCAACCCCACGTAGAGAGCGTTGCAGTAGTCTATACGGGATGTAACCAGAGTGTGGACTACCGTGGCCAAGTCAGACTTCCCAAGGTATGGGAAGGTATGCCATTCTCTGCATTAATATCATTGACCAAACCAGTGCCATCTTGACCCTCATTGACATCATTCCCCACATCCGTGGCACCTTGATCTTGAAACACAATCACAGGCTGAACTCCAACAGCACCCTCCCACTCCATCAGGCTGGGATGGCTATGGTGATTGACCCTCAGGACTGCAATCCCCACAGGCCTGTAGCCTGCAAAGATCTGGACCTTAGCTTAAGGTCCAGATCTTTCCAGATGTCAACTTGTCTTTTGGACTCCTCAGGACTCCTGTTACCTCTCATGGGATATCGGTCCTGTGTAGAAGGGTCCTCACACAAATTTGATTTCTGTCCCAATGTGATAAGAGATTCAGGCTGGAATTGCAGTATATCTTTTCTTGAATAACTCAGTTCCAAGCTAATAGTAGAATTTAAATTTAAAGGACTTGGGAAATAAACTCTACTGAGCTTAAGATGTGGTATGGTTGGAGGCACAAACATGGGGGTCAAACTAGATGTTGAAGTTATTTCCTGCAATTAATTTATCTTTCCTTTTACAATGGAGTTTCCTCAAAGATGCAAGCTTTAGCATTCAGACTTGCAAATTAAGCTGATGTTTACTGTTCAAAGACCAATCACAAAATAAATCAGCTAAATGCAAAATGCACAGCTGACAACAACAGGACACTGTGACAACTACATGCCTTTCATCACTTTCAGGAGGAAATCTTCCAAAGATGTTGTTGTTGTCCATTCGTTCAGTCGTCTCTGACTCTTCATGACCTCATGGACCAGCCCACGCCAGAGCTCCCTGTCGGCCGTCACCACCCCCAGCTCCTTCAAGGTCAGTCCTGTCACTTCAAGGATGCCATCCTTCCATCTTGCCCTTGGTCGGCCCCTCTTCCTTTTACCTTCTACTTTCCCCAGCATAATTGTCTTCTCTAGGCTTTGCTGTCTCCTCATGATGTGGCCAAAGTACTTCAACTTTGTCCCTCCAGTGAGCTGTCGGGCTTTATTTCTTGGAGGATGGACTGGTTGGATCTTCTCGCAGTCCAAGGCACTCTCAGAACTTTCCTCCAACACCACAGCTCAAAAGCATCTATCTTCCTTCGCTCAGCCTTCCCTAAGGTCCAGCTCTCACATCCGTAGGTTACTACAGGGAATACCATGGCTTTGACTATGCGGATCTTTGTTGCCAGTGTGATGTCTCTACTCTTTACTATTTTATCGAGATTGGACATTGCTCTCCTCCCAAGAAGTAAGCATCTTCTGATTTCCTGGCCACAGTCTGCGTCTGCAATAATCTTTGCACCTAGAAATACAAAGTCTGTCACGGCCTCCACATTTTCTCCCTCTATTTTCCAGTTGTCAATCATTCTTGTTGCCATAATCTTGGGGTTTTTTTTTTATGTTTAGCTGCAACCCGGCTTTTGCGCTTTCTTCTTTCACCTTGATTAGAAGGCTCCTCAGCTCCTCCTCGCTTTCAAAAGATAAGCTTCCAAAGATAAGGTAAACATATTATCTGGTTTGACATTTGGGAATATGGCAACCATCTAGTTAATCCATGGATTTGTGAAGAACGAAGGAAATGAAAACAAATGAGAAAAAGAAACAGAAGAGGAGAAATAACCAAAGCCCCTTCCACACAGCTGTGTAACTGGATTATATGACCATGTGGACTCAGATACACAATATATTGTGTATTATCTGCCTTGATATTCTGGGTTATATGGCTCTGTGGAAGGGCCCCATGATAACAGAGACCAAAGATTTTAAAACTCAGGTTGACACTGATATGGAATATGCCACCAAGCCAGAAAATATCCGTTTATACAGAGACCATAAAGATACTTGGGAATCTTATGTGAATCTGTATACCATTCTCCATGTCCGGTACTTTTTCAGCATCTCAGTTGGTTTACACAGGCTCATCAAATTACTTCTTTTGTGATCATTCTGTACAAGCCGAATTCATATTATTGGACAGAACAAAATATAATTGATTTTATAAAGACTTATTCCTGTATGGAGCAGATCCCATGAAAACAACAGGACTTCTTCACTTTCTCATGAGAAAAGCAAGGAAAAGCACGCGCACACACCCAATCCCCTTATGTAATTCTCTTACCTTCAAAAGTAGTCAAAATTTCAGTACACAGAGCATCAGGAAAAACAGCAATTGGGAGTTCATTCAGGAAGAGTTTAAGAAGGCTGGCAATGGAATCAACATCTCCCTCATTAACAAGATCCACCTCTGCTCCTTCATCATACTTCTTCTTCAGAGCCTTGATTTTTGCTGCTGAACCACTGATCCGAAATAGGCCTTTATGATTCAGTCCTATTGAAATATTCAACAGAAGGGTTAGGAGTGAAGGGGGAATCTGAAAATTAATTTTTTTTAACCTGAGACAACATTGATCTAGGATCAACCTCTGTGGAGGTTACCTATAGAATCATAATGGAGGACCTGATCACTAATCCCAGGGCCCTTCCAGACAGTCATATAAACCAGAATATCATGGCAAAAAAACCCACAATATCTGTTTTGAGTCCACACTGCCATACATTCCAGTTCAAAGCAGATAATATGGGATTTTATTCAGATGTGTGGAAGGGGCCTCAATTATTCCTGATCACTTTGAATCTCATATTATAAATCAATTTTTTGCTCCTACTTATAACTCTTAATTTCTCATGTATCAAGCGCCCAATTCTGATTATAATCCATTAAAAAAACATTTAAAAACATTTAAATAGACCTTCAGCTTTTAATTGCTGGTGTCCAGAAGAAGCTTGGCCTGTCATTGAACATCAAGAAAATGAAAGTGCTCTTCCAGCAGTCACTAGACAATCCCTCTCCAATGCCAGAAATGCAGCTTAATGATGTAACATTAGAAAATGTTGACCATTTTCTCTACTTTGGCAGCCACCTCTTCACAAAAGTCAACATTGACACTGAAATACAACACTGCCTGAGCTCTGCGAGTGCAGCATTTTTCCGAATGAAGCACAGAGTGTTTGAGGACTGGGACATCCATAGGAATACCAAGGTGCTTGTTTATAAAGCTATTGTCCTCCCAACCAAGCTATATGCCTGCAAGACGTGGGCTGTTTACAGACGTCACATGCAACTCCTGGAACGATTCCATCAGCGCTGCCTCTGAAAAATCCTGCAAATCTCTTGGGGAGACAAGCAGACAAGTGTCAGCATGCTGGAAGAAGCAAAGATCACCAGCATTGAAGCTTATGATCCTCCGCCATCAAGTCCGCTGGACTGGTCACGTTGTCCGGATGCCTAACCACCGTCTCCCAAAGCAGTTGCTCTACTCTGAACTCAAGAACAGAAAACAGAATGTTGGTGGACAGGAAAAGAGATTTAAAGACAGGCTCAAAGCCAACCTTAAAAACTCTGGCATAGACACTGAGAACTGGGAAGCCCTGGCCCTTGAGCGCTCCAGCTGGAGGTCAACTGTGACCAGTAGTGCTGCAGAATTTGAAGAGGCATGAATGGAGGGCGAAAGAGAGAAACGTGTCAAGAGGAAGGCGCGTCAAGCCAACCCTGACCGAGACCGCCTTCCACCTGGAAACCAATGCCCTCACTGTGGGAGAAGATGCAGATTAAGAATAGGGCTCCACAGTCATCTACGGACCCACCACCAGTACACCGATCTTGGAAGACAATCCTACTTGGACAATGAGGGATCACCTAAGTAAATAAGTAAGTAAGGCTAGAAGATCTTTTAACTGGAGTGTAATGTATTTTATCTTTACTGTGATTCGTATGCATTTTAGTTGTTTTATTATTTTTTTCATTGAGTTGTCTGTTTCTGTTGTGTTATATTTATCATTTTAGCTATCTTTTGTTTTAGCCTATATTGTAAGCTGCTCTGGGTCACATTTTGGCAGAACCAGGACAAACCTAAAATGAAATATTAGGGGGCAAACACTGTCAAACTGCTTATTTTTGTAGATTGCTCTGGAAGCCCTTGCTGCTAAAGCACAGGGAATAAACATTTTATATCAATACTTAAATATCAAGGGGGTGCAATCAAAATGGCATTTTCCCATACCGTCAACAGGGGAGAAGTTTTGCCAGGTTTTCAAAATAGGAAAAATCAAAAGTCAAAATTCATAACATATAGGGTGACAGTCAGAAAGTAATACAAGCATATTTTGCCTTAAGCACTTTGCTTTCAAATGCTTTGCTAATACAGTGCTTTTTCATATGCGGTGAAGTGGCATTTTGTTACCCATATTCAATCTGCACACAGCATGTGTGCACCCTGCTTCTCAGTGACATATTCTGGCATTTTTATTTATTATGTTTACTTTTTAGGCTTAGTGCTATTTCATGCTTCATAAATGGCAGTATGAATGTTTGTTTTTTTTAGGTTTTCATATGCACTGGCAAGTGATCCACTTCAAAGCAATATTTGCTTTACTGCAGTGGTCTGGAACTTAACCCACCATATTAGCAATATATGCCTCCAGAACGCAGTTTGAGTTTTGTTTATATACCAAATTAAAATATTGACTTCAGTTAACCTAGTCATGTATTTTTCTGTAAAATTGACCTATTGTCCACATTCATAAATTATACAATGACACATTTATATCTTTATGAAGGGTCCACAACCACAAAGTCATCTCTTTCCATCTATGTAATTGAAAAAGCTATCCAACCTTCAAATGTGAGGAATCCCTTATAATAAAGGGCACATGCCAGTCCTAGAAAGGAAAAGCTTTTTTGACTCTCAGATAAGGGGGCAAATCTTATAACAGGTATCTATAAATCCTACATGAGTGACTGTGACGAGGCCACTAATTTGTAAAGAGTTTGTAAAGGAGCCACCACTTTGTAAGGATCTTTTAATTAGATAGCGTAGCTAATAGCGAGTGATATTGACTTGGTCTTTCTTTAATGTGTGGCATGACTTAACTTGGAAAGGAATTGTAACAGAGACAGGACTTTAGGAAAAACGGTAACAAGTTTATTGAAATGTAGAAGGAGTGTGATGGTTTCAATGTTTCTTACTCTTAGAGGCACATATCTTCAAAGATTACATTTATAACATTCCTTAAACAACTTTGGAAAGGACTCTTCCTTCCACTAAACAGGCTTCAACTTATTTTTCTTCAAACTGTGTTTCTTTGTGATATTTCTGTTGCAATAAAGGTTCTCACTGGGTTTCTCTCACCCTTTCTACTCATACACTAAATACTAATATAAATAAGTCAACTCAACTTATCTAAACTATCTAGGCTAAAAGCCAAAACCTTCCTGATTCTCAGTACAGTAGAATCAGCCTTTCCCTGTAGTTTTTAAACTACAGTTTACCTTCCTGGTTCTCACCAATACAGAACCAGCCACTCCTGCAGTTCACAGACTACAGACTAACTGTTTTAAAATGGCTGCCCTGCCAAGTGGCAGTTGGTTCCGCCCATTTCCATGGTAACCCAGTTCAACATGAGTTGAGCTGGCTACCATCCCAATTAGCTATGCAACTTTAAATACTTACCCTTTAAACATCTATCTATATTTATACATAACTGCAAGTTAAAAATTTACACTTCACCACAGTGACAAAGATGCAGCTAATCAGAAGTTACATCCTGGAATAATATTACCTAGGAATAATATTAACTTCAAAAAACTCACAACTTTTACATAATAACTATGAAAAGTTATGGAAAGATATAAAAAGAGATTTAGAGAATTGGAAAAACATAAAACTATCACTTTTAGAGAGAATCTCAATTATTAAAATGAATGTACGCCCAAAAATCCTGCATCTGTTTCAAAACATACTGATAATCAGAACAGCAAACATTTTCAACAATTGGAACAAAGACCTGAGCAAATTTATTTGGCAGGGGAAAAAAACAAGAATAAAATTCCTAAACCTGACAGATGACAAAAAAAGAGGGGGATTTGGTCTCCCAGACCTGAAATTATACCATGATGCATCAGGCCTCTTATGGATAAAAGAATGGACAACATTACATTGAGAAAAAGTATTAAATCTGGAAGGTCATGATTTAAGAGTGGGATTGCACAGATATATATGGTACCAGAAAATAAAGATAGAGAAAAAAAAATGGAAACAATTTCATAAGAGCGGCATTAATAAGGATCTGGGACAGATATAAAAAGAAAATATATATTAAAAACCCCATTTGGATCTCAACTCCATCCAGCTGCCTACCCTGGATGGCGAGGCTCTACGCCCATCATCATTGGTAAAGAGTCTGGGAGTCCTTTTGGACCCACTGCTGACAATGGAGGCCCAGGTTTCCGCCGTTAGCAGAACCGCTTTTTTTCATCTGTGGCAGGCTAGACGGCTGGCCCCCTACCTGTCCAGGGACGACCTAGCTATGGTGATCCAGGCTACGGTCATCTCAAGACTGGACTACTGTAACGCCCTCTACATTGGCCTTCCTCTGTCGGTGATCCGGAAGCTCAAGCTGGTACAAAATGCAGCTGCTCGGCTTCTTGCGGGAACTCCGATGAGATGCCACATAACACCAATCTTATTACAGCTGCATTGGTTACCAATTGATCACCGGATCACTTTCAAAGTGATTGTACTCACCTTTAAGGCCTTGCATGGTCTGGGGCCGATGTACCTGAGGGACCACCTCACCCCCTACCAACCCCAGAGATCCCTCCGTTCTGAGAACCAAGATCTACTGGAAATTCCCAGTGTCAAGACCTTGCGTCTAACAGCAACCAGATGCAGAGCCTTTACAGTAGTAGCACCATCACTCTGGAATACTCTGCCACCTGAAGTTCATGCCTTGTGGGACTTATCAGCTTTCCGCAGGGCATGTAAGACATATCTGTTTCAACGGGCCTTTGATCTCTGATATTGCTGTTTTTAAATTGTTTTAAACTTTTAAAAAATTGTATTCAATTTTAACCTGTTCTTGTAAGCCGCTCCGAGACCCAGGGGATTGGCGGCATATAAGTTCGAATAATAAATAAATAAATAAATAAATAAATAAATAAATAAATACATACATGAAATTAAACAACCTGGTCAGGTAGGCCATTATTTCCCACTTCAAGTTTTCTTGCAATGTGTATTGCAGACAATGCTGTTGCAGCCTGAAACAGAAGGCCTGGGTTTCTCCAGCCCTACTTCACAATCCTCCCCATGTTATTGCTACTAAAAAAAAAAAAAAATCTAGTTACAACAGAGGACAAGGAGGAAAAGTAAACAGGGCTGCTGGACAGCCTTTGGTTTAAAAAAGAAGAGTTTCACTGTCAGATAATAAATAATAAACTGTTCACTTAATAGTATCTGTTCTATTACCATTTGCTGGAGTGACACCATGTGGTTAAAAAGGCACAAAATTTGTCACGAAATCTCCCTTAGATTCATGGCTGAAGTTGGTCACCCAACAAAGTGCACAATTTGACTGGAAAGAACAATTTTTTTTTAATTAACAAAACTAAGCTAAGTGCGTGAACTTACCAAACTCTTCTAAATATCCCACTGTATGTCTGACAACCAATGGAACTTGATGGCGTCTTTCCTCTTGGGTAGACGAATCAAGGGGAACACCAAAGCTTCTTTGAAGTACTGGTCTCACTTTATTACTACAGTGCTTGATTTGTATAGAAGACAATGATTGCTGTAAAGAAATGGAAAGAAGTTTGGCGTAATACATTTTTGGTGCATTCTTGAATCAATGGTTCCCAAAAAATCCTCTTTTAAGTGTAGTAAAGAAAAAACATTATGTTGTGGTTTTTCATATCTCATGTGATATGAAAAACCAGAGGTGAGGTGAGAAGAATAGAGATGTAAAATATATTGCATACAATATTAATACAAAATATAAGGATGGAAATAAAAGGAATCCCAAATTGGCAAAAAGAGATTCCATGTTAGGAGTGACTTGAGAAATTGCAAGTCGCTTCTGGTGTGAGAGAATTGGCAGTCTGCAAGGACATTGCCTAGGGGACGCCCAGATGTTTTGATGTTTCACCATCCTTGTGGGAGGCTTCTCTCATGTCCCCGCATGGGGAGCTGGAGGTGACAGAGCGAGCTCATCCGCACTCTCCCTGGATCCGAACCTCCGACCTGTCAGTCTTCAGTCCTGCCGGCACAAGGATTTAATCCATTGCACCACTGGGGGCTCCAAATTGACAATTTACATTTTGTTCTGTTGGTAAAGACTCCCATTGCTCCAAATACTGCTTTTTAAAAGTGCCAACCAGACAATAATTTCCATGAACGTACAATGTTGCGTCAAAAGTGTCCCAGTCTTTTAAAAGCTCTTTGGATTTACTGGTTATTATTTGTTTCAGCATACCATTTATTGAAATCCCGGCTTTGAGCTAAGATTTTCCTCTCCCATACTGAATTCTCTGACCCCTGGCTTGATTTGCATAACATTCATGTTATACTTTTGCTACAATATGCATCAGAAGTTGCTGTTTAGGATAACGAAAAGGATTAAAAACTGTAATTGAGATGTAAGTATTGAGATCTAAGTACTGAGATGTAAAGATGGAACTGGACTTCAAAGTAGGTGAATATGTTTTGAGGGCTGCAAATTCTAGAAGGCCACTGGAGAGGATGGTGCTTATTTTTTTAAGTATTTTTAAGTATTTTTTAAAGTAAGGTCCGTTGGAACATAAGTACACAACGAAAGTTTATTTCAAAAAAGTAAATTTATTTTCAGAAAGTACATACTTCACTCTATTTTTTGACATAGTTGCCAAGTTTGTTCAAGCACTTATCATACCTCTGAACCAATTTTAAAATACCCTCTTCAAAATACCCATACATCCTTGCTTCAACTGAAGCCACCAAATCGTCTTTAATCAAAGAAGGGCGACCGGAACAGTACTCATCATGGACGTTGTCACAGCCATCTTTGAATTGTCGTACCCACTTACGCACTTTGCTTTCACTCATAACAGTATCACTGTACACTTCACAAATCTGTCGATGAATTTCTGCAGCAGGCAGGTTCCTTGCTGACAAAAACCACATCACTGAGCGAACCTCACATGCGGAGGGTGAGTTGATAGTCTTAAACATTTTTAAAGCACAGAACAGAACCGTACAGGTGAGCTACAGAGCGGAAACTGAGCACAGTTGTTCCCGAGGCATGCCGGTACACAACGCACGCACTCGTTGCGGTATGTGCGTGAACTACTAGTGTCTACAACAAAACGGACCTTACTTAAAAAATACCTCTCGTAGAACAGTGGTTCTCAACCTGGGGTCCCCAGATGTTTTTGGCCTTCAACTCCCAGAAATCCTAACAGCTGGTAAACTGGCTGGGATTTCTGGGAGTTGTAGGTCAAAAACATCTGGGGACCCCAGGTTGAGAACCACTGTTATAGAATGTGCTGACCAACTGGCCAGTGCTTTTACCATGATTTTTAACTGGTTTTTATCCTAGTATTATCACTCCATCTTGTTTGAAGGCCTCCATCATTGTTCCGGTGCCAAAGAAGTTCTGTACTGGTAATTTTCAGGACTTCAGATCAGTGGCACTCACTTCCATCATCATGAAGTGCCTTGAAAAACTTGTCTGCAAGCATATCATGGTCACTGGGGTTTCTGCTATTATTATTATTATTATTATTATTATTATTATTATTATTATTATTTCGAAACACAACAAGATGAGTCCACAGCAGACACTCTGCTGGCTGTTGTATTGGATCACACGTCAGACACTTTCCAAGTATCTAGGGCTGTGTGATGTATCGGCAAATAATGTGTGCAGATCCCAGTAAGGTGGCCTTTTGCAGCTGGCAGATGGTAATTTTGTCAGCGCCGATTGTGTTTAAGTGCAGGCCAAGGTCTTTAGGCACTGCACCCAGTGTGCCGATCACCACTGGGACCACCTTTACTGGCTTGTGCCAGAGTATTATTATTAGTAGTAGTAGTAGTAGTAGTAGTAGTAGTAGTAATAGTAATATTATTATTATTATTATTATTAGCCCACGGTGGTGCAGTGGGTTAAACCCCTGTGCCGGCAGGATTGAAGACTGACAGGTCACAGGTTCGAATCCAGGGAGAGTGCGGATGAGCTCTGTCAGCTCCAGTTTCTCATGTGGGGACATGAGAGAAGCCTCCCACAAAGATGGTAAAAACATCAAAACATCCTGGCATCTCCTGGGCAACATCCTTGCAGACGGCAATTCTCTCACACCAGAAGCAACTTGCAGTTTCTCAAGTCACTCCTGACACAACAAATTATTATTATTATTATTATTATTATTATTATTATTATTATTATTACTTCTACTGTTTATTATTATTATTATTACTTCTACTGTTACTACTACTACTACCACAAAGGCTGGGTGACCATCTGTTGGGAGTGCTTTGATTGTGTTTTTTCCTGCATGGCAGAAGGGGGTTGGACTGGGTGGTCCCTGAGGTATTCCACTGTTAAATTAATGTTAAATTTATGTTGGTCAAAAACTTTGCCCATACTATACATTAAATATAATATAATATAATACACACACACACACACACATTTCTTGGGGCTCCATGGGAAACTTCTGCTTCAAAAAGAGCTATGTGGGTGAAAACTTTTGAGAACCCCTTCTTTAACAGAACTCCTTAGTTGCATGTACTGAAACACAGAGCACTGATGTATAAACAGAATGTTACATGGAACTCTCTGCCCCGGAGTGTGGTGGAGGCTCCTTCTTTGGAATCTTTTAAACAGAGGCTGGATGGCCATCTGTCAGGGATGATTTGAATGCAATATTCCTGCTTCTTGGCAGGGGGTTGGACTGGATGGCCCATGAGGTCTCTTCCAACTCTTCGATTCTATGATTCTATGATTCTATGTTAAACACAGGTGACAGGTAAAGCCCCACAGCTCATTTTAAATGGGATGAAGACTTTAAAAATTATACAAAATCTAAAACGAATCACAATTATTATCCATTCTCGGTTATTTGAAAGCAAATCCCAGTCATATTAATGGGATTTAGGTTCTGAGCAAGCAATCTAGATTCTCAAAAGAAGAAAATACACTGATAGGAAAAAAGGTGAAACAACAACACTGGTTATGTATGATTTGAAGAAACAAAAAACAAACAAACCAGCCTTTATGTGTTCTTAAAATATTCATTAAACTGTTTCCTACTGTAGTAACATTTCCTTTTTTCCCTTAATCTTTAAAGACAAAAGAATGGCCACTTTAATTTTTGAAGCCATAAAGCAATCACAAATGAGAAACAATAAGATTGGAATATTTCACTTACACAAACTGTAATGGAGGCACCTATTCCCATGTTCGGTCCAAACAATCAGGCACTGCTGTGTCAGATGCCAGAAGATGAATGTGCCATGTTCTTCTTTCAATCTATGTCTTAATCTCAATCAGGCTACGTAAAACCATTCTGGTTAACATGTAATATAGGTATATAGTCACATGCAAATCCTTACTCTAGACCTGTCTGGTGCTAAGTTGTTTTTTAAGGTCCTGCAAACAGTAGGTGTTTAGATGAATAGGTTCTACATAATCCTAGGGCAACAATTTCCTGATGTGTCACAAAGGTGTTACCATAGCATCTAACATACACAAAAAGCATAGTGTTGCTTCCTGCTGTACCAGCCACAGTCTGCTCAGCTGACATTTAGTTCTCACATTTCATGGGGAAGAAACCTGCAGAATTCTTCAGTTAATCTTCTAACCAGCAATTGATCCACTAAAGATTCCAACTGTAGTCATACACACACACACACACACACACACACACACACACAATATACATACATTTACTAGTTCCAACAGACCTCATTACCTCTGAGGATGCTTGCCACAGATGCAGGCGAAACGTCAGGAGAAAAATTGCCTCCAGAACATGGCCATATAGCCCGGAAAAACCTACAACAACCCATGGATTCCGGCCATGAAAGCCTGCGACATTACAATATACATATACATACACACATACAGTGAGGAGAGTATTTAGTCAGATACCAATTGTACAAGTTCTCCCACTTAAAAAGATGAGAGAGGCCTGTAATTTACATCATAGGTAGACCTCAACTATGAGAGACAATATGAGAAAACACATCCAGAAAATCACATTGTCTGATTTTTAACAAATTTATTTGCAAATTATGGTGGGAAATAAGTATTTGGTCACCTACAAACAAACAAGATTTCTGTGTCTCTGTCCTCTACTCATTATAATGGAGCCCCCGGTGGTGCAGTGGCTTAAAGCTCTGTGCTGACAGGACTGAAGACCAACAGGTCACAGGTTCGAATCTGGGGAGAGGCGGATGAGCTCCCTCTATCAGCTCCAGCTCCTCATGCAGGGACATGAGAGAAGCCTCCCACAAGGATGATAAAAACATCAAATCATCCAGGCGTCCCCTGGGCAACGTCCTTGCAGACGGCCAATTCTCTCACACCAGAAGTGACTTGCAGTTTCTCAAGTCGCTCCTGACACAACAAAAAAAAACTGTAGTAATGGCACCTATCTGAACTTGTTCTCAGTATAAAAGACACCTGTCCACAACCTCAAGCAGTTACACTCCAAACTCCACTATGGTGAAGGCCAAAGAGCTGTCGAAGGACACCAGAAACAAAATTGTCGCCTTGCACCAGACTGGGAAGACGGAATCTGCAATAGACAAGCAGCTTGGTGCAAAGAAATCAACTGTGGGAGCAATAATTAGGAAATGGAAGAGATGCAAGACCACTGATAATTTCCCTCGATCTGGGGCTCCACACAAGATCTCACCCCGTGGGGTCAAAATGATCACAAGAACGGTGAGCAAAAATCCCAAAGTCATATGGGGCAACCTAGTGAATGACCTGCAGAGAGCTGGGACCAATGTAACAAAGGCTACCATCAGTAACACACTACACCACTAGGGACTCAGATCCTGCAGTGCCAGACGTGTCCCCCTGCTTAAGCCAGTACATGTCCAGGGCCGAGTGAAGTTTGCTAGAGAGCATTTGGATGATCCAGAAGAGTATTGGGAGAATGTCATATGGTCAGATGAAACCAAAGTAGAACTGTTTGGCAGAAACACAACTTGTCGTGTTTGGAGGAGAAAGAATGCCAAGTTGTATCCAAAGAACACCATACGTACTGTGAAGCATAGGGGTGCCAACATCATGTTTGGGGCTGTTTCTCTGCAAAGGGACCAGGGCAACTGATCTGTATACATGGAAGAATGAATGGGGCCATGTATCATGAGATTTTGAGTGCAAACCTCCTTTCATCAGCAAGGGCACAGAAGATGAAACGTGGCTGGGTCTTTCAGCATGACAATGATCCCAAGCACACTCCCAGGGCAACGAAGGAGTGGCTTCATAAGAAGCATTTCAAGGTCCTGAAGTGGCCTAGCCAGTCTCCAGATCTCAACCCTGTAGAAAACCTTTGGAGGGAGTTGAAAGTCCATGTTGCCCAGAGACAGCCCCAAAACATCACTGCTCTTGAGGAGATCTACAGGGAGGAATGGACCAACATACCAGCAACAGTGTGTGCCAACCTTGTGAGGACTTACAGAAAACGTTTGACCTCTGTCATTGCCAATAAAAATATATATAACAAAGTATTGAGAAGAACTTTTGTTATGGACCAAATACTTATTTTCCACCATAATTTGCAGGACTTGCATAGTTTCTAACCTCTCCCGAAAGTTAACAGAAGCCTAGTAAATTATGCATAGGATGGTCCAGAGAGCGTCCTCTCTGGACCATCCTCCAAAAAATCGGGTGCCCAAGCAAATTTGTGAACATCCTGCGGCTCCTCCATGATGACATGATGGCAACAGTCTGGGACAGCAATGGCTCCCAAAGTGACCCATTTAAGATGGAATCCGGTGTCAAACAGGGATATGTTATTGCCCCAACTTTATTCTCCATCTTCATCGCTATGATACTTCACCTTGTTGACGGGAAGCTTCCCACCGGAGTGGAAATCATCTATCGGACAGATGGCAAGCTGTTTAACCTCAGCAGACTGAAAGCCAAAACCAAGGTTACAACGACATCTGTTATAGAATTCCAGTATGCTGATGACAATGTTGTCTGTGCACATTCAGAAGAAGATCTACAAGCCACTCTAAACACCTTCGCAGAAGCATACACGAAGCTTGGCCTGTCACTGAACATCGAGAAAACCAAAGTGCTGTTCCAGCAGTCACCAGCCATCCCCTCCCCAATGCCAGAGATACAACTGAATGGTGTAACATTAGAAAATGCTGACCATTACCGCTACCTTGGCAGCCACCTCTCCACCAAAGTCAACATCGACATCGAAATACAACACCGCCTGAGCTCTGCAAGTGCAGCATTTTCCCGAATGAAGCAGAGAGTGTTTGAGGACCGGGACATCTGTAGGGATACCAAGGTGCTTGTCTATAAAGCTATTGTCCTCCCAATCCTGCTCTATGCCTGCGAAACGTGGACTGTCTACAGACGTCACATGCAACTCCTGGAATGATTCCGTCAGCGCTGCCTCCGGAAATTCCTGCAAATCTCTTGGAAAGACAAGCGGACAAACGTCAGCATGCTGGAAGAAGCAAAGACCACCAGCATTGAAGTGATGGTCCTCTGCCATCAACTCCGCTGGACCGGCCACGTTGTCCGGATGCCTGACCACCATCTCCCAAAGCAGTTGCTCTACTCTGAACTTAAGAATGGAATACGGAATGTTGGTGGACAGGAAAAGAGATTTAAAGATGGCCTCAAAACCAACCTTAAAAACTCTGGCATAGACACTGTGAACTGGGAAGCCCTGGCCCTTGAGTGCTCCAGCTGGAGGTCAGCTGTGACCAGCAGTGCTGCAGAATTCGAGGAGGCATGAGTGGAGGGTGGAAGAGAGAAACGTGCCAGGAGGAAGGTGCATCAAGCCAACCCCGACCGGGACCGCCTTCCACCTGGAAACCAATGCCTTCACTGTGGGAGAAGATGCAGAGCAAGTATAGGGCTCCACAGCCACCTACAAACCCACAAAAATAGTCATCAAGGAAGACCATCTTACTCGTCCAACGAGGGATCGCCTAAGTAAGTAAGTAAGTAAGTAAGTAAATTATGCATAAAAGGACATGTGTGTATGAATGCTTCATGTATATAGTGTTCACTATTATCAGAATCCAGGACTTCTGGGTGCAGAAATTCTTGCTCATTCCACAAGGGAAAAGGAAATGTAAAAACGTGGAACTAAATGCATATTTGCATAATATACTAAATTAATAATACAGTCAGAGCCTCACATTTGATGGGTTTAGAGGTGCAGGACCCCTGCAAAAGTGGGGGGAAATCACAGATTTTTTTAAAAAAAACTATTTTTCACCTTAGAGAGAACACCTTTCTAGGAATCGCTAGGTCCTAGAGAAGGAAGGTCAACTTATATAAAGATTCATAGTGATACCATATTAATCAAAACCACAAATAATGAAATCTCCAAATATTAAAACAGCAAAAGTGAAAGACTGACTGTAGTTTCAGAATTTTGAAAAGAAATTATGGCTGTCTCAGTGGGATATGATGAGAAGCTCTGCATTTATCTAGTCTTAATGAAGGTCGCCTCCTAAGACTAAGACACACATATATGCAACTGCTGTTCTTGGTGAAAGAAAGGCTCTGCTTAGCACAGACAGGAATTTTCATTTCAGGAGGACAGAGAGAGTTGGTAGGTCTGATGGAACTATGTGGTGATTTTAGCCTCAATGTTAAAGGACAAGGCACTGAATCCATTTGAGTGCTAGGATTCAGCACCTTGGATAGCTTCCTTGAAGTTCAAGTGCAAAACTGGAGCAGATTTATCAGCCTCTGACAATTGTGGACAATTGTGGACTTAAAGCTCCTTATCTGCATAACATCTTTCCAGCTCATCACTGACTTCATGTCAAAATCAAGTGTGGGATTCATAAGGGTTACAGTATATTCTCTGGCAGATCTGGAAGCCAGAAATGCATGTATTTTGTTACCCAATCCAAGCTTTTGAGAAATAATGGAACTCTAATAAAATCAATTAACATTAACAATCTTAGATATGCACTTTGTCTGTCTCCTGAGGAATCTATATAAGGACCAAGTAGCAACAGTAAGAACTGACCATGGAACAACAGACTGGTTCAAGATTGGGAAAGGCGTACGGCAGGATTGTATACTCTCACCCAACCTATTCAACTTGTATGCAGAACACATCGGACTTGGCCACGGTGGTCCACGCTCTTGTTACATCCCGATTGGATTACTGCAACGCACTCTATGTGGGGTTGCCTTTGAAGACTGTTCGGAAACTCCAACTGATCCAGCGAGAGGCAGCCAGATTGCTCACTGGAGCGACATACAGGGAGCACACCACCCCCCTGTTGTGTCAGCTCCACTGGCTGCCGATCCAATTCCGAGCACAATTCAAAGTGCTGGTTTTGACCTACAAAACCCTAAACGGTTCCGGCCCAGTGTATCTATCCGAACGGATCTCCCTCTACGTCCCACCTCGGAACCTAAGATCCTCTGGGGAGGCCCTGCTCTCGACCCCGCCTCTATCACAAGTGAGATTGGCGGGGACGAGGAGCAGGGCCTTCTCGGTGGTGGCCCCCCGCCTGTGGAACTCACTCCCCGGGGAGATTAGATCGGCAACGTCCCTTCTTTCATTTAGGAAGAGGTTGAAGACCTGGATGTGGGACCAGACATTTGGACATTCTGGCAGTTAAAGAAAGACTTGATGACAAGCTGGAATTGGACAAGACGGAATGGATTTATGGAACTCCAAACGCTGAGCTCAGGATCAGCCTACTACTGTGTTTATGGTGCTACTGTGTATTGATGATTTAATTTTTAATTTGTAATTGCTTAATTGTTTTTATATATGTATGTATATGTGACAAGGCATCGAATTTTGCCTTTCTCTGTAAGCCGCCCTGAGTCCCCCCTAGGGGGTGAGAAGGGCAGGGTAAAAGTGACGGAAATAAATAAATAAAAATGTGCAGGGCTTGACGAATGCAAGGCTGGGGTTAAAATTGCTGGAGGAAACATTAACATCCTTAGATATGCAGATGACACCACTTTGATGGCCGAAAGCGAGGAGCTGAGAAGCCTTCTAATCAAGGTGAAAGAAGAAAGTGCAAAAGCTGGGTTGCAGTCAAATATCAACCAGTTTGATTGATACCTGACAAATAGAGGGAGAAAACGTGTAGGCCGTGATAGACTTTGTATTTCTAGGTGCAAAGATTACTGCAGACGCAGATTGTAGCCAGGAAATCAGAAGACACTTACTTCTTGGGAGGAGAGCAATGTCCAATCTCGATAAAATAGTGAAGAGTAGAGACGTCACAATGATAACAAAGATCCACATAGTCAAAGCAATGCTCTTCCCCGTAGTCACCTACGGATGTGAGAGCTGGACCATAGGGAAGGCTGAGCAAAGGAAGATAGATGCTTTTGAACTGTGGTGTTGGAGGAAAGGTCTGAGAGTGCCTTGGACCGCCAGAAGATCCAACCAGTCCATATTTCAGGAAAATAAAGCCTGACTGCTCACTGGAGGGAAAAATAGTGGAGGCAAAGATGAAGTACTTTGCCCACATAATGAGATGAAAGGAAAGCTTAGGGAAGACAATTATGCTGGGGAAAATGGAAGGAAAAAGGAAGAGGGGGTGACCAAGGGCAAGATGGATGGATTGTATCCTTGAAGTGATGGGCTTGACTCTGAAGGAGCTGGCGGTGGTGACAGCTGACAGGGCGCTCTGGCGTGGGATGGTCCATGAGGTCACGAAGAGTCGGAAGTGACTGACCAAATGAACAACAACAATAAAATCAATGTCACATAATTCTTAAAGGAATTCTGTTACCAATACCATGACTGCACACTCAAATCCAACTCAAAAAAGTTTTCACCCTTTGATAAGCAATATTATTTTCATTAGGAGTAAAAATTTGAAGACAAAAGATGGAAAGCAAACAACTGTGCAACTAATTCTGTTGGCTCAAAGCAATTGTAGCTTTATCTTTTGTACTATATGATAAACTGTCTGTGATAACATCACATTTTGCACTGGGTATGACCTAACATTTAGGTCATAACTTTTGATCCCAAATAGCTATTTTCATCCTGTGACTTCATTCAGTTCAGTTAAAAGTACACAGCTGGGGAGAGTTGAAACAAAACTATGTGGATTTTGACAAAGGTTGACAAAGTATATCTTTAGCTTTGTCTATGTATGACACCCTAAAATCAATGCATGTTACCGTTTTAAATAGGACCTTGAATCAAATACTGAAGGCAATTTTCCCCACATCATTCTTCCCAATGTTCCTTTGCATTAAGAAAAAAAAAACCTACAGTGTCTTCAGGATTAGGAGGGATGGTAATGCAGTTGTCTACTGCAATAGTAATCATAACATTGATTTTTTTGTGTTAAATTTATTTGTCTTTATTTGATTTTAACTACTGTATGTCAATATTACAATCAAGTCAATGCAATGTTAATGGTATGGTATGGTATGGGGTACAGTATTAGTTTGGCCTATTTTTAATAGTAACTCTCAACCAATCAGAAACTACATTTATTTGGCATCTACCAATTCCCAGAGGTGCTGGTTAATTCAGATTCTACTATACATTACTATGAAGCAAAATTGAACAGAACAACTAGTGAGTGAATGTCTGAGACTGCAATATTTCTAAAGCTACTAATTTTTGGATTTAATTCTTCCCCTCGGTAGAATACTTTGTAGTTGTTGTTAATTACCTTTACGTCAACTTCAATTTATGGCACCCGATGAGTGAGAGACCTCTAAGCCACCCTATCTTCAACATAACATTGATTTTAAATGAGCATTAGCTCTGTGTTGTGACCACAAGGGGGTGATAAAACATCAGGCTCTCCCCTTAAACTTTCTCATTGAAATCTTACATTTGCAATATGCTCTGCAGATGAAAAATATGTAGGAGGGTTCCATCCTATCACATCTCTGACCCACCTACTCCTAGCTCCATAAAGCCATTTGGAATAAGTGAATGGGAACAGGTGTGGAAGACCAAGTTAAAGTACACCAAAGCCATCAGTATAGTCGAGAACTGGCATAAAGTGTTTTATAGATGGCACCTGACGCCGGTCCAATTGGCTAAGTTTAGCAAAAACTACAGCACTAAATGCTGGAAGTGTGGAAAGCAAGCTGGTACCTACTTTTACCTGTATTGGGAGTGTAAAAAGACCAAGAAATTCTGGGAGATGGTGCATAAACATACACAAAACATTATAAGAATGAAATTTGACATAAAGCCCGAATATTACTTATTGAACTTAACAGATATAGATCTAAAGAAAAATGAAGAAAAAATCTTTTTTTACTTATCGGCAGCGGCTAGAATATTAGTAGCACAAAAGTGGAAAAGCAAAGAAGCCCCTTCTAATGAAGAGTGGCTAAGGAAGATAATGGACTTTAAGAATTGTGACAGGTTATCTAATCTGCTAGAGGAGCAGAACAAGAATAAACAAACAAATTGGAAACAACTAGAGGAATATTTGAAAAATAAAATCAAGTTGGAAATATAAATTCTATGGGAAAGAAGAATAAGAACCCCAAAAGGGAAGAAAAAAAAGATTATTGAAGTCAGACAATTACGCCTCTGTGGACTGAACGGAAGTGCAACTCACATATGTCTACCCTACATCCTATCCCCTACCCACCCCTCACCTCTTTATCCAATCCCCATACCCTCCCCTTCCCTACCCTTCTAACCTATCCCACACTGTCTGTCTAAATTCTACAACTTTCTATCACAATTATTGTTCTCACTCTTTCACTGTAAGGAAAATTGCATAAAATACTAATAAATAAAAGAAACTTCAGTGTCGGCATCACATTTTGAGACATTGTTTGCCAGAGAGCATCTCTCCTTACATGAAACCTTCCACCTTCTCTCATTTAATTTTAAGATTTACATGCAGAGGTTTAAGATTTACATATAGAGCTGGGGGTGGTGACGGCCAACAGGGAGCTTTGGCATGGACTGGTCCATGAGGTCATGAAGCTGAACACTGACTTACAGGAGCTCTGAATCCATTTGCTACAACACACCTTTGTGATTTTCATTACTGGCTGCCATTGTTGTTGTTTATTCATTCAGTCATCTCCGACTCTTCGTGACCTCATGGACCAGCCCACACCAGAGCTCCCTGTCGGTCGTCACCATCCCCAGCTCCTTCAAGGTCAGTCCAGTCACTTCAAGGATGCCATCCATCCATCTTGCCCTTGGTCGGCCCCTCTTCCTTTTACCTTCCACTTTCCCCAGCATAATTGTCTTCTCCAGCCAGGCGTCACCCATTCTGTATCTTTGCATCTTGGAGTCCTCGTGGACTAACAAAATGAAGTTCAACAGTGACAAATGCAAGATACTCCACTTTGGCAGAAAACGAAATGCAAAGATACAGAATGGGGGACGCCTGGCTCGAGAGCAGTACGTGTGAAAAAGATCTTGGAGTCCTCATGGACAACAAGTTAAACATGAGCCAACAATGTGATGTGGCGGCAAAAAAGCCAATGGGATTTTGGCCTGCATCAATAGGAGCATAGTGTCTAGATCTAAGGAAGTAATGCTACCCCTCTATTCTGCTTTGGTTAGACCACATCTGGAATATTGTGTCCAATTCTGGGCACCACAATTCAAGAGAGATATTGACAAGCTGGAATGTGTCCAGAGGAGGGCGACTAAAATGATCAAGGGTCTGGAGAACAAGCCCTATGAGGAGCGGCTTAGGGAACTGGGCATGTTTAGCCTGAAGAAGAGAAGGCTGAGAGGAGATATGATAGCCATGTATAAATATGTGAGAGCAAGCCACAGGGAGGAGGGAGCAAGCTTGTTTTCTGCTTCCTTGGAGACTAGGACGCGGAACAATGGCTTCAAACTACAAGAGAGGAGATTCCATCTGAACATGAGGAAGAACTTCCTGACTGAGAGCCGTTCAGCAGTGGAACTCTCTGCCCCGGAGTGTGGTGGAGGCTCCTTCTTTGGAAGCTTTTAACAGAGGCTGGATGGCCATCTGTCAGGGGTGATTTGAATGCAATATTCCTGCTTCTTGGCAGGGGGTTGGACTGGATGGCCCATGAGGTCTCTTCCAACTCTTTGATTCTATGATTCTATGATTCTATGATTCTAGGCTTTGCTGTCTCCTCATGATGTGGCCAAAGTACTTCATTACAAACTGCCATTAAAAACTGTCAAAATTGATTGGATGTCAGATATGACAGGTATGTTGCCATAACAAAACCACTCTAGAATTTTGATTTGGTATTCAAGCCAAATCAGCCTTCCCATTGAAATTCACTTTGGGGCAAAGTTACTGTGTTTGCCAAATCTGGATTTGCTTGTTTGCTTTTTCAGGAAGTAATCATTCCTTTTGGCATGAAAAACAAGACTAAGGGGGAGATGATTCTTTGCCAGGGAGTCTTTCTACAGAAAGAAAATGAATTTCCACTACAAGATAATTACTTGCATACACAATTTCATGTGCAGGTGGTTATCTGCATTTTTTCTGGGAAAGGAGTCCTCTACTTTCAGTCATATTCTCAAAGGAATCTATTAAACCCTCTCCCAGGCGAAGAACTTCTGAGATAAACAAGAGGGTAAAAAATGCTTTAAATACTGGCATATCTCAGTTAAGAAAGCCTCTAATAAATAAGCTATTTTGCACCATTTTTTAATCTGCCAATCCACACATTTATTTCTTGGCTGCTATTCATTATAAGCAGCAGCATTGGGAGAGCTGGAGAAATTTTATGTATTGAACCGCAGCAGAAAGTATGCAATAAACAATGCAACAATCACTGGCAGCACTGAAATTCTGGGCCAGATTAATTACTGATATTATAGTCGACTATTCTGGAGATGCTATAACCTATTCATAATGTGGTTGCCTATATCCAAAGTGTTTCTGGCTTAAGTTTTAACAATACTGAATTTTACTTGGTTTTTAACTATGCTGGAGCTAGTTCATATGGTATTTTATGTAGTATTTACGAAGACTATGTAAGACTCCAGCAATACATGGAGCGAGAGTTGCCAGATGTTCAAGCTGGGTTTAGAAACGGCAGAGGAACGAGAGACCAGATTGCCAATATCCGCTGGATAATGGAGAAAGGCAGGGAGTTTCAGAAAAACATCTATTTCTGCTTCATTGACTATTCTAAAGCCTTTGACTGTGTGGATCATAATAAATTGTGGCAAGTTCTTGGTGGGATGGGCATACCAAGCCACCTTGTCTCTCTCCTGAGGAATCTGTACAAGGACCAAGTAGCAACAGTCAGAACTGACCACGGAACAACAGACTGGTTCAAGATTGGGAAAGGCGTACGGCAAGGCTGCATACTCTCACCCAACCTTTTTAACTTGTATGCAGAACACATCATGCGATGTGCGGAGCTTAATGAATGCAAAGCTGGGGTGAAAATTGCTGGGAGAAATATTAACAACCTCAGATATGCAGATGACACCACTCTGATGGCCGAAAGCGAGGAGGAGCTGAGGAGCCTTCTAATCAAGGTGAAAGAAGAAAGCGCAAAAGCTGGGTTGCAGCTAAACGTCAAAAAAACCAAGATGGCAACAAGAATGATTGACAACTGGGAAATAGAGGGAGAAAATGTGGAGGCCGTGACAGACTTTGTATTTCTAGGTGCAAAGATTACTGCAGATGCAGACTGTGGCCAGGAAATCAGAAGACGCTTACTTCTTGGGAGGAGAGCAATGTCCAGTCTCGATAAATAGTAAAGAGTAGAGACATCAGACTGGCAACAAAGATCCGCCTAGTCAAAGCCATGGTATTCCCTGTAGTAACCTACGGATGTGAGAGCTGGACCTTGGAAGGCTGAGCGAAGGAAGATAGACGCTTTTGAACTGTGGTGTTGGAGGAAAGTTCTGAGAGTGCCTTGGACTGCGAGAAGATCCAACCAGTCCATCCTCCAGGAAATAAAGCCCGACTGCTCATTGGAGGGAAGGGTACTAGAGACAAAGTTGAAGTACTTTGGCCACATCATGAGGAGACAGCAAAGCCTAGAGAAGACAATTATGCTGGGGAAAGTGGAAGGTAAAAGGAAGAGGGGCCGACCAAGGGCAAGATGGATGGATGGCATCCTTGAAGTGACTGGACTGACCTTGAAGGAGCTGGGGGTGGTGACGGCCGACAGGGAGCTCTGGCGTGGGCTGGTCCATGAGGTCACGAAGAGTCGGAGACGACTGAACGAATGAACAATGTAAGATTCTTTCACTGTTCGATTTTTCTATGCAACATTACAAGTTTATGTTTCATCTCTGCTGAGTAAAGAGTAAAGGTTTTTCTGTTCATTTTTCCTCATGTCTATGAGTCTATTGCATTTGGACTTTGGGCCTTCTCAGTGGTGGCCCCTCGGCTATGGAACACCCTTCCTAGGGATATCTGATCGGCCACCTCTCTTTTAACATTTTGGAAAAAAGTCAAGACATGGCTTTTTGAGCTTTTGCAAATGCAGAGTAACTGACATAGGAAAATGAAATGACTAGACAATGGACTGGACCAGGGGTCCTCAAACTAAGGCCCGGGGGCCAGATACGACCCTCCAAGGTCATTTACCCGGCCCTCGCTCAGGGTCAACCTAAGTCTGAAACGACTTGAAAGTACACAACAACAACTGAGCTGAGGCGTTGCCATAGCGATGGAACCTGCTGTTAGAATGTATCCAAGTTAGAGAAGCCAAAGGGGCGGAGCTAACTGCCACTTGGCAGGAGCAGGCAATTTTAAAAGGTAAGTTTCTTTTCATCAGTCTTTGGTGAGGAAGCAAAAAAGGAAAGTGGTTCTGTTGTGTTGAGAAACTGAACCAAGGGGTTTAAGTCTTCAGTCTGTGTGTTTAGAGCAGGGGTCCTCAAACTAAGGCCTGGGGGCCGAATACGGCCCTCCAAGGTCATTCACCCGGCCCTCGCTCAGGGTCACCCTAAGTCTGAAACGACTTGAAGCACAAAATAACAACAACAACGCTATCTCATCAGCCAAAAGTAGGCTCACACAACCCATTGAAATACTAATAAGTTTATTAGGTTCTTGTGGTTTTTTTCGGGCTATAGGGCCATGTTCTAGAGGCATTTTTTTCCTGACGTTTCACCTGCATTTATGGCAAGCATCCTCAGAGGTCCTCACTATGTCTGAGGATGCTTGCCATAGATGCAGGCGAAGCATCAGGAAAAAAATGCCTCTAGAACATGGCCCTATAGCCCGAAAAAAACCCACAAGAACCTAGTGATTCCAGCCATGAAAGCCTTCGACAATACATTAATAAGTTTATATTTGTTAAAATTGTTCTTCATTTTAATTATTGTATTTTAAGTGTTTTTGTACTACAAATAAGGTATGTGCAGTGTGCATAGGAATTCATTCCTCTTCTTTTTTCAAATTATAATCCGGCCTCCAACAGTTTTAGGGACTGTGACCTGGCCCTCTGATTAAAATGTTTGAGGACACCTGGACTGGACAATGTTTAAACAAGGGGACGTGAATGATTTTTTTTATTGATTTGTTGTGATTTTATATTATATATTAATGTTTTTAATTGTACTTATGATATTGTGTGCATCGAATTGTTGCCTGTAAACCATCTTGAGTCGCCTATGGGCTGAGAAAGGAGGTATACAAATACAGTAAATAAATAAATAAATAAAACTGCTTTGTTTCAGTTGAGGAGATGTGGCATGTAGTTCCTTTCCGCTCTTTAGGTAATATTGTTTGGTTCCCTCCAGTTACCGCCCAGTTTTGAATCTCTCGTTCCTGGGCAAGGTGATTGAAAGGGCAGCAGGGGAGCAGTTGCAGCAATTCCAAGACGACACAGCCGGACTAGATCCCTTCCAGTCTGGCTTCCGTGCGGGGCATGGGATAGAGACTGTGCTGGTCTCCATCACAGATCATCTTCGATGCCAGCTTGACCAGGGCGGGTCAGCGCTGCTTGTGTTATTGGATCTCACAGCAGCATTTGACACAGTCGACCACAATCTTTTGACCTACCGCCTTGCTGTGGCTGGAGTCAGCGGGACAGCTTTAAACTGGCTGTCCTCCTTTCTTCACAACCGTGGACAGCGAGTGGAGAGGGGAGGCCTGGTCTCTGAGAGGTCCCCTCTATCTTGTGGGGTTCCTCAGGGGGCCATTCTCTCCCCTCTGTTATTTAACATCTATATGCGACCACTTGCTCAGCTGATTCGAGGTTTTGGGCTTGAGTGTTATCAGTACGCCGATGACACTCAGCTGGTGCTGAAGATGGAAGGCCGACCGGACTCTGTACCCGATTGTTTCCATCAGTGCCTCGAGGCCGTTACTGGATGGCTGCGTGCCAGCAGGTTGAGGGTGAATCCAGCAAAGACGGAGATCCTATGGCTGGGTCAACCGGGCAGTGGGGACATCCAGCTGCCTACCCTGGATGGCGAGGCACTACGCCCGTCATCATTGGTAAAGAGTCTGGGAGTCCTTTTGGACCCTCTGCTGACGATGGAGGCCCAGGTCTCCGCCGTTAGCAGAACCGCCTTTTTTCATCTGCGGCAGGCTAGACGGCTGGCTCCCTACCTGTCCAGGGACGACCTAGCTACGGTGATCCAGGCCACGGTCATCTCAAGACTGGACTACTGTAACGCCCTCTACATTGGCCTTCCTCTGTCGGTGATCCGGAAGCTCAAGTTGGTACAAAATGCAGCTGCTCGGCTTCTTGCGGGAATTCCGATGAGATGCCACATAACACCAATCTTACTACAGCTGCATTGGTTACCAATTGAGCACCGGATCACTTTCAAAGTGATGGTACTCACCTTTAAGGCCTTGCATGGTCTGGGGCCGATGTATCTGAGGGACCGCCTCACCCCCTACCAACCCCAGAGATCCCTCCGTTCTGAGGACCAAGATCTATTGGAAGTCCCCAGTGTCAAGACCTTGCGTCTAACAGCAACCAGACGCAGAGCCTTCACAGCAGTGGCACCATCACTCTGGAACACTTTGTCACCTGAAGTCCGTGCCTTGTGGGACTTACCAGCTTTCCGCAGGGCATGTAAGACATACCTGTTTCCACAAGCTCTTAATGTTTGATATTGCTGTTTTTAAATTGTTTTAAATTGCTTTTAAATTTTGTTAGATTTTAGCCATTCTTGTAAGCCGCTCCGAGCCCCAGGGGAGTGGCGGCATATAAGTTCATATAATAAATAAATGAATAAAATATGAGCAACATTGGACAACTTAGAACAAATTCACAAGGCAGTTCCTTCATGCTCCAGAGTTGCTCCTCCTCGAAGGGTCATGTGCAAACATGAAGGACTCCTCACCCGCTACCCCATGAGAAAGAGATCTTGCCTTGTCAGCTTCTGGCCACATGAAAGAGCCATCTGAAGGAGCATCCTTACCACACTAATAATGGCAAAGAGGTCTTTGTTTGTACATTAGCCAATGCTTTCAACACTGCATAACTGAAGCGGAGTTTATCTGGACTGTAATCATTAGATTGAAGAATGTTAAAATGTGAAGCAATGAGAGGAAATATTAATTAAAACCTTTACCAACAAGTACATGAACCAGTGGAAGCTTTTGCAAAGCCCAAATACAGAAGTAGGGTTGAGATGAGGAAACAAGGGAAATCTCTTATCTCTGACAAAGGATCAGGAATGGGAGGTTTTAATCAAGGTAAGTATCCTATCTCCAGTCAATTACTAAGCAGAAATCAAAGCTTTTGCATTAAAACCAATTGTTGGTCCCAAGTAGAATAAATAGAACTAAATACCAAGTTCCTATCAATTTACCAAGTCCCTATAGATTTAATGGAGATGGGCTATATGCAATCCCCTTACCAAACTGCTTCCTATCCTCACCAAACCCACACACATGCACACTAAACCATCCCAAACTGCACACAGACATGATGATATGCCTTTCCTAACCCCAGAATCCACATTACATTTTGGAACTTACTACCTGGTGAGATTAGGCAAGCCCCCACCTTAGCAGCCTTCAAGAAAAATTGGAAAACTTGGCTCTTCCGATGTGCCTTTGAAGAGTGACCATTTATCCCATTTCCGGGTTGTTGTAGGGTTTTTTGGGCTATATGGCCATGTTCTAGAGGTATTCTCTCCTGACGTTTTGCCTGCATCCTCTGAGGATGCTTGCCATAGATGCAGGCGAAACGTCAGGAGAGAATGCCTCTAAACCATGGCCATACAGCTGGAAAAAACCTACAACAACCCAGTGATTCCGGCCATGAAAGCCTTCGACAATACATATCCTATTTCTGTTTGCTCCATCTATAGTGTTGCCCCTATGATGCACTTTCCCCCATCCTATACTGAAAGCCTACCCCACTGTTTATTCTTTTTGGGCTCCCCTCAATTATATATTTTATAATATATAATATTATATATTTACCTCATCCAGTGTTTTATCATTTTGCCTCATCCATTTGGCCTGCCCATTCTGTTCGATTTTATAATGTGTTAATTTGCTTTATTTATTTTGTTTTGCTACTGTATGTATTTTATTCTGATGTAATTTTTTGTTGTCTGCATTCTGTATTTTATTTTGCTGTATTGTATCTTTGGGCTTGGCAGGGTATAAATAAAGATTATTATTGAAATACATTGAAATACACAAGCATGTGGACAATTTCAACAGAAAGGAGGAAACCATGAAAATGAACAAAATCTGGCTACCAGTATTAAAAAACTCTAAAATTACAACAGCACAACAACAGAGAGGAAACAAACAAGGACATCTAATCACCTCTCAACAAAAGTTTGCTCTAGACACTGTCAGGCCATCATATGCTAATCAAGGTGGTCAGTTGAAACATTCACACCTAAATCCAGCAGACAAGAGTCCTTTGTCTCACCCTGGTCATTCCACAGATATATAAATCCGTTTTCCTAGTTCCAACGGACCTCACTACCTCTGAGGATGCTTGCCATAGATGCAGGCGAAACGTCAGGAGAGAATGCTTCTAGACCATGGCCATATAGCCCGAAAAAACCTACAACCCAGTGATTCTGGCCATGAAAGCCTTCGACAATACAAAGATTATTATTATTATTATTATTATTATTATTATTATTATTATTATTATTACATTTTCTTCAGATGTACTTTGGCCAAAGATGGCCACCAGAAGTGATGTAACGTGACTTGTGGAGCCAGCAACCAGCAAGATTTCAGAAGAATAAGCAAAGACCAGATTTTGTTAGAATGGAAAGACCACCATTCTACTGGTTGCAACTGAGCAGAGTTAGTTCACAGTATGGTTCTGGGGGTCAGGCTTCAGATTATCCACCCGCTGTCCAATGGAGATCAATTCATTTCACCCGAATGAGTCTGCCTAGTAGGGACCACTGTAATGTAGGTGCAGGAATCCACTTAGGGCAGTCACCACTGTGTCGTTTTACCACTCATTGGAAGTGAGACTGAGCCACCTGCCCCCAAAATGGACATCAAATGGTTTCCTACAGAATTTGCTGTGAAAAATTCCACAAAATTTGCTGTGAAAAAATGGTCAGACAGGCCCTTCTATTCCCAAACCATGTTCAGCCATGATGACAAAACTACCCAAAGCTGTGACCATCAATGTCAGCAGCACAATACCAGTAACTATGGATGGCCATCTGTTGGGGGTGCTTTGAATGCAATTTTCCTGCTTCTAGGCAGGGGGTTGGACTGGATGGCCTATGAGGTCGCTTCCAACTCTATGATTCCATGATGAATGTTTATATAACAAATCAGAACCAACTCATTGTTGGTATGATTTGAGAAGCATCTTGCATGGCTGTGAAAGGACCTGAGTGAAGCATTCATTTGCTCCCCAGCTTCATCCCCCTGGTAGAAAAACCAGGCTGCCTCTAATTGGTTGGTCTTCCTACTCCACACCAAAGCAAGAGGAGCAGTATGGGCTTTTGGAAAGAGAAACAGTGCCGACATCTAAAACGTAGTGCTTCTCTTCATTTTACTTGTAATTGTGGTCCACAAGTTAGTATTCCCAGAGAGTTGGAAAATGCACTTCTATTACACTTGAATATGCCAGGGCAGCCTGCAGGACCCCTTGTGCACACACCCACCCTTGTTTGTAGATGTATTCTGTGTTGAAACAAGCATTTGAATTTAGTCTTTGTGGATGGATGTGGAGCCTTGGAAAGAAGCTGATAAGTCAATGGGAACTCTGATAGCTTATACTAGGCCTATCAGTCAGAGTTCTCCCTTCCTCAGTATGAGGCAGCAACATTTTCCATTTATTTATTCACTAGCTGTACCTGCCACACATTGCTGTGGCCAACCTTACCTCCCTCTTTCTCTTCTTCTTTCTTTCTCTCCTTTTAGGGCGACAAAAATGATCAAGGGTCTGGAGAACAAGCCCTATGAGGAGCGGCTTAAGGAGCTGGCATGTTTAGCCTGAAGAAGAGAAGGCTGAGAGGAGATATGATAGCCATGTATAAATATGTGAGAGGAAGCCACAGGGAGGAGGGAGCAAGCTTGTTTTCTGCTTCCTTGGAGACTAGGATGCGGAACAATGGCTTCAAACTACAAGAGAGGAGATTCCATCTGAACACGAGGAAGATCTTCCTGACTGTGAGAGCCGTTCAGCAGTGGAACTCTCTGCCCCGGAGTGTGGTGGAGGCTCCTTCTTTGGAAGCTTTTAAACAGAGGCTGGATGGCCATCTGTCAGGGGTGATTTGAATGCAATATTCCTGCTTCTTGGCAGGGGGTTGGACTAGATGGCCCATGAGGTCTCTTCCAACTCTTTGATTCTATGATTCTACCCCCCCCCCCTCCCTTCCTTCCCTCTTTTTCTTTCCCTTCTTCTTTCTTCCTTCTCTACCTGTTCTTTTCTCGCTTCCTTTTCTCTTTGGTTCCATCCTTCCTTTTCCTCTCCTTCCTTCCTCCTCCCTCCTCCTTCCTTCCTTCCTTCCTTCCTCCTTCCTCCTTCTCTCCCTCTTTCCTCTTTTTCCTTCTCTCCTTCTTTCACTCTTTTATTTCCTTCTCTCCTTCTTTTCCTTCTCTCTTTCTCTTTCCTTCCCTCCTTACCTCCTTCTTTCCCTCTTTCCCTCCTTCCTTCCCTCTGTGTATGTGTTTTGTGTGTGCATATATGTGTGTATATATTTCTGTATATATTTGTGTATGTGTATATATGTGTGTGTTAGTATATATGTGTGTGTTTGTGTGGTTTTGCGCATGAGTTGTAATGAATTTTTAATTTTTTGTCTTTTTAAGTCTCTTCTGCTGTGTTTTCCAGTGTTTTTATGAATGATGGTCACTCGTTGGCCTGATAGGTGTATTATGTCTAAATTTGGTGTCAATTCGTCCAGTGGTTTTTTAGTTATGTTTATCCCACAAATGAACATTACATTTTTATTTATATAGATTGGTGTTTTAACATTTTCTCTGAACTATTTTGCATTTGCATTGACATTTTTACTAAAATGATATGACTGATATATGCTTTTATCTGTTCTCATTGGTTGCCCTTGAGAACAGTCTTTTGTCATTATGATTGATTTTCTTCTGGGTGCATCTCTCTTGAATTTATGTATAATACTAGTCGTCCCCTGCCACGTGTTGCTGTGGCCCTCAGAGGAATTCCAGGCATGAAACAATAGACAGAAGCAGGCTTGTAGCCCGGGGGGGGGGGGGGCTTGAGGGGTTTCAGCACACCCCCACCCCCCACACCCCAAAATTATCATGGTGGTCCGCAAGAAGGCCTTACTGCTGTATTATTTAAACTGTTATGTTTATTCATATCATGATCTGATCACCATAATATATCCCATATGCATGGGGGTATTGGGGTAACGATACAAAAGGTTTGCTAGGGTAGACCCTCTTTCACTCAGACTCAGCCCTCCGCCCCCGAATCAAACTCACCCCCCCTTCCCATACATTGGGTTGTTAGGTGTCTTGTGTCCAAATTTGGTGTCAATTCGCCCAGTGGGGTTTGAGTTATGTTAATCCCACAAACGAACATTACATTTTTAGTTATATAGATTTTCATCTATATGCATACACTAAGATCTAAGTCACACAACCATTTCTATGGCACAAGGTTCTAAAATTATTCTCCTGTGTGCTCACTTTGCGATTCGGTTTATCTTCATTGATATGAAAAGTGGTCTTTCATGGCAAGATTACACATGCTCACATCCTGGGAAATTGTGAGAAAACAGTATAACTGGGTTTTAGTTCCACATGGCCGACCATGACAATTTATAAAACCTAAGACAGTTGAAGAATAAAAAAACAATAGATGCCATGTCTGCAGTACACACACACGTCCCAAAGATACACAAACAACCCAGCTGCTGGGGCTTTGCATAAGGAATTATGCAAGAAAACCAGTAATAATGTTCGCCAGCTGTTCAGTGTGGAAAACAAAGAGGTGGGGCTGAAATTAGTTATTGCTCCCCCCTTTACTAAACAGCTGATCACCCTTGATAGCAGAACCGCTGGATTGGGGTTTGGCATAAACATAATTTCCTTCCTAAAGTTTGCAAAAGGGTTAAAAAGTTAATTCTTAATTTATATTCAAGCAGGAAGAAGGGATCGCTCTTTATGTTCATAGAACAAACCGACAGAAATATACAGTGATGTGTTTTTCTTAGAAACTAAAGCAGGGGTCCTCAAACTAAAACCTAGGGGCCGGATACGGCCCTCCAAGGTCATTTACCCGGCCCTCACTCAGGGTCAACCTAAGTCTGAAATGATTTGAAAGCACACAACAACAACAACAATCCTACCTCATCAGTCAAAAGCAGGCCCACACTACCCACTGAAATACTAATAAGTTTATATTTGCTAAAATTGTTCTTCATTTTAATTATTGTATTGTTTTTAAGTGTTTTTTGTACTACAAATAAGATATGTGCAGTGTGCATAGGAATTCATTCATGATTTTTTCAAATTATAATCTAGCCCTCCAACAGTTTGAGGGACTGTGATCTGGCCCTCTGTTTCAAAAGTTTGAGGACCCCTGAACTAAAGAAATGGCTGTATTTCTTTATAACCCCCCCCCCAAATTTGCATAAGGACTAGAAACTGTTTTTATTAAATACTCCAACAGCAAATTAGCAATTGTTCAATTTTATGTGTTGTTTAATTATTTTAATTCTATTCATCATATCACATTGAGCATGTTTACACACATCATAGCTGATAGAGTCTGTGGCATTAGCATGCTAACCTCAGTAGTGCCTGTTGTGTTCCTATTCAGAAGTTATTGCTTAATTATTTGTCAATATGAATCTATAAATAGCTAGATTGGGGATCCTCAAATTGTGCTCCATGGAGCCCTTGAGGCTCCGTGGAGGATAGTGAGGGGCTCTGTGGCACCATGCTGCTTCCCACTTCCTTCTCTTTCCTCTTCCTTTGCAGTGTCTGTGTTCTCTTGGCCCTTTCTTCCCCACCTTCCTCACTGCCAATACTCTTTTTCTCATTGTCCAGACCCTCTCCCTCCTTTTTTTGCTACCAAAATCCTATTTCCCTCCCACCACTCAGGGGGCGCTTTGATTGTGCTCTTCACGCATGGCAGAAGGAAGTTGGAGAGAATGTGCCTGGGGGGTCTTCCACTGAAATACTGTAAAGTTGTTCTTCATTTTAAATATTGTATTATTCTTTTTCTTTTCTTTTTTCTTTTCTTTTTTTTTGTTTGAATTAGTTCACACAAACACTCTCCATCCATCTCTCATCCATCTCTCATCCAGCCCATGACTGATATTAGACAAGCAGACAAATGTCAGTATGCTGGAAGAAGCAAAGACCACCAGCATTGAAGCGATGGTCCTCCACTGTCAACTCCGCTGGACTTGCCACGTTGTCCGGATGCCCGACCACCGTCTCCCAAAGCAGTTTCTCTACTCCAAACTCAAGAACGGAAAACAGAATGTTGGTGGACAGGAAAAGAGATTTAAAGATGAGCTTAAAGCCAACCTTAAAAACTCTGGCATAGACACTGAGAACTGGGAAACACTAGCCCTTGAGCGCTCCAGTTGGAAGATCAGCTGTGACCAGCAGTGCTGTAGAATTTGAAGAGGAACGAATAGAGGGCGAAAGAGAGAAACGTGCCAAGAGGAAGGCACGTCAAGCCAACCCCAACCAGGACCGCCTTCCACCTGTAAACCGATGACCTCACAGTGGGAGATCATGCAGGTCAAGTATAGGGCTCCATAGTCACCTACGGACCCACCGCCAGCACACCTATCTTGGAAGCCAATCCTACTTGGACAACGAGGGATCGCCTAAGTAAGTAAGTAATAATATAATATATAATATTATAAACATTTCTTGGGACTCCACAAGAAACTTTTGCTACAAAAAGGACCCCTTGGCTGAAATAGTGTGGAACCCTGATCTAGATGCTTTAAGGCCACTTCCACACTGCCACATAAAATACAGATTATCTGCTTTGAACTGGATTATATGGCAATGAAGACTCATATAATCCAATTCGAAGAAGCTAATATGGATTATCTGTTTTGCTAATCTGGATTATATGGCAGTGTAGAAGGAGCCTAAGAGGACAGGCTGCAAATTTGTTTCTTTTAAAATGTTTTGAATACTAAGTTTTAGTAAAGTGGCAGTGACTTGGTGTAAAAATATATTAAGTTCACGTGAATGATTGTTTTACAACCTGTATTTATTTCTTGGTTTTATCATTTTGGGTTTCACAGTTTTTAAACAAAAACTTCTGATGATGTGAGAGGTAACGTATTGGGAGTGTAGAACTTTCATACATAGGCAATGTGAACACAACCTTCCTCGTGTTGACATATGAGACCTTAAAAACATTTAATAACATTTATCCTATCAGAAAGAGGCACCAAACGCTTATTACATTCAGGCTGATATGATCAGATTGTCTTCAAAGTCTCTCCTTACATGGATATCAAGATTTCGGAAGCAAGTTTTATCTTTGACAAAAGATAAACAAACACCAACTGCTTATATAAAAGTCTGTATAAAATAGGTTTCGTTCCATTACAAAAATAATTAGTTGATGAAACTTGTAATACAGTACAGTACTAGAAAGAGAAAGGAGGTCACAGAAGAGCAAACAGTGCTGGCTCCAGATCAGATCTCACTGTATGATTCACTGGGCACAGAGCAGATCTCCACACACCAAAACCCTTTCTGAATCATAATATTCAATATGGGCAACCACTCCACCTGGCATCTATCATTAGAGAGTAGTAGTAAAGTCTCAACACCAAAGGCTGTGGCAAGCCCTTCCAGTGGATCTCCACCTATATACGAGGGGTATTTTTTAAGTAAGGTCCGTTTTGTTGTAGACACTAGTAGTTCACGCGCATACTGCAACGAGCGCATGCGTCGTGTACCAGCATGCCTCGGGAACAACTGTGCTCAGTTTCCGCTCTGTAGCTAACCTGTACGGTTCTGTTCTGTGCTTTAAAAATGTTTAAGACTATCAACCCACCCTCCGCATGTGAGGTTCGCTCAGTGATACGGTTTTTGTCAGCAAGGAACCTGCCTGCTGCAGAAATCCATCGACAGATTTGTGAAGTGTACGGTGATACTGTTATGAGTGACAGCAAAGTACATAAGTGGGTACGACAATTCAAAGATGGCCGTGATAATGTCCATGATGAGGACCGCTCCGGTTGCACTTCTTTCATTACAGACAATTTGATTTGATCGCACACTCAAATCTTTGGTTTTTGTGGTTCTCTGTTAGGAGTTTCGGGACCCAATGGGAGCACAGTTCCCTAAACTTTAGGTCTTCAGAAACAATGTTGTAAAACACTGATCTCGACACGTCAGGAAATTCGTTTGAGAGACCTGTTATTGTGAAGCACCTGTTCTCACAAATCCTCGCTTCAACTGAAGCCACCAAATTGTCTGTAATCAAAGAAGGGCGACCGGAGCGGTCCTCATCATGGATGTTGTCACGGCCATCTTTGAATTGTCGTACCCACTTACGCACTTTGCTTTCACTCATAACAGTATCACCATACACAAATCTGTCTATGAATTTCTGCAGCAGGCAGGTTCCTTGTTGACAAAAACCGTATCACTGAGCGAACCTCACATGCGGACGGTGAGTTGATAGTCTTAAACATTTTTAAAGCACAGAACAGAACCATACAGAGCGGAAACTGAGCACAGTTGTTCCCGAGGCATGCCGGTACACGACACACGCGCTCGTTGCAGTATGCGCGCAAACTACTAGTGTCTACAACAAAACGGACCTTACTTAAAAAATACCCCTCGTATTACTGTTCCTGAGCATATATTAAACTGGACAGGTTGCAATCAAGTGGTATAAAAGGGCTTTCTGGTGGTTGACAAGGCAAAAGGTATTTTGTGCGAAAAGAGCCTCATCTGCTATAGCCAGAAGCAGATAAAATTGTTTATGAAAGAGGCTCTGCCCAAAGCTACAAGCATTTCAAAGGAGTATTAAAAAGTTGCATTATAAATAAGTGGAAAATTACTAAAATATCTTGCAGTGCAGTATAAAACAGAAAGAGAGAGAGAGTATCAGCAGCTGTTCCACACTCCAGACTATGCAACGGATGCGCCTGTATAGGAATAAATATTTGGATGTGGCTTTTCTGATTGTCTGCTGTTGTCTGTGCTGTTCCAACATGGCAGGGCTGCCACCAGCAAAAGCAGTCCTCCAGACAGAACGCAAAGTCCACTGAAGTAAAATGCTATGTTGTAAGACTTTGTCCAGTCATAAAACCAACCTGAGAAAAAAAAAACAAAAAGAGCTGTCAGGGGCTGCTAATAATAATAATAATAATAATAATAATAATAATAATAATAATAATAATAACTTTATGTGTAACCCACCCTATCTCTCCTAGGGGACTCAGAGCAGCTTCCAAAATGATAACAGGCAAACAGTCAGTCATGAAAACAGGCAAACAAAAGTAAAAAAAAAAAAACAGAAAAAAACAATGCAATATATTTCTCGGTGGATTAAAATGAACAAGTGCATCAAATAACTATCATTAAATAATAATCATTAAAACAAGTAAAAACCAGCGGAGGTAGAATGTCAAATTCATTCCTTTTCTGTTCATTAATCCGTTCCTTTTCTTTTCCATCACTGCAGTGAACTTTATTCCTCCTTATCATTGTATGTTGCACCTCAGAGTAGATTCACCTTGCTGAAAACACCAAACTGCACACAGCCAGAAGTCTTTATGGTTTATTAAAAATAAAAGGTAAAAAGTTCTTAAAAGCAAAGGTTAATGTTCCAAAGGTTAATGTTCCGAACGTATCTCCTACGTCCCACCTTCGGGGGAGGCCCTGCTCTCGGCCCCGCCTCTATCACAAGTGAGGCTGGTGGGGACGAGGGACAGGGCCTCCTCAGTGGTGGCCCCTCGCCTGTGGAATTCACTCCCCGGGGAAATTAGGTCATCAACATCCCTCCTCTCCTTCAGAAGGAAGCTGAAAACATGGATATGGGACCAGGCCTTTGGGTAATCTGGCAGATTGACAAGGTAATGATGACCAGAACTTGGAAAGGACTATGGTAATGCTGAATGGACTTACGGATTTTAGAACTCAGTGAACGTTGGCCACTAGATTGGCTTTTAATTGTTATTGTTTTAATTGATTGTTTTAACTACTGTGGTTATTGCTGTTATGTAATTTATCTGTTGAATTGCTGGCATCGAATTGTGCCGGTTGTAAGCCGCCCTGAGTCCCCCCTTGGGGGTTGAGAAGGGTGGGGTAGAAGTGCTCTAAATGAATGAATGAATGAATGAATGAATGAATAAAAGATCAATATAATATAGCACTTTGAAGCTTAATCCAAAAAGGTACCAGCAAAGCAAAAACCCAAGAGAACATGACAAAGTCCTGAAACCATGAACACAAGAACTGCAAGATAATCCAGCCAAGCATAGGCAAGCTTCTTAGATAAACGCGAAGTTGCTTTGACAGAGTTTTGGTCTCAAACACACTGCTTAATACCTTTTGCAAAACATGGCCTCCCTCTTGTTAGCTATTCTCACACTCCTTCAAACTCGGAATTCCAAATGGTCAGCCCGATCTAAGGTTCCCATTTCGTCAAGGTCAGTCTGTTTGTTAGTATCAGCCTGTTTCCCTGCTTGCTCATTATCAGGCTGAGAACTATCCTCCTTCTCTGAGTCAATCTGCACCTGCACCTGGCTATTTTCAGTATCAACAGTCTCATGCCTTGCTGTGGGAAACTGTACTTCCTCACTGACTATAATAGGGACGTCTATAATAGGAACATTTTGAACCAAACTGTGAACCTGAGTCCCATCATTCTCATCAGAGACACTCTGTGATTCCAGCTGAGTCACAACATTGTATGCTTGAGAGAATGTTTTAAGTTGCTTCTTAAAGGAGAGTAAGGTGGGGTCCATTTTGATCTCCTTGGGGAGGGCATTCCAAAGCAAGGGGCAACCACACTGAAGGCTCCCTCTCTCGTCCCACCAGCTGTGCTTGAGTTGGGGTGGGACCGAGAGTAGGGCCTCCTCAGGTGATCAAAAGAGCCTGGGCAAGCTTGTCCAAGGAGATGCAGTTTTCTAGATTGGCTTGGTCTGAACTGTTTAGGGACCACAGGTTTAGCACAGCTGGTAAATCATCAGCAATTATGAGATCTATCAACCGAAAGGTTGCAAGTTCGAACCCCGGGTTGCCGTGGGCAGCCAACCGTCAGCCCTGCCCACTGTTTACCTAAGCAGATCGAAAACAGCTTTAGTTGTAATTAGAGAGATTAGGTACTGCTAAAAAAGCAGGGGAGTGTTTTGCAATGCCATAAAGGAAAAGATTAGAAAATGCTGGAATGAGGAAGTCCTGACGGCTCTTCGTCATAGAAGATGGAGCGACAGCACCCCCTGTGGCATGACACAAAAACCTTCTTCTGTCTGTGTACTGTATACTGTCTATACCAGGAGTCCTCAAACTATGGCCCGGGGGCCAGATACGGCCCTCCAAGGTCATTTACCCGGCCCTCACTCAGGGTCAACCTGAGTATGTTTATTTGTGATCCACCTTGAGTCCCCTTCGGGGTGAGAAGGGTGGAATATAAATAAAATGTTGTTGTTGTTATGGCTTTAAAGGTAATGACCAACACTTAGTATTTAGCCCGGAAGCTAACTGGCAGCCAGTGGAGCTTCCGCAACATGGGACTGGTTCTCTCCCTGTGCAAAGCCCCGGTCAATAATCTGGCTGCAGATCTCTGAACCAGTTGAAGCTTCCAAACTCACTTTAAAGGCAGCCCCATGTCAAGAGCATTACATTAGTCCAAATGTGATGTCATTAAGGTGTGGGGTACTATGGCCAGCTCTGGCATCTCAAGATACGGGCACAGCTGGTGCACAAGTTTTAATTGTGTGCCGCTCCTGGTCACCGCCGACACCTGAAGCTACAGGGTCGGCTGAGTCCAGGAGCATCCCGACTGCGAACCTGTGTCTGCAGGAGGGGTGTGACTCCCATCCAACAAATACTTCGGCAAAAACAGAATTGTATTATCCTTCTAGGCAGTTAAAAATAACAGACTGCTTTCTGCTTGTCCATTTAAAGCAGGGGTCCTCAAACTTTTTAAGCAGAGGGCCAGGACTCAGTCCCTCAAACTGTTAGAGGGCCAGATTATAATTTGGGGGAAAAGAACACTTTGAAACAATACAATAATTAAAATGAAGAACAATTTCAACAAATATAAACTTAATGTATTATCGAAGGCTTTCATGGCCGGAATCACTGGGTTGTTGTAGGTTTTTTCGGGTTATATGGCCATGTTCTAGAGGCATTCTCTCCTGGCATTTCGCCTGCATCTATGGCAAACATCCTCAGAGGTAGTGAGGTCTGTTCGAACTAGGAAAAAGAGTTTATATATCTGTGGAATGACCAGAGTGGGACAAAGGACTCTTGTCTTCTGGAGCTAGGTGTGAATGTTTCAACTGACCACCTTGATTAGCATTTGATTGCCTGGCAGTGCCTGGAGCAATCTTTTGTTGAGAGGTGATTAGATGTCCTTGTTTGTTTCCTCTCCGTTGTTGCGCTGTTCTAATTTTAGAGTTTTTTTAATATTGGTAGCCAGATTTTATTCATTTTCATGGTTTCCTCCTTTCTGTTGGAATTGTCCAGATGTTTGTGGATTTCAATGGCTTCTTTATGTAGTCTGACATGGTAATTGTTGGAGTGATCCAGCATTTTTGTTTTCAAATAATACGTTGTGTCCAGGTTGGTTCATCAGGTGCTCTGCTATGGCTGAGTTCTCTGGTTGAAGTAGTCTGCAGTGCCTTTCATGTTCCTTGATTCGTGTTTGTGCGCTGTGTTTGGTGGTCCCTATGTAGACTTGTCCACAGCTGTATGGTATACGGTAGACTCTGCATGGTATACAGTAGACCCACCAAGAAAATCCAACAAATGCTTCGTTCAGCAAAGGACAAGAGGGATCCTCTCGCTTCTGCAGGAGTCTATCGTATACCATGCAGCTGTGGACAAGTCTAAAATTAGAACAGTACAACAGAGAGGAAACAAACAAGGACATCTAATCACCTCTCAACAAAAGAGAGGAGATTCCATCTGAACATGAGGAAGAACTTCCTGACTGTGAGAGCCGTTCAGCAGTGGAACTCTCTGCCCCGGAGTGTGGTGGAGGCTCCTTCTTTGGAAGCTTTTAAACAGAGGCTGGATGGCCATCTGTCAGGGGTGATTTGAATGCAATATTCCTGCTTCTTGGCAGGGGGTTGGACTGGATGGCCCATGAGGTCTCTTCCAACTCTTTGATTCTATGATTCTACGTTCCAGGCACTGCCAGGCAATCAAATGCTAATCAAGGTGGTCAGTTGAAACATTCACACCTAGCTCCAGCAGACAAAAGTCCTTTGTCCCACCCTAGACTCTTTCCACAGATATATAAACCCTTTTTCCTAGTTCCAACAGACCTCACTACCTCTGAGGATGCTTGCCATAGATGCAGGCGAAACGTCAGGAGAAATGCCTCTAGAACATGGCCATATAGCCCGAAAAAACCTACAACAACCCAAATAAAAACTTATTAGTATTTCAATGGGAAGTGTGGGCCTGCTTTAGGCTGATGAGATAGGATTGTTGTTGCTGTTGTTGTTGTTGTGTGTTTTCAAGTCATTTCAGACTTAGGTTGACCCTGAGTGAGGGCCGGATAAATGACCTTGGAGGGCCGTATCCGGCCCCCGGGACATAGTTTGAGGACAACTGATTTAAAGGGCAAATAAATATTCATATCTCTGATTGAAGTAAGACATTGGCTGTATCCAAACATCATTAAAAACATGATTTGTGTTAATGTCCGAATCTATGTCTGTTCATAAACCATGGTTTAGGACAGTCTTCCAAATTATAATATCAAAACATAGTTTTGGGATGGTTTGGTAAAGCTAGCCCAATGACAATTTGCTGAGAGAGGTCAGTTTGTTGAGGCCGCCCAAGAAAAGGTACACTGTATCTGGAACCAGGAGAGTTCTTTCTGCACATGAGTCAGGAATTCCCACAGACACCTTTCAACATCCCTGGTCGTAAAAACAAAATAACGATCAATCAAGAAAAAATTTGTTCCCCTGTCATCACACCCAAGATCTCCTGCCTGAGGCGGACATTTCACTCTCTCTAATAGTAGGGCTATCCACGCAGTTTAGGTAATCTGTAGCAAATTACTATTTGCCATTATGTCCACATTCCCAACTGCTGACAAACTAAGCTTGCTGCAGCCAGCTGCTCTCTTCATTCTTCAGATACACTACAGAAGGCCACTTACATGGTTTAGTACTGAGCTGACAAAAAGTACACATGTGTAATGGTCTTTTTGTTTTGTTTGTTCTGTTTGGTGGGGTTTTATTGGGAGCCGTAGCACATACTTAACACCCAGGTTCAGTCTCGCACACTTATCAAGCAGGATTGGGAAATACTCTTTATCTGAAACCTTAGGGGCCACTGATAATCACTAAGGTGACTGTGAGAGCCGTTCAGCAGTGGAACTCTCTGCCCCGGAAGCTCCTTCTTTGGAAGCTTTTAAGCAGAGTCTGGATGGCAATCTGTCAGGGGTGCTTTGAATGCAATATTCCTGCTTCTTGGCAGGGGGTTGGACTGGATGGCCCATGAGGTCTCTTCCAACTCTTTGATTCTATGATTCTATGAATGGTCTTAATTAGGACCTATCTATATGTAGGGGTGTGAGAAATGGCAAAAAAAATCTGTTCTGTTTCCATTCTGTTTTCAGATTCCTCTCCTACCCTGTTCTGTTTTCAGGAAAATCCTGGGAATTTAGGAGGGGTCTGTTCAGATTCGTAATTTGGTATCCAGAATTCCATTTCAGTTTGAGGAAGAATTTTCCCAAAAACGGAACAAGAATGGAGGGGGGGGGGGAGAGAGAGAGACCCAAAATTAGAACCGGGGGGGGGGGAGAGAGACTTGAAATTCAAAACAAAAACAGAACAAAAATAGAATGAATTTCTCCTGTTTCACACACCCCTAATATAAAAAAGTAAAGGTTGTCCCCTGACATTAAGTCCAGTCATGTCTGACTCTGGGGTGTGGTGCTTATCTCCATTTCTAAGCCGAAGAGTCAGCGTTGTCCATAGACACCTCCAAGGTCATGTGGCCAGCATGACCGCATGGAGCGCCGTTACCTTCCCACCGGAGCGGTACCTATTGATCTATTCACATTTTCATGTTTTCGAACTGCTAGGTTGGCAGAAGCTAGGGCTGACGGCGGAAATTCAAGCTGCTCCCTGGAATCAAACCTGCGACCTTTTGGTCAACAAGCTCAGCAGCTCAGTGCTTTAACCCACTGCGCCACCGGAGGGCCCTAATATGCAACCCATAAATCCTGAATTGGACCGAAGTTACTCTTGGGCTTCCTGAGGATGTCCAAGAACTTCCAGAGTAAAACCAAGCAGCCTGATTTTACCCCACATTAGGAAAAGTCACAGAATGTGATAGTATGGAAAGCTAGGATGGTTCTAATTCAAACCAGTCCAATTGTTTCAACACACACCAGTGTCAACAGTATCAACATGCAAGCTCCACCGTATGGAGTTCAGCAGTGGAACTCTCTGCCCCGGAGTGTGGTGGAGGCTCCTTCTTTGGAAGCTTTTAAACAGAGGCTAGATGGACATCTGTCAGGGGTGATTTGAATGCAATATTCCTGCTTCTTGGCAGGGGGTTGGACTGGATGGCCCATGAGGTCTCTTCCAACTCGATGATTCTATGATTCATGGAGGAAAGGGGATGGATAGGACTTACCTTTTTGTTGTTGTTTGTCAACACAGCAGCAGCCATGATGCTCCAGAGATCTCCTGGTCATTGCTGAGTCCTTTGCTGACATCAGCAAAGGTACCTGGTCACAGGCAAGAGTTCTCTGGAGCTCCATGGCCGCTGCCACAGACAACAACAAATATAAGGGTGAGCATACAGGGGGCTGAACTGAATTTGGCCTGACTGAACGGTCAAGACTTTGTCCCACTATGGCAATAGGATGAAGACAGATGACATAGCTGCCCCTAGGGACAGTTCCAAGTGTTCTCACTTCAGATCAGCACTGCATTTTGTGGCCCATATATGAGGGGTATTTTTTAAGTAAGGTCCGTTTTGTTGTAGACACTAGTAGTTCGTGCGCATACCGCAACGAGTGCGTGCGTCGTGTACCGGCATGCCTCGGGAACAACTGTGCTCAGTTTCTGCTCTGTAGCTAACCTGTACGGTTCTGTTCTGTGCTTTAAAAATGTTTAAGACTATCAACTCATCCTCCGCATGTGAGGTTCGCTCAGTGATACGGTTTTTGTCAGCAAGGAACCTGCCTGCTGCAGAAATTCATCGACAGATTTGTGAAGTGTACGGTGACACTGTTATGAGTGAAAGCAAAGTGCGTATGTGGGTACGACAGTTCAAAGTTGGCCGTGACAACGTCCATGATGAGGACCGCTCCGGTCGCCCTTCTTTGATTACAGACGATTTGGTGGCTTCAGTTGAAGCGAGGATTCCTGAAGAGGGTATTTTAAAATTGGTTCAGAGGTATGATAAGTGTTTGAACAAACTTGGCAACTATGTCGAAAAATAGAGTGAAGTATATACTTTCTGAAAATAAATTTACTTTTTTGAAATAAACTTTCGTTGTGTACTTATGTTCAAACAGACCTTACTTAAAAAATACCCCTCGTATAAGGGTGAGTATACAGTGGGGCTGAACTGAATTTGGCCTCACTGAATGGTCAAGACTTTGTCCCACTATAGCAATAGGATGAAGACAGATGACATAGCTGCCCCTGGGGATAGTTCCAAGTGTTCTCACTTCAAACCAACCCTGCATTTTTTGGCCCATATAGATGGGCCCCTAGTATAAGACATTCCTAGACATTCCTTCTATGAACCGGCACGAACTCTAAGATCTTCTGGTAGGCCCTCCTTTCATCCCCACCACCGTCACAAGTATGATTGGTGGGGACGAGAGAGAGGGCCTTCTAAGTGGTGCCCCCCCCCCCCCCGCCTCTGGAACACCCTTCCAAGGGAAATAAGACAGGCCCCATCCCTCCCCTCCTTTCACAAGAGCTTGAAGACCTGGTGGTTTCAACAAGCCTTTGAGAATGACCAGTTCTAGTCCAGCTCAAACATTGTTGAATATGGCCTTGCACTCTTACCTATTACCCCGGTCATCCCTCTAATAGGCCCTGGAAATAAGCAACTACAGACCCGTACCTGCTATTGCCGTTAGCACTGTACTTAATTCCTGGCCCCCTCATATTTTGAGTTTGCATTAGGCTTGGCCCGGGTTTTTTAATTGCTCAGAACAGGCAGAATTTTTTTAAATATACATGTGTTATTGTGATAATTTTATGCTTATGTTGTTTCGTTAATTTTATGTTATGCTGTTTACTTTGTATGTTTCGGTAATATTACTTGGAAACCGCCCTGAGTCCCCCTCAGGGAGATAGAGTGATATATAAATAAAGTTTATTTATATTATTATTATTATTATTATTATTATTATTATTATTAAAGATTTATCTGTTCAATGATCCTATATTATGTTTAGTATAAGGATTCTATGTTCTCTTGTTGCTTGCAATGTACACAGTCTTGGGTATGGGAATGCACCGGGATTGTGGCGCAGCTGGCTGAGTGTCAGCTGCATTAAGATCACTCTGACCAAAAGGTCATGAGTTCGAAGCCAGCCCGGGTTGGAGTGGGTTTCCAACCAATTGTGTGTAGCCTGTTGTCGACCGTTGCAACCTGAAAGACAGTTGCATCTATCAAGTAGGAAAATTAGGTACCACCTTAAAGTGTGGAAAGGCTAAATTAACTAATTTATGAGACCATAAAGAAGACTCCAGCAGATCATTCCAGCGGGGAAGCATGCGGGGAATGCGGAAGCACTTCATCAGCGTCGCAGATGGACGATGAAAGCGACAGCTCTCCTGGCGGCCAGAAAAAGTTAAATAGCCTCTGTGTATGTCTGTATATGTTTGTATGTCAAAAATTGGCATTGAATGTTTGCCATATATATGTACACTGTGATCCGCCCTCAGTCCCCTCCGGGGTGAGAAGGGCGGAATATAAAAGCTGTAAATAATAAATAAATAAATAACTGTAAAAAAAAGCCAAAGAATTATAGTATGACAGTATATCATGTTCACAATCCCTACTCCTTTTGCTCATTTAACCTCCAGACGCCACCATCACAAAATAGGTTTTAGATTGACTCTCACGTATGATGTCAAGTCATTAATAACATTTCTGGGGCAAGTCAAATCTAATAAAATTGTTGTTGTTGTTCATTCGTTCAGTCGTCTCCGACTCTTCGTGACCTCATGGACCAGCCCACGCCAGAGCTCCCTGTCGGCCGTCACCACCCCCAGTTCCTTTAAGGTCAGTCCAGTCACTTCAAGGATGCCATCCATCCATCTTGCCCTTGGTCGGCCCCTCTTCCTTTTACCTTCCACTTTCCCCAGCATAATTGTCTAATAAAATTACTGCTTTTCAAAATATGCAAATCCGAAGATAGCATACAATTGATCACTTAGAACATTTTGTTTGTAAAGAGTATTTCTTACATTCTTCAATAGCATTTTGTATGTAAATGTATTTGAAAAAAAGAAAATGATTAATCAGAGTAAATATGTACGCACCTAATATGCATTCTTACCTACTATTGGTGGTCCAAGGCTGTTTCCAAGTCCAGCAAAAAACATCAGTATCCCATATGCGTGTGTTAACTTCTCAATGCCCACTGTCTTTGTTGTGACGTATGGGAAAATTGACCAATTGCCCGTCAGAAAGCCTAAAACTCCTGAAAGAATTGCCAGTGTGATATAACTTTGGGCAAATGGGATCAAAACCAGTGCCACTGCAGTCAATATTAAAGTCAAAACATACAGATATAAAGTATTAATCCAGGCAAAATCTGCTAAAATTCCTAGAACAAGTTTGCCAATGGCAGTCATAATGCCGATGATAGAAATGAGAGGAATGATACATTCTTCTTCACTGATATTTGAACTTCTTGCAATGTCTTCCATCAACAGGGAAGGAGGAAACCCACCAATGTCAAAGAAGAAGATGGCAATAAAAAGTGATGAAAATACTTTGTTCTTGAAAAGTTCTAGCGTTTCCTCCCAGTAGTCTAAATATAGGTGCCATTTCTTCTTGGCAAACTGTTTGCAGAGATATGTCTGTTCCACAACTTTCTTTTTGTAAGTGGCTGTCTCTTTTGGTGTTACTGATAATAGACTGTTTTTGATTGTAAGAGCATCCTGTTTACAATCTGTACAAGGCACACTTTTTCCTTCATTTGTGGCTTTTTCAAGGATCTTTATGTTTTCTTCGTCAACATTCTTTTCTTTTTCATTATAAATGAGGTATTGGTCTGGAATTTTCTCAACGCTTGGCTTGTCTGGCAAGGTGGAGCTGCTTGACTGCAAAGGCCTCATGAGACTCCCACATGCTAATATATTTAGAGACAGCGCTCCAACAAGAAGCAAACACCCATCCAGTCCATACAATTCAATAAGTTCTTTTTGTAGGGCAGCATATATAAAAAGTCCAACACTGGAGCCTGAAAAGAGAAAACAGAAAAACCTAAATAATTTTGAAATAAGCCATATTTGACACTGGTTCAACACTGGATTTGTGGAAAGGAGAAGGAGAAGGTGGTGAAGGAGAAGGTGGTGAAGGTGAAGGTGGTGAAGGTGAAGGTGAAGATGAAGGTGTAAGTGGTGAAGGTGAAGGTGGTGAAGCTGGTGAAGGAGAAGGTTTAGGTGGTGAAGGTGGTGGTGAAGGTAGTGAAGGTGAAGATGGTGAAGATGGTGAAGGTAAAGGTGGTGAAGGAGAAGGTGGTGAGGGTGAAGGTGAAGGTGGTGAAGGTGAAGGTGGTGAAGATGAAGATGGTGAAGGTGGTGAAGGTGAAGGTGGTGAAGGTGGTAAAGGTGAAGGTGGGGAAGGTGAAGATGGTGAAGGTGAAGGTGGTGAAGGAGAAGGGGAAGGTGGTGAAGGTGAAGATGGTGAAGGTGGTGAAGGAGAAAGGGAAGGTGGTGAAGGTGAAGGTGGTGAAGGTGAAGGTGGTGAAGGTGAAGGTGGTGAAGGTGAAGATGGTGAAGGTGAAGATGGTGAAAGTGAAGGTGGTGAAGGAGAAGGGGAAAGTGGTTAAGGTGAAGGTGGTGAAGGTGAAAGTGGTGAAGATGGTGAAGGTGAAGGTGAAGGTGAAGGTAAAAGTGAAGGTGGAGGTAAAAGTGAAGGTGAAGGTAAAAGTGGAGGAGGAGGAGGAGGAAGAGGAGGGGGGACTCGGGGCAGCTTACATGAGCCAAGCCCAAGGCAACATACAATTAAAACAGAACAATAACATATTAAAACAGCATAAAAACAACATAAACAAGCACCATAAGCAGCAACAGACATTTTGTAGGGAGGGGGCCAATATGCAAGACTAGTTAAGGATAGGGTGGATAGGACGTATAGTAGCATAGGAATAGAGCAATTAAACAGGAATATTTCAGTTTAACTTAAAGTGTAGTAATCAAATATAGGAATTTGAATTCAAGTCATGGTTAGAGGCCATCTGTCCAAGGGGTCATCAGTCAAATGCACAACGAAACATCCACGTCTCTAGTTCCTTATGGAATGTGGATAGGGAGGGTGCCGGCCTAATCTCCCTGGGGAAGGAGTTCCAGAGATGAGGGGCCACCACCAAAAATGCCCTTTCTCTTGTAGCCCCAAGCCCTAGCCTGGCTAGTAATTAGGTCAATTCCCTGCACTTTACTCATTCCCCGGCCTATATTTATTTATTTATTATTTATTTCCAGTATTTATATTCCGCCCTTCTCACCCCGCAGGGGACTCAGGGCGGATTACAGTGTACAGTGTATGGCAAACATTCAATGCCAATTTGACATACAACATATACAGACATACCAGAGGCTATTTAACTTTTTCTTGCTGCCAGGGGAGCTGTCACTTTCATTGTCCATCTGCAACACTGATGAAGTACTTTCACATTCCCCGCATGCTTTTTGCTGGAGTGCTTTGCTGGAGTCTTTTTTATGGCCTCATAAATTAGTTAATTTAGCCTCCCCACACAAGGTGGTACCTAATTTTCCTACTTGACAGATGCAACTGTCTTTCAGGTTGCAAAGGTCGACAACAGGCTATACAATTGGTTGGAAGCCCACTCCAACCCGGGCTGGCTTCGAACTCATGACTTTTTGGTCAGAGCGATCTTAATGCAGCTGACACTCAGCCAGCTGTGCCACAATCCCGGTGCTACAATATGAGCCCCGACCAGCCCTTTCAAACTATCCAAGCCCACATACAAGTGGGGCCACTGGTAATGTATTCTGCACATTGGATTATTATGGAATGTTTGTTTTAATGCATAGGATTGTGTTAACAGATTATGTTTATATTTTAATAGCTACTCTGTATGTTTTATGTTTGTTTGTGGAAACCGCCTGAGTTCCCTTGGGGAGCAGTATATAAATAAAGTTTTATTATTATTTATTATTAATGTGATTTTACACAAAAATCCATCAAACAATTTTACCTAGAAATTTTTGAAAAGAGTAAGCATATTCCTATATAATTTTGAGAATATTTGTTTTATTTTCTTTTTAAATTCATCAGACGCAACAGAACTCAATCTTTCTTGAGCAGTTAAAGTGAAAGAATGAAAGCACATATCTTTAATATAATAATAATAATAATAATAATAATAATAATAATAATAATAATCCTTTATTTGTACCCCGCTACCATCTCCCGGAAGCTCAGTGCAGCTTACAAGAGGCCGAGCCAAAATGCATCAATAAAAACGACACAGCCATACAGATAATAAATAACTCATAAACAAAGCAATAAACAATAACAGTAACACCACGACACATTAAAAACCTATGGCAGGGCCAAATGTAATAATTAAAATTTTAAAATACTGGGCATGACAAGGTGACATATAACTAGGATGGGTATTTGGAGAGAAATGGAGCGAGCAGACAATCCTAGATCATTAGTAAAGTGCGATTAGGGACATGTTGCTTAGGGTTCCTTATTCTGGGAAGGAAAAAGGAACAACCACGTTTTCAGGCTCCTCTTAAAGACTGCCAGAGTTGGGGCATGTCTAATGTCCTTGGGGAGCGAGTTCCAGAGTTGAGGGGCCACCACCAAGAAGGCCCTATCCTTCGTCCCCACCAATCGCGCTTGCAATGGAGGTGGGATCGTGAGCAGGGCCTCTCCAGATGAACAAAGAGATCGTGTGGGTTCATAATTTTCTAGAGTTTTGTCTCAGCTGAACATGTTTGTAATTTTCTAGAATTTTCTCTCAGCTGAACATGTAATATAGAAAGTTATACAAAAGGGAGAAGAAAATGAAAAGAAAGTGCCGGTGGAAACAGAATGCATGACAGTCTGGTTTGAAAAACAGATATTACTGAATGGATGAGAGACTTATTTTTAGTTCAGATTAAGCATAGAAAAACATTCAAAAAATTGAACATGTTTAAAAAAACATGTTAAAAACGTATTTCACAAATATTGGCAAACTAATGAGAACTTTTGCCATTCGGAATGCATTCTGCACAGAAGTATTTGACAGAGAATAATTAGCAAACTAGAAGTGGTCAAATCAAACTAATTCTAAAGTCCGGAGTCACCAAGAAGATCTGTGCATTGCTTAGGGAGGCTGGAGAAGTGAGGAAATGTATTTAATCATGGTTTCTTCAGGGCAGATGTAATGCTTAGATATGATAATACCATGGTGTGCTACTATCCTTAATCACAGTTTCAATATTGCGATGAAGAGTTCTCTCTTAATGAAATGATAATTTCTGGATAAGGACACCTCGAACAGGGAGATAAACAGACTAAAAACATACCTGTCGAAATCAGGCCAAGTGCAAGCCCTCTGCGTTTGTCAAAATATTGACATGTGATTGTTACTGTTGCAGTATACAGTAAGCCACAGCCAAGTCCTTAAAATATAAAGAAATACATAATAGTACAAAAAATTAGGTGTTCATAGTAGCAAATTAACATTTTGACCATTTTGAATATAAGGTCAAAGTGGTTCATTAAATTAACAAGGGGGAAAAAAGCAATTTTTGCGATTCATAAAGCCCCAACACAGCATATCCTCATACCTCCAACTGGGGGGCTTCTACACAGTCCTATATCCCAGAATATCAAAGCAGGAATCCCACATTATCTGAGTGTGGACTTTGATAACCCAGTTCACAGTCAGCCCATTGTATGCTAATCAAGGTGGTCAGTTGAAACATTCACACCTAGCTCCAGCAGACAAGAGTCCTTTGTCTCACTCTGGTCTTTCCACAGATATATAAACCCTTTTTCATAGTTCCAACAGATCTCACTACCTCTGAGGATGCTTGCCATAGATGCAGGCGAAACGTCAGGAGAGAATGTCTCTAGACCATGGCCATACAGCCCGAAAAAACCTACAACAACCCAGTGATTCTGGCCATGAAAGCCTTCGACAATACATAGCCACAAACAAAGTTTAAAACTTGGCATTATACGAAATTTCCTTTGACCAGAAGCTGGCTACTTCAAGTGCCTCTAGTGTCACTCTAAGAAGCTCCTCTATTGTGTATGTGGCGGAGCTCAAACTGAATAAGCGGTCTGTGGTTTGCTCTACTCCACAAAATAATAATAATAGTAATAGTAATAATAATAATAATAATAATAATAATAATAATAATAATAATAACAACTTTATTTATATACCGCTCCATCTCCCCGAGGGGACTCAGAGCGGTTCCCAGGTAACATCACAAAACATGCAAAGTAAAAAACAACATAACCATAAGATTAGCAAAACAAAATATAAGCATTAAAATTGTCGCCATAACACACATATATTAAAAGTAATCCTGCCTGTTCAAGGCAATTTAAAGGTTTAAAAGGCCGGGCCAAGAGTAGTGCAAGCCCAAAAATTCTAGGGGGCCCGGGAATTAAGTGCAGTACTATGGCAGGCAACAATAATATTAGGTATGGGTCTGTGGCTGTTCATTCCGGGGCCGATTAGAGGAAATAATCTGGATATTTGGTAGGAAGAATAAGGCCGTATTCGACAATGTATAGGGCTGGGTTAGAACTGGTCATTTTCAAAGGCTTGTTGAAACCACCAGGTCTTCAAGCTCTTACAAAAGGAGGGGAGGGATGGAGCCTGTCTTATTTCCCTTCAAAGGGTGTTCCAGAAAAGGGGGGCCACCACTGAGAAGGCCCTCTCTCTCGTCCCCACCAACCGCGCTTGAGACAGTAGTGGGACTGAGAGGAGGGCCTTCCCGGAAAATCTTAGAGCTCGTGCCGGTTTATAGAAGGCGACGCGATCACGGACTGTTTAGGGCTTTATAGGACTCCACTTTGTAGCCCCATTTCTTAAGGTTAGCCCTGCATCTTGTGGTGCCAGAACGTAGTCTATTCAGCACCTTCCAAACCACCCAGCGTTCTGTGTGCCTAGGCAGGAGTTTCTCATCTGGTATCAGCCACTGATTGAGATACTGGGTTTTAACCTGCCACTTTTGAACTCTTGCTTGCTGAGGTGTTCCTGTGAGTATCTCTGTAGATCTTAGGAAGCTGTTTCTTGATTTAAGGCATTGTCTTGCTGGCTGATAGAGGATGGACCGGAGATGTCAATGCCTTGGTCCTTTCATTACTGGCTGCTACTTCCTGATGGATGTCAGGTGGTACAATATTGGCCAAAAAGTATAATTTCTCCAGTGATGTAGGGTGTAGACATCCTGTGGTAATGTGGCATGTCTCATTAAGAGCCACATAGAGATGTATTCCACACTGGGCATGCATACCCAGCAGCAGAGTCGCAAAGCACAAGGGCAGATGAATTCACCTCTTATCATAAAACATCTATTTAGCTAATAGATAATCATAAACTATTTCTGTGAATTTTCTTACCAACAACGATTCCATAGGAACAGAGGAGGACGTAGATATTAGGTGCAAAGCTGCTGATCATCAAGCCCCCAGCAACCATAAAGCCACTGAAGATGGTTACAGATCTTGCTCCGAAAGCAGACACACATGAGCTGCATATGGGACCTATGTGAGAATTGGGTTTTAAAAAGATGACAAAAATAAGTACTATAATGTTCCTTAAACTAATCCTTGAGATTTATGAAATGCTCTCTACAGTAGTTTGAACATTTTGTAATCTTTCACAGTTCTTGAGCAGTGTGTTTCTGCCTTTTCACCAGAGAGAATCCGTAAACATTTATTTATTTAATTTATAGTATTTATATTCCGCCCTTCTCACCCCGCAAGGGACCCAGGACAGATTGCAATGTACATATATGTGGCAAACATTCAATGCCATAGACACACAACATATAAAGACAGACACTCAGAGGCCATTTAACATTTCAGCTTCATTCTGGACACAAGGGGAGCTGTTGCTTCACAATCCATTTGTGACTCTGATAAAGTACTTCCTCATTCTTTGCATGCTTGCTGGAGATTTTATGGCCTCATAAATTAGTTAAATTAGCTTCCCCGCATAAGCGGTACCTAAATTTCCTACTTGACAGATGCAACCGTTTTTCGGGCTGCAAAGGTCGACAGCAAGCTACGCAAATTGGTCAGAAGCTCACTCCAACCCGGGCTAGCTTCAAACTCATGACCTTTTGGTCAGTAGTGATCTTAATGCAGCTGACTCCCAGCCAGCTATGCCACAGTCCCGTTAATAATCAAGGACTCAGATTTTTGTTTTTAAGTCCTTTCATGCTACAGGATTTTAAAGCATGATGATTACACTTTAACAGTCTTGCCAGAAGGCAACATGGGAGTCAGTGCCAATGCCACATCACAAATTTTATGCCTATCTCCCCTTGGACACACACACATTTCATTCAGTTAAATTAGCCTCCCCGCATAAGCGGTAGCTAAATTTCCTACTTGACAGATGCAACTGTTTTTCGGGCTGCAAAGGTCAACAGCAAGCTACACAAATTGGTCAGAAGCTCACTCCAACCTGGGCTGGCTTCGAACTCATGACCTTTTGGTAAGTAGTGGTCTTAATGCAGCTGACTCCCAGCCAGCTGCGCCACAGTCCCGGTATGGAGAAACTACTGGTGGAAATTATTAGTAGAAATCATCACTACATTTTAGAAACCAGCACTACATTTTAGATTCCTTGGTATTTTTATGTTGCTAAACTCATATAATGTAGTTAAGTTACATTATATGAGTCTAAACTGACCATATGATGTTGTTTCAAGCCGCATCATATGACAGTAGGTGAGTCCCTTGTCAGAATCTGAATTACAGCTCCTGGAAACTTCCAAAAATACAGGTCTCCCCTTATGTGCCAGAACATAGGTAGTCTAGGAAGTCTGGAGAGGTTAAAAAAAAAAAAACATTCTCAGACTTCAAAAGCAAAAATGTCAAGCTTACTGCTACGTTTCATGAACATGATCCCTTCGATCTTCCAGAGAGGCCCTTCTCGTGCTACCGCCTCCATCGCAAGTACGTCTTGTGGGGACGAGGGAGAGGGCCTTCTCTGTGGTGGCCCCTCTGCTCTGGAATTTGCTCCCCCGAGAAATTAGGCAGTCTTTAGGAAGAGCTTGAAAACTTGGCTGTTCCAGTGTGCCTTCAAGGAATAATTAACTGAACTATAACCTCTGACTTGACCAAACCCTGCAAAATAATTGTCCTCAGAAGCACTTTATTTTCTACCTATTAGTGCAATTAAACCTTATTTTCGTCCCTCTAATCCCCTGTCCAGATACAATACATTGCCTTCTCACCCAGTGTTTTTAAACTTTTAATATTTGCTATCGGCCATGCCCACTGTGATTTATTTTCTGTGTTTAAATTACTGTGATTTTATATTGTTGATGTTTATTCATATTTATTGTCGAAGGCTTTCATGGCCAGAATCACTGGGTTGTTGTAGGTTTTTTCGGGCTATATGGCCATGTTCTAGAGGCATTTTCTCCTGACGTTTCGCCTGCATCTATGGCAAGCATCCTCAGAGGTAGTGAAGTCTGTTGGAAGTAGGAAAATGGGTTTATACATCTGTGGAATGGCTGGGGTGGGGCAAAGGACCTTGTTATTCATATTGTTTTTGTATTTTACTTTTTATTCTTACATTTTACTGTTGTCGTATGTTGTTTATTTGCATTGCTGTGTTGATAGGCTTGGCCTCATATCTTTATTAATGACTTAGATGAAGGGCTAGAAGCCATGATCATCAAGTTTGGAGACAACACCAAATTGGGAGGGATAGCCAATACTCCAGAGGAGAGGAGCAGGATTCAAAACGATCTTGACAGATTGGAGAGAGGGGCCAAAACTAACAAAATGAAGTTCAACAGTGACAAATGCAGGATACTCCACTTAGGCAGAAAAAACGAAATGCAAAGATACAGAATGGGGGACGCCTGGCTCGAGAGCAGTACGTGTGAAAAAGATCTTGGAGTCCTCGTGGACAACAAGTTAAACATGAGCAAACAATGTGATGCGGCGGCAAAAAAAGCCAATGGGATTTTGGCCTGCATCAATAGGAGCATAGTGTCTAGATCTAAGGAAGTCATGCTACCCCTCTATTCTGCTTTGGTTAGACCACATCTGGAATATTGTGTCCAATTCTGGGCACCACAATTCAAGAGAGATATTGACAAGCTGGAATGTGTCCAGAGGAGGGCAACTAAAATGATCAAGGGTCTGGAGAACAAGCCCTATGAGGAGCGGCTTAAGGAGCTGGGAATGTTTAGCCTGAAGAAGAGAAGGATGAGAGGAGATATGATAGCCATGTATAAATATGTGAGAGGAAACCACAGGGAGGAGGGAGCAAGCTTGTTTATTGCTTCCATAGAGATTAGGACAAGGAACAATGGCTTCAACCTTCAAGAAAGGACATGAGAAAGAACTTCCTGACTGTGAGAGCCATTCAGCAGTGGAACATGAGGAAGAACTTCCTGACTGTGAGAGGCGTTCAGCAGTGGAACTCTCTGCCCCAGAGTGTGGTGGAGGCTCCTTCTTTGGAAGCTTTTAAACAGAGGCTGGATGGCCATCTGTCAAGGATGATTTGAATGCAATATTCCTGCTTCTTGACAGGGGGTTGGACTGGATAGCCCATGAGGTCTCTTCCAACTCTTTGATTTGATTCTATGATATAAGCCGTCCCGAGTCCCATTGGGGAGATGGTAGAGGGGTATAAATTTATTTATTTATTTATTTATTTATTTATTTATTTATTTATTTACAGCTTTTATATTCTGCCCTTCTCACCCTGCAGGGGACTCAGGGCAGATTACAGTGTACACATATATGGCAAACATTCAATGCCAATTTTTGACATACAAACATATACGGACATACACAGAAGCTATTTAACTGGCCGCCAGGGGAGCTGTCATTTTCATCGTCCATCTGTGATGCTGATGAAGCACTTCTGCATTCCCCGCATGTTTCCCCACTGGAATGTTTTGCTGGAGTCTTCTTTATGGCCTCATAAATCAGTTAATTTAGCCTCCCCACACTTTAAGGTGGTACCTTATTTTCCTACTTGACAGATGCAACTGTCTTTCAGGTTGCAAAGGTCGACAACAGGCTACACACAATTGGTTGGAAACTCACTCCAACCCGGGCTGGCTTCGAACTCATGACCTTTTGGTCAGAGTGATCTTAATGCAGCTGACACTCAGCCAGCTGCGCCACAATATTATTATTATTATTATTATTATTATTATTATTACATTGCAACATATGAACAATTATAAATCTTCAGCTATGAGAGCACATCACAATGGTAATGGGGTGGGATTGTGTTCATATTCTGGGGTGTTGCACAGAATATAGGTTTTACAGACTATATTAAATAATCACTATTATAGTTCCAAATTAGTAAAGCAGGAATTTATTGAATGCCCACACATTTATAGCTATAGATCACTGAATTTTGCACCATTATTATGTTTTATTATGTCCCTGCCAGTGCGGAAATGGTATCTTTAGAAAGAATATAGGGGATATTCAATAGGAGTGTTTCTACTTTACCAAGAACAATCAAACCTGACTCATAGAGAATAAATCAAGCTTTTCACTAACAAGAGGTTTTAAAGAATTTGGGAACAATGATTGAGAATTTTTGCTGAGAGTTTTGCGATTGATTTTGATGAAGTATTTCCTTAGAGATTTGGTTGCCATGGAGAGAAGTAGCAGAATCACCTCTTCCCTTTCTGTTGACAATGTCATTTCTGAATTTAATATGATGCCCATCTGACCTGTTCCTTGAAATTCAGATGATCACTTTTCAAGGATGTCATGTGAGTACTGATGACAGATATTTCAATGCAGCCTTCGTTCCAATATAGAAATGTTCAAATCAGAAAGTTCGGATTTTCTCTCAATACTGTCATTAGACTGCATCCCAATGGCATGATTTAACACTCCTAGCCATTCAATGTTAAATTAGAAACCTATGGAGGGGTGGTGGAGAAAGGAGTCAACCAGATTGTCTGAGATTTGATGCAACAATTTCTCCATTGTTTGCTTGAATGTTGCCACCTATGCTGAAGTAGTCTGCTATATGGACCAAGGATTAAGTTAAGGGTTCCTCTGAGGAAATTAAGAGAATGGAATTCAGTGTAATCCCAATATCTATGAGGAATACATAATTCTTATGAGACTTATGACCTCATCATATGGGCCGGTGGAATTGCTACGGACTGTGGTGAATCCAGCAATGCCCGTCCTTACTTACTTACTTACTTAGGCGATCCCTCGTTTTCCGAGGAGGATTGTCTTCCAATATTTTTGTGGGTCCGTATGTGGCTGTGGAGCCCTATTCTTGCTCTGCATCTTCTTCCGCAGTGAGGGCATTGGTTTCCAGGTGGAAGGCAGTCTCGGTCGGGGTTGGCTTGACGCGCCTTCCTCTTGGCACGCTTCTCCCTTTCGCTCTCCATTCGTGCCTCTTCAAATTCTGCAGCAATGCTGGTCACAGCTGACCTCCAGCTGGAGCAGTCAAGGGCCAGGGCTTCCCAGTTCTCAGTGTCTATGCCAGAGTTTTTAAGGTTGGCTTTGAGCCCATCTTTAGATCTCTTTTCCTGTCCACCAACATTCCGTTTTCTGTTCCTGAGTTCGGAGTAGAGCAACTGCTTTGGGAGATGGTGGTCGGGCATCCAGACAACATGGCCGGTCCAGCAGAGTTGATGGCGAAGGACCATCGCTTCAATGCTGGTAGTCTTTGCTTCTTCCAGCACGCTGACGTTTGTCCGCCTGTCTTCCCAAGAGATTTGCAGGATTTTCCGGAGGCAGCGCTGATGGAATCGTTCCAGGAGTTGCATGTGACGTCTGTAAACAATCCACGTCTCACAGGCATATAGCAGGGTTGGGAGGACAATAGCTCTATAAACAAGCACCTTGGTATCCCTACAGATGTCCCGGGCCTCAAACACTCTCTGCTTCATTCGGAAAAATGCTGCGCTTGCAGAGCTCAGGTGGTGTTGTATTTCGGTGTCAATGTTGACTTTGGTGGAGAGATGGCTGCCAAGGTAGCGGAAATGGTCAACATTTTCTAATGTTACACCATTAAGCTGTATCACTGGCATTGGAGAGGGGTTGGCTGGTGTCTGCTGGAACATCTCCTTGGTTTTTTCAATGTTCAATGACAGGCCGATCTTCTCGTATGCTTCTGCAAAAGATCTGCTTCTGAATGCGCACAGACGATGTTGTCATCAGCATACTGGAGTTCTATAACAGATGTTGTTGTAATCTTGGTTTTGGCTTCCAGTCTGCTGAGGTTGAATAGCTTGCCATCTGTCCGATAGATGATTTCAACAAGGTGAAGTATCATAGCGATGAAGATGGAGAATAAAGTTGGGGCAAAAACACATCCCTGTTTGACACCGGATTCCACCTTAAATGGGTCACTTTGGGAGCCATTGCTATCCAAAACTGTTGCCATCATGTCATCATGGAGGAGCCGCAGGATGTTCACAAACACGAAGCTTGGCCTGTCACTGAACATCGAGAAAACCAAAATGCTGTTCCAGCAGCCACCAGCCATCCTCTCCCCAATGCCAGAGATACAACTTAATGGTGTAACATTAGAAAATGTTGACCATTTCCGCTACCTTGGCAGCCACCTCTCCACCAAAGTCAACATCGACACCGAAATACAACACCACCTGAGCTCTGCGAGTGCAGCATTTTCCCGAATGAAGCAGAGAGTGTATGAGGACCGGGACATCCGTAGGGATACCAAGGTGCTTGTCTATAAAGCTATTGTCCTCCCAACCCTGCTCTATGCCTGCGAAACATGGACTGTCTACAGACGTCACATGCAACTCCTGGAACGATTCCATCAGCGCTGCCTCCGGAAAATCCTGCAAATCTCCTGGGAAGACAAGCGGACAAACGTCAGCGTGCTGGAAGAAGCAAAGACCACCAGCATTGAAGCGATGGTCCTCTGACATCAACTCCGCTGGACCGGCCACGTTGTCCGGATGCCCGACCACCGTCTCCCAAAGCAGTTGCTCTACTCTGAACTCAAGAACGGAAAATGGAATGTTGGTGGACAGGAAAAGAGATTTAAAGATGGGCTCAAAGCCAACCTTAAAAACTCTGGCATAGACACTGAGAACTGGGAAGCCCTGGCCCTTGAGCACTCCAGCTGGAGGTCAGCTGTGACCAGCAGTGCTGCAGAATTCGAGGAGGCATGAGTGGAGGGTGAAAGAGAGAAACGTGCCAGGAGGAAGGCGCGTCAAGCCAACCCCGACCGGGACCGCCTTCCACCTGGAAACCAATGCCTTCACTGTGGGAGAAGATGCGGGTCAAGAATAGGGCTCCACAGCCAGCTACAAACCCACAAAAATAGTCATCAAGGAAGACCATCTTACTCGTCCAACGAGGGATCGCCTAAGTAAGTAAGTAAGTATTATTATTATCTGTACATTGTAGGATGGGAGTGGGCAGGCTCCATTGCAAATGGAAAGAGGAACTGGCATATGCTGGTGAAAAATACCCTGTCTGAGAGGTTATTTATCAGTCATACCCAGCTGTTTGAATTCTGTCTAGAAATAGATTAATAGCCAGGAGAGCCATTGTAATAGGGGAGTTGCATGTTCCTGTAACTTGCCTTAGACAACAATCTAGCTGTATCATCCTGCAGCAGTATCTCTTCCCCCATCGCTTTCTGAGAAACAGGATGAATAGGCTGGGTCTCATTTGATAACAGGTGGATTGTGCAATGCTCTTAGATTACGCCAGGCCAACACTATCCAGCTGTACCAAAATAAAGCTGTGGTCTCAATTATCTGAACCCAATAGCTTTATGCACGTGTTCTTTCAACTTCAGTTCCCACTAACGCTTCTCCACAGACCACACAAATGACGTATTCTGAATTTTCAAAGTGGCAAAATAACAAATTCAACCTTTCCATTTCTGACATTAAAATCATAGAATAGAAGAGTTGGAAGAGACCTCATGGGCCATCCAGTCCAACCCCCTGCCAAGAAGCAGGAATATTGCATTCAAATCACCCCTGACAGATGGCCATCCAGCCTCTGTTTAAAAGCTTCCAAAGAAGGAGCCTCCACCACACTCCGGGGCAGAGAGTTCCACTGCTGAACGGCTCTCACTGCCATTACATCTTTTTAACTACTATAGGCAAGAAATGTAGATGACATTGGCATGTAAAAAACATTAAAAGTTAATAAAGGCAGTGTTTTTAAAATTATTTTCCCTTAACGACTTACTTGCAAGTAGTCCAACTCCACCGGCAAGAGATCCCACCCATGCAGTCTTTCCTTTTCCTTCTCCAAACTTATCCAACCACTCAAGATACAGAACTCCAACAGCTAAAGGAGATCCATAGCACAAGAACTGAGTGAAGAAGGATATGAGGACGATCACCCAGCCCCATCCTCCATCTGGTGGCTTCTGAAACACCATCTTCCGGGAACGAGTCAGGGGAGAGCTCTACACAAAAGAACACATACAAATGGAAAACTGGGTAAAACAGAAGAAGTGCATTGCCGTTCTTGTGTTAAGAGCGCAAGTTTTGTTTTGACGTAAAAGCAACATTTTGAGTTAGGAGCTAGTACCAAAAGGACCATTAGTGCAAGAGTACAGGGCTGTTCCATCTCCCAGAAGACTGGTTTGCATTGCTTTTTTTTTATTTGCTTGGAGTGGCTGCCCCTTGCCTTTCCCTCAGGAGCTGCTGCAGCCTTGCAAAGCCTGGAGTTTAACAGCCAAAGGCGGGACAAGCCAGCCTGCAAACTCTTTGCAATGATTGGCCTTGGGAGCAACTCTTTGAGCCCGCCCCTGCTCCCGGGGAAAGACTTCCATTTTGGAGTCCTCCCTGCCAGTTCAGTTCTGAAGAAGGAATCTGATGTTGGTGGCCAGAAAGGTAGCTCCAACAAACCACTGTAAAAACAATTGAGATATTATAGTTAGATAAGCTTAATTGAGTTATAGATAGGAATTGAGAATAGAGTATTGAGAACAATTGAGAAATTAAGATAGACAGAGAAGTTTATTGAGAAGAATTGAGCTATAGTTCACGCTCTTGTCACATCCCGCATAGATTACTGCAATGCGCTCTACGTGGGGTTGCCCTTGAAGACTGCCCGGAAGCTTCAGATGGTCCAGCGCTCGGCAGCCAGGTTGCTAACGGGAGCGGCGCTCAGGGAGCACACCACTCCACTGTTGAGCCAGCTCCACTGGCTGCCAATCTGCTACCGAGCACAATTCAAGGTGCTGGCTTTAGCCTATAAAGCCCTAAACGGTTCCGGCCCCACTTACCTCTCCGAACGCATGAACCGAGGATGCTAAGATCGTCCGGGGAGGCCCTGCTCTCGGTCCCGCCAGCTTCACAAGTGCGGCTGGCGGGGACGAGAGACAGGGCCTTCTCGGTGGTGGCCCCTCGGCTATGGAATGCCCTACCAACGGAGATCAGACAGGCCCCGTCGCTACTGGCGTTTAGGAGGCGGGTGAAGACGTGGCTCTTCGAACAGGCGTTCGGATAAGCATGCAATTAACATCTGACTCAGAAAGACGGCATACTGAACAAGGAATGGTAAAATGACTATGAGATTGGATCTGATTTTATTCGAGGCGTGATGACGCTATGTGTATTGTTTGTGGATGTCTGTCATATGCATTGTTCAATGTTGCACTTTTTATTGTAAACCGCTTAGAGTCGCCTTGGCTGATATAGGCGGTATACAAAAGGAGTAAATAAATAAATAAATAAATAGTTAGCTAGATTATAAGAGAGTTATAGAGTATAAAGAAAAATAGATATTGAGCTTTGAGAATTGACTTTTATAGAGTCTTATAGAGAGAGAGACTGCATTGCCTTATCTCCAAGGCTAATCTGGAGCTTAGATAGATAGGGAAAGATTTGTTCTTTCTAAAAGACAACAGCTCTGGATTAGGCTGAAGGATCCCTGGATCCCTTTGCCATTTGGGGAAAGGCTGACTCAATAACTGGTGGAGAAGAGAAAGAAGAAATCTCTATTTGGTTTATCAATTGACTGTTCTGTTTGCAACTTTGAGAAATAAATATCCTTTTTTGATGTTCAGAACTTGTAATAGATTCAGTTGCTGAGAATCTCAATCTTCTCAAGAAAAGCACCGGCAGTTCGCCCAGACATAGGGAACAGCACATCATAGTTTTGTTTTTAAAAGCGTCTGGGTGTAACGGCACAAGGACTTTAGGGCTTCAAGGGAGCAGCCTCTGTGCCTCGTGCTCTTGTCCGCTTTGAGGACCTTTGGGTTACTTGATTTTGTGTGGTTTTATTTCCCATCTGTTTGGCTTCGTGAAGAGAGAGAGGGAGGAAGAGGAGAGGGAGGGAGGCTGGAATGAGTACATGATGAAGAAGAAAATAATGCTTCTGCCTCTTCACTTTGTGCTTCCTTGCCACAACTTGTGCTTCTACCATTTAAAAGTTGATCTTTCTTTTTTATTGTTCCATGTCAATATGCATTCATACATTCGGGGAACTTGAACAGATTAACAGCATTTCAATGGAAAATTTTGCTTTGAGATAAGAGCATTTTAAGTTAAGCGCTCAGTCATGGAAAAAATTAAACTCGTAGGTAAATGTATCACTGTACCACGTAAGCCTGGTGCTGAGATCTGGATGCAAAAGCACTCCAGGAACTAGTTTTTGGAAAACAACACATCTCAATAGCACTCTGATACTGTCCCATGACATCAGCAAAGTTCAGAAGTCACGTCAAAAAAGCTTCCAATATGCTACTGACCTCACACCAGAATTTTTTTTGTTTGCTTTATGCACAGATAATGCACAGTTTTGCCTCTTTTGGAGGGGCAACGATACCACAGTAATGAGAAATGAATATGTGTTTCAACAATAACACAGTTTTAGGGCAATGCACACACAAGGGCCTCACTCAAATTCTCATACAAGTGCATGTGTTCATATAATAATTCATGTACTAATTCATAAAAAGATAAATCTTTTCAAGTCTGAATTAGAAAAAAAATCAGTATACCGAAATTCAAAAAGAAAAAGGATCCAAAACAAAACAAACATTACAAGAAATACTTAATATGGTTAAAAGAAAGGGTAGTAAGAGTTACTGTCACTAGAGAAATATTTGAGATAAAACGTTCATGACCCAGAATACCACTTTCCAAATTTGGTTTGTAAAATAGTGAGATTGAATCAAAGAACACAACACACTAATTAAAGTACATTAAAACAAAATAACCATGTATTTTAGTGATAATAAAATCTATATAAATAAAAATGTAATGTCCGTTTGTGGGATTAACATAACTCTAAAAACACTGGACGAATTGACACCAAATTTAGACAGCATATACCTAACATCCCAATATATGTCCTTCACTCAAAAAAATTGATATTGTCATTTGGGAGTTATAGTTGCTGGGATTTATAGTTCACCTACAATCAAAGAGCATTCTGAACTTCACCAATGATGGAACTGAACCAAACGAGGCACACAGGACTCCCATGACCAACAGAAAACACTAGAAGGGTTTGGTGGGCACTGACCTTGAGTTTGGGAGTTGTAGTTCACCTACATCCAGAGAGCACTGTGGACTCAAACAAGGATGGATCTGGACCAAACTTGCCACAAATACTCCATATGTCCAAATGTGAACTCAGATGGACTTTGGGGAAAATAGACCCTGACATTTGGGAGTTGTAGTTACTGGGATGTATAGTTCACCTATATACAATCAAAGAGCATTCTGAACCCCACTAATGACAGAATTGGGCCAAACTTCCCACACAGAACCCCTATGACCAACAGAAAATACTTAAGGCCATCCAGTCCAACTCCCTTCACCAGGACAAGAAAACGTAATCAAAGCCCTCCTGACAAAGAGCCATCCAGCCATAGATATTGATAGATTGATATGATTCACGCACACAGAGATATAGTATCATAGATTTGAAAAGGGCCCCTAAAGAAGGACAATTATATGTTGCATGTTCCAGAGTAGGCAAACCAGACACTCTCCACTTCAACACTGACAAAGAAACAGCAAGAAGTGCTGTTTACCCACAAGCATCAAGAAATTGCATATATTAGAAATCAACACTTTCTCATTACTTTATTTTCCAGATCATCAGACTGGGCCACAGCAACGCCTGACAGGGGATGGCTACTACAGTATAAATGGGTATGCAATAAATCCACAAAATAACGTCACTGGATCAATAAAGTAACTTCAGTTTGAAATTATAGTCTGCCTGTTTATTAACGTTTAACCATCTTTGAGTCATACCAATACACCACATCATTCCAAAATGTGAGACAAAAGTGGTGCATAGGACTGTACTGAATCCAAAACAAAGTACGTTAGACTTCTAGACTGGAGACTGAAGCATTCAGGATCTCTACCAAAGCTAACACTATGGTGAGGGATTAAAATATTTTCAACCTGTCTCACAAGGAGCCAGAACGCTGAGAATTAAAAACATTAGATTTGGAAATTATGGGAATTGAATGATAGACCAGTAAAGAATCATAGAATCAAAGAGTTGGAAGAGACCTCATGGGCCATCCAGTCCAACCCCCTGCCAAGAAGCAGGAATATTGCATTCAAATCACCCCTGACAGATGGCCATCCAGCCTCTGCTTAAAAGCTTCCAAAGAAGGAGCCTCCACCACATTCCGGGGCAGAGAGTTCCACTGCTGAACGGCTCTCACAGTCAGGAAGTTCTTCCTAATGTTCAGATGGAATTTCCTCTCTTGTCGTTTGAAGCCATTGTTCCGCGTCCTAGTCTCCAAGGAAGCAGAAAACAAGCTTGCTCCCTCCTCCCTGTGGCTTCCTCTCACATATTTATACATGGCTATCATATCCCCTCTCAGCCTTCTCTTCTTCAGGCTAAACATACCCAGCTCCTTAAGCCGCTCCTCATAGGGCTTGTTCTCCAGACCCTTGATCATTTTAGTCGCCCTCCTCTGGACACATTCCAGCTTGTCAATATCTCTCTTGAATTGTGGTGCCCAGAATTGGACACAATATAGAGAAAATATAGAGACAATATAGAAAATATAGAGACAATATAGAGAAAAGAGAAAGAGAACTACTGAAGTGCAAGAGATTTAAGATTGTAACAAGGAAATTGAGAGAACGTGAAGAAAGGGAGCAAAAGCTTTGGGTATAGTTAACAATCATCAAGGATTTGCATTGTCTCCGGTTGATAGGAAAGCATAGCAAAGCAAGTGTTTAGTCACAAAAAGACATATTTATGCAGAAAGCACACTTGCCTCGCCCAGCCTTGGATGTCCACCCAAAAAGAAAATGGGTACAGCTACAAGAACAAGGTGAGTGTACTGTCCTGTAAGGTTGCTTCCAATGAAGCAGGTTACTTGAAGTCCCAGCCTCTCTCGGGAACTCCTTTAATCCCTCCCCTATGATGTTCATGCTGATATTTTAGTGTCATGTCAGTTTGGGCCAGGATGTTCTTGGTGTTTCTATGAGTCGTAACCAGCTGTTCAGCTTGTTCTCCTAAGAACAGTCAGTATTGCCCGAGACACTTGTTTTGGAGCTGAGCTTCTTGGAGGTTTGCTTCTGTATCAAGAGTTTTGTTCGTCATCCTCAGCCTTAGTCTGTTACCTCCCATGGTTCAATGCAATGGACACCTGGAGTTTGTAGTTTGGTGAAGCACTAGTGCTCTTTGACAATTGTAAAACTGCAACTCCCACAATTCAGTAGCACTGAGCCACAGCAGATAAAACAGTGTCTAACTGCATTAATTCTCAAGTGTAGATGTATTCTAAAGTGTAGTCGTAAGGCCGAACAGGGCATAGGGTTACAGCCTGTGCTGGACGGGGTTACACTCCCCCTGAAGACGCAGGTTCGCAGCTTGGGAGTGATCCTGGACTCATCACTGAGCCTGGAACCCCAGGTCTCGGCGGTGGCCGGGAGAGCTTTTGCACAATTAAAACTTGTGCACCAAGTTGCGCCCGTACCTTGGGAAGTCTGATCTGGCCACAGTGGTCCACGCTCTTGTTACATCCCGCATAGACTACTGCAACGCACTCTACGTGGGGTTGCCCTTGAAGACTGTTCGGAAAAACTTCAACTGGTCCAGCGAGCGGCAGCCAGATTGCTCACTGGAGCGACATACAGGGAGCACACCACCCCCCTGCTGTTTCAGCTCCACTGGCTGCCGGTTCAGTTCCGAGCACAATTTAAGGTGCTGGTTTTGACCTACAAAATCCTGTACGGTTCCGGTCCAGTGTATCTGTCCGAACGTATCTCCCTCTACGTCCCACCCCGGAGTCTGAGATCATCTGGGGAGGCCCTGCTCTCGACCCCCTATCACAAGTGAGGTTGGTGGGGACGAGGAGCAGGGCCTTCTCGGTGGTGGCCCCTCACCTGTGGAACTCACTCCCGGGAGAAATTAGGGCATCAACATCCCTCCTCTCCTTCAGGAGGAAAGTAAAGATGTGGTTGTCGGACCAGGCCTTTGGGCAATCTGACAACTAGATAAGGACAATCAAACGACTAGGACTGACAGGACTGACAATGTGGAATTGGAATTTGGACTATGAGATAGCGAACGCTGACCGTCTATGAGGAGTAATTAGGTTTGTATCGTTTTATTGGTTTTATTGGTTTTAGGGTAGGAATTGTTGTTTAACTATTTCAACTGTTTAATTGATGTTATTTTGTTTTTACTACTGTTATGTGATGTTGGCATCGAATTGTGCCTTTGTAAGCCGCCCTGAGTCCCCTTCGGGGTGAGAAGGGCGGGGAAGAAGAAACAGAAATAAATAAATAAATAAATAAATAAATAAATGTACCCCAACTTCTCCCTCCATTGTGCCATATTCTCTGTTTGCCGTCAGTTACATCTTATACATTCTTCATACCCTCACTCAGTTCATAGAATCATAGAGTTGGAAGAGACCTCATGGGCCATCCAGTCCAACCCCCTGCCAAGAAGCAGGAAAATTGCATTCAAAGCACCCCTGACAGATGGCCATCCAGCTTCTGTTTAAAAGCCTCCAAAGAAGGAGCCTCCACCACACTCTGGGGCAGAGAGTTCCACTGCTGAACGGCTCTCACAGTCAGGAAGTTCTTCCTCATGTTCAGATGGAATCTCTTTTCTTATAGTTTGAAGCCATTGTTCCGCATTCTAGTCTCCACAGCAGCAGAAAACAAGCTTGCTCCCTCCTTCCTAGGACTTCTTTCTCACATATTTATATATGACTATCATGTCTCCTCTCAGTCTTCTCTTCTTCAGGCTAAACATGCCCAGCTCTTTAAGCCACTCCTCATAGGGCTTGTTCTCCAGACCCTTGATCATTTTAGTCGCCCTCCTCTGGACACATTCCAACTTGTCAATATCTCTCTTCAATTGTGGTGCCCAGAATTGGACACAATATTCCAGGTGTGGTCTAACCAAGGCAGAATAGAGGGGTAGCATGACTTCCCTGGATCTAGTTCTATAAACCCAAATCCAAATTTGAAAGATATTACTTCCATGTTCTGAGAATACTTTCTCATGCAGGCATCTTTGGTTTTTACATTTGAATGAATGGATTGGTTTACACTAGGTGTACGTGCCTTATCTCAAGGTGTGACACTGATTACACAGATTACATAGGTGTTCGTTGCACAGTAAAAGAATTGGAGATTAGAAATATGCAAATTCAACAAATGCTTGATAATATATTGACCAAGTCCTGTACTTAAGAGTTACCCATTTGTTTTTGCCTGTTTTATCAATACAGATCCCAGATATAGGTCTTTTAAATGCTACAGTATAGAAAGACAACCATTAAAATAATAATAAATAATACTCAAACTTTATTTATATACCGCTCCATCTCCCCGAGGGGACTCAGAGCGGTTCCCAAGTAATATCACAAAACATACAGAGTAAAAACAACATAACCATAAGATTAACAAACAAAATATAAACATAAAAAATGTTGCCATAACACACATATAATTTTTTTTGTCATGTCAGGAGCGATTTGAGAAACTGCAAGTCGCTTCTGGTGTGAGAGAATTGGCCATCTGCAAAGACGTTGCCCAGGGGACACCTGGATGATTTGATGTTTTATCATACTTGTGGGAGGCTTCTCTCATGTCCCCGCATGAGGAGCTGGAGCTGATAGAGGGAGCTCATCCACCTCTCCGGATTCGAACCTGCGACTGTCGGTCTTCAGTCCTGCCGGCACAGGGGTTTAACCCACTGCGCCACCGGGGTGCCACATACAAGGGTTGAATGAAAAGTAATGCCTCCACCTTCGTAACTCCTCAACAGATGGCAGTACTGGTATGCGGCAGGTACTGGCGTGCTCAGTAGACTCTCTTCTACAGTTCCATTTTGGCAGGAAGCCTTAGCATTGAACAGTTGTGTTGTTAAAGTGTGAAGTATGGAACCCTGCGCAGACGGTCGGTCAATGCAACTTAAGCAACGTGCAGTCATTGAATTATTGACAGCAGAGGGTGTCACCCCAAAGGAGATTCATCAGAGAATGCAAGCTGTTTATGGTGATTGTGTTGATATGAGTACTGATGTGAGGCATTTTACAAAAACAGGATGCCGACGCCTGAAATGGAAGCCACAGACTTGAAACTTCAGAGACTGGATCTCACCACCGTACGACATCCTCCATACAGTCCAGAATTAGCACCATCTGACTTCCATCTGTTACCGATAATGAAAGAAGATCTGTGGGGACATCATTAGGCTTCTGATGAAGACGTTGAGAGAACTGTGAGACACTGGTTACAGAAACAAAGTGTCAACTTCCTCCGTGACAGCTTCAGAAAACTTGTTCATTGTTGGCAGAAATGTATGCAATTGTCTGGTGATTATGTGGAAAACTGAATGGTGGAGTTAAAGAGCACATGCTAAGGATTATTTCTGCTTTTGATTTATTAAAATATTCCCATCCAAACCCAAGTAACGAAGGTGGAGGCATTACTTTTCATTCAACCCTCATCCATCATAAAAAGTGTCAAATATTAAGGGTCCAGTGATTGATCAGGTTATGTCTTTTCACACATAATTCACAATTTTTTCAGTCCTTAGTGTCATATCACTACCAGGTTGGAATGTTTATCTGGCTAATGCTACATCTAATGCAAATATGGAGGGAATGGCTATCTGTGAAACAAAACTTCTCCTTGTGCCTCTTTCCTTGTCCCCACTCCAAAACTGCTTTCAAGGGATCTGCCCTCATACCAAGGATTCATTTAATGACATTTGTTGATAGGAAAACTGGGTAAAAAATTAATACATAACTGAACAACATGAGAATGCAATGAGTTGGGTTGCAGAGGAAAAGAACATCCACTCTGTCTGCGATGTACACTCCACTGGTAGACACACAGCAATGCATGCAGCTCTCTGAATACCTCATACATCTTGTACTAAATGAAATTCCAGTAAATCTATATAAATAAAAATGTAATGTTCGTTTGTGCTATTCACAGAACTCAAAAACCCCAGGACGAATTGGCACCAAATTTGGCAGCAAAACACATTGTAATCCGATCTATGTCTTCCAAACAAAAAAATCTTTTAAAAGGAAGGGGAAATAACTTTAATGTCCCCCCCCCCCAAAAAAGTACCTAACTGAGCATGCGCAAAAGGCCCTCTCCCCAGCGCGCGCGAGAAGACTGAGGCACCAACCGTTGAGAGGGAAAGGGACTGCCTCGCCATGGAGCCCCTTTTCAAGCAGGAAGGCAGAGTCCTCTTTCTTTTCGGGAGGGGAGAGATTGAGGAAAGGAAAGAGGGAAGGAGAGATGGAGGGCTGCAAGAGCGGCTATATACACCCTCCCCCCCCCCCACTCGGGACCGCTGGGTGAAGGGAGGATGCAAACCATGGGAAGACCAGCAACTCCCCCACTTGGGCTCCACATCCCCCCTTCCACCCTTTCATCCTACCTTCCCTCTCACACAACACACAGAAGGAAGGGAGGAAGGAAGGGAAAGAAAGGAGAGAAGACAGGAAGAAAAGGACTGGTGAAGAGAAGGATATGAATGGAAGGAAAGGTAGAAGGAAAGAAAGAGGAAGGAAAGGAAAAGAGGAAGGAAAGAGAGAGGAAAGGAAGGAAGGAAGGAAGGAAGGAAGGAAGGAAGGAAGGAAGGAAGGAAGGAAGGAAGGAAGGAAGGGAAAGGAGAGAGGAAGGAAGGGAGGAAGAAAGGTATTATTATTATTATTATTATTATTATTATTACTAAAGAGAGTCTAAATGGCCATCTGTTAGGAGTGCTTGGATTGTGTTTTTCCCTTATGGCAGAGGGAGGTTGGACTGGATGGCCCTTGGAGGTCTCTTGCAACACTAGGATCCTATTACTGTGGATTCCTCCCAAACCCCTCCAGTATTTTCTGATGGCCATGAAGGTTCTGTGTGCCAAGTTTGGTTCAAATCAGTCATTCATGGGGGTCTTAGTGGTCTGTGGAAGTCTGAGCTGAATCAGTGAATGTACTCCAAATCCCATTATCCGTTGTTCATACTCCTCAATCTTATTGTTTTTGTGATTAATCAGTATGCTTTAATTATGTTCAATTTATAGCAACAGAAATACAATATATTGTCAAAGACTTTCAACATAAATACATCTTGCATATCAGATATTTACATGATGATTCAGAACAGGAGCAAAATTACAGTTATGAAGGAGCAGTGAAAATAGTATTATGGTTGGGGGTCACCACAACATGAGGAACTGCATTAAGGGATTGTGGCATTAAAAAAAGTATAGAAACACTGCTAAAGACATCCTATAAAAATAAATAAAATACTGTCTGTGTATTTATGATTAACATAAATCAAAAACCACTGGACGAATAGACACCAAATTTGGACAAAATACATATATCAGGCCAGCAACAAGTGACCATCACTCATAAAAACACTGAAAAACACAGCAGAAGAGACTAAAAAAGCAAACAACATTACAATGCATGCGCAAAACAACATATTTACACATATACACACATATATACTAGGCCTGGGCGGTTTCGTTCGTTAATTTTGTAATTCGTTAAATATTCGTTATTTTTAACAATTACAAAACGATTACAAAACTTATTTTCAAACCCGGAAGTGTTTTTAAATATCAAAACGGCATCCTCCATCTTTTTTACGAGCTTCCGCCCGTTTCGGAAATGACGTTTTAGGGATGGAGGATGCTGGGTGCGACGGGAGCCAATCCGGCGCTCCCAAGCACCGTGGCTCATTGTGATTGGGCGGGCTGCCCTTTAAAAGCGGCTCCGCGTGGCCGCATTGCTCATTGCTGGGGAAGGCGAGGAGACGGGAGGTTCGGGAGGGAGGCTTGGCTTGCTTGCATTCATTCATTGCTTGCATTCATTCCCTGGGCTGGGAGCAGCGGGGAGGCTTTGCCCTGTTTTCGCCCTACATTTTTAAATATTTCTGAAAAAATTTCTTTTATTCTTCAAAAAATTCAAAAAATATTCTAAAAAAAGAAAAAAACTTGTGTGCCTGTGTGTGTGCGTTTGTCCCTGTCCTGTGGCTGTGTTCGCTCCACAACAGGGCAAGCATTTTGTTAATTTTCCATTTTTAAATATTTCTGAAAAATATATTTCTTTTATTCTTCAAAAAAATTCAAAAAATATTCTAAAAAAAGAAAAAAACTTGTGTGCCTGTGTGTGTGTTTGTCCCTGTACTGTGGCTGTGTTCGCTCCACAACAGGGCAAGCATTTTGTTAATTTTCCATTTTTAAATATTTCTGAAAAATATATTTCTTTTATTCTTCAAAAAATTCAAAAAATATTCTAAAAAAAGAAAAGAAACTTGTGTGCCTGTGTGTGTGTTCGCTGTCCTGTGGCTGTGTTCGCTCCACAACAGGGCAAGCATTTTGTTAATTTTCCATTTTTAAATATTTCTGAAAAATATATTTCTTTTATTCTTCAAAAAATTCAAAAAATATTCTAAAAAAAGAAAAGAAACTTGTGTGCCTGTGTGTGCGTTTGTCCCTGTCCTGTGGCTGTGTTCGCTCCACAACAGGGCAAGCATTTTGTTAATTTTCCATAATATTTCTGAAAAATATTTCTTTTATTCTTAAAAAAATTCAAAAAATATTCTAAAAAAAGAAAAGACCCTTGTGTGCCTGTGTGTGTGAGTTTGTCCCTGTCCTGTGGCTGTGCTCGCTCCACAACAGGGCAAGCATTGTTAATTTTCCATTTTTAAATATTTCTGAAAAATATTTCTTTTATTCTTCAAAAAATTCAAAAAATATTCTAAAAAAAGAAAAGAAACTTGTGTGCCTGTGTGTGCGTTTGTCCCTGTCCTGTGGCTGTGTTCGCTCCACAACAGGGCAAGCATTTTGTTAATTTTCCATTTTTAAATATTTCTGAAAAATATATTTCTTTTATTCTTCAAAAAAATCAAAAAATATTCTAAAAAAAGAAAAGAAACTTGTGTGCCTGTGTGTGCGTTTGTCCCTGTCCTGTGGCTGTGTTCGCTCCACAACAGGGCAAGCATTTTGTTAATTTTCCATTTTTAAATATTTCTGAAAAATATATTTCTTTTATTCTTCAAAAAATTCAAAAAATATTCTAAAAAAAGAAAAGAAACTTGTGTGCCTGTGTGTGTGTTTGTCCCTGTCCTGTGGCTGTGTTCGCTCCACAACAGGGCAAGCATTTTGTTAATTTTCCATTTTTAAATATTTCTGAAAAATATTTCTTTTATTCTTCAAAAAATTCAAAAAATATTCTAAAAAAAGAAAAGAAACTTGTGTGCCTGTGTGTGTGCGTTTGTCCCTGTCCTGTGGCTGTGTTCGCTCCACAACAGGGCAAGCATTTTGTTAATTTTCCATTTTTAAATATTTCTGAAAAATATATTTCTTTTATTCTTCAAAAAATTCAAAAAATATTCTAAAAAAAAGAAAAGAAACTTGTGTGCCTGTGTGTGCGTTTGTCCCTGTCCTGTGGCTGTGTTCGCTCCACAACAGGGCAAGCATTTTGTTAATTTTCCATTTTTAAATATTTCTGAAAAATATATTTCTTTTATTCTTCAAAAAATTCAAAAAATATTCTAAAAAAAGAAAAGAAACTTGTGTGCCTGTGTGTGCGTTTGTCCCTGTCCTGTGGCTGTGTTCGCTCCACAACAGGGCAAGCATTTTGTTAATTTTCCATTTTTAAATATTTCTGAAAAATATATTTCTTTTATTCTTCAAAAAATTCAAAAAATATTCTAAAAAAAGAAAAGAAACTTGTGTGCCTGTGTGTGTGCGTTTGTCCCTGTCCTGTGGCTGTGTTCGCTCCACAACAGGGCAAGCATTTTGTTAATTTTCCATTTTTAAATATTTTTGAAAAATACCTTTCTTTTATTCTTAAAAAAAATCAAAAAATATTCTAAAAAAAGGAAAGAAACTTGTGTGCCTGTGTGTGCGTTTGTCCCTGTCCTGTGGCTGTGTTCGCTCCACAACAGGGCAAGCATTTTGTTAATTTTCCATTTTTAAATATTTCTGAAAAATATATTTCTTTTATTCTTCAAAAAATTCAAAAAATATTCTAAAAAAAGAAAAGAAACTTGTGTGCCTGTGTGTGTGCGTTTGTCCCTGTCCTGTGGCTGTGTTCGCTCCACAACAGGGCAAGCATTTTGTTAATTTTCCATTTTTAAATATTTCTGAAAAATATATTTCTTTTATTCTTCAAAAAATGCAAAAAATATTCTAAAAAAAGAAAAGAAACTTGTGTGCCTGTGTGTGTGTGTTTGTCCCTGTCCTGTGGCTGTGTTCGCTCCACAACAGGGCAAGCATTTTGTTAATTTTCCATTTTTAAATATTTCTGAAAAATATATTTCTTTTATTCTTCAAAAAATTCAAAAAATATTCTAAAAAAAGAAAAGAAACTTGTGTGCCTGTGTGTGTGTTTGTCCCTGTCCTGTGGCTGTGTTCGCTCCACAACAGGGCAAGCATTTTGTTAATTTTCCATTTTTAAATATTTCTGAAAAATATATTTCTTTTATTCTTCAAAAAATTCAAAAAATATTCTAAAAAAAGAAAAGAAACTTGTGTGCCTGTGTGTGCGTTTGTCCCTGTCCTGTGGCTGTGTTCGCTCCACAACAGGGCAAGCATTTTGTTAATTTTCCATTTTTAAATATTTCTGAAAAATATATTTCTTTTATTCTTCAAAAAATGCAAAAAATATTCTAAAAAAAGAAAAGAAACTTGTGTGCCTGTGTGTGTGTTTGTCCCTGTCCTGTGGCTGTGTTCGCTCCACAACAGGGCAAGCATTTTGTTAATTTTCCATTTTTAAATATTTCTGAAAAATATATTTCTTTTATTCTTCAAAAAATTCTAAAAATATTCTAAAAAAAGATAAGAAACTTGTGTGCCTGTGTGTGTGTGTTTGTCGATTCGTATTTAATAACGAAGTTCGGAAGTCGTTTTTGCGCATGCGCAAATCGCGTCCGCCATCTTAACGAATCGATTCGTTAATGATAACGAAATTTCGTAAATACCGAACTTTTTTAAAGGAAAATTTTGTAATTCTTTTAAATAACGAAACGCAAAAAAAAACCCAAAAACGAATCGATTTTAGAAACAAATTTTGGCATTGTTACCCAGGCCTAATAGATACATATACACACACACAAAATACATATACACAGACTGGGCCACAGCAACGCGTGGCAGGGGACAGCTAGTTCAGAATAAATCTAGAGGAGTTGTCTGGTTTCAATCCCTCATTTATATGGAGGAGATGGGTTGAAACCAGACAACTCCTCCAGATGTCACTGGACTGTAAGTCTCAGCAAGCATAGCCTATGGTGGGGAATAAAGTTAGTTGCAGCTCAACATCATCTGGAAGGACACATGACTCTCACAACTCATATAACAAGTAAAAGTGCACCATACTGAGTAAGGCAAATACATATATATTACTTACAAAATATAGTCTTGAATCATCCAGTCTTCTAGAACATGTTGTTTTGGAACAGCTGCCACCTCAACCTATGAAGAAATATCAGATGCCTTAGCTGAACCAATTCAACTGTGCAGTAACAAGTTTTGGACAAAAACAACTGTTCACATGTTTGTGGAAATCCTGTCAGGTCCTAAGCTGATTTTATACACTTGATATGCCTCGGACATTTCTAAACATCTTCTCTGAAAGAAAACAAAGCGCAAGAACTAACTGAACTTTCATCATTATTCAGGCTTTGACAGCAGCCTTGGACTCAAGGAAAAGGAGGGTTAACAAACATTGGTGGGTGTGGGGAGAAATCTGAGGCTCCTCTTTTCTTTTCTTTTAAGTAATAATTTACAAAGCTGGGTTGTTGTAGGTTTTTCAGGCTATATGGCCATGTTCTAGAGGCATTCTCTCCTGACGTTTCGCCTGCATCTATGGCAAGCATCCTCAGAGGTAGTGAGGTCTCTTGGAATTAGGAAAAAGGGTTTATATATCTGGCACATCTAATCACCTCTCAAAAAAAGATTGCCCCAGGCACTGCCAGGCCATCAAATGCTAATCAAGGTGGTCAGTTGAAACAATCACACCTAGCTCCAGCAGACAAGAGTCCTTTGTCCCACCCTGGTCTTTCCACAGATATATAAACCCATTTTCCTAGTTCCAACAGACCTCACTACCTCTGAGGATGCTTGCCATAGATGCAGGCGAAACGTCAGGAGAGAATGCCTCTAGACCATGGCCATATAGCCCGAAAACAACCCAGTGATTTCCGGCCATGAAAGCCTTCGACAATACAATTTACAAAGCTCTTTAAAAATTCACTCCATAAGGATGATACATTTGTTAGCAATATTTTCCCATAACTTTGAGTTTCTTAATTTCCGGATCTCTCCAAACGCCAATGAGTACATGTTGACCTTTAAGCTTTGAAATTTAAAACTCAGGATTTGAGAGCCAGCAAAGTGTAGTGGTTTGAGTGTTGAACTAAGGCTGGATCCATACTTCCCTTTATCCCAGCATCTGATCCCAGATTATCTGGCAGCATAGACACATATAATCCAGTTCAAATGAGATAATACGGGATCAGATCCTGGGATACAAGGCAGAAACAGAAATTGCAGATAAACCAAGAAGCGACCGGCCAACAACATCGATCACAGATGCAAATCAAGAACGTGCTGATGAATTGATTCGAGGCCAATAGTGAAAGGACCAAGGCAGTGACATCTCCAGCTCATCCCTTGTTTGGGTATCAGCCAGCACGTCAACAACTTAAATCAAGAAATAGTTTTCTAAGATCTACAGAGACACTCGCTGGAACACCTCAGCAAGCGAGAGTCCAAAAGTGGCAGGCTCAAACCCAGCACCTCAATCCATGGGTGATACCAGATGAGAGACTCCCCCTGGGCACACAGAAGACTGGGCGACTTGGAAGGCGCTGAACAGACTGCACTCTGGCACCACGAGATGCAGAGCCAATCTTAAGAAATAGGGCCACAAAGTGGAATCCACAACATGCGAGTGTGGAGAAGAGCAAACCACTGACCACCTGCTGCAATGCAACCTGAGCCCTGCCACATGCACAATGGAGGACCTTCTTGCGGCAACACCAGAGGCACTCCAAGTGGCCAGATACTGGTCAAAGGACATTTAATCAACTATCAAGTTTGCAAAATTTGTGGTTTTTTATCTGTTTGTTTGTTTTGTTTTGTGGCATGGTTACTGCTGACACGATAAATAAATAAATAAATAAATTGATTCGAGGAGGCAGGCACGTTACAGTTCAGACTGTTGCTGATACATTGAACACACAGGGTGTTATTCTTGTTGATTTTATGCAATACGGTGCCACAATCAACAGCAAAACTTATGTAACCACAATAAAGAAACTTAAGTAGGCAATAAGAAAGAAGAGACCACTAAAAGATGTTTGTTCCATCAAGCTTCATCCCTACAATGCATGCCCACACATGTCATTTTTCACAACCCAGGCGATTGCACAAATGGGCTGGTCAGTAGTGCCTCATCTACCCTACAGCCCTGATTTGACCCCTTCTACCTGTTTGGATCTCGGAAAGACAACCTAGGTGGTTTCAGTTTCAATTACTTGAATGATGTTAAAACAGCTTTAAAATCACCGGGATTGTGGCGCAGCTGGCTGAGTGTCAGCTGCATTAAGATCACTCTAACCAAAAGGTCATGAGTTCGAAGCCAGCCCGAGTTGGAGTGGGTTTCCAACCAATTGTGTGTAGCCTGTTGTCGACCTTTGCAACCCGAAAGACAGTTGCATCTGTCAAGTAGGAAAATAAGTACCACCTTAAAGTGTGGGGAGGCTAAATTAACTGATTTATGAGGCCATAAAGAAGACTCCAGCAAAGCATTCCAGTGGGGAAGCATGCGGGGAATGCGGAGGTGCTTCATCAGCGTCGCAGATGGACGATGAAAGCGACAGCTCCCCTGGCGGCCAGAAAAAAGTTAAATAGCCTCTGTGTATGTCTGTATATCAAAAATTGGCATTGAATGTTTGTCATATATGTGTACACTGTAATCCGCTCTGAGTCCTCTGCGGGGTGAGAAGAGCGGAATATAAAAGCTGCAAATAAATAAATAAATAAATCATAGGTCAGGAAGCAAAACCCTGAATTTTTCCAAAATGGTTTTGATGCCTGGGTTAAACGATGATGCAAACATATACAAATTGTTGGTGACTATGTTGAACCATATTTTTGCATTCAGGCTATGATCTGCAGCAACTTCAGATGCTGTTATATGTTCATTCATTATGTTTTTATGACACAGGAGTCAAAACTTTTTGACCCACCCTCGTATGAGTCTATACTGCCATATAATCCAATGCAAAGCAGATAATTTGTTATTTATTATTTATTTACAGCTTTTATATTCCACCCTTCTCACCCCGCAGGGACTCAGGGCGGATTACAGTGTACACATATATGGCAAACATTCAATGCCAATTTTTGACATACAAACATATACAGACATACACAGAGGCTATTTAACTTTTTCTGGCCGCCAGGGAGCTGTCGCTTTCATCGTCCATCTGCGACGCTGATGAAGCACTTCCGCATTCCCCGCATGCTTCCCCGCTGGAATGCTTTGCTGGAGTCTTCTTTATGGCCTCATAAATCAGTTAATTTAGCCTCCCCACACTTTTTTTAAGGTGGTACCTTATTTTCCTACTTGACAGATGCAACTGTCTTTCGGGTTGCAAAGGTCGACAACAGGCTACACACAATTGGTTGGAAACCCACTCCAACCCAGGCTGGCTTCGAACTCATGACCTTTTGGTCAGAGTGATCTTAATGCAGCTGACACTCAGCCAGCTGCGCCACAATCCCGGTGCTTTATGGTGTCACAAAACACCTCCCTTGCTTTTAGCAGTATCTAATTTCTCTAATCACAGCTAATGCTGTTTTCAAATTACTTAGGTAAACAATGAGCTGGGGCTGACAGTTGGCAGCACATGCCAACCCGGTGCTTCGAACTTGCAACCTTTTGGTTAATAGATCTTATAATTGCTGACGCCACACGCCACAATCCCGGTGCATAATCCATAATCTGGATTCAGAAACTGGATTATATGTCGGTGTAGATGGAGGTCAAAGGTACTACTATTGTGTGCTTTTTAAAAGTAAGTCACTGTATTGGAATACAAAAAAAATCATTCCAAATTTCTCCTTAAATCAAGTTGCCAGTCAACACCTTTAGCCCATGTTTACATGGGCCAAATAAAATGTACTCACTCTGAAACCAATGCAAGAAATCCACACGACATATGGCTAGTTGCACAGCAAAAGCACTGCTTCCAGCTGTTAACCTGGCACAAGATACACAGGTTACCCCAGGAAACACTGGAGTGAGTGCCGGTGGTTTTGACATGTGGGCTGTTGGACGTGGCCAGTGTCCACGTGACAAAAAGACCTGCATGGCTGGGTGCCCAGTTGTGATCTCACCAAAAGCAACATGACCAGCAAGAATATGCCAGGGAGCTGGTTCTAGCCAGTGAAACAGTAGTGGCAGTCACTGGTACCAATGCACTGACGCCCAGTAACTGTCTAAACAGCAAAATGGCTTTGGGATGCCCCTGCAGTGTGTCCGGGGCAGCTACTCTGGAACATTTCCCCTGGTGCAAATGCAGGTTTCATAAGCTATATTCTTATATGTCACAATTCATGGTGGTTCCTTTTAGAGTCTCTTCTTGTCATACTAGGTAATCCATAAATCTGTCATCTGTGTACCTTTTGATAAAATTAAGCAACTTTTGTAACAAATGCTTCCTGAACTCCACACACATCACACTGGCAAACTTGTTTTAAAACGGCACACATATCTCAACTGTATATTACATTATGTAACACGATTTTTGTTCCCGGGTTATATATGTCATTTCCCTAATTCATTCTATCATAAAAACAAGGGGAAAGTTTATTAAACTGCAAAAACTGTTTTGTTTTGGCTTTTTGTGGAACATCCCGCAGCACATTTTGCTGTAATTTTTCAATGAGTATAGGGCAGTGGTTCTCAACCTTCCGAATGCCGTGACCCCTTAATACAGTCCCTCATGTTGTGGTGACCCCCAACCATAATATTGTTTTCATTGCTACTTCATAACAGTCATTTTCCTACTGTTATAAATCATAATGTAAATATCAGATATGCAAGATGTATTTTCATTCACTGGAACAAACTGGGCACAAATACCCAATGCAACCACATGTAAATGCTAGTGGGGTTGGGGGAGGATTGATTTTGTAATTTGGGAGTTGTAGTTGCTGGGATTTATAGTTCACCTATAATCAAAGAGCATTCTGAACTCCACCAGCGATGGATTTGAAACTAATTGGCCACACAGAACTCCCATGACCAACTGAAAACACTGGAAGGGCTTAGTGGGTATTGACCTTGAGTTTGAGCGTTGTAGTTCACCTATATCCAGAGAGCACTGTGGACTCACACAATGGTGGATCTGGACCAAACTTGGCACTAATACTCAATATGCGCAAATGTGAACACTGGTGGAGCCTGGGGAAAATAGACATTGACTTTTGGGAGTTGGAGTTGCTGGGATTTATAGTTCATTACAATCAAAGAACTCCACCAATAATAGAATTGGCTCAAACTTCCCACATGGAAGTTCCCATACTGTGTTTTCTGCTGGTCTTTGGTGACCCCTTTGACACCCCTTTGTGACCCCCTCAGGGGTCCCGACCCCCAGGTTGCGAAACACTGGTATAGAGTCTCAACCAATTCAACTTAGTTTGTAGCAGCCACAAAAATGAAGTTTCCGGAGTATAATAGCTACTTTTAAAATAAGTAGTAGTAGTAATAGTAATTTTATTGATTAGCCCTTAGGCAATATCACAATATCAAACAAAACAACAAGGCATGATAAGACTTGATTGCAATCTATGTAGTAAGTTAAATAACACATTTATAACAATACAGTGATAAGATATGATAAAACTGATAAAACTGAGTATGTACATCATATTTCCTTATCACCCATACAATTCAGACGTATTGTTTTGCTTAAATACAGAGCTGTTTTATATGTTATTTTTTGGTCTTGGCCACACATAAAATATGTTGTTCTGATGTGAGATTCCCAATACATTGTCCGTTTGATATATGGAGCAAGGTAGAAGTTTCTCACCTTCTGATACAATTTACAATTAAATAATATGTGTGCTATATCCTCAATTTCAGGTGCAAAGTAAGTACCGCACAATTAAACAACAAATAACACTTTCAAACCAGGAACATATTTTTTTTCAAATTTTGTTCTACAGTGTTATAATCTCTGTTCCCAAACCGGTTCAGAACAATTACTTATGCCACACAATACACTGTTTCAGGTATCATGAGTTAGTCATCTCCCCTAAAGAGCACCTGATCTGAAGATAAAAGCGTTTTCATTCACTGTGGTTTAGAAAGTCAATATCCAAACTTTTGTGCAGAAAAACAAAGAGTTCTTGATACTCACAGTTCTATCTGGCTTGAATGAAAAAAACAGACAGACAGAAAGGACAGCCCAAACATCAGTGAATACTAAGAGTACATTGATTCTACAAAAATGGGAATTATATTGTAAATATTTCCCAATATGGTAGCCACCTCCTATATTAGACTATAACAGTGGTTCTCAACCTTCCTAATGCCGCGACCCCTTAGTACAGGTCCTCATGTTGTGGTGACCCCCCAACCATAACGTTATTTTCATTGCTACTTCATAACTGTAAATTTGCTATTGTTATGAATTGTAATGTAAATAAATATCTGATATGCAGGATGTATTTTCAGTCACTGGACCAAATTCGGCACAAATACCTGATATGCCCAAATTTGAATACTGGTGGGATTAGGGATGATTGATTTTGTCATTTGGTAATGCTGGAGTTGCTGGGATTGATAGTTCACCTACAATCAAAGAGCCTTCTGAACTCCACCAATGATGGAATTGAATCAAACTTGGCACACAGAATTCCCATGACCAAGATAAAATACTGGGAAGGTCTGGTAGACATTGACCTTGGGTTTTTGGAGTTGTAGTTCACCTACATCCAGAGAACACTATGGACTCAAGCAATGATGGATCTGGATCAAACCTGGCACAAATACTCAATATGCCCAAATGTGAACACTGGTAGAAATTGGAGAAAATAGACCTTGCCATTTGGGAGTTGTAGTTGTTGGGATTTATAGTTCACCCACAATGAAATAGCATTCTGAACCCCACCGATAGAATTGGACCAAACTTTCCACACAGAACCCCCATGACCAACAGAAAATACTATGTTGTTGATGGTCTTTGGTGACCCCTCTGACACCCCTTTGCAACCCCCACAGGGGTCCCGACCCCCACGTTGAGAAACACTGGACTATAACAACCCATAATTCCTGACCAGCATGATCAAAAGCAGTTGCAATCCAACACATCCAGAGGGTAGTTATTTTGGAATAAATAAGTTATGCACTACTGCTCTTTGATGTCATTATGGTCTCTCACATGTGAACAATTACCACTGATCTACAGATAACAACAAAAGAGTTTTGTATTCTCATAAAGAGAATGTGGTAATATGATAGCTACATAAAAGGCATTTCCCTTAACACACGCGAGGCAGTTGATAGCATCCTTCCTGTATGTGGTCAAATTGAGAAGGTGCAAAATATTGCAAAATTGCTGGAGAATGTAGCTTCAAAATAAAGTTGACATCCACAAATACATACTGAACTACAGGCTGTCACAAAACAGTATGCTTTTCAGACTCAACATACATAAACAGTTCACTTCTCAGGTGACTCAAAGACCATCTGAGGATAACTTACATATGGTGAAATCTTTGTAGTGGAATTTTTACAATAAGGTTGGGGCATGCTTGCTTGCGTTTCCAGTATGACATCTTGGAGGTAGAAGACATAACAACATCATTTCTCAAGCCATCTGATTAATGATATCCAACTTTAAATTCACATACACCATCCATATGTTTATTTCTTGTTCTTCATTAATCAGATAATAAAAGAGGAAATGCTATATATAAGGGGTGAAAATGAGGGACAGGGCCTTCTCGGTGGTGGCCCCCCGCCTGTGGAACGTGCTTCCAAATGAGATACGGTCAACCCCATCCCTCCTGGCTATCAGGAAGAAAGTAAAATCATGGTTGTGGGACCTGGCCTTCGGTCAGCAGACATAAAGCAGCACTTTGGTTGAAATGGAGCGGAAAGATGATTGACATGAGGATACGTTTTATTGGTAATTAAGATTTTATACTGTTTAATTAATGGCTTATGTATTTTATGTATTTTAATGATTTGATGGTTTTTGTTCAATGGTTATTGTATTAATTGTTCATGTAACGGCATCGAATTGCTGCCTATCAGGCCCATAGTCAGGATTTTGATTCGGGAGGTGGGGGGGCTGAGTTTGGTTCGGGGGGGGGGCTGAGTCTGAGTGAAAGAGGGTCTACCCTAGCAAACCTTTTGAATCGTTACCCCAATACACCCATGCATATGGGATATATTGAACATGGTGATCAGATCATAATATGAATAAACATAACAGTTTAAATAATGTACCAGTAAGGCCTTCTTGCGGACCACCATGAGAATTTCGGGGGGGGGGGCTGAAGCTCCCCAAGCCCCCCCCCCTCCCCCTACTACATGCCTACTACCTATGTAAGCCGTCCTGAGTCCCCCTTTCGGGGTAGAGAAGAGACGGGATACAAATACCAGAAATAAATAAATACACTGCCAAGCTTCTTCTACCAGGGATGCTCTTAGAGAGAGGAACAAGAAATCAATATGTAGAATCTAACAGTATGCAATATGTTAGATTCTGGATCTTGATATTAGAAACACAGATGATAGTTCTGCTGCTGTGTTCAGCCAAGTACTGAAACAGAAGAATGGAGCTTCTCTCTTCCTGAAACCACCTGCATGAGAGTAGATCCAGATAAGGATTATGTCTTGCAGGTGCCATGCCTCAAGCATGAGATTTCATTGGAGTCAAGCCAATGCAGTCTTCTATTAGCAACCCTTCCCTTTCCTACAGATGTTGGTATCCACGAATGGTGCGGGAATAAAACCCCATTGCTACCAAGGGCTCTATGGATTTTCGCTCCTCCAGCTTTCTATAGTGGCCCCTAATACAAAATACATTTACACAAATGACCAGCCACTGCCAGAAGGGACAGAGAGTTTCATCTATGCTGATCATGCCATTACTGCTCAAGCAGGGAGCTTTGAGATGGTTGAACAGAAGCTCTCCGAAGCTCTAGGTGCTCTTACTGCCTATTACAGGGAAAACCAGCTGATCCCTAATCCATCTAAAACAGACATGTGCCTTTCACCTTAAGAACAGACAAGCATCCCGAGCTCTGAGGATCACCTGGGAAGGAATCCCACTGGAGCATTGCAGCACACCCAAATACCTGGGAGTCACTCTGGACCGTGCTCTGACCTACAAGAAGCACTGCCTGAACATCAAGCAAAAAGTGGGCGCTAGAAACAATATCATACGAAAAGCTGACTGGCACAACCTGGGGATCACAACCAGACACAATGAAGACATCTGCCCTTGCGCTATGCTACTCTGCTAAAGTCTGCATGCCCAGTGTGGAACACATCTCACCACACTAAAACAGTGGATGTGGCTCTTAATGAGACATGCCGCATTATCACGGGGTGTCTGCGCCCTACACCACTGGAGAAATTACACTGCTTAGCCGGTATTGCACCACCTGACATCCGCCGGGAAATAGCAGCCAATAGTGAAAGGACCAAGGCAGAGACATCTCCAGCTCATCCCCTGTTTGGGTATCAGCCAGCACGTCAATGACTTAAATCAAGAAATAGTTTTCTTAGATCTACAGAGACACTCGCTGGAACACCTCAGCAAGCGAGAGTCCAAAAGTGGCAGGCTCAAACCCAGCACCTCAATCATGGGTGATACCAGATGAGAGACTCCCCCTGGGCACACAGAAGACTGGGCGACTTGGAAGGCACTGAACAGACTGCGCTCTGGCACCACGAGATGCAGAGCCAACCTTCAGAAATGGGGCTACAAAGTGGAATCCTCGACATGCGAGTGTGAGAAGAGCAAACCACTGACCACCTGCTGCAATGCAACCTGAGCCCTGCCACATGCACAATGGAGGACCTTCTTGCGGCAACACCAGAGGCACTCCAAGTGGCCAGATACTGGTCAAAGGACATTTAATCAACTACCAAGTTTGCAAAATTTGTGCTTTTTTTATCTGTTTGTTTGTTTTGTTCTGTTAGAAATGTAATACAATGGTATGGTTGCTGATGACACGATAAATATATATATACAAAATGAGAACCCAATGCAATTGCAGAAACAAAGGGCAGCTGAAAAGAATCTACGCTATCAAGTTTCTCCTAGAGGGGAGACTGGTGGAGAGAGGACCAAGAGAAAAACATGAAGCTCTTACCCTGTGTTTCTAAACTTTTCAAATACGGACAACAACCCCACTGCCGCACACAAAGCCAAGTTTACAGCAGAAGAGCACGTCTCTCTACCTGAAACTACCCAAAGAGATAAGGCTTACTGCAGGTGTCACAATGCCTTAAGCATAGAACTTTACTGGGGCCAGGTCAACGGCATCTCCCATTAGCATTATCTCTGTTTTCCCATGGTTTCTGTATCCACAAATCATCCTGGAACCAAACCCAAGGGCGCGCAGATCCAAGTAATGTGGCCTTTTGCAGTTGACAGATCGTGATTTTGTCAATGTTTATTGTTTCCAAATGCCGGATGAGATCGCGTGGCACCCAGTGTGCCGATGACCACTGGGACCACCTGTATGGTTTATGCAGTTTAATGTATTATCGAAGGCTTTCATGGCCGGAATCACTGGGTTGTTGTAGGTTTTTTCGGGCTATATGGCCATGTTCTCGAGGCATTCTCTCCTGACGTTTTGCCTGCACCTATGGCAAGCATCCTCAGAGGTAGTTAGGTCTGTTGGAACTGAGGATGCTTGCCACAGATGCAAGCACTCAAGTCACTTCTGACACGACAAAATAAAAAATAGGTTCTTGTGGGTTTTTTCGGGCTATATGGCCATGTTCTAGAGGCATTTCTCCTGATGTTTCACCTGCATCCACTACCTCCTCACTACCTCTGAGGATGCTTGCCATAGATGCAGGCGAAACGTCAGGAGAAATGGCTCTAGAACATGGCCATATAGCCCGAAAAAACCCACAAGAACTGAGTGATTCCAGCCATGAAAGCCTTCGACAATACATTAAAATAAATGTATTTCCTCAAGGTTTCTTTTCCCCCTTTTTAATGGGCATGTGTGTATCTCTAGACACAGTGGTGGGGACCCCTGAGGGGGTCGCGAAGGGGGTGTCAGAGGGGTCGCCAAAGACCATCAGAAAACACAGTATTTTCTGTTGGTCATGGGGGTTCTGTGTGGGAAGTTTGGCCCAATTCTATCATTGGTGGGGTTCATAAATCCCAGCAACTACAACTCTCAAATGCCTAGGTCTATTTTCCCCAAACTCGACCAGTATTCAGATTTGGGCATATTGAGTATTTGTGCCAAGTTTGGTCCAGATCCATCATTGTTTGAGTCCACAGTGCTCTCTGGATGTAGGTGAACTACAACTCCAAAACTCAAGGTCATGCCCACCAAATACTTCTAGTGTTTTCTGTGGTCATGGGAGTTCTGTGTGCCAAGCTTGGTTCAATTCCATCATTGGTGGAGTTCAGAATGCTCTTTGATTGTAGGTGAACTATAAATCCCAGCAATTACAACTCCCAAATGACAAAATCAAGTTTTTTGCCACCCCCCACCTCACCAGTATTCAAATTTGGGTGTATTGAGTATTTGTGCCAAATTTGGTCCAGTGAATGAAAATACATCCTGCATATCAGATATTTACATTACAATTCATAATAGTAGCAAAATTACAGTTATGAAGTTAGCAACGAAAACAATGTTATGGTTGGGGGTCACCATAACATGAGGAACTGTATCGACGGGTCGCGGCATTAGGAGGGTTGGAAACACTTATCTAATCCAAGTTGTGCCAAAGAAACCATGGAACAGGAGCAAAGAGAAGAAACTGTGTCATTGTTAGACTTTGGACTTTATACGAACAAGACTGTTTCTGATGACCAAGTGAAAGCTCAATTAGTGCAAAATCCACAGACTCCATTGCCAGGATATGTATTTCCTGTGGATAAGAAGAGGCATCTAAGATTTCAACCCAAATGGTTCAGCAGATTTCCCTGGTTAGCCTACTCATTTCATGTACAAGGTGTGCTCTATAAGTACGGTGTAGTGTTTGGAGGAGAAGTTAGGGGTAAAGGTGGTCATCAGAAGCTTGGTGCATTGGTTGCTAAACCATTTGTGTGATGGAAAGATACAATCCTCCTCATGTGAAAGGACCAAGGCAGTGACATCTCCCGCCCATCCCCTCTTTGGGTATCAGCCACCTCTCCACCAAAGTCAACATCGACACCAAAATACAACACTGCCTGAGCTCTGCGAGTGCAGCATTTTTCCGAATGAAGCAGAGAGTGTTTGAGGACTGGGACATCCGTAGGGATACCAAGGTGCTTGTTTATAAAGCTATTGTCCTCCCAACCCTGCTATATGCCTGCGAAACGTGGACTGTCTACAGACGTCACATGCAACTCCTGGAACGATTCCATCAGCGCTGCCTGGAAAATCCTGCAAATCTCTTGGGAAGACAAGTGGACAAATGTCAGCGTGCTGGAAGAAGCAAAGACCACCAGCATTGAAGCAATGGTCCTCTGCCATCAACTCCGCTGGACCGGCGATGTTGTCCGGATGCCTGACCGCCGTCTCCCAAAGCAGCTTGGGTGTATTCTTGAACTCGTCGCTGAGCCTGAAACCCCAGGTTTCAGCAGTGACCAGGGGAGCATTCGCACAGTTGAGACTTGCGTGTCAGCTGCACCTGTACCTTGGGAAGTCTGACTTGGCTACGGTAGTCCACGCTCTGGTTACATCCCATATAGACTACTGCAACGCTCTCTACGTGGGGTTGCCTTTGAAGACTGTTCGGAAGCTTCAAATGGTCCAGCGTTCAGCAGCCAGGTTGCTAACAGGAGCGGCACTCAGGGAGCATACTACTCCTCTGTTGTGCCAGCTCCACTGGCTGCCAGTTTGCTACTGGGCACAATTCAAAGTGCTGGCGTTAGCCTATAAAGCCCTAAACGGTTCTGGCCCTACTTACCTCTCCGAACGCATCTCCTCCTATGAACCGGCTAGGACACTAAGATCATCTGGGGAGGCCCTGCTCTCTGTCCTGCTTGCATCACAGGTGCGCTTGGCGGGGACCAGAGACAGGGCCTTCTCAGTGGTGGCCCCTCGGCTGTGGAATGCCCTGCCTGCAGATATCAGATCGGCCCCCTCCCTGCTGGCGTTTCGGAGGAAAGTGAAGACCTGGCTGTTCGAACAAGCATTTGATTAAACAGTGTAATTGAACACAGGAATACGGAATAATGGATGATGAGACTGGATTCTGATTTTACTGTTGAGGCGCTAATGATTGTTATACGGATGTTTAATGATTTATGTTACAATTGTTTTTAATTGCCCTATACTTGTCTCGTGATGTTCTGTATCGATGTTGAGTCGCCTGAGGGCTGAGAAAAGCGGTATATAAATAAATAAATAAATAATAAATTTACTGCGAACTCAAGAACGGAAAATGGAATGTTGGTGGACAGAAAAAGAGATTTAAAGACGGGCTCAAAGCCAACCTTAAAAACTCTGACATAGACACTGAGAACTGGGAAGCCCGGGCCCTTGAGCGCTCCAGCTGGAGGTCAGCTGTGACCAGCGGTGCTGCAGAATTTGAAGAGGTACGAATGGAGGGCGAAAGAGAGAAACGTGCCAAGAGGAAGGCGCATCAAGCCAACCCCGACCAAGAGTGCCTTCCACCTGGAAACCAATGCCCTCACTGCGGGAGAAGATGCAGGTCAAGAATATTTATTTATTTATTTATTTAAAAGTTTTGTATACCGACCTTCTCACCTCTTTTAAGGGACTCAGACCGGTTTCCAACCATAAAATCACAAACAGTCCTTAAAACAACATAATTCATATTACAATAACACATTAAAACAGCAAATATATTCAATAACTACAATGGTCAGACGTCATACTAAAATCGATTGTACATCATCTTCCATCCATATCTCAGGGTGTTGGCTCACTCATCGAATGCCTGTCTCCATAACCACGTCTTCACCTGTTTCCTGAATGTCAGGATAGAAGGGGCGGTTCTGATCTCCAGTGGGAGAGAGTTCCAGAGTCGCGGGGCCACCACTGAGAAGGCCCTGTCCCTCGTCCCCACCAGACGCACTTGCGAGGCCGGTGGGACCGAGAGCAGGGCCTCTCCAGACGATCTTAATAATCTTGATGGTTTGTAGGGGAGAATACATTCGGAGAGGTAAACAGGGCTCACCGAATAGGGCTCCACAGTCACCTACGGACCCACTGCCAGAACACTGATCCTGGAAGACTCCTCGGCCAACAAGGGATCGCCTAAGTAAAGTAAGTAAGTAAGTATCTCCTCGCGACCCACTCTCCAGGGGTCCCGACCCCCAGGTTGAGAAACACTGGGCTATAATACTGTTGAAGGCTTTCATGGCCGGAATCACTGGGTTGTTGTAGGTTTTGGCAAGCATCCTCAGAGGTAGTGACCTCACTACCTCTGAGGATGCTTGCCACAGATGCAGGCGAAACGTCAGGAGAGAATGCCTCTAGACCATGGCCATATAGCCCGAAAAAACCTACAACAACCCAGTGATTCTGGCCATGAAAGCCTTCCGACAATACCATTGACTGTGGAGCCCTCGGTGGCACAGTGGGTTAAACCCCTGTGCCGGCAGGACTGAAGACCGACAGGTTGCAAGTTCAAATCCGGGGAGAGGCGGATGAGCTCCCTCTATCAGCTCCAGCTCCTCATGCGGGGACATGAGAGAAGCCTCCCACAAGGATGATAAAACATCAAATCATCCGGGCGTCCCCTGGGCAACGTCCTTGCAGACGGCCAATTCTCTCACACCAGAAGTGACTTGCAGTTTCTCAAGTTGCTCCTGACACGACAAAAAACAAAAAAACAAAAACAAAACCCTAACATTATGAATCGCCATGTAAATAATGATCTACAGGATGTATTTTCATTCACTGGAGCAAATTTGGCACAAATTTGAATACTGGTGGGGTTGGCAGGGGGATTGAGTTTGTCATTTGGGAGTTATAGTTTCTGGGATTAACAGTTAACCTGCAAACAAAGAGCATTCAGAACCCCACCAACAATGGAATTGAACCAAAGTTGGCACACAGAACTCCCAATGACCAACAGAAAATACTGGAAGGGTTTGGTGGGCATTGACCTTGAGTTTGGGAGTTGTAGTTCGCCTACATCCAGAGAGCACTGTGGGCTCAAACAATGTTGGATCTGAACCAAACTTGGCACCGATACTCAATATGACCAAATATGAACACAGATGGAGTTTGGGGGAAATTTACCTTGACATTTGGGAGTTGTAGTTACTGGGATTTATAGTTCACCCACAATGAAATAGCATTCTGAACCCCATCAATGATAGAATTGGGCCAAACCTCCCACACAGAACCCCCATGTGGGCCACAGCAACGCGTGGCAGGGGATGGCTAGTGTCCACTAAACCCTTCCAGTATTTTCTGTTGGGCATGGGAGCTCAGTGTGCCAAGTTTGGTACAATTCCATTGTTACTGGACTTCAGAATACTCTTGATTGTAGATGAACTATAAACCCCAGCAACTCCAACTCCAACATGTCAAGTCTATTTTCCCCAAATTTCACCAGTGTTGACATGTGGGCATAGTTTGGTCCAGACCCATCATTGTTTTAGTCCACAGTGCTCTCTGGATGTAGGTGAACTACAATTCCCAAACTCAAGGACAATGCCCACCAAACCCTTTCAGTATTTTCTGTTGGTCATGAGAGTTCTGTGTGCCAATTCTATCATTGGTGGAGTTCAGAATGCTCTTTGATTGCAGATGAACTATAAATCCCAGTAACTACAACACCCAAATGATGGAATCAATCTCCTCCAATCCCACCAGTATGCGAATTTGGGCGTATCGGGTCTTTGTGCCAAATTTGGTCCAGTGAATGAAAATACACCCTGCATATCAGATATTTACATTATATCGTCGAAGGCTTTCATGGCTGGAATCACTAGGTTCTTGTGGGTTTTTCCGGGCTATATGGCCATGTTCTAGAGGCATTTCTCCTGACGTTTCGCCTGCATCTATGGCAAGCATCCTCAGAGGTGAGGTCACCTCTGAGGATGCTTGCCATAGATGCAGGCGAAACGTCAGGAGAAATGCCTCTAGGGGTAGGGAACCTTTGGCCCTCCAGCTGTGGTGGACTTCAACTCCCACAATTCCTTGAGGCTCGGCATTGGGCCAAGGTAAGCCTTTGGGGCGAATGCCGAGCCTCAAGGAATTGTGGGAGTTGAAGTCCACCACAGCTGGAGGGCCAAAGGTTCCCTACCCCTGCTCTAGAACATGGCCATATAGCCCGAAAAAACACACAAGAACTTATTTACATTATATGTCATAACAGTAGCAAAATGACAGTTGTTTGAGTCCACACTGCTCTCTGGATGTAGGTGAACTACAATTCCCAAACTCAAGGACAATGCCCACCAAACCCTTCCAGTAGTAAGGAAAATAATGTTATGGTTGGGGGTCACCACAACATGAGGAACTGTATTAAGGGGTCGCAGATTAGGAAGGTTGAGAACCACTGCCATAGACAGAGCAACAGAAGCAAATAGTGTGCATGCACTAGGGCTGGTGCAGCAGAGATGCAAAAGGTATTTTTTTGGAAATCCTCCTGTTCTTGCCTATGGTGAGTGGACTCATCCTCAATCCCTGGCTAGCTGGAGACAGAAGCAAGGCAAAGAGGGGCAAAGAGGGGGGTTCTTGGGGGGAGGGACTAGGCTGGTTGGGCATCCCTTCCAAGGCAACCCTCTCCCAACCTTGGGGGCTGAAGCCACCCTCCCAAGACCCTCTTCCCCGGCCAGAGTCGCCTCCTTCCTGGTTTACCTGCGGTGAGGGCAGCCAAGGCGCCGGGCTGAGGCTCCAAGAGGCTTCTCGCCTTCTCCCCGAGGAGCTTTATGGGCGGCAGGGCAAGGAGGGAGGGAGGGAGAAGGGGAGGGAGGGCGGTCAGTGGGCCAGGCAGCCCCGAGTGCCCCCTCCCTTGGAGCTTCGGGAGGAGGAGGAGAAGGAGGAAAGGCAGCCCATGGCTTTGGATCAGCGCGCAAGCCGGCGGCCGGCACAAACCGGTTGCAACTGAGCGAGAGTGCGGCGCCGTGCTGAGGTTTTTTTTTCTTCCTCGGGAAGGAAAAGGGAGGCGACGGCTGCTCTTGGCGCAAGAGCTCCCTTTGGGCTCCCCCTGCAGCCCGGAAAGAAGCAGAAGGGGTGCCTTCCCGGGAAAGAAAAGGACTGGGGGACAGCAAGAGACCCTCAGGAGGAAGGGAAACAACAGAATTGGGAGGGGAAGGTCTTCCCACCAAGCAAGCCTCTTTCGAATGTTACCACCTCATCAGATAGAGAAGGGAAAGCATGGGCCACCCTGCCTTTCAGAGTAGAGAATCGCCCCTCATATGTCCCAGGATCATCATAAATTGGGGCAAGTTCTTGCTGGTATGGGCATACCATACCTTGTCTCTCTCTCAAGATTATGGCAACCAGACTGATTGATAATTGGCAAATAGAATCATAGAGTTGGAAGAGACCTCATGGGCCATCCAGTCCAACCCCATTCTGCCAAGAAGCAGGAATATTGCATTCAAATCACCCCTGACAGATGGCCATCCCGCCTCTGTTTAAAACAGTGGTTCTCAACCTTCCTAATGCCACGACCCCTTAATACAGTTCCTCATGTTGTTGATTTAAGGTGCTGGTGCTATCCTACAAAGCCCTAAACGGTTCCGGCCCAAAATACCTTTCGGACCGCATCTTGGCCTATGAGCCCACGAGGACCTTGAGATCGTCTGGGGAGGCCCTTCTCTCGATCCCGCCTGCTTCACAGGCACGTCTGGCGGGGACGAGAGAAAGGGCCTTCTCGGTGGTGGCCCCCCGGCTGTGGAACGACCTCCCTGCTGACATCAGACAGCCTGAAGACCTGGCTATTTGAGAAGGCATTCAACTGAGCGCTACGGCAACTGGTAATTGACAACTGGAACGGAATACGGATTACGATATTGGTTATGATTCTATGATGTGACGGAGCAGATTATTTAGTGTAACTAGATTATAGTGTATTATTGTTGTATTGATTCCCTGTTTTGCCCTTTTTGTAAACTGTTTTTATATGTTGTGCACCGCCGCGAGTCGCCCTAGGGCTGAGAGCGGCGGTCAATAAATGCAGTAAATAAATAAATAAATAAATAATAAATGCCGAGCATCTCCTTCTCCCCCTCCCAAGTATTTATAGTTCGCCAATGGGCCGGACAATGGATTCTGCTGCTTCCTGACCCAGCGCACATAACTGGGTTCCTGTTTCCTCTTTGTGAACTCTCTGCTTTATGCACTGGACTATGGACTCTGCTACTACCCAACCCAGCGCCCATCACTGGGCTTCTGCCTTTTTCTTATTGACTCTCTGCTTCATGAACTGCAAGCAGCCTCAGTTTCCACGCACCTTTGCCAAAGGACTATGAGATCTCCAGTTTGCGTTATAATAAAGATCCAATATTGTAATAAACTTTTGCTGGGGATGGGGGGTGGGATTGTCTCATGAAATGTAAGATATACGAAATCTATGTAATGGAATATTGTATGAAATGTACTCTGGTCCCCCTCCCTGCTTCTCCTCTCTGACCCTTTGCCCCAAAAAGAATGTGACCCGAGGATTACTGTAACAGGGAGGAAATCCTTTGTCCTCCCGAAACGGTCCATATTTACATTTGCATGGGCCCGTGATTGATTCCTTCTCAAACTTACTTTCAGAGCAGACAGTAAGATGAGAGGAGGGTCAACAGAAACTTAGGAAGAACAGACTGATTGACTCATTTTTAGGTATTTTGTTGATCCCCCTTTTGAGGTCCAAATGCCACCGAAAGCTTCTTTTCATACTTCCTCCCAAATCCCATCACAGACCAGGAAACTTATTGTTCCCCTATCAGACACCCCGCCAGGTGAGGACAAAAGCCTCACATTCCCCTTAAGGCTGTCATTTCCTCAGTCTTTGTCAAGCTTCGTCCCACCTCCTGGCTGCCGATTGGTCCATCTTCAGAGGCGCTAGGAAGGCACTGATTGGCCTCCCAGAGGCAGCGGAGCCCGCTGATTGGTCCAGAGGCGAGGCATGCTGCCAAGCCTCCTCCCAGCTGTTCCGCGGCCAGCCAATCAGCACGAAGCCGGCTGACAGAGGGCGGGCGGGATTTTTGAAACTGTTTTCCTTTGTCTGTGTACTATAAAAATGCTTGGAAATTCTGTAAAACCATGCTTACAGTGGAATGATTCCTGTAATGCATCTGATCTCAGCTGAATCACAATAAACCTCGATTGCTGAAAAGAAACTTCTTCCACTTGGATGAGGCATTATTATTTATAATATTTTTACTCTTTGGATTGGCTCTCGCTGGCCTCACCAAGGGACCCAGAGCCCTTTAGGCGCGGTCCTCGGGTTTCTCTCTCTCTCAAGGAGACCCCGCTAAAAGCAGCTCGATATCAATGTCTCTACTGGTTTCTTCTGGATTGAGAGAAGAACCACCGCCTCCTCCTGAGGAAAATGTATAATCTCACAAAGGACTACCATCTCACCCGCCTCATAGGAAACCTGTTACAAAACAGGAGCTTTTTTGTTGAGTTCCAGGGTCAGAGAAGCAGATGGCGGAAACAGAAGAACGGCCTGCCTCAGGGGAGCGTGCTTGCCCCATCCATGTTCAACATCTACACAAATGACCAGCCACTGCCAGAAGGGACAGAGAGTTTCATCTACGCTGATGATTGTGCCATTACTGCTCAAGCAGGGAGCTTTGAGATGGTAGAACAGAAGCTTTGAAGCTCTAGGTGCTCTTACTGCCTATTACAGGGAAAACCAGCTGATCCCCAACCCATCTAAAACACAGACATGTGCCTTTCATCTCAAGAACAGAGAAGCATCCCGAGCTCTGAAGATCACCTTGGAAGGAATCCCACTGGAGCATTGCAGCGCACCCAAATACCTGGGAGTCACTCTGGACCGTGCTCTTACCTACAAGAAGCACTGCCTGAACATCAAGCAAAAAGTGGGTGCTAGAAACAATATCATACGAAAGCTGACTAGCACAACCTGGGGATCACAACCAGATACAGTGAAGACATCTGCCCTTGCGCTGTGCTACTCTGCTGCTGAGTATGCATGCCCAGTGTGGAACACATCTCACCACACTAAAACAGTGGATGTGGCTCTTAATGAGACATGCCGCATTATCACGGGGTGTCTGCGCCCTACGCCACTGGAGAAATTACACTGCTTAGCCGGTATTGCACCACCTGACATCCGCCGGGAAGTAGCAGCCAATAGTGAAAGGACCAAGGCAGAGACATCTCCAGCTCATCCCCTGTTTGGGTATCAGCCAGCACGCCAACGACTTAAATCTAGACATAGTTTTCTAAGATCTACAGAGACACTCGCTGGAACACCTCAGCAAGCGAGAGTCCAAAAGTGGCAGGCTCAAACCCAGAACCTCAACCAATGGCTGATACCAAATGAGAGACTCCCTCCTGGGCACACAGAAGACTGGGCGACTTGGAAGGCATTGAACAGACTGCGCTCTGGCACCACAAGATGCAGAGCCAACCTTCAGAAATGGGGCTACAAAGTAGAATCCTCGACATGCGAGTGTGGAGAAGAGCAAACCACTGACCACCTGCTGCAATGCAACCTGAGCCCTGCCACATGCACAATGGAGGACCTTCTTGCAGCAACACCGGAAGCACTCCAAGTGGCCAGATACTGGTCAAAGGACATTTAACCAGCTACCAAACTCACAAGTTGTGTATTTTTCTGTTTGTTTGCTTTGTTCTGTTAGAAATGTAATATAATGGACTGGTTGCTCTGACACGACAAACAAACCACCTCATTATATAGAGAAGGGAAAGCATGGGCCACCCTGCCTTTCAGAGTAGAGAATCGCCCCTCTTATGGACCTGGATCATCATAAATTGGGGCAAGTTCTTGCTGGTATGGGCATGCCAAATCACCTTGTCTCTCTCTCAAGATTATGGCAACCAGACTGATTGATAATTGGCAAATAGAATGTATATAAATAAAAATGTAATGTTCGTTTGTGGGATGAACAGAACTCAAAAAACACTGGACTAATTGACACCAAAATTGGACACAAGAGACCTAACAACCCAATGTATGTCCTTCACTCAAAAACATTGATTTTGTCATTTGGGAGTTGTAGTTGCTGGGATTTATAGTTCACCTACAATCAAAGAGCATTCTGAACCCCACCAATGATGGAATTGAATGAAACATGGCACACAGTCCTCCCATGACCAACAGAAAATCCTGGAAGGGTTTGGCAGGAAAAACGAAATGCAAAGATAGAGAATGGGGGACAATGCTGGCTCGAGAGCAGTACGTGTGAAAAAGATCTTGGAGTCCTTGTGGACCACAAGTTAAACATGAGCCAACAATGTGATGTGGCGGCAAAAAAAGCCAATGGGATTTTGGCCTCATCAATAGGAGTCTAGTGTCTAGATCCAGGGAAGTCATGCCCCATCTATTCTGCCTTGGTTAGATCACACCTGGAATATTGTGTCCAATTCTGGGCACCACAATTGAAGAGAGATATTGACAAGCTGGAATGTGTCCAGAGGAGGGCGACTAAAATGATCAAGGGTCTGGAGAACAAGCCCTATGAGGAACAGCTTAAAGAGCTGGGCATGTTTAGCCTGAAGAAGAGAAGGATGAGAGGAGATATGATAGCCATGTATAAATATGTGAGAGGAAGCCACAGGGAGGAGGGAGCAAGCTTGTTTTCTGCTTCCCTGGAGACTAGGACGTGAACAATGGCTTCAAACTACAAGAGAGGAGATTCCATCTGAACATGAGGAAGAATTCCTGACTGTGAGAGCCATTCAGCAGTGGAACTCTCTGCCCCAGAGTGTGGTGGAGGCTCCTTCTTTGGAAGCTTTTAAACAGAGGCTGGATGGCCATCTGTCAGGGGTGATTTGAATGCAATATTCCTGCTTCCTGGCAGGGGGTTGGACTGGATGGCCCATGAGGTCTCTTCCAACTCTTTGATTCTATGATTTATAACCCACCACCATCTCCCCAAGGGGACTCTGGGCGGCTTACATGAGGCCAAGCCCAACAACACATCAGTAAAAACAAAACAGCAAGCAAATAAAACAGTACAATTAATATAATTTACATATAAACAATAACACAGAGAATTTAAAACCTTATGGCCGGGCCAGATCATAGAGTTGGAAGAGACCTCATGGGCCATCCAGTTCAACCCCCTGCCAAGAAGCAGGAAAATTGCATTCAAAGCACCCCTGACAGATGGCCATCCAGCCTCTGTTTAAAAGCTTCCAAAGAATAGCCTCCACCACACTCCAGAGCAGAGAGTTCCACTGCTGAACGACTCTCACTGTTATGAAGTTCTTCCTAATATTCAGTTGGAATCTCCTTTCTTGTAGTTTGAAGACAGGGGGAGTGTGACCCTGTCAGCGGCTTTCGATACCATCTCTCCGAGATGGGCCTTGGAGGTACGGCTTTGTTGTGGCTCCGGTCCTTCCTGGAGGGTCGATCCCAGATGGTGAAGCTGGGAGACGCCTGCTCGGACCCCAGGCCTTTTACCTGTGGGATCCCGCAAGGTTCCATTCTGTCTCCCATGCTTTTTAACATCTACATGAAACCGCTGGATGAGGTCATCTGGAGTTTTGAAGCTAGGTGCCATCTCTATGCAGATGACACACAACTCTACTACTCTTTTCCACCAAACTCCAAGGAAGCCCCTCAAGTGCTAGACGAGTGCCTGACTGCTGTTGCTGTCTGAATGAGGATGAGCAGGCTGAAGATTAATCCCGACAAGACAGAGGTCCTCCTGGTCGATCGTAAACCAGACCGGGGTATAGGGTGGAAACCTGTACTGGACAAGGTTGCACTCCCCCTGAAGTCACAGGTCCACAGTTTGGGGGTCCTCCTGGATTCTTCACTTATGTTTGAGGCTCAGGCGTCGGTGGTTATTATTATTATTATTATTTATGACATTTACATGTCGCCCTTCTCACCCTGAAGGGGACTCAGAGCGGCTTACAAGGTATATATACATACAATATATTATATTATTAGCACAGTACAATATCAGTATTAAATATTACTATATTGTACTATACCTTATATTATAATATTACTGGTAACTAGCCATTCCCTGCCACGCATTGTTGTGGCCCACATGGGGGTTCTGTGTGGGAGGTTTGGCCCAATTCTATCGTTGGTGGGGTTCAGAATGCTCTGTGATTGTAGGCGAACTATAAATCCCAGCAACTACAACTCCCAAATGACAAAATCAATTTTTTTAGTGAAGGACATACATTGGGTTGTTAGGTGTCTTGTGTCCAAATTTGGTGTCAATTCCCCCAGTGGTTTTTGAGTTCTGTTAATATCACAAATGAACATTACATCTTTATTTATATAGATATTACTTTGAGTCGCCTGAGTAAGAGACATACTGACAAGCTGAAATGTGTCCAGAAGAGGATGACTAACATGATCAAAGATCTGGAGAACAAGCCCTATGAGGAGCAGCTTAAAGAGCTGGGCATGTTTAGCCTGAAGAAGAGAAGGCTGAGAGGAGGCCATGTATAAATATGTGAGAGGAAGTCATAGGGAGGAGGGAGCAAACTAGCCCTGGAAACTAGGACGCGGAACAATGGTTTCAAACTACAAGAAAGGAGATTCCATATGAACATGAGGAAGAACTTCCTGACTGTGAGAGCCGTTCAGCAGTGGAACTCTCTGCCCTAGCGTGTGGTGGAGGCTCTTTCTTTGGAGGCTTTAAAAAGAGGCTGGATGGCCATCTGTCAGGGGTGCTTTGAATGCAAATTTACTGCTTCTTGGCAGGGGGTTGGACTGGATCACCCACGAGGTCTATTCCAACTCTATAATTCTATGATTCTATTACATAGACCAGTGTTTCTCAACCTGGGGGTCGGGACTCCTGGGGGGGTCGCGAGGGGGTGTCAGAGGGGTCACCAAAGGCCATCAGAAAACACATTCTTTTCTGTTGGTCAAGGGGGTTCTGTGTGTCAAGTTTGGCCCAATTCTGTCGTTGGTGGAGTTCAGAAAACTTTGATTGTACTCGAACTATAAATCCCGGTAATTACAAATCCCAAAGGTCAATGTCTATTTCCCCCAAACTCCACCAGTGCTCACATCTGGGCATATGGAGTATTCGTGCCAAGTTTGGTCCAGATCCACCATTGTTTGAGTCCACAGTGCTCTCAGGATGTGGATGAACTTCAACTCCAAAACTCAAGGTCAATGCCCACCAAACCCTGCCAGTATTTTCTCTTGTTCATGGGAGTTATGTGTGCCAAATTTGGCTCAATTCCATCACTGGTGGAGTTCAGGGTGCTCTTTAATTATGGCTGAACTATAAATCCCAGAAACTACAACTCCCAAATGACTCCCCCCAACCCCACCAGTATTCAGATTTGGGTGTATCAGGTATTTGTGCCCAGATTGATCCAGTGAATGAAAATACACCCTGGATATCAGATATTTACGTTACGATTCATAACTATAGCCAAATTAGAGTTATGAAGTAGCAACGGAAGTAATTTTATGGTTGGGGGTCACCACCATATGAGGAATTGTATTAAGGGGTCGCGGCATTAGAAAGGTTGAGAACCACTGACATAGACCCTTTCTCTCCACCCACATACTTGTAACTTGTAGCAATAAATAATTCAGCTTGCAAATGGCAGCAAATTTCTGTGGTACTTAACTGGGCCAAAGGAGGTGGCAACTGCTCCCTGTGGTATATTCATCGATCTATACCTGGGACACAACTGACACAGAGAGTGGCAGAGTGTTCCTCTTTTCAGGCCCGCTCCTAGTCTGGCCCTGAAAGCGGACACCCTCCAGACAGACGCTGACCATGAATTAACCTGCCAGGGAGAAAAGGCCAGGGCTGGAAAGGCAGCCAACTCTTGCAAAGTGGAAGTTTCCCTTCCTTCCCTCTTCTCCGAGGGACTTTCTGTCCTCCTCTCCACGTAAGAGACGTGGGGAATGCCAGCTCAGGCCTGAGCCCTAGTGAGCGACAAGCCGTGCAGCATGAAATGCTTTCATAGGGCACTCTGAATGCGGACTGCCTTGTCAAAGAGCCAGCCACAGAAAGGGACCCAGGTCCTCATAAACAAGCACAGTCACATTGTGCAGTCTTCTTCTCTTTCTGCTTCAGCCTTGAACTTCTCGCAGCGCCTACTTTCTGGAGTTCAACACCCCAAACTCTTTTTTCATTCCATCAGAGTAGACCCCAAAGGTCATCCAAAGCAGGAATCAAAGCACTTTGAACAGATGGCATCCGGCTTTTGTTCAAAAGCCTCCCAATAAGGTGTTATTATTCCACTACTGAACTCTTACTATCAGGAAGCCCTTCCTAATATTTAGGAAGATCTTGGAGTCCTCGTGGACAACAAGTTAAACATGAGCCAACATGAGCCAACAATGTGAAAAAGATCTTGGAGTCCTCGTGGACAACAAGTTAAACATGAGCCAACAATGTGATGTGGCGGCAAAAAAAGCCAATGGGATTTTGGCCTGCATCAATAGGAGCATAGTGTCTAGATTTAGGGAAGTCATACTACCCTTCTATTCTGCCTTGGTTAGACCACACCTGGAATATTGTGCCCAATTCTGGGCACCACAACTGAAGAGAGATGTTGACAAGCTGGAATGTGTCCAGAGGAGGGCAACTAAAATGACCAAGGGTCTGGAGAACAAGCCCTACGAGGAGCGGCTTAAAGAGCTGCAGCTGTTGGAGGCGGAAGAATATTGTGTCCAATTCTGGGCACCACAATTCAAGAGAGATATTGACAAGCTGGAATGTGTCCAGAGGAGAGCGACTAAAATGATAAAGGTCTGGAGAACAAGCCCTATGAGGAGCGGATTAAGGAGCTGGGCATGTTTAGCCTGAAGAAGAGAAGGCTGAGAGGGGATATGATAGCCATGTATAAATATGTGAGAGGAAGCCACAGGGAGGAGGGAGCAAGCTTGTTTTCTGCTTCCCTGGAGACTAGGACGCGGAAACAATGGCTTCAAACTACAAGAGAGGAGATTCCATCTGAACATGAGGAAGAATTTCCTGACTGTGAGAGCCGTTCAGCAGTGGAACTCTCTGCCCCGGAGTGTGGTGGAGGCTCCTTCTTTGGAAGCTTTTAAACAGAGGCTGGATGGCCATCTGTCAGGGGTGATTTGAATGCAATATTCCTGCTTCTTGGCAGGGGGTTGGACTGGATGGCCACGAGGTCTCTTCCAACTCTTTGATTCTATGATTCTAAAGCAGAGACTCATCCAGTCCAAAGCAGGAATCAAAGCACTTTGAACAGATGGCATCCGGCTTTTGTGCAAAAGCCTCCCAATAAGGTGTTATTATTCCACTACTGAACTCTTACTATCAGGAAGCCCTTCCTAATATTTATTTATTTTTAATCATTTTTATTAGATCCCCCAACTCTCTCCCCAAGGACATCAGGCAAGCCCCAACGTTGGCAGTCTTTAGGAAGAGCTTGAAGACGTTGGCTGTTCCAGTGTGCCTTTCCAGAATAGGAACTCCCAGCATCATGTCCCAAACGCACTTTACCAGAGATTTAAGATTGCCTGCACATCGCACTTACCCTAAAATCCTTACATTTCACCTGTCATGTCCAGCACTTTTAATTTATTCATTACATTTGGCCCGGCCCTAGTTTTAAATGTGTCATGATCTATTGTTTTGATGTTTTACTGTTTTGCTTTAATGTTTATTGGTTTGCTTTATGAGTTTTATAATTCCATAAGGAAACATTCATGTTTAGGGCTTTGTAAGCCGCACCGAGTCCTTCGGGAGATGTTAGCGGGGTACAAATAAAGATAATAATAATAATAATAATAATAATAATAATAATAATAACTAGAATACATACTTCACATACATTGAGAGCCGCTTGAATGGGAGGGACCATAATTCTGTGGTAGAGCAGATGTCTTTCATGCCAAAGATCCCTCATTCAGGAGCCCCCGGTGGCACAGTGGGTTAAAGCACTGAGCTGCTGAGCTTGTTGATCGAAAGGTTGTAGGTTCGATTCCGGGGAGCGGCGTGAGCTTCCGCTGTCAGCCCTAGCTTCTGCCAACCCAGCAGTTCGAAAACATGCAAATGTGAGTAGATCAATAGGTACCGCTCCGGCGGGAAGGTAACAGCGCTCCACGCAGTCATGCCAGCCACATGACCTTGGAGGTGTCTATGGACAACGCTGGCTCTTCGGCTTAGAAATGGAGATGAGCACCACACCCCAGAGTCAGACATGACTGGACTTAGTGTCAGGGGACTACCTACCATCCCTCATTCCCTCTAAAGAACCTGCAGCAGGGCTAGAAAAGACTCGCGTCTGAGGCTATACAGAAACTCCTCCCTGCCAGTATTTCGAAAGCAACTTCCTACATCCCATTTTCATATTTTACACCCGCCAATTAACAACCACAAACACATTTCTCCATTGCAGCACTCCGAGAGCCTATAACACTTGAAAGCTTCTTGGCACATGTGCTAGCCTGACTGACAAATGAATTTTCATGCCATTGCCTAGATACATTTTTCCCAGTATCATCTATGTAGGGAGTAAGTGGGAATACTGTGAAGAAGCAAAGCATATGTGTTCAAGATATGACAGAGCAGTTGCCAAGATTCATCTTACACACACTGATTGCTAAGGAGGGATCACTTGGGGAACTATTAATGCAGCCAGAAATAGAAATCTTGGCTAGATTGCCAAACCTCTGGGTCAAGGAGACCTAAATGGTGTTTTCATCAGTAGCTAAAGAATGAGTTTGAACTCCACATGCATATGAGATGATAAGGACAATCTCATAGATGTCACTGCAATTTGAAGAGGGGTATTTTTTTTTGTCGTGTCAGGAGTGACTTGAGAAACTGCAAGTCGCTTCCGGTGTGAGAGAATTGGCCGTCTGCAAGGACATTGCCCAGGGGACGCTTGGATGTTTTTGATGTTTTATCATCCTTGTGGGAGGCTTTTCTCATGTCCCCACATGAGGAGCTGGAGCTGATAGAGGGAGCTCATCCACACTCTCCCCGGATTCAAACCTGCGACCTGTCGGTCTTCAGTCCTGCCGGCACAGGAGTTTGACCCACTGCACCACCGGGGGCTCCATTTGAAGAGGTGAGGCTCAGGCTTGAACACTGTAAATGAGATCATCATCATCATCATCATCATCATCATCATCATCATCATCATCTAATTACTTATTAATCGCCCTCCATCCAAGATGCTCTAGGCAATTTACAAGCTAAATTGTAAAGGATAAAAATACATACATACAGATATTGATAAAATCAACATAGATCAAAAGCTCTGGGAGCCCCCGGTGGCGCAGTGGGTTAAAGCACTGAGCTGCTGAGCTTGTTGATCGAAAGGTCGCAGGTTCGATTCCGGGGAGCGGCATGAGCTTCCGCTGTCAGCCCTAGCTTCTGACAACCTAGCAGTTCGAAAACATGCAAATGTGAGTAGATCAATAGGTACCGCTCCGGCGGGAAGGTAACGGCGCTCCATGCAGTCATGCCGGCCACATGACCTTGGAGGTGTCTACGGACAACGCTGGCTCTTCGGCTTAGAAATTGAGATGAGCACCACACCCCAGAGTCAGACATGACTGGACTTAATGTCAGGGGACTACCTTTACCTTTATTTTATGCCCTAACTCATGCATGGCTCTCATATAGGGCGGCAAGGAATTCCATAAGGCAGGGGCAGAAATAGAAAAAGCTCTGCATCTGGTCCTTTCCAAGTGCACAAAGCAGATGCACCAGCACAGGAGTATTTATTTTTTGTTTGTTTGTTTACAGTATTTATATTCCACCCTTCTCACCCCACAGGGGACTCAGGGCGGATTACAATGTACATATACATGGCAAACATTCAATGCCATAGACACACAACATATATAGACAGAAGCAGTTTAACATTCCAGCTTTTTCTTGAGGGTATTTCGGCCACCAGAGGAGCTGTTTCTTCACTGACCATTTGTGACACTGATGAAGTACTTCCTCATTCTTTGCATGCTTGCTGGAGATTTTTATGGCCTCGTAAATTAGTTAAATTTGCCTCCCTGCATAAACGGTAACTAAATTTCCTACTTGACAGATGCAACGTCTTTCAGGCTGCAAAGGTCGACAGAAAGCTACACAAATTGGTCGGACACTCACTCCGACCCGAGCTGGCTACGGACTCATGACCTTTCGGTCAGTAGTGATGTTAATGCAGCTGACTCCCAGCCAGCTGTGCCACAGTCCTGGTGCAAACATTTGCATCCACATAGAAATCAGTGAGAGCTGGACTATCACACTGGCAACGAAGATCCACATAGTAAAAGCAATGGTATTTCCCGTAGTAAGCTACGGATGCAAGAACTGGACCATAAGGAAACCTGAGCGAAGAAAGATAGATGCTTTTGAACTGTGGTGTTGGAGGAAAGTTCTGAGAGTGCCTTGGACTGCGAGAAGATCCAACCAGGAAATAAAGCCCGAATGCTCATTGGAAGGAAAGATATTAGAGGCAAAGATTAAGGATTTAGGACACATCCTTTATTTATTTATTTATTTATTATATTTATCGTGTCAGTATCAACCAGACAATTGTATTACATTTTTAACAAATTTTAACAAACAGACAAAACAGAGTTTGCAAGCTTGGTAGTTGATTAAATGTCCTTTGACCAGTATCTGGCCACTTGGAGTGCCTCTGGTGTTGCCGCAAGAGGTCCTCCATTGTGCATGTGGCAGGGCTCAGGTTGCATTGCAGCAGGTGGTCTGTAGTTTGCTCTTCTCCACACTCGCATGTTGTGGATTCCACTTTGTGGCTCCTTTCTTAAGGTTGGCTCTTTATCTCGTGGTGCCAGAGCGCAGTCTGTTCAGCGCCTTCCAAGTCGCCCAGTTTTCTGTGTGCCCAGGGGGAGTCTCTCATTTGGTATCAGCCATTGATTGAGGTTCTGGGTTTGAGCCTGCCACTTTTGGACTCTCGCTTGCTGAGGTGTTCCAGCGAGTGACTCTGTAGATCTTAGAAAACTATTTCTTGATTTAAGTCGTTGACGTGCTGGCTGATACCCAAACAAGGGATGAGCTGGAGATGGCTCTGCCTTGGTCCTTTCACTATTGGCTGCTACTTCCCGGCGGATGTCAGGTGGTGCAATACCGGCTAAGTGTAATTTCTCCAGTGGTGTAGGGCGCAGACACCCCGTGATAATGCGGCATGTCTCATTAAGAGCCACATCCACTGTTTTAGATGTGGTGAGATGTGTTCCACACTGGGCATGCATACTCAGCAGCAGAGTAGCATAGCGCAAGGGCAGATGTCTTCACTGTATCTGGTTGTGATCCCCAGGTTGTGCCAGTCAGCTTTCGTATGATAGTGTTTCTAGCACCCACTTTTTGCTTGATGTTCAGGCAGTGCTTCTTGTAGGTAGGAGCACGGTCCAGAGTGACTCCCAGGTAGGCATGTAGCGGGGGGGGGGGGGCTTGGGGGGCTTCAGCCCCCCCCCCCCCCCAAATTCTCATGGTGGTTCGCGAAAAGGCCTTACTGGTGCATTATTTAAACTGTTATGTTTATTTATATCATGATCTGATCACCATACTCAATATATCCCATATGCATGGGGGTATTGGGGTAACGATACAAAAGGTTTGCTAGGGTAGACCCTCTTTCACTCAGACTCAGCCCCCCCCCCAAAACAAACTCAGCCCCCCCACCACCCCCGAATCGAAATCCTGGCTATGGGCCTGACTCTCAGGTATTTGGGTGCGCTGCAATGCTCCAGTGGGATTCCTTTCCAGGTGATCCTCAGAGCTTGGAGTGCTTGTCTGTTCTTGAGATGAAAAGCACATGTCTGTGTTTTGGATGGATTAGGGATCAGCTGGGCACATCATGAGAAGACAGGAAAGCTTAGAGAAGACAATGATGCTGGGAAAATGGAAGGAAAAAGGAAGAGGGGCCGACCAAGGGCAAGATGGATGGATGGCATCCTTGAAGTAACTGGCTTGACCATGAAGGAGCTGGGGGTGGTGACCGACAGGGAGCTCTGGCGTGGCTGGTCCATGAAGAGTCGGAAGTGACTGAACGAATGAACAACAAAGAAATCAGTAAGTCTCAGGACCTCATCACATGGTGAAATCGCGTGCAGTATTTAAGACAAACGCATGATATCTGATACTTCCCATCCCATGACGCTCTTCCCGTGCAGTCTTTAAGTAAGGGGCTCCTGTTGAAAAACATTGTGTGCTGAACATTTTCTTTGTAGTCAATTTGGAACCCACTTCAACTATCTCCAGGCACATCTTCAGCATTTTCTTTGTCGTGGGATGAAGAAATTGCCTGTACTTGTGAGCTCCTAAGGTGTTCACACCTTTGTCATCAGAATGACATATACTTGTGGGCGGTCTCTGGTCCCTGTTTTCTCTTCTTGTATACTGTCATTCATTGTTGATGTTTGGTTTCAGATGGCAAAGAAGAAAATCGCTGTCACCATAGCAATTTTTTATAGTAAAAGAAAAATGTCATTATTCTGTCAACTCAAATGATCGGCATGTGTGTTTAGTAATCCAAATATATTTCCCCTTCATCAGTGATGGTGAGGATGCATAGAGATGAGTGGGCATAACATGATTTTGGGGGGGGGGGGAGTCACGCAGGCAACAATTCCAACGGAATGGGAGGAGAAAGGTTCTTAGCATGCAATGGGGAAGAATGCACGTCAACATGTTTTCAAATGCTATCAAGGTGTGATGTGGGAGAGTTTACTTCTGTCTTCTTACAAGATGAACAAAGGACTAAACACAACGATAAAGGGATTCCCTAAGGTGCTTCTGAATTGCATGGGATGAGGTCCTCAGGAAAAACAGAATCAAAAGCATCAGTGCGTTACTTACTTACTTACTTAGGCGATCCCTCGTTGGCCGAGTAGGATAGCCTTCTGGGAAAAGTTTTCTGGTGGATCCGTAGGTGACTGTGGAGCCCTATTCTTGACCTGCATCTTCTTCCGCAGTGAGGGCATTGGTTTCCAGGTGGAAGGCGGTCCTGGTCAGGATTGGCTTGACACCCCGTCCTCTTGGCACGTTTCTCTTTTTCACCCTCCATTCGTGCCTCTTCAAATTCGACAGCACTACTGGTCACAGCTGACCTCCAGCTGGAGCGCTCAAGGGCCAGGGCTTCCCAGTTCTCAGTGTCTATGCCAGAGTTTTTAAGGTTGGCATTGAGCCCATCTTTAAATCTCTTTTCCTGTCCACCAACATTCGATTTTCCGTTCTTGAGTTCAGAGTAGAGCAACTGCTTTGCGAGATGGTGGTCAGACATCCAGACAACGTGGCCGGTCCAGCTGAGTTGATGGCGGAGGACCATTGCTACCCACAATTAGGCCAAAAGGTTTTATTTTGATACCAGACAAGAGCAGATTATTAAATAATCATTCTGTGGGCAGTTACCAAATAATCATTATGTACTAGAAGTGTGCTTGGGGTGATTTTTAAAAAATAGTCATATCAGACAAATCATAGCTCCTTTTTTGATGGTTAGAAATTTAATTTACAATAGGAAGGCCTTGGATATAGTATGTATTGATTTCAACTATTTTTGGGGTAAAATGTATGTTTTATTTTTTTTATTGTGTCAGGACCAACCACACATTTGTATTACATTTTTAGCAAAACAAACAAACAGACAAAACACAAAGTTTGCGAGCTTGGTAGTTGATTAAATGTCCTTTGACCAGTATCTGGCCACTTGGAGTGCTTCTGGTGTTGCTGCAAAAAGGTCCTCCATTGTGCATGTGGCAGGGCTCAGGTTGCATTGCAGCAGGTGGTTTGGTGTCTTCAGCAAGGTGAATCTACTCTGAGGTGCAACACTAGTATAGCTGCAACAAATGCTTTTTTGCTGCGAAAAATAAACCAACAGTGCAGTCTGGTTGTAAAAAAAAAACCCAAAAAAACAGGTGTGACCTTTTGCTATACTAACAGAAACTAAATCAACAAGGTATAGTGGTTTGACTATGACTCTGGGATACCACAGATTAAATCCCCTCTCAGCCATGGAAAACACTTGGGTGACTCTGGGCAAATCACATTCTTTTAGCTTGAGAAGAAGATAAGAGCAAATCTCTGGATAAATCTTCCCAAGAAAGCTGTGCGCAAGGGTCATCATACATCAGAGTAAACTTGAAGGCATATCAAAACAACAGCAGGATGGGAAGTAATTCTATCCTATTTGTCATAGATCCTCTCCTTTGGGCTTCACACAAATCTACCATTTGCCAAAATATATGATCCTGTGCTTTTCTTTTCCATTTCTGGCCAAATAGCTTAACCATTGGTTCATCCCATCAAATAAGAGGTCTGCTTGTGGTCTCTTAGTATCCAGTTCGTTAGTTGACATGTCCATTGGTTGTCTTTTGTTCATGCTATATGCCCTGCCCATCTTCTTTTTGCCTCATAGATTTCATTGACCACTAGCTGTCCCCTGCCACGCGTTGCTGTGGCCCAGTCTGTGTATATGTATTTTGTGTGTGTGTATATGTGTGTATATGTGTAAATATGTTGTTTTGCGCATGCATTGTAATGTTTTTTTTGCTTTTTTAGTCTCTTCTGCTGCGTTTTTCAGTGTTTTTATGAGTGATGGTCACTTGTTGCTGGCCTGATATATGTATTTTGTAGGGCTGGGCGGTTTCGTTTCGTTAATTCGTAATTCGTTAAAAAATTCGTTAATTTTTCAATTACAAAACGATAACGAACCAGTCTGGAGCAATTTTTTTAAAAAACGAATTTTTAAATCGTTTCGTAAATGTTTTGTATTTCGTTATTGTATTCGTTTCGTTATCGTTTTGAGGTCGTTTCGTTATTATTTCCGCATGTCTGGGGCAAGTTTTATAGTTGTTTTTTGTTTTCTAAGGGTTTTTATAGTTGTTTTTGGTTTAATTAAGCTTCAGAAGTTCCCCCTGTCCCATTTGGAGGTTTTTTAGCGTATTGCGCGGTCGCGTCCGCCATTAACGAATCGATTCGTTATTGTTTCGGAAATCGATTCGTTTGTTTTGGGCGCTGAACAGACTGCGCTCTGGCACCACGAGATGCAGAGCCAACCTTCAGAAATGGGGCTACAGGGTGGAATCCTCGGCATGTGAGTGCGGAGAAGAACAAACCACTGACCACCTGCTGCAATGCACCCTGAGCCCTGCCACATGCACAATGGAGGACCTTCTTGCGGCAACACCAGAGGCACTCCAAGTGGCCAGATACTGGTCAAAGGACATTTAACCAACTACCAAATTTGCAAAATCTGTGTTTTTTTTTCTTTTCTTTTTAATCTGTGTGTTTGTTTTGCTCTGTTAGAATTGTAATACAATGGTATGGTTGCTGATGACACGATAAATAAAAATAAATAACTTATCAGCCCCAGGGTAATGTATTGGAAAAAGCTGGGTGTGTTGCACCAAGACAAGAGAAGATGGAGACAAATGCCTTTAGATATCTGAAACGCACTCACACTGAAAATGAAGCAGACTTATTTTCTGTTACTCCAAAAGGGAGGACAAAATTGGTGGAAATTTCAGAAAAGTATTTTTGTTTCTTCTGATAAATTTCCTAAAGGTAAGCGTTGTTCATCAGTGTAACAGTCAGCCTCAGCAAGCAGGTGGCTCTCCTTTACTAGAAGTACATAAGGAAAGAATGAACAATATATATATATATGTGTGTGTGTGTGTGTGTGTGTGTAGTGTATGTGTATGTATGTGTATATATATAACAACCCAGTAGACCTGATTGGATCCCTTGTCACGATGCCAGGGCTCTGCCTTATTCAGGTAGAGATGAACCAAACAAACTCCCAGTTTGTGTTAAACAATTTAATTAAAGCAGCACTTACTTTCTGGCTGTTTTAATAGTCCAAAACATAAAACATAAAGATAGCACTCAGCACAGAATATAAAACAAAACTGACAGCAAATGCTGTCACAGGTTCAAGATAACACTGCAGTCAAAAGGTCCAGTCCAGTGGTTGAACACCAAGAGTTCAATGAGCAAAATCCAGGGATCAAAAGTCTATAGTCAAAAGCCAGTCCAAAGATTCAAGGTTCCAAGGGTTCAAGAGACAGGTCAGGATACCAAAAATCCACAAACCTGGGGGAAAACCAGCAGCATCTTCCACCAAAATAAGACAATACTTTTTTCCCGAAGATCAGTCCCAAGGCTAGCTCATTATATCCAGAAACACCCAACTGCAGCCTATCTCTTGCATACCTCCACCCTTAATTACTTTCACCCATGAACTCTTACTTACAGATTACTCAACCCTTTAGAACTAAGACTTCCATTAACCCTTCCATCACCAACTGCTAGGCCTACCCCCACCAAGCACCATCAACTGCAGAACATGATACATGACAGTACAGTCGCCAATGTCTTCTGTCATTAGAACTGTATAGCAGATAATGAAAAAAAATCTGCATGAGATGATAGAGAACCCTGCCAAATCAGACTGTGAGAGCCCCGTCAGAGAAGATATTGACAAATAGTCTGTGATTGTGTATATCAGTTTACTAGGTCATATAACCTCCAGCATTTCTCAGGTGAAAACAGGGTACTATAGTGTAATTCGCATCACAATAAGGAATCCTAAATTTGTCACTGAGTCTGCCTGTACCTGTGGAACAGCAGCAATTTGAACACCTTATATGTTTACCTACATCCAGAGAGCACTGTGTACTCAAAAAATGATGGATCTGGACCAAACTTGCCACAAATACTCAATATGGCCACATGTGAACACTGGTGTAGTTTGGAGGAAATAAACCTTGATATTTTGGAGTTGTAATTGCTGGGATTTATAGTTCAATTACAATCAAAGAGCCCCTTGAACCCCACCAACAATAGATTTGGGGCAGACTTCCCACTCAGAACCCCCATGTCTTGAAGGGTGAGAACCTCTCTCCAGCTGTGCATTCTCTCCCTTGCCTGCACATGTGTACCATGGTGCCATGTGCCAAGCATGCCTGCTCTCCCCTCCCCACTTGAAATCTCAGAAACAGCCCCCCTTGGCTGAGAGGCCAGCCAATCACAGTGGGGGAGGGCTTTTGGTGGGAGGATTCTCCCTTGAATCAACTTGATCAGCAATTGATTCAGTTTGGTCTAATGGAGTTGTGACTATTTATTTATTTATTTGGTAGTTTTGTATACCGGTCTTCTCACCTCCATTCGAGGGACTCGGGCCGGTTTCCAACATCAATATTACAGACCGTCATTAAAACATCATATTTCTAAATCACACTAAAACATTAAAACATTGAAACAATTAAAATGGCAAAAATACAATCATATGATTACAGTGGTCAGTCGTCATCAAAGTCATTATTCGTCGTCATCCATCCATATCACAGGATCATGGCTCATTCGTTGAATGCCAATTCCCAAAGCCAGGTTTTCACCTGTTTCCTGAACGTTAAGATCGAAGGGGCAGTTCTGATCTCCAGTGGAAGAGAGTTCCAGAGTCGAGGGGCCACCACCGAGAAGGCCCTGTCTCTCGTCCCTACCAGCCGCGCCTGTGAGGCCGGTGGGATCGAGAGCAGGGCCCCTCCAGACGATCTTAGTAATCTTGATGGCTCATAGGGGAGGATACGTTCGGACAGGTAAATTGGGCCGGAGTCGTTTAGGGCTTTATAGGTTAACACCAGCACTTTGAATTGTGCTCGGAAGCTAATTGGCAGCCAGTGGAGCTGGCGCAACAGAGGAGTAGTATGCTCCCTGTACCCCGCTCTTGTTAGTAATCTGGCTGCCGCACGTTGGACTAATTGAAGCTCCCGGGCAGTCTTAAGAGGCAACCCCACGTAGAGAGCATTGCAGTAATCTAAACGGGATGTAACCAAAGCGTGTATCACCGTGGCCAAGTCAGACTTCCCAAGGTACGGGTTCCTAAGACCCCTCTGAAACTCCCTCGCGACCCCCCAAGGGGTCCCGACCCCCAGGTTGAGAAACGCTGTTCTAGAACTTTGGAAAGGTTATTGGGAAGTCCCCTGGAGGAATGGTAATTTGCAGTCTCCGCTTCCGGGCACGCTCAAAGCCACTGACCTGTTATAATTATAATAAGCACTTCATTTTTAACTCCAGTGACTCTTAACTATCACTTTTGTTACACCTGTTCACTTCTGCTTGCAGACACCTGGAGCAATTATCATCAGTAAACGAAAGAATCACATTCTGCTCAAAGTTCACTAGATAAGAGAGTTATACTAAAATGAAGTACCACACAGGTTCTCAACATTGCCTTAAAAATACCTATTAACAGTTAAAAGTTAACCTATCTTGCAGTCCTGCGTCTCTGAATCTGCTCATACTATGAAAAAAAGGAATTCAAAGATGACCTTACCTGCTCATAAAGAAGGAACTAAGGTAACTCATTATCTAATGTTTTGTTAATTAGTATTAAATGTTTCCAATATGGACTCTTAATATGGAACCTTTCAACTCCTCTTTAAGGACATTTATGCATTTTCTGGGAATTGATTATGTGCTGAAGAGGCATTCACTCAACCTGTCACAGCTTTCTTGAGACTCTGTCCAAGACAGCTGCACTTGCAGGGATGTTCATCTAATGAGATAGGGCCCTGTCACACTATATCATTGTAGCACTATGATTCCAGTCTAAGGACTCATCAAAAAAGTAGGGGGAAAGTGGGAGAAAGCGGAGAAAGTTCTCTACCATTTCCCACATTATATCGGTTGTCGTTGTTCTGTGCCGTCAAAATTGTTTTGGATATATGGCACACCTACCAGGGTTATCTCGGCAAGTTTTGTTCATATGGTCTTCTTCTGAGTTTGAGAAAGTGTGATTTGTCAAAAGTCACCCGGTGGTTTCTATGGTAGAGCAGGGAATTGAACCCTGTCTCCTGGAGTTGGAATCTAACATTCAAACTATTACTCCACAGTGACTCCCATATATTGTGTCAATAGTACATTTTTAAATGCAACACACATTTCTGTTGAATTTTGTATTGTGGAGAGTTACAATGGAAGCCTATATGTGGGCTAGGCAAAACTACGGTGAGGTGAATCAGTAATTGGTTAAATGGACGAACCCAGAGGGTGATTCTCCCCAATGCTTCCTCTTCATCCTGGAAAGAAGTGACGAGTGGAGTGCCGCAGGGTTCCGTCCTGGGCCCGGTCCTGTTCAACATCTTTATTAATGACTTAGATGAAGGGCTAGAAGGCAGGATCATCAAGTTTGCAGACGACACCAAATTGGGAGGGATAGCCAATACTCCAGAGGACAGGAGCAGAATTCAAAACGATCTTGACAGATTAGAGAGATGATTGCCCAAAACTAATAAAATGAAGTTCAACAGTGACAAATGCAAGATACACCACTTAGGCAGAAAAAACGAAATGCAAAGATACAGAATGGGGGACAGTGCCTGGCTCGAGAGCAGTACATGTGAAAAAGATCTTGGAGTCCTCGTGGACAACAAGTTAAACATGAGCCAACAATGTCATGTGGTGGCAAAAAAAAGCCAATGGGATTTTGGCCTGCATCAATAGGAGCATAGTGTCTAGATCTAGGGAAGTCATGCTCCCCTCTATTCTGCCTTGGTTAGACCACACCTGGAATATTGTGTCCAATTCTGGGCACCACAATTCAAGAGAGATACTGACAAGCTGGAATGTGTCCAGAGGAGGGCGACTAAAATGATCAAGGGTCTGGAGAACAAGCCCTATGAGGAGCGGCTTAAAGAGCTGGGCATGTTTAGCCTGAAGAAGAGAAGACTGAGAGGAGATATGATAGTCATGTATAAATATGTAAGAGGAAGCCACAGGGAGGAGGTAGCAAGGTTGCCTTGACCTGGGGCTCAAAAGCAACAAATGGCTTCAAACTACAAGAAAGGAGATTCCATCTGAACATGAGGAAGAACTTCCTGACTGTGAGAGCCATTCAGCAGTGGAACTCTCTGCCCCAGAGTGTGGTGGAGGCTCCTTCTTTGGAAGCGTTTAAACAGAGGATGGATAGCCATCTGTCAGGGGTGCTTTGAATGCAATATTCCTTCTTGGCAGAGGGTTGGACTGGATGGCCCATGAGGTCTCTTCCAAATCTTTGATTCTATGATTCTATGTGAGAGCCATTCAGCAGTGGAACTCTCTGCCCCGGAGTGGGTGGAGGCTCCTTCTTTGGAGGCTTTTAAACAGAGGCTGGATGGCCATCTGTCAGGGGTGCTTTGAATGCAATATTCCTTCTTCTTGGCAGGGGTTGGACTGGATGGCCCATGAGGTCTCTTCCAACTCTATGGTTCTATGATTCTATATGTGTCAATTTAGAAGTAGTCTCGGTGATTTGTATTTACTCCCAGAGTGCAACCTGTCCTCCAGCATGAGATTTCTTTAAATTTAAGGTAATCTGCAGAGATGCACCTCTTGGTTCCAAGCACATATTTGGTGAGAATGAGAAAGGGGACCTTCCCAAATACTTGCTTTCCTCAAATGTTTGCCCTATTCCCACAGAGACCTGCTTTACATCTTCTGCATTTGCCTTATGCCATGCCATATGTGTTATGCTTAGACCATGGTATAAAAACATCCCTATTTAAATGACCTTTGTTCTTTAAAGACCTGACTATGCTACTTCTTAAGAAGGAGCATGGGTTATAGATTCTTAATTATATTTTATTGCTGCAGTCTGAGCTGCTCTTATCTCTTGCCCTGTGACTTTTATGTTTATGAACCACCTTGAACTTTTATAGGCATATGTAGCGCATTAGCATTTTAACTGAATGTATGAATTAATAAATAAATATGAGCAATGGGTCATTAAAGCAATGGGTCTTAGAAGAGTCCAGATTTTCTCTGATTGGTACTGAATGTAACTACAAAAACAAAAGTCAAATAAGTCAAGGGGACGTATGGATCCAGAAGGACTCCTGAGGTCTCTTGGGGATCTTCCTGTCCTGGAGACTGGCGATCCTGTCGACACGCTGATTGATCTCTGCAACAGCAAGATGTCCAGGGCAATTGACATGATCGCTCCCGAACGTTGCATACAGTCACACCAACTCCTTGGTTCACTGAGGAGATGGTTGTGATGAAGATCTATCTATTATAGAAGATCTATCTATTATAGAACTCCAGTATGCTGATGACCACGTCGTCTGTGAGCACTCAGAAGAAGACCTACAAGCCACCCTAAACACCTTTGCAGAAGCATATGAGCAGCTCGGTCTGTCATTAAACATCAAGAAAACCAAAGTGCTCTTCCAGCAGTCACCAGCCAATCCCTCTCCAATGCCAGAAATACAGCTTAATGGTGTAACATTAGAAAATGTTGGCCATTTCCGCTACCTTGGCAGCCACCTCTCCACCAAAGTCAACATTGACACTGAAATACAACACCGCCTGAGCTTTGCGAGTGCAGCATTTTTCCAAATGAAGCAGAGAGTGTTTGAGGACCAGGACATCCGTAGGGATACCAAGGTGCTTGTTTATAAAGCTATTGTCCTCCCAACCCTGCTATATGCCTGTGAGACGTGGACTGTCTACAGACGTCACATGCAACTCCTGGAATGATTCCATCAGTGCTGCCTCCGGAAATTCCTGCAAATTTCCTGGGAAGACAAGCAGACAAATGTCAGTGTGCTGGAAGAAGCAAAGACCACCAGCATTGAAGCGATGGTCCTCCACCATCAACTCCGCTGGACTGGTCATGTTGTCCAGATGCCTGACCACCGTCTCCCAGAGCAGTTGCTCTACTCCGAACTCAAGAACGGAAAACGGAATGTTGGAGGACAGGAAAAGAGATTGAAAGATCAAAGCCAACCTTAAAAACTCTGGCATAGACACTGAGAACTGGGAAGCCCTGGCCCTTGAGCGCTCCAGCTGGAGGTCAGCTGTGACCAGCAGTGCTGCAGAATTTGAAGAGGCACGAATGGAGGGCGAAAGAGAGAAATGTGCCAAGAGGAAGGCGCGTCAAACCGGGACCGCCTTCCACCTGGAAACCAATGCCCTCACTGCGGGAGAAGATACAGATCAAGAATAGGGCTCCACAGTCACCTACGGACCCAGCAACAGAACACCGACCTTGGAGGACCATCATCCTCAGACTACGAGGAATCACCTAAGTAAGTAAGTGTGATGAAGCATATGAGGAGGGGTCTACAGTGCATCTGGAGAAAATCCCGTGACGTGTCTGACTGAGCACGGGCTAAAGCTGCTGTTAAGGCTTTCTCTGCAGCTTTGCGGGCAGCCAAGAAAGCTTTCTTGACTGCCTGCATAGCGTCTGCAGCAAACAGACCATCGGAGTTGTTCCGGGTTGTTGGGGAGCTTCTCCACCCACCTGAGATGGGGGGAATCCCTGATGACTTGGGACTCGGTGCAGTGATTTCGCGCATCATTTTGCAGGCAAAGTCGCTCAGATAAGTCTCGAGCTGGACACCAGCTTAAACACAATGCCAGATGAGGTAACTGAGGCGCCTGTCTGTCCATTTTTATGGGATTCTATTCGTCTTGTTCTACGTGATGACATGGAGGGGATCCTTGGGGCTGTGAGAGTGACCACTTGTGCTCTGGACCCTTGCCCTTCCTGGCTAGTTAAACTGGCCAGAGATGGGTTGTTGGACTGGTTTGTTGCTATAATAAATTCCTCGTTGGGTCAGGCGAAATTTCCATCCTGCTTTAAGCAGGCGGTGGTAACACCATTATTAAAAAAGACCTCCCTTGACCCTTCCGTGCTTAACAACTACAGATCAATCTCCAACCTCCCTTTTTTGGGCAAGGTTCTGGAGTGGGTGGTCGCCTCTCAGCTCCAGGGATTCCTCGATGACACTGATTTTCTAGATGGTTCACAGTCTGGCTTCAGGCCTGAGCACAGCACTGAGACTGTGGAACTCTCTGCCCCGGAATGTGGTGGAGGCTCATTCTTTGGAAGCTTTTAAACAGAGGCTGGATGGCCATCTGCCAGGGGTGCTTTGAATGCAATATTCCTGCTTCTTGGCAGGGGGTTGGACTGGATGGCCCATGAAGTCTCTTCCAACTCTATGATTCTATGATTTTATGAGACAGCTTTGGCTGCCTTGTTGGATGACCTCCGCAGGGAGCTGGACAGGGGGAGTGTGACCCTGCTGGTTCTCGTGGACATCTCGGTGTTGCACCTAGATTCACCTTGTTGAAAACACCAGGCTGCACACAGCCAGAAGTCTTTATAGTTTATTAAAAATAAAAGGTAAAAAGTTCTTAAAGGCAAAGGTTAATGTTCCAAAAGATCAATATAATATAGCACTTTGAAGCTTAATCCAAAAAGGCACCAGCAAAGCAAAAACCCAAGAGAACATGACAAAGTCCTGAAACCATGAACACAAGAACTGCAAGATAATCCAGCCAAGCATAGGCAAGCTTCTTGGTTGAACGCAAAGTTGCTTTGACAAAGATTTGGTCTCAAACACACTGCTTAATACCCTTTGCAAAACATGAAGGCATTTCTTTGGCCTCTGGCCTCCCTCTTAGCTATTCTCACACTCCTTCGAACTCAGAATTCCAAAAGGATCAGCCCTATCTAAGGTTCCCATTTCGTCAAGGTCAGTCTGTTCATTAGTGTCAGCCTGTTTCCCTGCTTGCTCATTATCAGGCTGAGAACTGTCCTCCTTCTCTGAGTCAATCTACACCTGCACCTGGCTATTTTCAGTATCAACACTCTCATTCCTTGCTGTGGGAAACTGCACTTCTTCACTGTCTATAACAGGGACATTTTGAACCAGACTGTGAACCTGAGTCCCATCATCCTTATCAGAGACACTCTGCGATTCCAGCTGTGTCACAACACTCAGCTGCTTTCGATACCATCGATCATGGTATCCTTCTGGAAAGACTCGCTGGGATGGGACTTGGGGGTACGGTTCTGCTGTGGCTCTTGTCCTTCCTGGAGGGTTGTTCCAGTTGGTGAAGCTGGGAGACACCTGCTCGGACCCCTGGCCATTGTACTGTGGGGTCCCGCAAGGCTCTATCTTGTCCCCCATGCTATAACATCTTCATGAAACTGCTGGGTGAGGTCATCCAGAGTTTTGGACTGCGGTGCCATCTCTATGCAGATGACACCCAACTCCACTACTCTTTTCCACCAAAATCCAAGGAAGCCCCTCGGATACTGGACCAGTGCCTGGCTGCTGTGACGATCTGGATGAGGACAAACAAGCTGAAGATTAATCCTGACAAGACAGAGGTCCTCCAGGTCAGTCGCACATCTGACCGGGTTATTGGGTGGCAAGCTGTGCATTCCCCCTGAAGACACAGTCTGCAGCTTGGGCGTCCTCCTGGATTCAGCGCTGACACCTGATGTGCAGGTGTCAGCGGTGGCTGGGAGGGCCTTCACACAATGAAAACCTGTGCACCAGCTGCGATCATACCTCGTGAAGTCTGACTTAACCACGGTGGTCCACGCCTTAGTTACCTCTAGACTGGACTATTGCAATGCACTCTACGTGGGGCTTCCCTTGAAGACGTCCCGGAAACTTCAATTGGTCCAACGTTCAGCAGCCTGATTACTAACAGGGACGAATTACAAGGAGCGGTCAACCCCCCTGTTTAAGGAGCTCCATTGGCTGCCCTTCATTTTCAGGTCCCAATTCAAGGTGCAGGTTTTGACCTACAAAGTCCTGAATGGTTTGGGACCTGCCTACCTTCGTGACCCCATCTCCTTCCATAAACCTGCATGATCTCTTCGATCTTTGGGGGAGGAGCTCCTTTCACCCCTGCCTCCATGACAGGTATGACTTGTGGGATTGAGGGAGAGAGCCTACTCCGCTGTTGCCCCCCAGCTCTGGAACTCACTGCCTAGTGAGATTAGGAAAGGCCCCACCCTAGCAGCCTTTAAGAAGAATCTAAAAACTTGGCTCTTCCGGTGTGCTTTTGAAGAGTGACCACATATTTCTTTCCTGTTGCCTTCTCCCTCAAGTTGTCCTCATATTGCCCTTCCCCTCACCTTTGGTAAGGCTGGACTCCACTGTTCCGTCCTCTATGAGTTCCTCCCCTACAAATATATCTTTTTCTTTATTATCTCTTCCAGCGTTTTATCATTTTATGTGTACATTTGACCCGCCGATTGTGTTTGTTACTGTATTTTGCACTGCCTTGTTTTGTTCTTATGCTCATTTATTTTATTGCTTTATTTTATTGCGTTGTTATTTTTGCTGTGTTGTATTCATTCTATTGTAATTATATTATCGGGCTTGGCCTCATGTAAGCCGCCCTGAGTCACCTTCAGGGAGATGGGGGTGGGGTATAAATAAATCTTATTATTATTATTATTATTATTATTATTATTATTATTATTATTTATTATAACCCTTGGAAACAGTGAAGTACAATCACTAGTCCATAAATTGATATATATTTTTTTGCATATTCCCAGCCACTGATGGAAATCTGGTGCAAAAGGGACAACAGATTACAGTCACCAAGAAAACATGGGTACTTTGTACCTTCTCATGTAGCATCTTATATGAAACTTCAGTGTACATCATCCAGAGCTCTCATGGTTCTCTGCTTCTGGCATTATGTATTAGGGGGAGAACACCAAGGAACTGAAGACCAGCTCTCATTTTACTGTAGCATTTGGTTGTGTATGGCCAAGGGTCAGCATTTATACATTCTGTCAAGTATTAAGATATCATACATTCATATTTATGTTAAAAAGTTTTTTTGTTGAGTTCCAGGGCCAGAGAAGCAGATGGCGGAAACAGAAGAACGGCCTGCCTCAGGGGAGCGTGCTTGCTCCATCCATGTTCAACATCTACACAAATGACCAGCCACTGCCAGAAGGGACAGAGAGTTTCATCTATGCAGATGATCGTGCCATTACTGCTCAAGCAGGGAGCTTTGAGATGGTAGAACAGAAGCTCTCCGAAGCTCTAGGTGCTCTTACTGCCTATTACAGGAAAAATCAGCTGATTCCTAATCAATCTAAAACACAGACATGTGCTTCTCATCTCAAGATAAGCATCCCAAGCTCTGAGGATGATTACCTGGGAAGGAATCCCACTGGAGCATTGGAGCGCACCCAAATACCTGGGAGTCACTCTGGACCGTGCTCTGACCTACAAGAAGCACTGCCTGAACATCAAGCAAAAAGTGGGTGCTAGAAACAATATCATACGAAAGCTGACTGGCACAACCTGGGGATCACAACCAGACACAGTGAAGACATCTGCCCTTGCGCTATGCTACTCTGCTGCTGAGTATGCATGCCCAGTGTGGAACACATCTCACCACGCTAAAACAGTGGATGTGGCTCTTAATGAGACATGCTGCCTTATCACGGGGTGTCTGCGCCCTACACCACTGGAGAAATTACACTGCTTAGCCGGTATTGCACCACCTGACATCCGCCGGGAAGTAGCAGCCAATAGTGAAAGGACCAAGGCAGAGACATCTCCAGCTCATCCCCTGTTTGGGTATCAGACAGCACGTCAACGACTTAAATCTAGAAATAGTTTTCTAAGATCTACAGAGACACTCGCTGGAACACCTCAGCAAGCAAGAGTCCAAAAGTGGCAGGCTCAAACCCAGAACCTCAACCAATGGCTGATACCAAATGAGAGACTCCCCCTGGGCACACAGAAGACTGGGCGACTTGGAAGGTGCTGAACAGACTGCGCTCTGGCACCTCAAGAGGCAGAGCCAACCTTAAAAAATGGGGCTACAAAGTGGAATCCACGACATGCGAGTGTGGAAAAGAGCAAACCACAGACCACCTGCTGCAATGCAACCTGAGCCCTGCCACATGCACAATGGAGGACCTTCTTGCGGCAACACCAGAGGCACTCCAAGTGGCCAGATACTGGTCAAAGGACATTTAATCAACTACCAAACTTGCAAATTTTGTGTTTTGTCTGTTTGTTTGTTTGTTTTGTTCTGTTAGAAATGTAATACAATTGACTGGTTGCCCTGACACGACAAATAAATAAATAAATGTTAAAAAGTGGGATCTTAAATACAGTGTATCTGTTCACCATGTACAGGCAACTGATACATATATTTTGTACCTGTATTATATACCTATAACAGATAATACAGGGGCTGTGGTGAAGCAGCGGATTAAACTGCTATGCTGCAGAACTTGCTGATCAGAAGGTCAGCGGTTCAAATCCGCAGACTGGGTTAGCTTCTGTTGTTAGCCCCAACTTCTGCCAACCTAGCAATTCAAAAACATGCAAATGTAAGTAGATCAATAGTTACCGCTTTGGTGGGAAGGTAACGGCACTCCATGCAGTCAATCTGCCCACTTGACCTGGGAGGTGTCTATGGACAACACTGGCTCTTCGGCTTAGAAATGGAGATGAACACCTTCCCCCAGAGTTGGACACGACTAGACTTAATGTCAAGGGGAAACCTTTACCTTAATTCTGTATCCAGAGGAACAACAAATGAGAAAAATAGATTATTGTAAACCATAGGTTATGTTTTAGAGCAGGAGTCCTCAAAGTTTTTAAACAGAGGGTCAAGTCACAGTCCCTCAAACTGTTGGAGGGCTGGATTATAATTTGAAAAAAAAACATGAATGAAGTCCTATGCATGCTGCACATATCTGATTTGTAGTGCAAAAACACTCAAAAACAATACAATAATTAAAATGAAGAACAATTTTAACCAATATAAACTTATTAGTATTTCATTGGGAAGTGTGGACTGATTTTGGCTGATGAGATAGCATTGTTGTTGTTTTGTGCTTTCAAGTCATTTCAAACTTAGGTTGACCCTGAGTGAGGGCCGGGTAAATGACCTTGGAGGGCCCTATCCGGCCCCCGGGCCTTAGTTTGAGGACCCCTGTTTTAGAGCAAGGAAATGCCAAAACTGTTTTTGAGTATTCCTTACCTAAGGCAATCTATAAAACTCACAGGGCCGCCATAGGCTGATAGGTAACTTGAAATCTCCAGATGAGAATCCAGTCTCCACAGGGAATCTTGCCAGTTCCCTCTCTCTAGCAAATGTAAAGAGATGGGGAACTGCCATGTTAAAAGCTACAGTCTTCTCTGTAGCTTTTAAGATAATTAAATGAAAATCCCAAGGATAATAAATCATCCCACTATCCCAAACAAAATCTGTTCCAAAAACATCTTTCTCTCTCTCTCTCTCTTGGTTACATATGCATTCAACCCACTTAAATTACGTAAGTCTCAAACCCTGTTTTTTAAACTAATGCATGCAATGTTTATCTTAGTGACACTTGGAAATAAGAGAAGCTGCTCAGAGGTAAAGAAATCTGATAGCATAATCCTTTCTTTCCAAGAGAGGGATGGGGAAATATGAAATTAAACCTAATGGTTGTTGGGTTGTTGTAGGTTTTTTTCAGGCTATATGGCCATGTTCTAAAGGCATTTTCTCCTGACGTTTCGCCTGCATCTATGGCAAGCAACCTCAGAGGTAGTGAGGTCTGTTGGAACTCAATAAAGTTTGCTCTAGGCACTGTCAGACCATTATATGCTAATCAAGGTGGTCAGTTGAAACATTCACACCTAGCTCCAGCAGACAAGAGTCCTTTGTCCCACCCTGGTCATTCCACAGATATATAAACCGTTTTTCCTAGTTCCAACAGACCTCACTACCTCTGAGGATGCTTGCCATAGATGCAGACGAAACGTCAGGAGAAAATGCCTTTAGAATATGGCCATATAGGCCATGTTCTAAAGGGGTTGGACTAGATGGCCCATGAGGTCTCTTTGATTCTATGATTCTATGATATAGCCCGAAAAACCCTACAACAACCCAGTGATTCCGGCCTTGAAAGCCTTTGACAATACTAATGGTTGTTATCCTAAATGTTAATACTTCATAGGAAAGTTCCATGAAGCAGAACATTTATTTGTTCAAAAACAAAATATTCAGGATGGAAAACCACACAAAACACCAAATCTACCCAGTGCAATGTATTGTTGAAGGCTTTCATGGCCGGAATCACTGGGTTTGTAGGTTTTTCGGGCTATATGGCCATGTTCTCGAGGCATATCCTCTCCTCATCTAGTTTTGGAGGAAGAAACTGTTGTATCTTAATATACAGTTCATCCAGGAGAGCAACAGTTTGCTACAATTTGCAATGCTTCTACATGGAACACTTTGAAAAACAAGCCCTGGGAAACAGCAACAAAAAGGCCCACTATATGGTTCAGATATGTGGATGACACTTTCACCATTTGGAGCCATGGAGAAGAAGAACTAAACAGGTTCCTGGACCATCTCAACAGCATCCACCCAAACATCCAATTCACCATGGAAAAAGAAAATGAAGGAAGACTGCCTTTTCTAGATGTCCTAGTCATCCGTAAAACAGATCTACAATTAGGTCACACTGTTTACAGAAAACCCACACACAAAGAAGGAGAGAATGCCTCTAGAACAGTGATTCTCAACCTTGCTAATGCCGTGACCCCTTAATGCAGTTCCCTATGTTGTGGTGACCTCCAACCATAATATTGTTTTCGTTGCTACTTGATACTTGTCATTTTACTACTGTCATAAATCATAATGTAAATATCCAATATGCAGGATGGATTTTCATTCACTGGACTAAACTGAGCACAAATACCCAATATGCCCAAATGTGAATGCTAGTGGGGTTGGGGGGGAAATTGATTTTGTAATTTGGGAGTTGTAGTTACTGGGATTTATAGTTCACCTATAATCAAAGAGCATTCTGAACTCCACCAGCAATGGATTTAAACCGAACTTGGCACACAGAACTCCCATGACCAACAGAAAACACTGGAAGGTTTTGTTGTAGTTCACTTACATCCAGAGAGCACTGTGGACTCAAACAATGATAGATATGGACCAAACTTGGCATGAATACTCAATATGCCCAAATGTGAACACTGGTGGAGTCTGGGGAAAATAGACCATGACATTTGGGAGTTGTAGTTGTTGGGATTTATAGTTCACCTACAATCAAAGAGCATTCTGTACTCGACCAACAATAGAATTGGGTCAAACTTTCCACACAGAACCCCCATGACCAACAGAAAATACTATGTTTTCTGATGGTATTTGGTGACCCCTTTGACAACCCCTCATGACCCCCTCAGTGGTCCCGACCCCCAGGTTGAGAAACACTGCTCTAGAACGTAGCCATATAGCCCGAAAAAAACCTACAACAACCCACTCCATAAATATTTGTTTTATCAGGGATTCCGTGGGAGCCCCAGGTGGTGCAGTGGGTTAAACCGCTGAACTGCTGAGCTTGTTGACTGAAAGGTTGCAGGTTCAAATCTGGGGAGCGGCATGAGTTTCCACTATCAGCCCCAGCTTCTGCCAACCTAGCAGTTTGAAAATATGTAAATGTGAGTAGATTAATAGGTACTGCTCCGGCAGGAAGGTAACGGCACTCTATGCAGTCATGCCAGCCACATGACCTTGGAGGTATCTACAACGCCAGCTCTTTGGCTTAGAAATGGAGATGAGCACCAACCCCCAGAGTCGGACACAACTGGACTTAATGTCAGGCAGGCATGTAGCCGGGGGGGGGGCAGGGGGCTTCAGCCCCCCCCCCAAATTCTCATGGTGGTTCGCGAAAGGCCTTACTGGTGCATTATTTAAACTGTTATGTTTATTCATATCATGATCTGATCACCATGCTCAATATATCCCATATGCATGGGGGTATTGGGGTAACGATACAAAAGGTTTGCTAGGGTAGACCCTCTTTCACTCAGACTCAGCCCCCCCCCCCCCCGAAACAAATTCAGCCCCCCCTCCCCGAATCGAAATCCTGGCTACGGGCCTGTGTCAAGGGTAAACCTTTACCTTTTACCTATGGGAGTCCTGCCTGCAAAAAGCTCTCTGAGTCTTCGGATCATCCAATTATGCAGAACATTTCCTTTTCAACGTGGGACAAGCCCTCTTCCATCTCCTCCTCGGTCAGAGAGGCAAGATGAACAATCATGAGAAACAGAGTATTTACAATATTCCCTAAAGTGGCATGCTACCCAACCTTCTGTTATGCTTGTGTAGAATGAAGTGCATCTTTTTTGCAGCCATGCTTGCATGCAATAATGTAGCACATTTTCATCAATACACTTTCTTCTTTCCTCCTAAATAATTCAATCTGTCTCCTATCCTCATTTTACCTTGACAAAAACCCTATAAGGCTGAGAATGGCAGAGCAATAATTCGAGGGAGCAAGCTTGTTTACTGCTGCCCTGGAGACTAGGACACAGAGCAATGGCTTCAAACTACAAGAAAGGAGATTCCATCTGAACATGAGGAAGAACTTCCTGACTGTGAGAGCCGTTCAGCAGTGGAACTCTCTGCCCTGGAGTGTGGTGGAGGCTCCTTCTTTGGAGGCTTTTAAACAGAGGCTGGATGGCCATCTGTCAGGGGTGATTTGAATGCAATATTCCTGCTTCTTGGCAGGGGGTTGGACTGGATGGCCCATGAGGTCCCTTCCAACTCTATGGTTCTATGATTCTATGAATGCGGCAACTCTCTCTATTGCTCAGCTGGCACACTACCAATATTACAAAGCTGCCACTCTTTTAGTTGTATATGAAGAGTTCATGATGTTTTCAAACATCCAAAAACTTACAGGATTAAGTTAACGGGTGATCTGAAAGACTTTTTCTCACTGTGTGAGCTACCTTAGAATCATAGAATCAAGGAGTTGGAAGAGACCTCATGGGCCATCCAGTCCAACCCCCTGCCAAGAAGCAGGAATATTGCATTCAAATCACCCCTGACAGATGGCCATCCAGCCTCTGTTTAAAAGCTTCCAAAGAAGGAGCCTCACCACACTCCGGGGCAGAGAGTTCCACTGCTGAACGGCTCTCACAGTCAGGAAGTTCTTCCTTATGTTCAGATGGAATCTCCTTTCTTGTAGTTTGAAGCCATTGTTCCGCGTCCTAATCTCCAGGGAAGCAGTAAACAAGCTTGCTCCCTCCTCCCTGTGGCTTCCTCTCACATATTTATACATGGCTATCATATCTCCTCTCAGCCTTCTCTTCTTCAGGCTAAACATGCCCAGCTCCTGAAGCCGCTCCTCATAGGGCTTGTTCTCCAGACCCTTGATCATTTTAGTCGCCCTCCTCTGGACACATTCCAGCTTGTCATATTTCTCTTGAATTGTGGTGCCGAGAATTGGACACAATATTCCAGGTGTGGTCTCACCAAAGCGGAATAGCGCATGGGGAGCATGACTTCCCTAGATCTAGACACTAGGCTCCTCTTGATGCAGACCAAAATCCCATTGGCTTTTTTTGCCGCCACATCACATTTTTGGATCATAAAGGAAATAATTCTTTAAAAAGGCATTTTTTTTACACCACAAAAAAAAATTGTATGAAAGAGATATTGTTTGTGGTTCAATAGCGTACATGTCTCTTTCCTGAGGAATTACAAACTACAAGAAAGGCGATTCGATCTGAACATTAGGAAGAACTTCCTGATTGTGAGAGCTGTTCAGTAATGGAACTCTCTGCCTTGGAATGTAGTGAAGACTCCTCCTTTGGAGGCTTTTAAACAGAGGCTGGATGGCCATCTTTCGGGGGTGCTTTGAATACAATTTTCCTGCTTCTTGGCAGGGGGGTTGGACTGGATGGCCCATGAAGCCTCTTCCAACTCTATTATTATTATTATTGTTATTATTATTATTATTATTATTATTGTTATTATTATTATTATTATTATTATTATTATTATTATAACTTTATTTGTACCCCGCTAGCATCTCCCAAGGGATTCGATGCGGCTTACAACGGGCCGAGGCCCACACAATACAACAATACAGTACCTAGCAAATAAAACAGTTAAGCAAAAACAATAACAAAAGCAGTACAACAAGACATTATTAAAACTGAGCCGGCCAGAGTAGGGGTACAGGATTAAAAGTGCTGATGTGTCGGAGGGATATGGGATTATAGTATAAGTGCGGTGTGCGGTGATCTTGGTTCTAACTAAAGTGCTTCTGGGATTTGGTACTGGGGTTCCTAGTCTGAAAAGGCACATTGGAATAGCCAGGTTTTCAAATTCTTCCTGAAGACTGCCAATGTAGGGGCTTGTCTGAGGTCTTTCGGGAGGGCATTCCAGAGGCGGGGGGCCACCACAGAGAAGGCCCTGTCTCGTGTCCCCACCAAGCGCGCTTGTGACGCGGGCGGGATCACGAGCAGGGTCTCTCCAGATGACCGGAGTGAACGTGTGGGTTCGTAGACAACGATACGGTCACGCAACTCTATGATTTTATGAATTTACCCAGAATACACCAAAATCAGTGCAATAATATTACAACTGCCACAATTTTTAAATGAATGGAATGAATTATGCACACAAAGAATAGAGCAAAGGCTAGAAGATAAATTATTTACCTCATATGTTTTGTCATAAACCAGAAGCATACTGATATTTCTTGTTTTGTTTTTGACAATAAGTGACAGGACTTATAACTTGTTTCTATAAAATACAAAATATGCATAATTGAGGATAATGCTTAGAGACATTGTATATGCTTAATGTTCAATAGCTGATTTTTTTTTAACCAAAACAACAACAACCACATTTTGTGCAACTCAGAATCCCTTCCAACATGCTGATACTTACTCCTTATTTCCTTCTGATTAAATTTTGGCTCGTCTTATTGATGTGTAACCACCTGAATTCACCATTCAAGGAAGTGATATTATCTCCCAGAAACAGAGTTCAGTTTGAAATTTTAAATATATAATCTTTGTTCTTTTTAAAACGCTAACCATTTTCATCACAATTATGAAGATTGTTGTGCTGATGTCAATGTCCCGGCCACTGTCCAACTTTTTCTCTTGCCTTATATTAACTTTTTGTTTGTCTCCAGGTGTTTATATGACCAGATTTTATGCCTGTGATAACTGTAATTGCAGTAATAAACCATATGCATATGGCTAATGATAAGGGAGAAGGGCATATCTGGGACATGTGGGTAGTTCAGGAATCATAGCTAGTTTACATTGGTTTATTTTCTTAAAAACTGTAATAGTAAGGCCATTGTAAAAAGTTATCGGCCAAAGCAAGCAAGCAAGCACATTTATTTATTTATTTATTTTTATTTAAAACATTTATATTCCACCCTTCTCACTCCGCAGGTGACTCAGGGCAGAGCACAACATATATACGGCAAATATTCAATGCCGGGACATAAAACCATATACAAGGGGTATTTTTTATGTAAGGTCCGTTTGAACATAAGTACACAATGAAAGTTTATTTCCAAAAAGTAAATTTATTTTCAGAAAGTAGATACTTCACTCTATTTTTCGACATAGTTGCCAAGTTTGTTCAAACACTTATCATACCTCTGAACCAATTTCAAAATACCCCCTTCATAAAAACTTGCCGCCTGCTCCGATAACCAAGTGTTCACTGCCGTTTTCACGTCGTCCTCCTCTGTTAGGAGTTTCGGGACCCAACGGGAGCACAGTTTCCTAAACTTTAGGTGTTCAGAAACAATGTTGTAAAGCACTGATCTCAACATGTCAGGAAATTTGTTTGAGAGACCTGTTATTGTGAAGCGCCTGTTCTCACGAATCCTCGCTTCAACTGAAGCCACCAAATCGTCTGTAATCAAAGAAGGGCGACCGGAGCAGTCCTCATCATGGACGTTGTCACGGCCATCTTTGAATTGTCGTACCCACTTACGCACTTTGCTTTCACTCATAACAGTATCACCGTACACTTCACAAATCTGTCGATGAATTTCTGCAGCAGGCAGGTTCCTTGCTGACAAAAACCGTATCACTGAGCGAACCTCACATGCGGAGGGTGAGTTGATAGTCTTAAACATTTTTAAAGCACAGAACAGAACCGTACAGGTTAGCTACAGAGCGGAAACTGAGCACAGTTGTTCCCGAGGCATGCCGGTACACGACGCACGCGCTCGTTGCGGTATACTAGTGTCTACAACAAAACAGACCTTACTTAAAAAATACCCCTCGTATGTATGTATATGTATACACACACACACACACACACATTAAAATCACTTATATCCACGTTAAAAGTGGCTTAAAAACCATCTCAGGACACCATTTTGCCTCATTGCACTGCCCCAAAGGCTTGGTCCCACAGCCAGGTCTTCACCATCCTTCTGAAGGACAGGGGGGAGGGGGCTAATCTAATATTGCCAGGAAGGGAGTTCCATAACCAGAGGGCAATCACTGAAAAGGCCCTGTCTCTCATCCCTGCCAAACACACCTGTGATGGTGGCGGGACCGAGAGCAGGGCCTCCCCAGAAGATCTTAGTTTCCGCAGTGGTTTTTAATATATATAAATGTATATCTTTATTGAAAAGTTTTCAGTTTACATAAAAAAGAAAAGGAAGGAGAGGTTGAATTAGTGAAGGGAAAAGAGGGGGTAGTGATGGGGAACAGTATAATGGGGGAGGGGAGTAAGGTAAAAATAAGGATGAGTTTCCCCAGTGGTTTGTAAAGGGAGATGCGTTTGGACATGTAAACTGGGCTGGACCGTTTGGGGCTTTATAGGCCAAAGCCAGCAATTTGAATTATTCCCAGTAGCAAACAGGCAGCCAGTGAAGCTGACGTAACATGGTAGTTGTGTGCTCCCTGTATGCCACCCCAGTTATTTACCTGGCTGCCTCTCATAGAATCATAGAGTTGGAAGAGACCTCATGGGACATCCAGTCCAACCCCCTGCCAAGAAGCAGGAATATTGCATTCAAAGCACCACCGACAGATGGCCATCCAGCCTCTGTTTAAAAGCTTCCAAAGAAAGAGCCTCCATCACACTCCGGGGCAGAGAGTTCCACTGCTGAACAGCTCTCACAGTCAGGACGTTCTTCCTCATGTTCAGATGGAATCTCCTCTCTTGTAGTTTGAAGCCATTGTTCCGCATTCTAGTCTCCACGGCAGCAGAAAACAAGCTTGCTCCCTCCTCGCTATGACTTCCTCTCACATATTTATACATGGCTATCATTTCTCCTCTCAGCCTTCTCCAGGCTACACATGCCCAGCTCTTTAAGCCACCCCTGATAGGGATTGTTCTCCAGACCCTTGATCATTTTAGTCGCCCTCCTCTGGACACATTCCAGCTTGTCAATATCTCTCTTGAATTGTGGTGCCCAGAATTGGACACAATATTCCAGGTGTGGTCTAACCAAAGCGGAATAGAGGGGTAGCATGACTTCCCTAGATCTAGACACTATGCTCCTATTGATGCAGGCCAAAATCCCATTGGCTTTTTTTGCCGCCTCATCACATTGTTGGCTCATGTTTAACTTGTTGTCCACGAGGACTCCAAGATCTTTTTCACACGTACTGCTCTCAAGCCAGGCATTGTCCGCCATTCTGTATCTTTGCATTTCGTTTTTTTTGTTTGTTTGTTTTTGCCTAAGTGGAGTAGCTTGCATTTGTCACAGTTGTACTTCATTTTGTTAGTTTTGGCCCATCTCTCTCATTGGATTATTTGAAGTTTCCAAACCGTCTTCAAAGCCAACCACACATAGAGCGTGTTGCAGTAATCTATCCTGGACATGCTCTCCAGCAATTCACAGATAAAAACTGAGCCATGTGGCTGGCCAACATCAGAATGTAGCCAAGATGGCAAAAGTTATAACTAAAGCACACACAAGCTAGGCAAGACCACAGCAGTTCACTTTTGCCTAAGCCTCATGTTGTGCTGACCCCCAAACATAACATTATTTTTGTTGCTACTTCATAACTGTAATTGTGCCCGACCACCCTCTCCCAAAGTTGCTCTATTTCAAACTCAAGTATGGAAAACGGAATGTTGGATGACAGGAAAAGAGATTTAAAGACGGGCTCAAAGCCAACCTTAAAAACTCTGGCATAGACACTGAGAACTGGGAAGCCTGGCCCTTGAGCGCTCCAGCTGGAGGTCAGCTGTGACCAGCAGTGCTGTAATTTGAAGAGGCACGAATGGAGGGGGAAAGAGAGAAACATGCCAAGAGGAAGATGTGTCAAAGCAACCCTGACCGGGACTGCCTTCCACCTGGAAACCGATGCCCTCACTGCAGGAGAAGATGGAGATCAAGAATAGGGCTCCACGGTCACCTACGGATCCACCGCCAGAACACCAACGTTGGAGGACCACCATCCTGGGACACGAGGGATTGCCTAAGTAAGTAAGTAATTGTGCTATTGTTATGAATTGTAATGTAAATATCTGATATGCAGGATGTATTTTCATTCACTGGACCAAATTTGGCACAAATACCCAATACACCCAAATTTGAATACTGGTGGGATTGGGGGGAGGGTTGATTTTGTCATTTGGGAGTTGTAGTTGCTGGGATTTATAGTTCACCTACAATCAAAGAGCATTCTGAACTCCACCAATGATGGAACTGAACCCAACTTGGCACACAGAACTCCCACGACCAACAGAAAATACTGGGTTTGGTGGGCATTGACCTTAAGTTTTGGAGTTGTAGTTGTAGTTCACCTACATCCAGAGAGCACTGTGGACTCAAACAATGATGGATCTGGACGAAACTTGGCATGAATACTCAATATGCCCAAATGTGAACACTGGTGGAGTTTGGGGAAAATAAACCTTGCCATTTGGGAGCTGTAGCTGCTGGGATTTATAGTTCACCTACAGTCAAAGAGCATTCTGAACCTCACCAACAATAGAATTTGGCCAAACTTCCCACTCAGAACCCCCATGACCAACAGACAATGCTGTGTTTTCTGATGGTCTTTGGTGACCCCTCTGATACCTCCTCGCGGGTCCCGACCCCCAGGTTGAGAAACACTGTTATATAGGATGTTACCTCCTAGTAACGATTTCTTTGTATAAACATGGACTGAATTTACATTGTCTAATTGTGCTGACTCAGAATGATTTGGTTTCAAGTATCAGATGAAATGTACTTAATCACCAACATATTTCAATTTTTTGTCGTGTGCTTTTCAAATAGACTGCATGCTATCACTTGTTCTGCTTTCCTGGGGAAGTTGTCCCTGAACGTTTCTAGTAACAGTGATCACAAGCCTATAAGGATGCCAGGCAATAACAACATAATCAGCTTGCCAACTTTAGAAAATTGTACTCCCCAACAGTGCTGTCATTTTGTTTAACTTTTAGATTGAGTTTGAACAAAAACCATCTTTTGCAAATTATTAAAAGAGATACCTCTGCCAAGCCAAGAAGGTTAAGTTCAGATTAGTCATAGTTTAATAGAATACCTATGTCAACAGAGCCTGCTTTATGTGAGGTTCAAGAAGAGACAAGTTTAAGGACTTCCCAATACTCTGACCCTTGAAGGCATGAGTGAACAAGAATGATGTAGTATTTTGAACATTGAACTAGAGACCATCTACACTGCAAACTAATAGCAGTTCATCAACACATTAGCTGCTAGGGGAAAGAACAGACTGCGGAAACTATCGAGGTATCTCCCTTCTAACCTCCGCTGGGAAAATCCTCAGAAGAATCCTTGCAAACCACCTTCTACCCTCTCAGAAGACACCCTCCCAGAATCCCAGAATGGCTTCCGCCCTTCCAGAGGAACAGTGGACATGATCTCTGCAATGCCACAGATACAGCTTAATGGTGTAACATTAGAAAATGTTGACCATTTCCGCTACCTTGGCAGCCACCTCTCCACCAAAGTCAACATCGACACTGAAATACAACACCACCTGAGCTCTGCGAGTACAGCATTTTTCCAAATGAAGCAGAGAATGTTTGAGGACCAGGACATCTGTAGAGATACCAAGGTGCTTATTTATAAAGCTATTGTCCTTCCAACCCTGCTATATGCCTGTGAAACGTGGACTGTATACCAATGGATACTCCACCTCAGACAACAGAGCTGGAAGGACAGTACGTGTGAAAAAGATCTTGGAGTCCTCGTGGACAACAAGTTAAACATGAGCCAACAATGTGATGTGGCGGCAAAATAAGCCAATGGGATTTTGGCCTGCATCAATAGGAGCATAGTGTCTAGATCTAAGGAAGTAATGCTACCCCTCTATTCTGCTTTGGTTAGACCACACCTGGAATATTGTGTCCAATTCTGGGCACCACAATTCAAGAGAGATATTGACAAGCTGGAATGTGTCCAGAGGAGGGCGACTAAAATGATCAAGGGTCTGGAGAACAAGCCCTATGAGGAGCGGCTTAGGGAACTGGGCATGTTTAGCTTGAAGAAGAGAAGGCTGAGAGGAGATATGATAGCCATGTATAAATATGTGAGAGGAAGCCACAGGGAGGAGGGAGCAAGCTTGTTTTCTGCTTCCTTGGAGACTAGGACGCGGAACAATGGCTTCAAACTACAAGGAAGGAGTTCTGCCAGAACATGAGGAAGAACTTCCTGACTGTGAGAGCCGTTCAGCAGTGGAACTCTCTGCCCCGGAGTGTGGTGGAGGCTCCTTCTTTGGAAGCTTTTAAACAGAGGCTGGAGGGCCATCTGTCAGGGGTGCTTTGAATGCAATATTCCTGCTTCTTGGCAGGGGGTTGGACTGGATGGCCCATGAGGTCTCTTCCAACTCTTTGATTCTATGATTCTATAGACCAAAAACAAGCCATGAGAGTAAAGACAAAGATCCATCCAGAGGAAAAGTGTTCTTGCCATACATCAAAGGAACCACTGACCGCATAGGGAAGCTGATGAGGAAACACAACATACAAACTATCTACAGACCTACCAAGAAAATCCAACAAACGCTTCGTTCAGCAAAGTTCAAGAGGGATCCTCTCGCTTCTGCAGAAGTCTACCGTATACCATGCAGCTCTGGACAAGTCTACATAGGGACCACCAAACGCAGCATTGCCCAAACACGAATCAAGGAACATGAAAGGCACTGGCAGACTACTTCAACCAGAGAAGTCAGCCATAGCAGAGCACCTGATGACCAACCTGGACACAGCATATTATTTGAGAACACAGAAATGCTGGACCACTCTCACAACCACCATGTCAGACTACACAGAGAAGCCATTGAAATCCACAAGCATGTGGACAATTTCAACAGAAAGGAAGAAACCATGAAAATGAACAAAATCTGGCTACCAGTATTAAAAAAAACCTCTAAAATTACAACAGCAAAACAACAGAGAGGAAACAAACAAGGACATCTAATTACCTCTCAACAAAAGATTGCTCCAGGCACTGCCAGGCAATCAAATGCTAATCAAGGTGATCAGTTGAAACATTCACAACTAGTTCCAGAAGACAAGAGTCCTTTGTCCCACCCTGGTCATTCCACAGATATATAAACCCTTTTTCCTAGTTCCAACAGACCTCACTACCTCTGAGGATGCTTGCCATAGATGCAGGCGAAACGTCAGGAGAGAATGCCTCTAGAATATGGCCATATAGCCTGAAAAAACCTACAACAACCCAGTGATTCCGGCCATGAAAGCCTTCGACAATACAATAAACATGAAAGCTGCAAGATGAATCCAAAGTCTCTTGGATGAAGCGGGAAGTTGCTCTGACACTGAGGCATGTTCAAACAGCCTATTTAATACCCTTTGGACAACATGAAGGTGTTTCTATGGCCCCGAGCCTCCCTCTCTCACCTGTTGGCGATCCTGACACTCCTTCGGACCTTAAATTCCAACCGATCAGCTCTATCTAAGCCTCCGGCTCCATCAAGGTCAATTTCCTCATTAGTGCTTTTTCCTCATTATCAGGCTGAGAACTATCTTCCCTTGTTTTGGGAGTACCTGTTGCAACCCAGAGCAGGAACTGGACCCTCAGACAACAATCCACCACACTTGACTTCAGGAAAACAATTCTTTTTTATTGATGAAAGATGAATACAAAATAGAAGAAATATGCAAAGGTAAAAAGTCACAGTAAAAATCAGGAACAAGAAATGTCCACAAACAAGATCATGAAATCCACAGCAAAACTGCTGAATCCTGGAACCTGTTAGCAATCCACTAACCGTACTTGGAACAACTAGAAAACCTCAGAGGAACAAGGCCACTTGAATCAGGAGACCTGGAAAAGCTTGCACATGAATCTGGAACGATGCCTAGTCTGAAGCTGCATTCAGGCCAGGCATACTTAAGGCTGAGAAATGTATTGCGAGACACGCCTGAAGATTTTGTTTGCATTTCTCTCAATCTGGCTGACCTACGTAAACTTTGTGCTTCACCCCGGCTCTGCCAAATCTGCCCCCGCCTATCCTCATTAGGCAGACCAGGTGTCAGATTCTCTGGAGAACTAAGACTGGGAGGAAAAGGGAGTGAAACTTCTCCGCTCGGCTCGGAATATTCTCATGGGAATTTTGACTTTCACTTTCCAAGGCTGTAGGATTTTCACTACTCAAACCATCATCATCTAAATTGGCCTCAGAATTCACATTGGCATCAGGAATACAATCAGAGAATCAGATTTAGGTTCACACACAGGCTGAACCCCAACACTGGTTCTCAGTAGTTTCAGTTTCCCCAGCGTCATCCCTTGCTATGGGAAACAACTGAACTTCTGTCCCCTGTTCCTGGTCTTCTTCGTCTAACACAGGGACATCATAACTTTGCACCTGACTGTGCATCTGAAATCCATCATCCCCATCAGAATCACTGACACTATCACTCTGAGATTCCAGCTGAGTCACAACACGGAGAGCTATGCTTTCCTCAACCCTGACATAGTGTTGTGCTTTATGAAGACCATCTGGATCTGGAGCATCTGTGAGCTGGATTAGGTTTCTGTGCCTGATGTCTCTCTCGGCTTCATAATTGTTGCTGTTATTATAAAACTTTAAGTTATTTTTGACTTATGGTGGCCTATAAGATTTTCTGGGGCTGAGAGTGTGTGACGGGCTTGCTCAGAAAAGGAAAATAAAAAGGACATATAACCAGAATATCTGGTTTTGACAATGTACAAAAGGAAAGGTGGTTTATATCTGTTGGAGGTTGTTTACAAAGTTTCTATCCAACTTTGTGGAAGATCGTAACAGTTGACTTTTCTCTCAGAAAGAGAATAAGCATTTCTAAAACTGCCATGTTATGTTTTAAAAGAACCTCATGAAACCTGATTCTTTTGATCACAGTTTTTGAATGTGCTTGGAGAAAAACCACTTAACTGGAAACTTACTGGCTTAGTGAAAATCATAACACAACCGGTGTCAGCAGGTCACTGGCAGGATCCTTCCATGCCAAATTATGAATTCTTTTCCAATAGACTTGCAGTCTAAATATGAGATTATAATAATTGAAGAATAACTCAAATCAAGGGTTACAAAAGCAAATATGAAACTTCTGGAATTTTGCAATTTATTTATTTTATTTATTTAAAACTTTTATATCCCGATCTTCTCTACCTCTGCAGAGGGACTCAGACCGGCTAACAGCAAAGATTCAATGCTAACACTAAAAATCTAAAACATCATACACAACATTAAGTTACCAATTACATATAACAAAAATTACATAAAATTACATAAAAGCCGTTCGCCAGGGTAAAATCGTGTCCAACTCAGTCCGTATATTCAGTCCATATATTGTGATCAGTACCATTAGTCGATTGTCGGTCTCAGACATCATTCTGCAAAAGCTTTGTTCCACAGCCAGGTTTTCACTAGCTTCCTAAAGGTCAGGAGGGAGGGGGCAATTTCATTTGGGAGGGAATTCCATAGCCGAGGGGCCACCATAGAAAAGGCCCTGTCTCTCATCCTCACCAAATGCACCTGCGAAGGTGGCGGGACCGAGAGCAGGGCCTCTCCAGATGATCTTAACACTCTTGATGGTTCATTGGGGACAATACGTTCAGACAGGTAAAATAATCACCTTCTTTTTATTTCAGCTAACATTCCAGTAGGATCTCTCAACCAAACTTTGCTATTTTCTGAGGGTCACAGGACTCCTCTGGTCACATCTAAGCACAGTGTGAAATGTACCACGGTTCAGAAGCAGCCACCAAACTAGCCACTCCCACCACGTGGTTGTGTGTAGTAGACTCAGGGAGCACACAACTCCTCTGTTGCGCCAGCTCCACTGGCTGCCAGTTTGCTACCAGGCACAATTCAAGGGCTTTAGCCTTTAAAGCCCTAAACGGTTCTGGCCCAGTTTACCTGTCTGAACACATCTCTTCCTATGAACCATCTAGGTGTTTAAGATCGTCTGGAGAGGCCCAGATCTGATTGGCAGGGTCGAGAGACAGGGCCTTCTCAGTGGTGGCCCCCTGGCTATGGAACACCCTCCCTAGGGATATTAGATCAGCCCCCTCCCTCCTGATATTTCGAAAGAGAGTTAAGACCTGGCTGTTCGAGCAGGCATTTGCAGACGCAGTATAACTAATTAATTGAGACTCATGGTTACTTACTTAGGCGATCCCTCGTTTTCCAAGAAGGATTGTCTTCCAGTGTTCTTGTGGGTCTGTATGTGGCTGTGGAGCCCTATTCTTGCTCTGCATCTTCTTCTGCAGTGAGGGCATTGGTTTCCAGGTGGAAGGCGGTCTCGGTCGGGGTTGGCTTCACGCGCCTTCCTCTTGGCACGCTTCTCCCTTTCGCCCTCCATTCGTGCCTCTTCAAATTCTGCAGCACTGCTGGCAACAGCTGACCTCAAGGGCCAGGGCTTCCCAGTTCTCAGTGTCTATGCCAGAGTTTTTAAGGTTGGCTTTGAGCCCATCTTTAAATCTCTTTTCCAGTCCACCAACATTTCGTTTTCCATTCTTGAGTTCAGAGTAGAGCAACTGCTTTGGGAGATGGTGGTCGGGCATCCGGACAACGTGGCAGAGGACCATCGCTTCAATGCTGGTGGTCTTTGCTTCTCCCAGCACGCTGACGTTTGTCTGCCTGTCTTCCCAAGAGATTTGCAGGATTTTCCGGAGGTAGAACTGATGAAATTGTTCCAGGAGTTGCATGTGACGTCTCACAGGCGTATAGCAGGGTTGGGAGGACAATAGCTCTATAAACAAGCACCTTGGTATCCCTATGGATGTCCCGGTCCTCAAACACTCTATGCTTCATTCAGAAAAATGCTGCGCTCGCAGAGCTCAGGCGGTGTTGTATTTTGGTGTCGAGCCAGGGAGTGAGGAAAAAATCCATATTCCAACACAAAAAAGCGGTTGGATTACAGAGGTCAGCCATGCCTTCCAACATCATCTTGTGCCCAGCTATATTCAAGCTTTCATTAATTTTGTATGCAAAAACTAATGTTCATTCCTGTAGCTTGTGACCATGTTGATGCATTCATGTTGAAGGCAAACAACCTGGGATAGACATCTTGTAGGCCAGGGGTTCTTAAACTAGGGCCTGGGAGCCAGGTACGGCCCTCCAAGGTCATTTACTCGGCCCTCGCTCAGGGTCAACCTAACTCTGAAACAACTTGAAAGCACACTACAACAACAACTATCCTATCTAATCACCAAAAGCAGGCCCACACTTCCCATTGAAATACTAATAAGTTTATATTTGTTAAAATGGTTCTTAATTTTAATTATTGTATTGTTTTTAAATTGTTTTTCTTTTTTTTTGCACTACCAATCAGATATGTGCAGCATGCATAGGAATTACTTCATGCTTTAAAAAAAATATTTCAGCCCTCCAACAGTTTGAGGGACCCATTTTCACTGTGGCCGGGCCCTCTGTTTAAAAAGTTTGAAGACCCCTGTTGTAGGCCTTAATCCTGAAACCATTTACTAGGAAATATTCGTGACATCAGCATAGGGGAGGGCAGTTCTCTGATGTCTAAGAATGTCATGTTTTGATTTTATATTGTTGTGTCGCTTATATGCTACCCCTCTATTCCGTTTTGGTTAGACCACACCTGGAATATTGTGTCCAATTCTGGGCACCACAAACTGGAATGTGTCCAGAGGAGGGCGACTAAAATGATCAAGGGTCTGGAGAACAAGCCCTATGAGGAGCGGCTTAAAGAGCTGGGCATGTTAAGCCTGAAGAAGAAAAGGATGAGAGGAGATATGATAGCCATGTATAAATATGTGGGAGGAAGCCACAGGGAGGAGGGAGCAAGCTTGTTTTCTGCTTCCCTGGAGACTAGGACGCAGAACAATGGCTTCAAACTACAAGAGAGGAGATTCCATCTGAACATGAGGAAGAATTTCCTGACTGTGAGAGTCGTTCAGCAGTGGAACTCTCTGCCCCAGAGTGTGGTGGAGGCTCCTTCTTTGGAAGCTTTTAAACAGAGGCCGGATGGCCATCTGTCAGGGGTGATTTGAATGCAATATTCCTGCTTCTTGACTGGATGGCCCATGAGGTCTCTTCCAACTCTTATGATTCTATGATTCTATATACATTGGTTTTGTGTTTTAGATTATTTTATTTATTTATTTTTGATTTTCTGCTGTGTTTTTGTGTTATATTGTGTATATTGTATTGATGGCCGTGGCCACATGTAAGCCACCCCAAGTCCCCTTGGGGAGATGGTGGCGGGGTATAAATAAAGTATAATAATAATACTTATTATTATTATTATTATTATTTTAAGGACCACAGGTAACTCCTCTGCCAGACCTGAAAGAGAAGGGTCATTGGGGAAGCTCTGGGGTTCTCTGGTAGTTCTCCCCTCCCTAATCTACAAATCCTAGGATGGAACTATGACAGTTTAAGTGGAATCAGAGAGCTATGATTATGTAGTAAGGAAAGGGTTCTTGGGACATAGATTTCCTGGTTTCACGTGTATATACAAATATATCACAATATTTATTCTGTGGACTAAATATAGGAGACCTGGAGTTTGTCACTGCAAGTTGTTCAAGTTTCTGACTGTATACTGAATTGTTAGAGCAACTTTTATGACAATGTAAGGGGTGACCATTTCTCATTTCATTTCCTCCTTTTCCTGTTGCTGTTGTCCATAATTGATGTTACTATTTCTACATAAAGAATTTCAGATAGTGTGAGCCCTGGTGCTGATTCACACTACTTCTTGCTGATGCATCCCATCTGCTCCAGACACAGAGGAGTCAACATGAATAATGCTGTAAACAAACCCACATCCTCTTCTCATTTGTCCAGTTTTCTCAAGCCACATTTAAAATCAAAGGGAGAAGTAAACTCGTGTTTGATATTTGACTGGGGTGCAACCCTTAACTTTCAAAGATACTTGCCTTTCATTTTGTATCCAGCTTTAATTCGAACACACTGTTAGTCCTCAAGGTACACACATACTATGAATTCCTCATTCAAGATATTTGGGTTAATATTGTAGTATCACATCAACTGTAATCTAAAATGGAAACCAAAATAAAGAGGGGAAAAACCAGAAGACTCTTTTCAGGATGTGAGGGCGATCTGGCTGCGACATCTGTCACCCCATTGATCGCCAGGGTTGATTCGGCTGATCTGGCTGGCTAGGCGGGTGTCCCCTTCCTTCCTCACCGCTCCATGTGCATCCCTCCCAAAGCTGCGCACTCGGTGGAAGAGGACGACGTCCCGGGTATAGAAGAAGTGTACCGAGGTCTCCAGTCTTCGGTCCCAGGTTATTGTGTCAGTAGCAACCAGACAATTGTATTACATTTTAAACAAAATTTTAACAAACAGACAAAACAGAGTTTGCAAGCTTGGTAGTTGTTTAAATGTCCTTTGACCAGTAACTGGCCATTTGGAGTGCCTCTGGTGTTACCGCAAGAAGGTCCTCCATTGTGCATGTGAATTATGCCATTATGATTACCCTTTAACTGATGGATACTTTCCAGCAGATACGAAAGACCCAGTGTGTTGTGTAAGAAGTCCTAGGAAAGAAATGGCTCCTAAAAGAAGTCTAGGATGTGTTTGGCGAAAGATCACTGCAGTCATCAGAAGCAGGTACAGCTCCTAGCCTGACCCATATCCTGCTGTTTCCCTCTCATACAGGGTGAGGCAGCATAACTTCCTTTTTTTAAATGCGCGCCATTCAGTCGGTTGAAGATGTAGCGGAGCGCTAGTGGTCTCGTTCGAGAAGCGGGAGTATAAAGATTTGTCCTGACACAGTTCAGTTGCCATCATGCATTGGAACAGTGAGGAGCATGCTTTTGCCATTGAGGCCTACTTTTTGAGTGGATGTTCTGTGATTGCAACCCAGTGCGCCTTTCAGAATCGCTTTAATTTAGCCTCATTGCCCCCTGTCCCGGACTAGAAATCAATTGTGATGTGGGTCACTACATTCAGACAAACTGCAAGTGCAACAAGATGAAGAACTGGAGTCCCTCGGCCCATTAGATCACCTGAGAACATTGAGGCAGTGAGAGCTTCAATGTTGCAATCACCATGGCGTATTGTGCGTAAACATGCATCTGCCCTTGGATTTTCCGATCATTCTGTGAGGAGAATTCTTCATGATGATCTTCATTTCCATCCTTACAAGATGGCGATTGTGCAGGAACTTTCTGAGCGTGACTTCAATTCTTGGAGGAACGCGTGTGAGGTTCTTCTTGAAGTCGTTCCTGAGGATGCTATTTTTTTTTTAGTACTGAAGCCCATTTTCATTTGTGTGGATCCGTCAACAAACAAAACATGTGCTACTGGGCTGACAACAATCCTCGAGAATTGCATCAAAGGCCTTTGCATTCATCTAAAATCACATCTAAAATCACAGTGCAAAGGCCTTTGCATTCATCTAAAATCACAGTGTGGTGTGCAGTTTCCTCAGCTGGAATTATTGGTCCCTGGTTCTTTGAGGAAAATGAAGTCGCAGTGAATTCGGACCGGTATGTAAACATGTTACAGGAATTTTTTTCCCATGGCTCGATGGGTTGGACTTAGGGGACATTTGGTTCCAACAAGATGGTGCAACAAACTTCAAGAGCATCAATGGCTGTTTTGAGGGAACACTTCCCAGAGCACCTCATCTCAATTAGGGGGGATTTGGAGTGGCCGGCCCGCTCTCCGGATATGGTCCCTTGTGATTTTTTTTCTATGGGTTTTTTTTTTTTTTGAAATCCCGTGCTTTTGTGAACAGTCCAAGGGCCCTACAAGATTTGAAGACCAACATCCAGGAAGAAACTGCCAGCATAACGCCTGCTATGCTGGCAAGAGTTATGACAAACGCCAGAAATCGGTTTACTCAGTGTATGGAGAATCGAGAATGGGGGACGTCACCTACCTAATTTGATCTTCAAAACTATGTAAAACAAAACTTTAGGTATGTGCCTACATTACAAAAAAAATTCTGATTCATACAATGGGTTTTATTAAGTTTTGAAAAAAGGAAGTTATGCTGCTGCACCCTGCATTATAGTTTGAGAACTGGACTACAGCTCCGGAGAACAGGGTTCAATTGTTATTTTGCCATGAAAACCCACTGGGTGACTTTAGGCAAGTCACATGCTGATAACCTCAGAAACATCCCATGATAGGTTCCCCTTAAATCAAGAATGACTTGAAGGCACGAACAACAACAAGCCTTTCCCGGCCACAAGGTCTATGTCTCACCACTTGGCTGGAGCCTTGAAAAGAGATAGGAGTGTATCTGGCAAGAAAATTCTTAGCCAAGAAAAGAAAACATAGCCACCCACTCACCTTATTAGAATACCCAACACGTTCAGTGTGAAAGCCCATATACCAAGTGAAGAGGGACTGCCAGAACATTTTCGGGAAAATATAAGTAAAACTCCCCAGTGCTAGAAGTAAACAAAAGGATTTCTTCTATGCAGCTCTTAATTTTTACTCAAAAATGGTATTCACGGGCAAAACATCCTGCTTGTTTTTCCTCTTCTTCCAGTGATTTCTTCAAACTCCTTGGGGATTGGGGCATAGCTTCAACACACTCCTATAAGCTGTTGTTTGTTGCTATCACAGTTTTTCTACCATGTCATATCAGCTGCATAAACAGATATCCCCCAGGAATATTTCAGACCATTCTCACATGGGATCAGGCTTAGATTCTCTTTGTTTTCCAAGAGAGATATGAGCAGTATCTCAAAAATTTAGCACTTAAAAAAACAAAACCTTTTTACTGAGTAATGTGATTTGGCAAAATTAATAGGAGAAAATAAAATATAAACCTGACACCATTCCTTAGCAAAACATTTGCACTTTTGATCCCATGATTTTGAAACTGGAAAGATTGTTTGAAGTTTAAACTACTTGCCCCTTTTTTTGGAGAAACTTTAGTAATGTGCCCAGTGGAGTGTCCGGCTTTTAGATTGTGGAGCCATGACCTGGAGGATATTCCCAAAATTACCCATGGAAAATTGGAGATATGACCTAATACATCTAGGAAATAATCATTTTTACATCTCCTTTATCTTTCTCCAGCATCTCTTAGCCTTTGTGATTGTGATCTATCTCTCACTGTATTTTTGTACTGATTTATTGTATTCTTATGTTTTATTTATTGTATTGCCATGTTTGTTTTGTGTTTTTGGTTTTATTCTGTTGTAATGCACTATTGGGCTTGGCCTCATATAAGCTGCTCCAAGTCCCTTTTGGGGGGATGGTGGCGGGGTATAAATAAAGATTATTATTATTATTAGAAACACAACAAGATGAGTCCACAGCAGACACTCTGCTGGCTGTTGTATTGGATCACACGTCTGACACTTCCCAAGTGTCTAGGACTTTGTGATGTCTCGGTGAATAATGTGTGCAGATCCCAGTAAGGTGGCCTTTTGCAGCTGGCGGATGGTAATCTTGTCAGTGCCGATTGTGTTTAAGTGACGGCGAAGGTCGTTAGGCACTGCACCCAGTGTGCCGATCACCACTGGGACCACCTTTACTGGTTTGTGCCAGAGTCTTTGCAATTATTATTATTATTATTATTATTATTATTATTATTATTAGCCTTAATTTGTTCCTTGTGCTCTGTGTCCAGGTCATCCAGTTTGTTTTGGAGATCTATAATTATCCTTTGTCATTCCTGTTCCTTTATATCATTGGAAATACCTAGCGGTAGCACTTTGTTTCTTGCCAAATGCTTTGTTTTCCTGAAGCTTTCTGCCAAGTTGTCTGATGAACATCATGATTGGCATGTCAGGAATAGGATTCCCTTGGGATCTTTCATCTTTCAACCCCTAGTAAGAATTCAGCACCATTTTGAAAGTTCCTGATGTGTCTTTCTTATCACTAAAATAGCATCCAATTTTTAAGTTCAGAGAGGGCTTTTACATTTCTGACCTTCTTTCCACTGACCAAAAATGAAATCACGTTTTCCTGATTTGCAATAAACATTGCTTGACCTCATTAATGCCACACATATCAGACACATTGTGGTGAGACTGCCATAACTGGCCTAAAATTTGAGCTCACCTTGTGTAAAGCAGGTGGTCCACATCTACTGCGGGACTGTGGCGCAGCTGGCTGTGAGTCAGCTCCATTAAGATCACTACTGAACAAAAGGTCATGAGTTCAAAGCCAGCCCTGGTCAGAGTGAGCCTCCAACCAATTTGTGTAGCTTGCTGTTGATCTTTGCAGCCCGAAAGACAGTTGCATCTGTCAAGTAGGAAATTTAGGTACAACGTATGCAGGGAGGCTAATTTAACTAATTTATGACACCATAAAAATCTCCACCAAGCATGCAAAGAATGAGGAAGTACTTCATCAGTGTCACAAATGGACAGTGAAGGGTTTTGGCCATCCTGTTAAGCACTGCTACTGATATGCAAATATCCACACACACCTTCTTAAATTAAAAAAAAATCCAGCCACACTGGCAAACTTAAGCTTCTTACTGGTGGGAATAATCAAATTACCACACAGTCCAGCTCCTTCCTGCCAACCTCTGCTGCCTTCCACTAACTACTCTCCCCAACTCCACAGTGATGCCACCTCCAAGGGCCAGCCGCATGGCAATGTGTCTGAATTTCCTATCAAGCTGTGGAATAAAAGACATGTTTTTGTGAATGGAATTCAAACCATCAGTTGTCACAAAGAGTCACATTCCAAATGAAGTGTCAGTAATGTTGCCAGTCTCGATTACAGTAGCTAGGGGCCGCAGTGGTACAATGGGTGGAACCGCTGAGCTGCTGAACTGGCTGAACAGAAGGTTGGCGGTTCAAATCTGTAGGATGGGATGAGCTCCTGCTGTTAGCCCCAGCTCCTACCAACCTAGTAGTTTGAAAACATGCAAATGTAAGTAGATCAATAGGTACTGCCTGGTGGGAAGGTAAATGGTGCTCGATGCAGTCATGATGGCCACATGACCTAGGAGGTGTTTGCGCACAGAACGCCGTGGTGATCGCAACACTGAAGCTCTCACTGCCTCAATGTTCTCAGGTGATCTAATGGGCCAAGGGACGCCAGTTCTTCATCTTGTCGCACTTGCAGTTTGTCTGAATGTCACAATTGATTTCCGGTCCAGGACAGTGGCCAATGGGGCTAAATTACAGCAATTCCGAAAGGCGCGCTGGGTTGCAATCACAGAACATCCACTCGAAAAGTAGGCCTCAACAGCAAAAGCACGCTCCTCACTCTTCCAACACATGATGGCGACTGAACTGTGTCAGAACAAAACTTTATACTCCTTCCTCTCGTATTCATCTGAAAAGGAGCCATTAGTTTCCTTTTTCTCCATGAATTTCTCCAATCATTTTTAAAAGTTGTCATTACATCTTGTAGTAGCAAACTCCTGCGTTTATCAAAGCACCATGTGAAAAAGTACTGTCTTTTATCACTACTCATCATCCACTTTCAGTTGATGACCCTTACTGTTTTTGGTAAGGAATCTCTATGGCAGTGGTTCCCAACCTTCTTAATGCAGCGGACCCCTTAATACAGTTCCTCATATTTTGGTGACCCCCAACCATAACATTATTTTCATTGCTACTTCATAGCTGGAATTTTGCTACTGTTATGAATCGTCATGTAAATATCTGATACGCAGGATGTATTTTCATTCACTGGACCAAATTTGGCACAAATACCCGATATGCCCAAATTTTAATACTGGTGGGGTTGCGGGGGGGGGGGGGGGGGGGGGGGGGGGGATTGATTTTGTCATTTGAGAGTTGTAGTTCCTGAGATTTATAGTTCACCTACAATCAAAGAGCATTTTGAACTCCACCAACGATGGCATTGAACCAAACTTGGAACACAGAACTCCCATGACCAACTGAAAATACTGGAAGGGTCTGGTAGGCATTGTGTGCATAACCCACTTTGAAAGTCTTTGGGAAGACAGATAGAATCCCTTCTTTGGATTGCAAATGTCAGGCACCATAAAGGTTTATCTGGCAAGGTCCATTCGAGTTGAAAGTCCATGGGTACAGCTTAAAGGGTTTGCCAACACTTTGCCCACACCTGGACTGCAACAGGACTAATAGTTTTAAATGTGTTATGATGTATTGTTTTTAATGTTTTATTGTTATTGCTTTTAATGTTTATTGGTTGCTTTATGAGTTTTATTGTTGTATTTGTCATGCTGTTGTTTTATTGAGGGCTTTGGCCTTTGTGAGCCGCACCGAGTCCTTCGGGAGATGTTAGCGGGGTACAAATAAAGTTAATAATAATAATAATACAGTCTTAACATACCTAGAATCATAGAGGTGGAAAAGATCTCATGGGCCATCCAGTCCAACCCGCTGCCAAGAAGCAGGAAAATTGCATCCAAAACACCCCCGACAGATGGTGAACCAGCTTCTGTTTAAAAGCCTCCAAAGAAGGAGCTTCCACCACACTCCGGGGCAGAGAGTTCCACTGCTGAACAGCTCTCCCAGTTAAGAAGTTCTTCCTAATGTTCAGATGGATTCTCCTGTACCAGTTATTTCAAGTTTGAGAAAATTAGCAGAATGTGTGGCTCCCTGTTATGTTTATGTAGCACAATATCATACTGTCTGAAGTGACTTGAACAACTCTGCCAGAAAATGTCTTCTGGAATTTTCAAAAGGCCATTATCATACCAAATAGTTCTAAGAGCAATAATGCATAGTTCTGATTCCAAAGGTGTCCAGTATGTGTGCTCATCATGTGAGAAGAATCTGAGATACTCAATGACAATGGCATGTTTTACAGGCTGGTAAGTGTGTTATTTTTTTAACTTTGAGTTTCAGAAAGAAAGAAAAGAACATATATCGAATCATAGAATCATAGAATCAAAGAGTTGGAAGAGACCTCATGGGCCATCCAGTCCAACCCCCTGCCAAGAAGCAGGAATATTGCATTCAAATCACCCCTGACCGATGGCCATCCAGCCTCTGTTTAAAAGCTCCAAAGAAGGAGCCTCCATCACACTCCAGTGCAGAGAGTTCCACTGCTGAACAGCTCTCACAGTCAGGAAGTTCTTTCTCATATTCAGGTGGAATCTCCTTTCCTGTAGTTCGAAGCCATTGTTCCATTGCGTCCTAGTCTCCAGGGCAGCAGAAAACAAGCTTCTTCCCTCCTCCCTATGACTTCCCCTCACATATTTATACATGCCTATCATATCTCATCTCAGCCTTCTCTTCTGAAGATTAAACATGGCCAGCTCTTTAAGCCGCTCCTCATAGGGCTTGTTCTCCAGACCCTTGATCATTTGAGTACACCCTCCTCTGGACACATTCCAGCTTGTCAATATCTCTCTTGAATTGTGGTGCCCAGAATTGCACACCAAAGAGGGCCAAGGAAACAAACCAAACAAATATGACACAATCCAAATAAATAAGAAAAATAAAGACACTACATTAGTGTCTTCTCTAGACTTCCTTCCTTTTGAGGTAGAGGTTATTCCTTAGTCTTCTTTTATTCCATTTGGTGAAAAAGAAACTTAAATACCTATGCTTATTTTTGTTCGCAGAGATTATTATTGCTTCCTTATGTCCTCTAACTTTGATGCTTTGAAGTCTTTTAGAGTCCTTCTTTTTATATATTCACTTTTCCCATGAATTCCCATTCATGTTTTATTTATTGATAGAAATGTCTTCCCTTATAAGACATATTTCTCAATACATATGATTCTCCATTTTAGCACAGATGGTAAATCATCAGCAATTATAAGCTCTATTAACCAAAAGGTTGCAAGTTCGAAGCACCGGGTTGGCATGTGCTGCCAACTGTCAGCCCCAGCTCATTGTTTACCTAAGCAATTTGAAAACAGCATTAGCTGTGATTAGAGAAATTAGGTAACCGCTAAAAGCAGGGGAGGTGTTTTACGACACCATAAAGAAAGAAGATTAGAAAATGCTGGGTGACCAAAAGGATGGAGGAAGTCCTTGGTGGCTCTTCGTCATAGAGGATGGAGCAACAGCACCCGCTGGACTCAAGCCCAACCTTCCATGGCACCTCCTTCTGTTCTGTCCATCTGTGTATTGTCTATACAAAGCGGCACTGAATGTTTGCTTTGTATGTGTACTGTGATCTGCCCTGAGTTCCCTTCAGGGTGAGAAGGGCAGAATATAAATAAAGTGTTATTATATTACTAGCCGTCCCCTGCCACGCATTGCTGTGGCCCACATGGGGGTTCTGTGTGGGAGGTTTGGCCCAATTCTATCATTGGTGGGGTTCAGAATGCTCTGTGATTGTAGGTGAACTATAAATCCCAGCAACTACAACTCCCAAATGGCAAGATTCTATTTTCCCCAAACTCCACCAGTGTTCACATTTGGGCATATTGAGTATTCGTGTAGAGTTTGGTCCAGATCCATCTTTGTTTGAGTCCACAGTGATCTCTGGAAGTAGGTGAACTACAACTCCAAACTCAAGGTCAATGGGCACCAAAACCTTCCAGTGTTTTCTGTTGGTCATGGGAGAACTGTGTGCCAAGTTTGGTTCAATTCCATCATTGGTGGAGTTCAGAATGCTCTTTGATTGTAGGTGAAATATAAATCCCAGCAACTACAACTCCCAAATGACAAAATCAGTTTTTTTGAGTGAAGGACATAGATTGGGTTGTTAAGTGTCTTGTGTCCAAATTTGGCATCAATACATCCAGTGGTTTTTGAGTTCTGTTAATCCCACAAACGAGCATTACATTTTTATTTATATAGATTATTATTATTATTATTATTATTATTATTCTCTCACTCTTCCACAAAATGCAAATCTGTCCATTGCTTAGCTTTTTGCATTGGTTTAGAGCAGAAGCACATCATTATTTAAAGCTGGAGTTTTGATTCAGGTAGTTCATTAGATTAAACACAACTGTAACCAAATTGTACTATCTACTATGTGTCCGGTCTGCACGCAAATAAGTGCATTTTAGCTGTATAACTAAACATAAAGTCAAAGTTAAGCAAGGTGTAGTGGTTTCTGAGCAGACTATTTATTTATTTATGTATTTATTTCATATATTTATATCCCGCCCTTCTCCCCACAAGGGGGACTCAGCGCGGCCTCACATGAGCATCAGAGGATGCTAACAACATAAATACCATAAAATTACAATTCACAGTAAAATCATTTTAAAACATTAACAATAAATTAATAGATTAACATGCCAGTAAAACCAAGCCGAGCCGGGAGAATCCATGTCGCAAAATCCAAATGTCCTTTTCCTATTGCCGCTGGCCTCTAATCGAACGCCTGGCCCCAGAGCCAGGTCTTCAGTTGTCTTCTAAAGGACAGGAGGGAGGTGGCCAACCTGATATCCTTAGGGAGAGAGTTCCACAGATGGGGGGCCACTGCCGAGAAGGCACTGTCTCTCATCCCCACCAACCACTTTTGCGAGAGTGGTGGGATTGAGAGCAGGGCCCCTCCTGATGATCTTAAGCTTCATGATGGTTCATAGCAGGAGATACGTTCGGACAGGTAATCTGGGCCAGAACTCAAAAACCAGCAACAAAAAAGCCCACTATATGGTTCAGATATGTGGATGACACTTTCACCATTTGGAGCCATGGAGAAGAATAACTCAACAGGTTCCTGGACCATCTTAACAGCATCCACCCAAACATCCAATTCACCATGGAAAAAGAAAATGAAGGAAGACTGCCTTTTCTAGATGTCCTAGTCATCCGCAAACCAGATCAACAATTGGGTCACACAGTTTACAGAAAACCCACACACACAGATAGATATCTACATAAAAACTCCAACCATCACCCAAGTCAAAAAAGAACCACCATTAAAGCCTTGGCAGACCGTGCAAAAAGAATCTGCGAACCCCACCTCCTCCAAGATGAACTGAACCACCTCAACTGGGCTCTCCAGGCCAATGGATACTCCACCTCAGACATCAGAAGAGCTGCAAGACTAAGAACAAGCCACGAGAGTGAAGACGAAGATCCACCCAGAGGAAAAGTGTTCTTGCCATACATCAAGAGAACCACTGACCGCATAGGGAAGCTGATGAGAAAACACAACATACAAACTATCAACAGACCCACCAAGAAAATCCAACAAATGCTACGTTCAGCAAAGGACAAGAGGGATCCTCTCACTTCTGCAGGAGTCTACCGTGTACCATGCAGCTGTGGACAAGTCTACATAGGGACCACCAAACGCAGCATTGTCCAAACACGAATCAAGGAACATGAAAGGCACTGCAGACTACTTCAACCAGAGAAATCAGCCATAGCAGAGCACCTGATGAACCAACCTGGACACAGCATATTATTTGAGAACACAGAAATGCTGGACCACTTCAACAACCACCATGTCAGACTACACAGAGAAGCCATTGAAATACATAAGCATGTGGACAATTTCAACAGAAAGGAGGAAACCATGAAAATGAACTAAATCTGGCTACCAGTATTAAAAAACTCTAAAATTACAACAGCACAACAACAGAGAGGAAACAAACAAGGACATCTAATCACCTCTCAACAAAAGTTTGCTCCAGGCACTGTCAGGCCATGATATGCTAATCAAGGTGGTCAGTTGAAACATTCACACCTAGCTCCAGCAGACAAGAGTCCTTTGTCCCACCCTGGTCATTCCACAGATATATAAACCCTTTTTCCTAGGTCCAACAGACCTCGCTACCTCTGAGGATGCTTGCCATAGATGCAGGCGAAACATCAGGAGAGAATGCCTCTAGACCATGGCCATATAGCCCGAATAAACCTACAACAACCCAGTGATTCCGGCCATGAAAGCCTTCGACAATACATTAAAACCAGCACTTTTAATTGTGCCCAGAAGCTAATCGGCAGCCAGAATTCTGGAGACCAGAGTTCAAATCCCCCTTTGGCCATAAAACTCAGTGGATGACCTCTCTCAGCCTCAGAGGAAGAAAAAGGCAAGCCTTTAAGCAGGAAAGATGAAAACATCTTTGGTCAGAAGTTACTTGGAAGTCACACAGCAGCAGCAAATCAAAATTTTGTTATGACTGCTGGGTTTTCCAGTCCCAATTATGCAACTTGGAGGGAAAACATTTTATTTTATCCTGCAAGATGTTATTTGCATGCTGTCATTTCTCAAGTGAAGAAACATCTGCACAAACCCCAAGTCTTTGTTATTTTTTCCACAGTGCTCATTCTTATTTACACAAGGCTAGCTTTGGATGTTAAGAGTCTGTTTTAGAAAACACTGGGGCAAGAGGACAAATAAGTGATCTGATCCTGGGATAGTGCCAATTTAGCCTCAAGGCCTCCCCAGAATAGCTGCTTGCAGGCTGTCGGAAATGTTTGGCTTGTGCGATCAGTGCTGCTTGAAAGAATACAAAGCTGTGCAAAAATGGAACACGGGAGAGAAAAGATAAGATTTCCTGTGATCCTAAGACCTCTCCAAAGGGCCAGAGCAACCACAACTACAAAAACACCATCAATAACACACCAGGTTGTCTTTCCTTCTTTAGTGTTTTAATTCCAGTTGGATACTATGTCAGTCTTAATGATGCGTTTGCCATTATCCACAGGTAGGGTAGCAAACAGGCTTGTGTAATGCTTGTTGTTGTTCATTTGTTCAGTCGTTTCCGAATTTTCGTGACCTCATGGACCAGTCCACGACAGAGCTCCTTGTCGGCCGTCACCACCCCCAGTTCCTTCAAGGTCAATCCAGTCTCTTACTTCTTTGTGTACTTAAGTCTCAGCTAACTCAAGTGCTCAAGCTTCCTTCCTGGAGATAATCTGGCCTGGATGTATTCATATTATTTTAACCTCCTCTTGACAGGCTTACTTGAGTATTTTCAATGGAAAAACATAACGTGAGTGACAGGTTGTTCACTTGGACACAAGAATTCAGGCTAATAAATGCAGCCGAAGAAGATTGAGGTGTTGTTGTTCATTCATTCTGCCATTTACAACTCTTCGTGACCTCATGGACCAGCCCATGCCAGAGCTCCCTGTCGGCCGTCACCACCCCCAGCTCCTTCAAGGTCAATCCAGTCACTTCAAGGATGCCATCCATCCATCTTGCCCTTGGTCGGCCCCTCTTCCTTTTTCCTTCCACTTTCCCCAGCATAATTGTCTTCTCTAAGCTTTCCTTTCTTCTCATGATGTAGCCAAAGTACTTCATCTTTGCCTCTACTATCCTTCCCTTCAATGAGCAGTCAGGCTTTATTTCCTGAAGTATGGACTGGTTGGATCTTCTCGTGGTCCAAGGCACTCTCAGAACTTTCCTCCAGCACCACAGTTCAAAAGCATCTATCTTCCTTCGCTCAGCCTTCCCTATGGTCCAGCTCTCACATCCGTAGGTGACTATGGGGAATACCATTGCTTTAACTATGCGGATCTTGTTGCCAGTGTGATGTCTCTACTCTTCACTATTTTATCAAGATTGGACATTGCTCTCCTCCCAAGAAGTAAGCGTCTCCTGATTTCCTGGCTGCAGTCTGCGTCTGCAGTAATCTTTGCACCTAGAAATACAAAGTCTGTCATGGCCTCCACATTTTCTCCCTCTATTTCCCAGTTGTCAATCATTCTTGTTGCCATAATCTTGTTTTTTTTTATGTTTAGCTGCAACCCAGCTTTTGCACTTTCTTCTTTCACCTTGATTAGAAGGCTCCTCAGCTCCTCCTCGCTTTCAGCCATCAAAGTGGTGTCATCTGCATATCTAAGGTTGTTAATATTTCTTCCAGCAATTTTCACCCCAGCCTTGCATTCCTCGCACATCGCATGATGTGTTCTGCATACAAGTTGAATTGGTTGGGTGAGAGTATACAACCCTGCCATACGCCTTTCCCAATCTTGAACCAGTCTGTTGTTCCATGGTCAGTTCTTACTGTTGCTACTTGGTCCTTATACAGATTCCTCAGAAGAGAGACAAGGTGATTTGGCATGCTCAATCTTTCAAGATTGAGGTAGCACTGCACTATTCACAAGCAGCTACGGTAAGATGCAATTGCTGCTGCTGTACAAGTGGGTGGGCTGGATTGAGTCTTTGGAAACTGGAAGAGATGAGAGCAATCTCTTCCCTCCTCCATAGCTATCTCCCAGCAGAGACATACCCGGTTCTTCTCTGACAATGTGATAGCAATCCCACTCCTTGTTCTCCATGCTGAGAAAAATACTACATATAAAGATTCCCCAGGAGGAAGAACAGCTGGCAATATGGAACATCGTGGTTTGTTTTGGAGAATATACATGCTGAGCTTTTGAAATGAGAATGATGCACTAGATTGCTAATGAATTTGCTGTCAGCATTCTGTGCAAAACACAGACCAGAATGGAGTTAGTGGAGAGGGACAGGCTTTGATGCTCTATAGCTGTGAGTTGTGGGAGTCAGGAAGTTTCTTTAGCCTCCATCCATTTTAATTCCAGGCGCACACCTTACTTAACCTTCTACGACAGAAAGTAAGCCAGGAATGAGAAAAGTTTCTTCCACGGACAGTATAGGATGGGTATGGGTGGCCTAAAGTGTGTGATCTTTCAAGATCCAGACCTTGGGAAATTGCTATCCCCTCATATAGCTCATTCCATTGTGCGGGGAGGGAGGAACCAGAGGAGTGCTAAAATAAAACTAAGCCAGGACTGAACCTGAACCCCACCCACCCCCCCATACTTGGCATTTCACAAATATTTTACTAGTAGCAACAATGCTTAGCATTTATGTCCTTCTGATTAAAGATTTTCTTGTTACTTCCCGAATAGATTACTGCAACGTGCTCTACGTGGGGTTGCCTTTGAAGAATGTTCTGAAACTCCAACTAGTCCAATGGGTGGCAGCTAGTTGGACTAGTGTCATACAGGGAGCATACCACCCCCCCTGTTATGTCAGCTTCACTGGCTGCCAATCCAGTTCCGAGCACAATTCAAAGTGCTGGTTTTGACCTATAAAAACACATAAGGTTCTGGCCCAGCGTACCTGTCTGTATCCTTTAACAATCAAGGAAACAGTTTTGGATCTATATCTGTTTCAAAAATTAGTGTAGATAATATTACAGAAATTGTTGTCATTCTACCTATTTCAAATGCATGTTCATTGTATGTCTGCTGTTGTTTTTTTCCCCATGTTTTTCATTATCATTTTTTTAATGCTGAATATGACCGCATTCTTATCATTTGACAAGCAGACATATCGGTCTCAAATTACCTATACTATTTTACATTTTGGTACACTGTACTTTCGTACAGTGGCCCTTATTTTTCATGCCAGTAAGGTAATGCTCAAGATCCTGCAAGGAAGACTCCAGCAATACATGGAGCAAGAGTTGCCAGGTGTTCAAGCTGGGTTTAGAAAAGGCAGAGGAACAAGAGACCAAATTGCCAATATCCGCTGGATAATGGAGAAAGGCAGGGAGTTTCAGAAAAACATCTACTTCTGCTTCATTGACTATTCTAAAGCCTTTGACTGTGTAGATCATAATAAATTGTGGCAATTTCTTGGTGGGATGGGCATCCCAAGCCACCTTGTCTCTCTCCTGAGGAATCTGTATAAGGGCCAAGTAGCAAGAGTAAGAACTGACCATGGAACAACAGACTGGTTCAAGATTGGGAAAGGCATACGGCAGGGTTGTATACTCTGACCCAACCTATTCAACTTGTATGCGGAACACATCATACGATGTGCAGGACTTGACGAATGCAAGGCTGGTGTAAAAATCGCTGGAAGAAACATTAACAATCTTAGATATGCAGATGACACCACTTTGATGGCGGAAAGCGAGGAGGAGCTGAGGAGCCTTCTAATCAAGGTGAAAGAAGAAAGCGCAAAAGCTGGGTTGCAGCTAAACATAAAAAAAACCAAGATTATGGCAACAAGAATGATTGACAACTGGGAAATAAAGGGGGAAAACGTGGAGACCATGACAGACTTTGTATTTCTAGGTGCAAAGATTACTGTAGACGCAGACTGCAGCCAGGAAATCAGGAGATGCTTACTTCTTGGGAGGAGAGCAATGACCAATCTCGATAAAATAGTGAGGAGAAGAGACATCACACTGGCAATGAAGATCCGCATAGTTAAAGCAATGGTATTCCCCATAGTCACCTACAGATGTGAGAGCTGGACCATAGGGAAGACTGAGCGAAGGAAGATAGATGCTTTTGAACTGCGGTGCTGGAGGAAAGTTCTGAGAGTGCCTTGGACCACCAGAAGATCCAAGCAGTCAATTCTTCAGGAAATAAAGCCCGACTGCTCATTGGAAGGAAGGATATTAGAGACAAAGTTGAAATACTTTGGCCACATCATGAGGAGACAGGAAAGCTTAGAGAAGACAATTATGCTGGGGAAAGTGGAAGGAAAAAGGAAGAGGAGGGCGGCCAAGGGTAAGATGGATGGATGGCATCCTTGAAATGACTGGATTGACCTTGAAGGAACTGGGGGTGGTGACGGCCGACAGGGAGCTCTGGTGTGGGCTGGTCCATGAGGTCACGAAGAGTCGTAAATGACAGAATGAAAGAACAACAACACCTCAATCTTCTTCGGCTGCATTTATTAGCCTGAATTCTTGTGTCCAAGTGAACAATCTGTCACTCACGTTTTGTTTTTCCATTGAAAAGCCTCAAGTAAGCCTGAGAAGAGGAGGTTAAAATAATATGAATACATCCGGGCCAGATAATCTACAGGAAGGAAGCTTGAGCACTTGAGTTAGCTGAGACTTAAGTACACAAAGAAGTAAGAGACAACAAAGAGATTCTTCAAAAGCAGTCACTCCAAAAGGACAGCGCTCTTTTCAGAGAAAATGTTCTTAATGACAACTATTTCATTGAGGAAAGGGGTTTTTAATGGGTGGGTGCTTCCCGTATTTGATATACTTAAAAATATTATATTCTATATATTACTTCTTTAATTGCACTATTATGTGTATAATTTGCATGTGCATGCTTTTCTCTCATTCTTTTTCAGCTGCTCCAGTTTTGAGACTGGTAGGACAAAAAACAAACACATGTATCCCTTTTGGCAAAGCTTAACAAAGTTATTTTGAAATACAACTCCCAGAATCCCCCAGCCAGCGCAGCCAATAAAGTCCAATGTAATCCAGAAGCAAACTCTTTCCTTACTGTAGAAAAAGAAATAAAGCTCCTCTTCCCAAAATGTGTGACTGCAAAATGTGTGACCCCCAAATAAGTATTCTTCCACTTTGAAGTGAAATGCTCTTTTAGTTTAAGGAGCTCCACTGGCTGCCGTTCATTTTCCGGACCCAATTCAAGGTGCAGGTTCTTACCTACAAAGCCCTGAACGGTTTGGGACACGCCTGCCTGTGTGACCGCATTTCTGTGTACGAACCCACACGTTCTCTTCGATCATCTGGAGAGGTCCTGTTCGTGCTCCCACTTAGTTCACATGTGCGATTGGTGGGGACGAGGGAGAGGGCCTTCTCGGTGGTGGCCCCCGACTCTGGAACTCACTTCCCAAGGACATCAGACATGCCCCAACTCTGGCACTCTTTGGGAGGAGCCAGAAAACGTGGTTGTTCCAGTGTGCCTTCCCTGAATAAGGAAAACTCTCAGCAATATGCCCTCAAAATGCATTTTACCATTGATTTAGGATTGAGTTCCTTCATCTCTCCTTGAAAATTCTATCCTACCTTGTTCATGTCCAACATTACTTTTAATTTTAATCTATTACATTTGGCCCGGCGATTGGTTTTAAATGCTTGTGTTACTGTTGATTTATTGTTTATTTTTTGTTATGTGATTAATATTAATTGTATTGCTTGCTTGTTTTGTTATTGCTTTTGTTTATTGATGTACTGTGGACTTGGCCTCATGTAAGCCGCACCGAGTCCCTTGGGGAGATGGTAGCGGGGTACAAATAAAGTATTATTATTATTATTATTAGTAGTAGTAGTAGTAGTAGTATCCATACTTCTAGCACTGGTGCTTTGAAATGTCAGCTGAGCAGTTAGAAATACAGAATAGGCATTTAAGGAAAAAGGAGCAGACAAAGTTTCCAAGGGAATGCAAACGTAGCAAATAAGGTGGTCCACTGTGTCTCCTCTGTAATTCTAGGAATTTGGGAGCTTTTCTTTGGTCCTGTCAGGAATGACTTGAGAAACTGCAAGTTGCTTCTGGTGTGAGAAAATTGGCCGTCTGCAAGGACGTTGCCCAGGAGATGCCTGGATGTTTTGATGTGTTACCATCCATGTGGCAAGCCACCTCACCCGCCTCATAGGAAACCTGCTACAAAACAGGAGCTTTTTTGTTGAGTTCCAGGGCCAGAGAAGCAGATGGCGGAAACAGAAGAACGGCCTGCCTCAGGGAAGCGTGCTTGCTCCATCCATGTTCAACATCTACACAAATGACCAGCCACTGCCAGAAGGGACAGAGAGCTTCATCTATGCTGATGATCGTGCCATCACCGCTCAAGCAGGGAGCATTGAGATGGTTGAACAGAAGCTCTCCGAAGATCTAGGTGCTCTTACTGCCTACTACAGGGAAAACCAGCTGATCCCTAATCCATCTAAAACAAAGACATGTCTCAAGAACAGACAAGCATCCTGAGCTCTTGAGGATCACCTGGGAAGGAATCTCACTGCAGCATTGCAGCACACCCAAATACCTGGGAGTAACTCTGGACCGTGCCCTGACCTACAAGAAGCACTGCCTGAATATCAAGCAAAAAGTGGGTGCTAGAAACAATATAATACGAAAGCTGACTGGCACAACCTGGGGATCACAACCAGACACAGTGAAGACATCTGCCCTTGCGCTATGCTACTCTGCTGCTGAGTACACATGCCCAGTGTGGAACACATCTCACCACACTAAAACAGTGGATGTGGCTCTTAATGAGACATGTCCGCATTATCACGGGGTGTCTGCGCCCTACACCACTGGAGAAATTACACTGCTTAGCTGGTATTGCACCACCTGACATCCGCCGGGAAGTAGCAGCCAATAGTGAAAGGACCAAGGCAGAGACATCTCCAGCTCATCCCTTGTTTGGGCATCAGCCAGCACGCCAACGACTTAAATCAAGAAATAGTTTTCTAAGATCTACAGAGACACTCGCTGGAACACCTCAGCAAGCGAGAGTCCAAAAGTGGCAGGCTCAAACCCAGACCTCAATCAATGGCTGATACCAAATGAGAGACTCCCCCCTGGGCACACAGACTGGGCGACTTGGAAGGCTGAACAGACTGCGCTCTGGCACCACGAGATGCAGATCCAATCTTAAGAAATGGGGCTACAAAGTGGAATCCACGACATGCGAGTGTGGAGAAGAGCAAACCACAGACCACCTGCTGCAATGCAACCTGAGCCCTGCCACATGCACAATGGAGGACCTTCTTGCGGCAACACCAGAAGCACTCCAAGTGGCCAGATACTGGTCAAAGGACATTTAATCAACTACCAAGCTTGCAAACTCTGTCTTTTGTATGTATGTATGTATGTTTGTTTGTTCTGTAAAAAATGTAACACAACTGTTTGGTTGCCTGACACGATAAATAAAAAAAATAAATGTGGGCGGCTTCTCTCATGTCCCCTCATGAGGAGCTGGAGCTGATAGAGGGAGCTCATCCGCGCTCTCCCTGGATTCGAACCTGCGACCTGTTGGTCTTCAGTGCTGCCGGCACCACCAGGGGCTCCTGGTGGGAGCTGAAGAAGGGACAATAGTCTTATTTGGAGGGCCAGTGCCCTCATTTTGTAGCTATGTTGACAGCAGAGATGACAGGGAGTTTTTTTAAAAAAAAGGAACCCAGACAATAGGATGAATGTGAACAAATATAGTATTACCACCACCACCACCCCGCCGCTGCCCACAAATTCCCACAAGACTGGTACCATGGTTTTACCTACCTGAATCTGATAAAATATGTCCTTTTGTAGGGATTTTTTAGATCCTCAAGGCAATTCTATAGTATGCTTTTGCCAGGAGTCACCATTGAGTCACACTGGTGAAGGAAAATAAACAGGGCACACATATCAGGAGCTCTCGGATATAATCTTACTCCTCACAGCTGCTTCAGTTCAAAGAACATCAAGTAAAACCATTTTAGGTCTTGGGGATCATCCCTTTCATACACTATATAGATGCGTGTGTTGACAAGATGCTCAAATGACATTGTTGAACTCTCTCACATTTTTTTCATTAAAAAAAGAATAATGTTATTCTAGCAAACTGAAAACAGGAAATTTGAGCAACCAAAGAAAGGTTTACAGCGCAGGGTGACTGTAACATTAGAGGAAATTAAGTTGCAGCCGACAGCTGTGATTTTGCAACCCCACATTCAACATTCAGACAGAAATGCAGATGTACAGATC
>NW_026846588.1:112531895-112677160 GCF_025583915.1 Anolis sagrei ordinatus | reverse complement strand
GTAGGACAAAAAACAAACACATGTATCCCTTTTGGCAAAGCTTAACAAAGTTATTTTGAAATACAACTCCCAGAATCCCCCAGCCAGCACAGCCAATAAAGTCCAATGTAATCCAGAAGCAAACTCTTTCCTTACTGTAGAAAAAGAAATAAAGCTCCTCTTCCCAAAATGTGTGACTGCAAAATGTGTGACCCCCAAATAAGTATTCTTCCACTTTGAAGTGAAATGCTCTTTTAGTTTAAGGAGCTCCACTGGCTGCCGTTCATTTTCCGGTCCCAATTCAAGGTGCAGGTTCTTACCTACAAAGCCCTGAACGGTTTGGGACACGCCTACCTGCGTGACCGCATTTCTGTGTACGAACCCACACGATCTCTTCGATCATCTGGAGAGGCCTTGCTCACGCTCCTTCGCAGGCGCGATTGGTGGGGACGAGGGAGAGGGCCTTCTCGGTGGTGGCCCCCGACTCTGGAACTCACTTCCCAGGACATCAGACATGCCCCAACTCTGGCACTCTTTGGGAGGAGCCAGAAAACCTGGTTGTTCCAGTGTGCCTTCCCTGAATAAGGAAAACTCTCAGCAATATGCCCTCAAAATGCATTTTACCATTGATTTAGGATTGAGTTCCTTCATCTCTCCTTGAAAATTCTATCCTACCTTGTTCATGTCCAACATTACTTTTAATTTTAATCTATTACATTTGGCCCGGCGATTGGTTTTAAATGCTTGTGTTACTGTTGATTTATTGTTTATTTTTTGTTATGTGATTAATATTAATTGTATTGCTTGCTTGTTTTGTTATTGCTTTTGTTTATTGATGTACTGTGGACTTGGCCTCATGTAAGCCGCACCGAGTCCCTTGGGGAGATGGTAGCGGGGTACAAATAAAGTATTATTATTATTATTATTAGTAGTAGTAGTAGTAGTAGTATCCATACTTCTAGCACTGGTGCTTTGAAATGTCAGCTGAGCAGTTAGAAATACAGAATAGGCATTTAAGGAAAAAGGAGCAGACAAAGTTTCCAAGGGAATGCAAACGTAGCAAATAAGGTGGTCCACTGTGTCTCCTCTGTAATTCTAGGAATTTGGGAGCTTTTCTTTGGTCCTGTCAGGAATGACTTGAGAAACTGCAAGTTGCTTCTGGTGTGAGAAAATACTGTAAACCACTGCCTCCTCCTGAGAAAAATGTATAATATCACAAAGGACTACCACCTCACCCGCCTCATAGGAAACCTGCTACAAAACAGGAGCTTTTTTGTTGAGTTCCAGAGCCAGAGAAGCAGATGGCGGAAACAGAAGAACGGCCTGCCTCAGGGAAGCGTGCTTGCTCCATCCATGTTCAACATCTACACAAATGACCAGCCACTGCCAGAAGGGACAGAGAGCTTCATCTATGCTGATGATCGTGCCATTACTGCTCAAGCAGGGAGCTTTGAGATGGTTGAACAGCTCTCCGAAGCTCTAGGTGCTCTTACTGCCTATTACAGGGAAAACCAGCTGATCCCTAATCCATCTAAAACACAGACATATCTCAAGAACAGACAAGCATCCCGAGCTCTGAGGATCACCTGGGAAGGAATCCCACTGGAGCATTGCAGCGCACCCAAATACCTGGGAGTCACTCTGGACCGTGCCCTGACCTACAAGAAGCACTGCCTGAACATCAAGCAAAAAGTGGGTGCTAGAAACAATATCATACGAAAGCTGACTGGCACAACCTGGGGATCACAACCAGACACAGTGAAGACATCTGCCCTTGCGCTATGCTACTCTGCTGCTGAGTATGCAAGCCCAGTGTGGAACACATCTCACCACACTAAAACAGTGGATGTGGCTCTTAATGAGACATGTCACATTATCACGGGGTGTCTGCGCCCTACACCACTGGAGAAATTACACTGCCTAGCTGGTATTGCACCACCTGACATCCGCCGGGAAGTAGCAGCCAATAGTGAAAGGACCAAGGCAGAGACATCACCAGCTCATCCCTTGTTTGGGCATCAGCCAGCACGCCAACGACTTAAATCAAGAAATAGTTTTCTAAGATATACAGAGACACCTGCTGGAACACCTCAGCAAGCGAGAGTCCAAAAGTGGCAGGCTCAAACCCAGAGCCTCAATCAATAGCTGATACCCAATGAGAGACTCCCCCCTGGGCACACAGTCTGGGCGACTTGGAAAGCGCTGAACAGACTGCGCTCTGGCACCACGAGATGCAGAGCCAATCTTAAGAAATGGGGCTACAAAGTGGAATCCACGACATGCATGTGTGGAGAAGAGCAAACTACAGACCACCTGCTGCGATGCAACCTGAGCCCTGCCACATGCACAATGGAGGACCTTCTTGCGGCGACACCAGAAGCACTCCAAGTGGCCAGATACTGGTCAAAGGACATTTAATCAACTACCAAGCTTGCAAACTCTGTGTCTTTTGTATGTATGTATGTTTGTTTGTTCTGTCAAAAATGTAATACAGCTGTTCAGTTGCCTGACACGATAAATAAATAATAAATAAATGTGGGCGGCTTCTCTCATGTCCCCTCATGAGGAGCTGGAGCTGATAGAGGGAGCTCATCCGCGCTCTCCCTGGATTCGAACCTGCGACCTGTTGGTCTTCAGTGCTGCCGGCACCACCAGGGGCTCCTGGTGGGAGCTGAAGAAGGGACAATAGTCTTATTTGGAGGGCCAGTGCCCTCATTTTGTAGCTATGTTGACAGCAGAGATGACAGGGAGTTTTTTTTAAAAAAAAGGAACCCAGACAATAGGATGAATGTGAACAAATATAGTATTACCACCACCACCACCCCGCCGCTGCCCACAAATTCCCACAAGACTGGTACCATGGTTTTACCTACCTGAATCTGATAAAATATGTCCTTTTGTAGGGATTTTTTAGATCCTCAAGGCAATTCTATAGTATGCTTTTGCCAGGAGTCACCATTGAGTCACACTGGTGAAGGAAAATAAACAGGGCACACATATCAGGAGCTCTCGGATATAATCTTACTCCTCACAGCTGCTTCAGTTCAAAGAACATCAAGTAAAACCATTTTAGGTCTTGGGGATCATCCCTTTCATACACTATATAGATGCGTGTGTTGACAAGATGCTCAAATGACATTGTTGAACTCTCTCACATTTTTTTCATTAAAAAAAGAATAATGTTATTCTAGCAAACTGAAAACAGGAAATTTGAGCAACCAAAGAAAGGTTTACAGCGCAGGGTGACTGTAACATTAGAGGAAATTAAGTTGCAGCCGACAGCTGTGATTTTGCAACCCCACATTCAACATTCAGACAGAAATGCAGATGTACAGATCTTCAGTTCAACTCCATCTCTGCTTCTGACTTATAAGACATCGAAGAACACCATAAAAATTGGGTCTAATGTTCAAAAACAATCAAAATGAATGTTGGAAATGTGAATCACAAGTGGGCACATTTTACCATGCATGGTAAATTGGAAAATTGGAAAAATTATACAAGAATCATGTGAGAAAAAAAATACTTAAAAGTGCAGATGGAACCAGAGTACTTCCTATTGGGACTAATAGACGAGGATTTAATATATTGTCAAAGGCTTTCATGGCCAGAATCACTGGGTTGTTGTAGGTTTTTCCGGGCTATATGGCCATGTTCTAGAGGCATTTTCTCCTGATGTTTCGCCTGCATCTATGGCAAGCATCCTCAGAGGTAGTGAGGTCTGTTGGAAGTAGGAAAATGTTTATATATCTGTGGAATGACCAGGGTGGGACAAAGGACTTTTGTCTGCTGGAGCTAGGTGTGAATGTTTCAACTGACCACCTTGATTAGCATTTAATGGCTTGGAAGTGCCTGGGGGGAATCTTTTGTTGACAGTGATTTGACGTGCCAAACGCAGCATTGCCCAAACACGAACCAAGGAACATGAAAGGCACTGCAGACTACTTCAACCAGAGAAGTCAGCCATAGCAGAGCACCTGATGAACCAACCTGGACACAGCATATTATTTGAGAACACAGAAATGCTGGACCACTCTAGCAACCACCATGTCAGGCTACACAGAGAAGCCATTGAAATCCACAAGCATGTGGACAATTTCAACAGAAAGGAGGAACCATGAAAATGAACAAAATCTGGCTACCAGTATTAAAAAACTCAAAAATTACAACAGCAAAACAACAGAGAGTAAACTATCAGGCACATCAAATCACCTCTCAAAAAAGATTCCCCCAGGCACTTCCAAGCCATGAAATGCTAATCAAGGTGGTCAGTTGAAACATTCACACCTAGCTCCAGCAGACAAGAGTCCTTTGTCCCACCCTGGTCATTCCACAGATATATAAACCCATTTTCCTACTTCCAACAGACCTCACTACCTCTGAGGATGCTTGCCCCCCCCCCAAACAGAGACACTATTTTTTTCCTAACCCTCCCTCCCAACTCGAACCCTTTCACCCGACCCTTATCTTACCTCCCCCTTACCCTCCCCATTCCCCTTTTTATGTAAATGAAACTTTATGTTCAATAAAAATCAAAAAGACATCGAAGAAAAGCAATCACTTATCCTGGAAGACAGGGCGCCAATCATCACCATCATCATCCCACCCTGAACACATCTGATCTCATCTGATCGCTATTATAAAACCTCAGAAGTAACTCATACTGTTAGTCTACTTCCATATCACTATGTCTATGTTGCAATTAATACACAGCTTCTTTGGATGGATAAGGTTAAAGTCCTTTACAGGGTGAAAAAAAAGGTGGAATGAAAATTTAAATCACCCTTGTTATATAAGGAGGCATTCCGTAAGGATTTGTATTTGTCATTTTTAATTTGCATGTATGAACATGGCCACAGACAGACACACAGAGAGACCACATTCCTTCACAGCAAGGCAAAATTCTGGCAAATACATTTCATTTCATCAATCACGAGCTCTTCAGGAACAGTTCCTGCTTCACTCTTTCTGCCTCTGGCGAGGCTCAAAACCAGGCGGCAAAAACGTAGTGTTCAAAAAATCTATGTGGATGCATGCCAGTTACAAACAGAAAATATTGTTTAATTGTGTAATTAATGTAATTCACAATTTAATATGTATAATTAATCCTGTTTCCTGGAAATCCTTATGTTGTAAAGTCACTTTGTGTTCCAGCCCAGAAGACAGATGGAGCATCAATCAAACAGACATCTCAACTGGGCAAAAATATATGCGGAAATATTAAAAGAATAAGGTTTGTGATGTGAAGTACAAAAGGAACAGATTTGAGACACAATGCTTTTGCTTCTGGGTTACATTTTGGCTCCCACTGGCAGAAGCAGCAGCTATCAGGCAATGTATACCAGCACGTTGCCTGTGAAAAAGAAGACAGGATTGGGGTGTTGTGTGGTTTCTGGGCTGTGTTCTAGCAGGACATACGTTTCACCTATATCTGTGGCCGGCATTTTCTGAGGATTCAGAAGCAAGACGTCAGGAGAAAATGCTGCTAGAACACAGCCATACAGCCTGGAAACCACACACCTCAGTTATTTCGGTCGTGAAAGCCCTCGACAATACGAAGACAGGATCCTCAGGGAAATTATCATATGTACTCACATCTAAATTCATCTCATGTATAAGTCGAGGGTAGGTTTGGGGGGCCAAAATTGCAGATTTTGATATGACATAAGGGTAAGTCCTACTCAATTGGTAAATTGAGGCTTGTTCTTCTTGAGACCGTGGAAGAGGTCCTTGGTGCTGTGAGGGCGATCACATCAGCTCTAGAACCTTGCCCGTCTTGGCTAATCAAATCGGCCAGGGAGGGGTTGGTAGACTGGTTTGTGTTGGTCATTAATGCATCTCTGGAGCAGGGGGTTTTTCCATCTCAACTGAAATAAGCGGTGGTTCGTCCACTCCTTAAAAAGGTTTCCCTTGACTCCACGGTGCTGAACAACTTCAGGCCGATCTCCAACCTCCCTTTTTTGGGCAAGGTGCTGGAGCGGGTGGTCGCCTTCCAGCTCCAGGGTTTTCTAGATGACAACAACTACCTAGATCAGTCACAGTCTGGCTTCAGGTCTGGCCACGGCACCGAGACGGCCTTGGTCGCCTTGATGGATGACCTCCGTAGAGTTGGACAGGGGGAGTGTGACTGTTGGTTCTCTTGGACATCTCAGCGGCTTTCGATACCATCGATCATGGTATCCTTCTGGGACGACTCTCTGGGATGGGTCTCGGGGGCACGGTTCTGTCGTGGCTTCGGTCCTTCCTGGAGGGTCGATCCCAGATGGTGAAACTGGGAGACGCCTGCTTGGACCCCTGGCTTTTGACCTGTGGGGTCCCACAAGGCTCTATTCTGTCTCCCATGCTTCTTTAACATCTACATGAAACCGCTGGGAGAGGTCATCCAGAGTTTTGGAGTTAGGTGCCATCTCTACGCAGGTGACACACAACTCTACTACTCATTTCCATCTAATTCCAAGGAGGCCCCTGGAGTGCCTGGCCGCTGTGGCTATCTGGATGAGGAAGAACAAGCTGAAGATCAATCCCGACAAGACAGAGGATCTCCTGGTCAATCGTAAAACGGATCAGGGTATAGGGTGGCAACCTGTGCTGTTACCTGGAGTCACAGGTCCGCAGTTAGGGAGTTCTCCTGGATTCATCACTTACGCTTGAGGCTCAGGTGTCAGCGGTGTCCGGGAGGGCTTTTGCACAACTAAGACTTGTGCACCAGCTGCGACCGTACCTCACAAAGGTTGATTTGGCCGGAGTGGTCCATGCCTTGGTCACCTCTAGATTGGATTACTGTAATGCACTCTACGTGGGGCTGCCCTTGAAAACGGCTCGGAAATTTCAACTGGTCCAACGGGCGGCGGCCAGGTTGTTAACTGGTGCTCCTTACAGAGAGAAGTCAACCCTCCTGTTTAAGGAGCTCCATTGGCTGCCGTTCATTTTCCGGTCCCAATTCAAGGTGCAGGTGCTCACCTACAAAGCCCTAAACAGTTTGGGCCCGCCTACCTGCGTGACCGCATCTCCGTATATGAACCCACACGATCCCTCCGTTCATCTGGAGAGGCCCTGCTCACGATTCCACCTGCGTCGCAAGCGCGTTTGGTGGGGACAAGGGACAGGGCCTTCTCTGTGGTAGCCCCCCGACTCTGGAACTCTCTCCCCAAGGACATCAGACAAGCCAACGTTGGCAGTCTTTAGGAAGAGCTTGAAGACCTGGCTGTTCCAGTGTGCCTTTCCAGAATAGGAAACTCCCAGCATCATGTCCCAAACCACTTTACTAGAGAATTAAGATTGTCTGCACATCGCACCTACCCTAAAATCTTTACATTTCACCTGTCATGCCCAGCACTTTTAACTTTATCCATTATATTTGGTCCAGCCCTAGTTTTAATGTGTTATGATGTAATTGTTTTATTGTTTACTGTTACTGCATTAATGATTTTTGGTTTGCTTTATGAGTTTTATTGTTTGTATTTGTTTGCTGTTGTTTTATTGAGGGCCTTGGCCTTTGTAAGCTGCACCGAGTCCTTCGGGAGATGTTAGCAGGGTACAAATAAAGATAATAATAATAATAATAATAATAATAATAATAATAATTTTACAGTGGCTCCATTCCTTCCTAGGGGACCAGACTCAGAAGACGGTGCTGGGGGACTCCTGTTCGACCCCCTAGCCTGTAGCCTGTGAGGTCCCACAGGGTTCTATCTTGTCCCCCATGTTGTTCAATATCTACATGAAAACGCTGAGTGAGATCATTCAGAGTTTTGGAGTTCGATCTCATAGTTATGCAGATGACACCCAACTCTATTAATCCTTTCCACCAAAAGCCAAGGGTGTCATCCTGACCCTAAACCAGAGCTTGTCATCAGTAGTGTTTTCAATACATTGCTATGTTTTGGTGCTATACCGTAATTGCTACATAGCATTACATAGCATTACTGTGTATTGAGCTGCTTTTTCTGTCTATTTGTTGTAAAACATGATGTTTTGGTGCTTAATTTGTAAAATCATAACACAATTTGACAATTAATAGGTTTTTCCTTAATCATTCCTTATTATGCAACGTTTTCACTTATCCAACATTCTGCCACCCCATTTATGTTGGATAAGTGAGACTCTACTGTATTTACAGTAGGCTGAACTGTTCTTGTTGTCCGTTACGATTTTCCACTCTGCATTCCTATAATATGGTGGCTCATGTTTAACTTGCTGTCCACAAGGACTCCAAGATCTTTTTCACATGCACTGCTCTCGGGCCAGGTGTCCCCCATTTTGTATCTTTGCATTTTATATTTTCTGCCTAAGTGGAGTATCTTGCATTTGTCACTGTTGAACTTCATTTTGTTGACAGATTAGAGAGATGGGCCAAAACTAACAAAATGAAGTTCAACAGTGACAAATGCAAGATACTCCACTTTGGCAGGAAAAACGAAATGCAAAGATACAGAATGGGGGACAATGCCTGGCTCGAGAGCAGTACGTGGGAAAAAGATCTTGGAGTCCTCGTGGACAGCAAGTTAAACATGAGCCAACAATGTCATATGGCGACAAAAAAAGCCAATGGGATTTTGGCCTGCATCAATAGGAGCATAGTGTCCAGATCCAGGGAAGTAATGCTACCCTTCTATTTTGCCTTAATTCGTCCATACCTGGAATATTGTGTCCAATTCTGGGCACCACAATTCAAGAGAGATATTGACAAGCTGGAATGTGTCCAGAGGAGGGTGACTAAAATTATCAAGGGTCTGGAGAACAAGCCCTATGAGGAGCGGCTTAAGGAGCTGGGCATGTTTAGCCTGAAGAAGAGAAGGCTGAGAGGAGATATGATAACCATTTATAAATATGTGAGAGGAAGCCACAGGGAGGAGGGAGCAAGCTTGTTTTCTGCTTCCCTGGAGACTAGGAACGCGGAACAATGGCTTCAAACTACAAGAAAGGAGATTCCATCTGAACATGAGGAAGAACTTCCTGACTGTGAGAGCCGTTCAGCAGTGGAACTCTCTGCCCCGGAGTGTGGTGGAGGCTCCTTCTTTGGAAGCTTTTAAACAGAGGCTGGATGGCCATCTGTCAGGGGTGCTTTGAAAGCAATATTCGTTTATTTGTTAGACCAGGGGTCCTCAAACTTTTTAAACAGAGGGCCAGGTCACAGTCCCTCAAACTGTTGGAGGGCCAGATTATAATTTGAAAAAAACATGAATGAATTCCTATGCACACTGCACATATCTTATTTGTAGTGCAAAAACACTTAAAAACAATACAATAATTAAAATGAAGAACAATTTTAACAAATATAAACTTATTAGTATTTCAATGGGAAGTGTGGGCCTGCTTTTGGCTGATGAGATAGGATTGTTGTTGTTGTTGTTGTTGTTGTGTGCTTTTGAGTCGTTACAGACTTAGGTTGACCCTGAGTAAATCACCTTGGAGGGCCGCATCCGGCCCCCAGGCCTTAGTTTGAGGACCCCTGCTCTAGACCATGGCCATATAGCCCGAAATAACCTACAACAACCCAATATTCCTGCTTCTTGGCAAGGGGTTGGGCTGGATGGCCCATGAGGTCTCTTCCAACTCTAGGATTCTATGATTCTAATAACCATTGGTATTATATGGTAAAAAATTCCAATTATGCAAGCAAGTCGAAAAAGAAAAGAAGAAGCAAAATCCACTATTGCAATCTTTCCTGAGAAAATGTGCTACATGTAGTTAGGGTATGTTGCAAAAACTTTTGTAAACGCAATGATCCTTTGGAGTTACAGTCCTGAAAACCAAAAATGAATAGGGGAAGTGAATCATCATTTTCACGTTCAAGTTAATCAAGCAAAAATAGCTGAATGCGATAAACCACACAAAGAAAGAAGAATGAGACTTCGTTCCACTGCAAAGTGAAACCAAACAATTTATTTGTGCTAAATGAATGGAAAGAATGTATTTCAGAATACATTTCTTTATACATTGTACCGGCTTATGCTGCTAAATACGCAATTGCTATTGTCATCTAACTTTCTCTGTAAATCTGTTCCTTCTCTACGAAGCGATACAACATTTTCGGCTTGTATACCAATATGCTGCTATAATGTGCACTTTCAATCATACTCTCTTCTGATTTTTCTTTGACTGCTTAAAATATTTGTTGAGACTTTCAGGAGAGGGAATCACACATTTAATATATTTTAAACAAGTGGGAAAAATCAGCCTTTTTAAAAATACAAATTGCTTTTCTACAGCAGAAAATCAAGAGCGCACACTTTATTCAGCCACAAGGATCTTGCTGGCAGAACCACACTTACAGAAGATCATTGTGATGAAAACAACAGTACGGACAGTTTTACAGGTCAACGTGAAGAAGAAATGAAACAATCAACTCTTAAGGTCCATGGATCAATACATTCTATATACTTTGACAAGTCAGGCTTCCCACATTGTACATTAGACTGTACCACACACTCAAGAAAAGGTACGGTTGTGTCATGTATGTTTTACTGCTGTTACCTGAAAATTAAAGGATACTGGGGGTTTTTTTACAGTGAGTTTGGGCATTAAAGTGTCCGACTTTCACTCTGAACTAATAGCAGTTATCTTTGTTCATTACTGAAATGTAGTGCTGAATTATGTTTATGTTTGGAACATACTGTAATATCTAGGAGTCCATAATATACAGACCACTCCTGTAATTTTATATGCAAATTGTTATGAAAAAATAATAACAAAAGCTGTCCCTTTTATTTTACAAACCTAGAAGCTGGGGCTTGAAGAGGGAACGGGGAAAAATGATAAAGCTTTGGGAGCTCAGCAAAACATAATGCCATAATACCAAACAAAACTAGCCAAAGTTCCAGCCGGAGAATGGACAGACATGTAAATTCAACCAAAACACTGATGGAAATTTGTTTTCAAAATTAGTGTTGTAGCTCCACAACACTGACTGCATTTTGCAACAACTGCAAATAGAGCACACGTCGTCTCATCACAGAAAACACTTCCATGTTTTTTTAAAAAGCCAGGGAAACCATTATGTCCTCGGGTGTTTATCTACACACAGGTTTCATAGGTTTCCTTACCCCTTGATGGAAGTGCTTTCCATGTCGGAAACCTGTGCCAACAATGGAGGCGGCCCTTGGACAAACTTATACAACACAATTAAACAGTGAAGCCTCAGTAACTTCAGTGCAAATAAGTCAAATCCAAATATACCATTGTAAGCCTTTGGCTTGTAGTAAACTGCTCTGTGTTATGAGTCCAACTCTGAATACAGGTTTGTTGAGCACATGCACTAAGGCTGAGAGGAAGGATGCACCGAATGTGGGAAAGTGGCTGACTGGGAGGCCGGCGACTGGCCCGGAGGCTGCACTGGTGGCGGCGGAGGCAGCGGAGCCGGCTGCAGGGGGGTCTGCGTGTTTGGAGAAGGCGGAGGAGTGGGGCGTTTGAATTTGTCAGGGCTGTTGCTTCTTCGGGGCGAAGGCCGCTGTGGGACAAAACATGGAAACCAGGGTTGAGGTAGGTTGCAAAACAGAACCCACCCACCCCTCCACTTCTGTGCTTCTTTCCTTCCAACACCTTTCACACATCAGCTTCTACTGTATATACTCGAGTATAAGCCTAGTTTTTCAGCCCTTTTTTTAGGCTGAAAAGGTCCAGCTCGGCTTATATTCAAGTCAAGGTTATTTATTATTTTACCCTGTTAGAAATACATAATAAATGTGTTGTCGTTGTTGTTGTTGATACATCGATCATTCTACTTTATTATTGTTTTTATTATACGAGGGGTATTTTTTAAGTAAGGTCCGTTTTGTTGTAGACACTAGTAGTTCGTGCGCATACCACAACGAGCACGTGCGTCGTGTACCGGCATGTCTCGGGAACAACTGTGCTCAGTTTCTGCTCTGTAGCTAAACTGTACGGTTCTGTGTTGTGCTTTAAAAATGTTTAAGACTATCAACTCACCCGCCGCATGTGAGATTCGCTCAGTGATACGGTTTTTGTCAGCAAGGAGCCTGCCTGCTGCAGAAATTCATCGACAGATTTGTGAAGTGTACGGTGATACTGTTATGAGTGAAAGCAAAGTGCATAAGTGGGTACGACAATTCAAAGATGGCCGTGACAACGTCCATGATGAGGACTGCTCCGGTTGCCCTTCTTTGATTACAGACGATTTGGTGGCTTTTGGTGGCAGCAAGTTTTTATGAAGAGGGTATTTTAAAATTGGTTCAGAGGTATGATAAGTGTTTGAACAAACTTGGCAACTATGTCAAAAAATAGAGTGAAGTGTATACTTTCTGAAAATAAATTTACTTTTTTGAAATAAACTTTCGTTACGTACTTATGTTCAAATGGACCTTACTTAAAAAATAACCCTCGTATTTATTATTTTACTCTTTTATTACGGTTATTATTTATTACATTTTCATTATTTTACTCTATTATTATTAGTAGTAGTATTACATTTATTATTTTACTCTATTTTTACTGGAAAGACATGCAAGCACATTTACATTGAAGAAGGTTAGAATAATGGTTTAATCAGAGTTCTACAGTCTTATCTTAAATTATAGTTTTATGTAAATATTCAAAACATTTAACCTACTGATCCCTCAATTAATGTAATTGTATTGTATCTATTTTTATTTTGAAATTTACCAGTAGCTGCTGCATTTCCTACCCTCAGCTTATACTCGAGTCAATACGTTTTCCCAGTTTCTTCTGGTAAAATTTGGTGCCTCGGCTTATATTTGGGTCGGCTTATACTTGAGTATATATGGTAATTTCCGACAAGGACAATCAATACAGGAGGAAAGAGACATGATAGGAGACCCCAATCAAGCTTTGCTAATGTTTCATTGTACCGCACTGGATCGTATGTCCATTTTGTATGCTACTGTGAGAGTGCAGGCATTGTACATTTCCTGTTAACTGTATTGAGTATCTGCTTTGATGAACCCACTAGCCTATATACTCAGCATTATCCCATTGTTGAGGGGCCTGCTGCTGACTTCTTTCTTCTTTCTCCAGCTCTGAGTAGACCTATATCACAAAGGCTCCATGGTGATACTCTGGCAACAACCAGGTTCTCTTTGTGGCTCTCCTTTTCTTCTTCCATTTCCCTTGTACTCTTTTCTCCCTCTCTCCTTTTCTTCCTTCCTTTTCTTCTTCCTTTGCTTTTCTTCATAATCCTCTCCTCCTCTTTCTTTCTTTCCTTTAACTTCCCTTCTTTTTCTTCCTTCCCCCTTCCTTCATCCACTCTTTCTTACTTTCCTTTCTCTTATCTTCTTTCTCTTCCTTTCCTATCTTCTCTTCTCTATTTCCTCAGTTCCTTTCTTTTCCTTCTTTTCCTCTTCCTCCCTGCCTCCCTCCCCTTTATATACATGTCACCTAATAATGACTAATTTGCTTCACTCCCTTTATTTTCCATTCACACAACAGAAGGCCACTTCATCTAGCTACAGTCAATCCACTTTCTTCCTTTTCTTTTCCTCTGTTCTGGGCCAAAAGAGCTGGTGTGTGTGTGTGTAAAGGTCTGGGCAATCCATAGTTATAAATGGTTCTAAAGTACTTACAAAACTAAAGTTCTGGTGGTGAAAATTTCAGAACTCTAACAAAACTTTCAAAATTTAATTATTATTTCATTATTGGCGATTTTTATGACAGAACCAATTAGGAGCTGCCTAATGAAATTTATATTGAAATTTTGAGAGTTTTGTTAGAGTTTTGAATTATAATGAAATTTTGAGAGTTTTGTTAGAGTTTTGAAATTTTCACCACCAGAACTTTAGTTTTGTAAGCACTTTAGAACCATTTAGAACCATGCATTGCCCAGGCCTAATATCTATCTATCTATCTATCTATCTATCTATCTATCTATCTATCTATCTATCTATCTATCTATCTATCTATCTATCTATCTATCCATCCATCCATCCATCCATCCATCCATCCATCCATCCATCCATCCATCTATCTACCTACCTATCTCAAAACCCTCAATTGTTTCAAATGGGAAAACAAAGGATATACACGTCAAGTTTGGTGCAGAACAATCAATCCATATTGGTGCCTTTCTGACACAAACCAACATACAAACATACTTTGACTTTTATATATACAAATAAATTGGACACGACAACAATAGCATATCAAATCTAAAACAGAAAGTATGGGAGCAATTAGAACCTTTATAAACACATACAAAGAATGGGAAATTTCTCCCACTGTTAAAGTCAAAATTACTTCTCAAACCCTTTATGGGGCACCAATGGCTTTCTCATTCTTGGAGAAATTCGTTTTTTTAGAACTAATATTTGTTTTCCCAAATGTATTGATGACTTTGTCCTTCAGTTCCTGGTTTATTATGCCTGCCATGTAAAAGATGGACTGCCTTATTTAGGATGGCTCACTATTCCTAATAACAGGAAGGATTTTAGCAAGGTTTAAAGTTCTTCTAATGTACTAGATCAGGGGTCCTCAAACTAAGGCCCGGGGGCCGGATACGGCCCTCCAAGGTCATTTACCCGGCCCTCGCTCAGGGTCAACTTAAATCTGAAACAACTTGAAAGCACACAACAACAATCCTATCTCATCAGCCAAAAGCAGGCCCACACTTCCCAATGAAATAATAATAAGCTTATATTTATTAAAATTGTTCTTCATTTTAATTATTGTATTTTTTTGCACTACAAATAAGCTATGTGCAGTGTGCATAGGAATTCATTCATGTTTTTTTCAAATTATAATCCAGCCCTCCAACAGTTTGAGGGACTGTGACCTGGACCTCTGTTTAAAACGTTTGTGGACCCTTGTACTAGATGGAAGATACAATAAAATCCCACAGAACAATAAACTCTAAACCTCACAGTAGAGAACTGCATTTATCTTTTGATATTGTTATTATCAAAAGACGGAAAGATCTAATATAACCAGATACCTACCTCCTTCTGAGTTATTCTCCTGTCTGTCTCTGGCAATTTTTCTCCAAGACTTTCACACATCAGTCACTGAGCAAATAGCTAAGCTTTTAAATTTGGCCAACTTTATCTGAGTCTTTGAACATCACAAAATGATCCCTGGTTATATGTTGTGCTTGTTAAGACTATTTTGATATTGTGGGTTTGCATTTTTTTTTTGTGCTTTCAAAGCCTCTCCAAGCTTTTTTTTAAAGGGGAAAATCATTAATGAGCTGATTAGACAATTAGATAAAATATTAACAGATGGAATTTGCTCTGCTGAGATAGGCAGTCCTCATGGGAACATGTGTTCCACGTCCCTATTAGAGAACACAGGTTTTAAAGGCAATACTCTTCTAGATTTTGGAATAAAATATTATTTACTAGCCGTCCCCTGCCACACGTTGCTGTGGCCCAATCTGGTGATCTAATATATGTAATGTCTTTATGCTTGTGGGTAAACAGTATTATATGTAATGTCTTAATGCTTGCGGGTAAACAGTATTTCTTGTTGTTTCTTTGTCAGTGTTGATGTGGAGAGTGTCTGGTTTGCCTACTCTGGAATATGCAACAAATCATAGTCCTTCTTTAGGGGTCCTTTCAAATCTATGATACTATGTTAGTGTGAGTGTGAATCATATGTATCTATCTATATCTATGGCTGGATGGCTCTTTGTCAGGAGGGCTCTGATTACATTTTCCTGCCCTGGTGAAGAGAGTTGGACTGGATGGCCTTAAATATTTTCTGTTGGTTATGGGGGTTCTGTGTAGGAAATTTGCCCCAATTCTGTCGTTTGTGGGATTCAGAATGCTCTTTGATTGTGGGTGAACTATAAATCCCAGTGACTACAAATCCCAAATGTCAAGGTCTATATCCCCCAATCTCCAACTGTGTTCATATTTGGGCATATGGAATATTTGCGCCAAGGCCCTGCTCGCGATCCCACCTGCATCGCAGGCGCGTTTGGTGGGGACAAGGGACAGGGCCTTCTCTGTGGTGGCCCCCCAACTTTGGAACACCCTCCCCAAAGACATTAGACAGGCCCCCACACTGGCAGTCTTTAGGAAAAATTTGAAGACCTGGCTGTTCCGATGTGCCTTTCCAGAATAGGAAAACTCCAGTAAGCACTTTATTAGAGTCCCAGAAGCACTTTATCAGAACTTTAAGATTCTCTGCACACCGCACTTCCTTGAAATCCGACAGACCACCTGTCACATCCAGCACTTTTTAATCTGTACCCATTACTTGGCCCGGCCCTGTTTTTATTGTGTTGTGCTGTATTGTTTTGTTGTTTTTACTGTTATTGCTTTAACGTTTTTTATTTGCTTTGAATTGTATTGTTATGCTATTGTGTTGTTGAGGCCTTGGCCTTTGTAAGCCACATCGAGTCCTTTGGGAGATGCTAGCGGGGTACAAATAAAGTTTAATAATAATTAATAATAAAAAGTTTGGTCCAGATCCATCATTGTTTGAGTCCACAGTGCTCTCTGGATCTAGCTGAACTACAACTCCTAAACTCAAGGTCAATGCCCACCAAACCCTTCTGATGTTTTCTGTTGGTCATGGGAGTCCTGTGTGCCACGTTTGGTTCAATGCCATCATTGGTGGAGTTCAGAATGCTCTTTGATTGTAGGTGAACTATAAATCCCAGCTACTACAACTCCCAAATGACAAAATAAAAAAAAAATTGAGTGAAGGACATACATTGGGTTGTTAGGTGTATGCTGTCCAAATTTGGTGTCCATTGGCCCACTGGCTTTTGAGTTCCGTTAATCCCACAAACAAACATTACATTTTTATTTATATAGATTTAGTGTAAAAAGGGAAATAATGGAGAAATTGCCTTTCAGTTTGAAGAAACCCTTAAAGCAACAAAGAAAGGCAAGCACTTTAAGAGACTGTGATGTTTACTCTTCAAAATACTCACTGTAATACCATGGGATGGTCCCATATGCTGCACATGAAGGCCTGGGGAGTTATAATAAGACACGCCGGCTCTGGTGAGTGAAGTTGGGGGAGTAAAACCAACTGTGTGACTTGCATATGAGAGACCTAGAATGATGGGAAAAAGCAAGGCAAGATATGCTTATGGATCTTGATGAACCGAAAAACTCCAAACATGTTACAAAGAAGAAAACAACAGGCATTATCTTCCATACTGGGTAAATAAACTGCACTTGAACACAATGACAGTGTTTAGTGGTCTTGACAAAGGCATGTGATACTATTTAGTCGCTGTCATTTCTTAGTTTTTCATTCAAGACATGGGGTGAGTAGCTGGGGAAACAATATGGACCTACCTAAACCTGCAGAACTGGGAGCATCTGTGTTTGCCAACAGGATCTCTGAAGAAGGACCTCTCACTACTGAACCTGCATTCAAAGTTACTCGTTTTTATGAATGATTACTCCTAAAACAACACTCCCAAGTCAGTAAAATAATTGGACGATAACAGCAAAAGATTTAAACTAGGGAATGAAATTAATCTAATTATTTAGGGTTTTTGTTTTAAAGAAAGGGTGAATTCTTTTAATTCCCTGCATTAAAAAATGCTTCAGTTCCATTTAGTGGCACACTGCATGTCATTATTGTAATATATAACAATCCATTCTAGTTCTTAGATAATAAAACTCAATATTTGAAATGCACATTTGCTGTTTTTGTATAAAGATTACATATCAAAAGGGCACAGGTATCAGTATATTATTTATCAAATCTAAATGAGTTTTACCAAAAATGGCACTAAATATTAATCATAATAAAATACAGATTCAAAACATATTTTTGATTAAATCATAGTTATTTTAAAAACAAATATTTTACATTTCTATCATTACATATATGCGTATTATTAAATTTATGCAAAAAACTAACATCAAGTACACAAAAGTAGAAAACATATTTACCAGGTGATATAGGTCTGCTAGAACTTGGTGAAGGTGTATATGGAATTGGACTGGACACAGTGCGAGGTCTTAATCCTTGTGCGGACATCTCATTAAAATATCTAATGTAAGAGATAAGCACAGAATATTATCCTTCCACAACTGTTCCTTTTATCTTATTTTCCTCTGCCACCTATCTGATAACAGACAGTAAAACAAAATAAATTTATTTACTTCGCTTATATACCGCAATTCTCAGCCCAAGGGCGACTCATTGCGGTGTACAACATAGAAAAACAGGTGCAAAATACAAACCATAGTGTAAAATAATCCACAATTCATCATTATCGAAAAACATCTCATCAAAACATCAACATTACTACAAAAGCCATTCCAAGTCGTCTCATCGTCAAACCCACAATCCGATATCATTTCCGTTGTTACATAAGATGCTAGAGAAAAGGTGGGCAACTCTGAAAAGTATTATTTCCCCAAGAAACACTGGAGGTCTTCACACACCCTCATGTATTTGCTGCACCCCCCCCCCAAAAAAAACTCCATACATTTTTCAACCTGGAATGCCCTTCCCTGCCCCCAAAAGGTATTTTAGATTAGTCTGAGATTTAAAAAAATGTTTTGGAGGATCAAAGATGTGATGGAAACGTCCTAGTAATCATTTTGTGTTAAAGTTATTTAAACTGCCTGGCCTGGAGACCAAAAATAAAACCATCCCCGTGTTAGTGTGACATCAGGTTAAATTCATGAACTATTTTAAAGAAGACTTCTAATGATTGAAACAGTGGGACGATTTAATCAAATATATTTCCCCCCTTATTTCTAACTGTAGCACCACTGACCCTAGAACTACAGACAACATACACCACTGTGGAAATGCTATTCCCACTCTGCTGTTACAAAACAAAGCAATTTATTTACTGACTAGCCGTCCCCTGCCATGCATTGTTGTGGCCCACATGGGGGTTCTGTGTGGGAGGTTTGGCCCAATTCAATTGTTGGTGGGGTTCAGAATGCAACTACAATTCCCAAATGTCAAGATTCTATTTCCCTCAAACTCCACCAGTGTTCACATTTGGGCATATTGAGTATTCGTGTACCAAGTTTGGTCCAGATCCATCATTGTTTGAGTCCACAGTGCTCTCTGGATGTAGGTGAACTACAACTCCAAAACCAAAGGACACTGCCCACCAAACCCTTCCAGTATTTTCTGTTGGTCAAGGGAGAACTGTGTGCCAAGTTTGGTTCAATTCCATCATTGGTGGAGTTCAGAATGCTCTTTGATTGTAGGTGAACTATAAATCCCAGCAACTACAACTCCCAAATGACAAAATCAATTTTTTTGAGTGAAGGACATACATTGGGTTGTTAGGTGTCTTGTGTCCAAATTTGGTGTCAATTCGTCCAGTGTCTTTTGAGTTCTGTTAATCCCACAAACAAACATTACATTTTTATTTATATAGACTAGCTGTATCCGCCACGCGTTGCTGTGGCCAGCCTTCCCTCCCTCTTTTTCTCCTTTCTTTCTTTCTCTCCTTCCTTCCCTCTTTTTCTTTCCCTTCTTCTTTCTTCCTTCTCTACCTGTTTCTTTTCTTCCTTTGCTCTTTGGTTCCATCCTTCCTTCTCTTTCCTTCCTTCCTTCCCTCCCTCTTTCTCACTTTCGTTCCTTCTCTCCTTCCTTCCCTCTTTCACTTTATTTGATTCTTTCCCTCCTTCTCTCCTCCCTTCCTTCTCTCCTCCTTTCCCTCTTTCTCCACCTCTTTCTCTCCTTCCTTCCTTCTCTACTTTATCTCCTTTATCCATCTTTCTTTCCTTCCTCCTCTCCTTCCCTCTTTCTCTCCTTACTTCCTTCTCTACCTTTCTTTCTTTCCTTCTTTCTCTCCTTCCTTCTTTCTTTCCCTTCTTCCCTCCTCCCTTCTCTACTCTACTTTATTTCTCTTCTTCCTTCCTCCTTTCTGTGTGTTTTTTGTGTGTATATGCATATGTGTGTATATATGTGTTTTTGCGTATATATATGTGGTTTTGCACATGCATTGTAATATATTTTTTGGGGTTTTGGCTTTTAAAGTCCCTTCTGTTGTGCTTTTCAGTGTTTTTATTAGTTATGGTCCCTCGTTGGCCTGAGAGGTGTCTTGTGTCCAAATTTGGCGTCCATTCACCCAGTGGTTTTTGACTTCTGATAATCCCACAAATGAACATTACATTTTTATTTATATAGATGATGTCTCCTATAGTCTTTAAATGAAAAATAAAGTTAATCCTTCCTCTCTGACGTGATTACTCATGAGCAAATTTAGCATGTTTCATCAGGTAACTTATCTGTTCCTTAAAGACAGCAGCCCTGTGGCAAGGCACTTGTCCCAGCCTGTAGATTAACTTACCTTGCATGCCCGTGCTTTTATATTGTGTCTCTCCCCACCTCTTGCTCCCCAGTGAAGTGGTCAGTAAAACAATATAGAACATAAGGGAAGATGCAAGGAGGGTGTAAACTTGACAAGGTACTTCCGCTATCGGTGGTGGCTTCTTATTTCTATCTACAATGGAGAAGCCTGGTTTTCAGAACAGATCACCTGAGGTTACCAGCTAAACAAACCTCTCATCGTCCATTTCCAAACTGGATTCACTTTCTGAGAGCTGTCTGCACAAGGCTTCCCTCCTCTCCATTTCCCTCTGCAGTTTTCTTTGGAGCCTCAAATTTTCTTCTCTCATGTGACGTTCTTCTTCTAAGTACTGTGCCATCTTCTCTGAATCTGAAGCATCAAGATTTTTTACATTTATTTTTGATTACTTAACTCAGCTTTATGTTCTGTAGACTCTTTACAAATATCGAGAAATATTGCAGAATTGAGATTGTGCATTTATCAAGTGACAAGTACAGAGGTAGTTAAACATATCGCTACTTAGACCAACGTTTTATCCCATTTGTTTTAATTGTCAATGCCTGTAAGCAAGCACTATTCCCTCAGTATGTCTGGAGGAATTGGAAGTTGGATGATCATTTGAAACAGACCTGAAACACCCCTCACTCTTTGATGGTATGTGTAGCGAAATTGCTACTCTATGTTAAATTTTTGATGTATAGCTCTATGTTTACACATGGCAGATAGGGAAGAATAGGCACAGACAGGGTAGCAACAGCAGAGATAGGATTCATTTGCATATGGAAGCCGATTGGTCATATGCAGATTAGCGTAGGCCCAGGATTTGAAAAGGCTGCTAGGCCAAAATGACAGTTGGAAAGAGCAGAGCTAAACTTTCCAAAGGGGCAGAGCCAAAGTTTAAAAATAGGCAGTTAGAGAGTCAAAGGAGTTAGTTAGGAATTGCTGTTTGTGAGAAGAGTGAGGGATTCCTGTTTGTGAGAGACAGTTTGGAACTTCTGTGAGAGAAAAGGGTTTGGAACTCCTGTTAGAAATAAGCAGTTAAGAAGATGTGTTAAAGACTTCTGATATATAGAAGCAGTTAGTTAAATAGAGCTCAAGTTTTAGGAACATAAAGAAAGCCAGTGGTGCTTTAGTCAGAATATAATTTCAGTCAAGAGTGTGTAAAGCAAGTAACATGTTTGTGAATGTGAAACATTGAAAGTCTATTTCAGAAAAGTAAACCAAGTATATTATACTGACTGTAAGCCTCAAGATTGCAACAAAACACAAATGTAACCACAAGCGTTGGAGCCAGAAGTTATAAATAAACTGTGTTACTTTGTTATACAGAAGTGTGTCTCAGTGCCTGTACAAAGGTTAAACAACACAGAAAAAGTCCCAGCCAATATAAAAGAAGAAATTGAATCATTATAAGAGTAAAGAGGTTTTTCTTAAAATAAGAAATAGTCTCCCTCCCTTGCTACAGTATGCTTTTCAATAATCTGCTCTTTCAGCATTTTTCAATTATAACCAGAACTCATACATTCATGTTGGTAGATTAGCCTCAGAGATGGGGAATAATACAGGATCACCATACCAATTTGACAACTGAGAATGAGAGCTTCTACAATCCACATCTTCCACTATCTTGGCATATTTTTGTCTGTAGTAAACAAGTCAATGATACCATGATCCTCATAGCATGGAAGCAAAATCAGAAAAATAGTTTCCTGACCCAGCGCTGGACCATTGTTCAGGAGAAGCAACCTTGTCAAAGGCTTTCATGCCCATAATCACTGGGTGTTGCATGGTTTCCGAGCTGTATGGGCATGTTCTAACAGCATTTTCTCTTGACGTTTCACCTCTGAAGATGCCAGCCATAGATGCAGGTGAAACGTCCAGGGAAAATGCTACTAGAACATGGCCATACAGCTCGGAAACCACAGAACACACTAGTGATTACAGCTGTGAAAGCCTTCAACAAGGTTGCCTCTCCTGAATAGTGGGCCAGCACTGGCTCAGGAAACCATCTTTCTGATCTTGGTTCCATGAGATGTTAGGGGAGGTTACAGAGAAGAGATTCCCATGTAAGAAGTATCAATGAAGAATCGACCTTCTAAAACGTGTTAGAAGGAATTACACCGACCATCTTGGAAACAGTTTTGAAGCATTCACATAATTTTTCGAGCCGTGGAGATTGACCATATTATGACAGCATATGACAAAATATGACATGATAAATTACCCACAAGTATGGAGTCTGTCAAGGACAAGAACAGAACATTCTGAAATTAAAGTACAGCAAAACGAGGTTTCACCCTTCTGCTAATAAATCAGGCTAGCAATTGTAAGTACCCAGAGACCTTGTTCAGACTTCTGAGTACAGCAAGTAAAAGCAATATATTGAAGAGATTTGGCACGTTCCCAGAGATTAATGTTTTATCTCCTTTAAGTGATACATATTATTAATTTTCCAAAACTGCCCACAAGGTTTCAAATTCAGCCCTCTTGTTATCCTACCAAAAACACAATTGTGATCAGCAAAACATAATTCCCTAGAAAGTAAGATGACAAATTTGTCATACTGATCTTCCAAAATATTTCATTAAAACCAACTCTAAAAATAACTAATTCAGAAAAAAGGGGTGATTTTCATTTTTATGAAGTACTAGTTGTCCCCTGCCACATGTTGCTGTGGCCCAGTCTGTTTTGTGTGTGTACATATGTTTATGTGTGTGTGTGTGTGTGTTTGCATATGTGTGTGTATATGTGTATATAAGTGTGTGCGTATATATATGTGTGTATATATTTGTGTATTTATATGTGTACATGCATATTGTGTATATGTGTGTGCTTGTCTATATGCATATTTGTATGTGTATATATATGTGTGTATGTGGATATGTATATGTGTGTGCATGTGTATATGTATAAATATGTGTGTGCATGCATGTGTGCATGTGTATATGTGTATCTGTGTGTATGTATATATGTGTGTATATGTGTATATATATACATGTGTGTGTATGAATGTGTGCCTCTGTATATGTATACTAGCCGTCCCCTGCCACGCGTTGCTGTGGCCCACATAGGTGTGTGGGAGGTTTGGCCCAATTCTATCAGCAGGGTTCAGAATGCTCTGTGATTGTAGGTGAACTATACATCCCAGCAACTACAACTCCCAAATGTCAAATTTCTATTTTCCCCAAACTCCACCAGTGTTCACATTTAGACATATTGAGTCTTCATGTTGAGTTTGGTTCAGATCCATCATTGTTTGAGTCCACAGTGATCTCTGGATGTAGATGAACTACAACTCCAAAACCAAAGGAGTGATATTGCTAAAGACTATACACCAGGTTTTGATAACTAGCCCACCAAACCCTTCCAGTATTTTCTGTTAGTCATGGGAGAACTGTGTGCCAAGTTTGGTTCAATTCCATTCTTGGTGGGGTTCAGAATGCTCTTTCATTGCAGGTGAACTATAAATCCCAGCAACTACACCTCCCAAATGACAAAATCATTTTTTTTTAGTGAAGGGCATACATTGGGTTGTTAGGTGTCATGTGCCCAAATTTGGTGTCAATTCATCCAGTGGTTATTGAGTTCTGTTAATCCCACAAACGAATATTACATTTTTATTTATATAGATGAGTGTATGTGTATATGTATATATGGTGTATTTTTGAGGGTTTTAAGTTTGTTCCGCTGGGTTGTGTGTGTGTGTGTGATGGTCACTTGTGGGACTGTTAGGTGTATTGTGTCCAAATTTCGTGTCAATTCGTCCAGTGGTTTTTGAGCTATCCCACAAACGAACATTACATTTTTATTTCTATTGATAGCTGAAGTATTTTCAGCAACTTTAATGCTTCTAGAAGTCATCTACTTGGGAAAGACACTTGGAGGATGTGATCCAGAAGAATGTTAAACTGAATTCAATTAGGCTCAGTAAAAAAAACATATTCTGTCATATGATGTCGAAAATGCAAAAATATATATTATTGCAATTTCAAGCATCGTGCTGAGTTTAAAATATTTTTCTATTTGAATTGCCAAAAAATCTGATAAGCCAGGCATCTTAAATAATTTTTCTGCCACAGCATATTTACTTGATCAGAAGCAAACATAGTGTGTGTGTACGTTAGGTTACTCTTGCTGCGCCAAAGTTCTTTTCAGTTCTGGCATCAAGAATGATGTAACAATCCAATGCTAGTTATCAGAACCTGGTGTAGTCTTTAGCAATATCACTTGACATGTATACTTGTCCAATAAAGAAAAAAATAACCCTCACAAAGGAAAACACAAAATGTTAATGCTCACTACAAAGTTGTAATTAAATATCTGAACTTCTAGTCTATTGGAAGTCTTCCAGGAGGAAATACTTAAATATCATTAAAACATACCTCTACAAGATACATAAGGGAACATAGCCAAGATTATCTGGACTTACGCTGTAATTGTGCCGCTCTAAGTTGTTTCTTTAACCTCTCGACTTCATTCTTTAGGAACCTGATATGCCGCATCATATTCTCTGGAGAGTCTATCTCCATTGATATGTCCCTTGGCGATGGAGGAGCTGACACAGGCTGGTCTAATTTCTCCTGCAAAATTCTGAAATTAAAATAAATTATTTTCTCCCTGAAACAACCTGTCATAAATGTGCAATTTTGCTTGAACTCGACATAATATTATGCGAAGAAAGAAAGATTTAAGACAATCTGTAATTGTAAATGTTCTTTCTGATAAATCTATTTCTAAAACAAACAAAACATGGAAGTCCAGTTCAGATCAGAGACAAAATGTATCAGCCAAAATGAAGATTTGGCTTGTGCATCTTACACCCAAACCAGAGTATCAATAAATGCATGTGAATGAGAATAGGAAACCATAAGTGAAAGTCATAAACATTAAAAAAAAACATGGTTCTCAAACTTTTTAAACTGGGGGCCAGTTCACTGTCCCTCAGACTGTTGGAGGGCCGGACTATAGTTGTTTTTTTTTAAACAATTTAAAAAATCCTATGCACATTGCACATATCTTATTTTGCTGTGTGGAAGGGCCCTTAGAGGAGGTTCTTTCTAGTCCTCTTTAGGCAGTAATTCCAGGAGCAGAGAATGGGAAATCTTCCTATTTCTAGTCTGAACAAAATCTGGCTACGAGTATTTAAAAAACTCTAAAATTATAACTGTAAATAAAGAACAACACTCAAACACAGGGGAACTCCAGACAAGAAACAATCAGGGCCAGCTAATCACATCTCAACAAAGGATTCTCCCTAAAAACTGTCAGGCTATGAAATGGTAATCAAGGTGGCCAATTGAAACATTCATACCTACCTCCAACAGACAAGAGTTCTTTCTCCCACCCTGGATCTTCCACAATTTCCTAGTTAAAGGTTTTCCTCTGACATGAAGTCCAGTCGTGTCTGACTCTGGGGTGTGGTGCTCATCTAAGTCGAAGAGCAGGCATTGTCCGTAGACACCTCCAAGGTCATGTGGCCAGCATGACTGCATGGAGCGCCGGGGCAGCCTCCCTTGGCTGGCTCACACTGCCCATCATCAAACCCGATGGGCAGCGTGAGCCTGCCAAGGGAGGAGCAGCCCCGCGCAGCCTACTCGCGCGTAAAGTACCTCGCGAGGTGCTTTACACACGAGTAGGCCACGCGAAGCAGCTGCCGTTGACTGGATCACGCTATCCGTCAGGCCCGATGGGCAGCGTAAGCCAGCCAAGGGAGGGGCACTGTGTGTGTGGGGGGGCGCTCCTCCTCCGCAGGCCGGATAAGTGCCCTTGGTGGGCTGGAAGTGGCCCGCGGGCCATAGTCTGGGGACCCCTGGTTTACCACTACATTTGAATGGGGTCACTCTTACATCTAATGGCTATAGTATAAAAAATTATACTGAAATTCCAAGAAACTGTTCATTGAACTACAAATATATTAGCATAAATGTAGGAAAATGAGGAATTGGACTTTGAAGCACTACATCAAATCTTCTTTTCATCCTTCAGTTTGCAATTATTTGTGCTTTGTTGCTTTTGCATATCTTAGACCAGGGGTCCTCTAACTAAGGCCCGGGGGCCAAATACGGCCCTCCAAGGTCATTTACCCGGCCCTCACTCAGGGTCAACCTAAGTCTGAAATGACTTGAAAGCACCCAACAACAACAATCCTATCTCATCAGCCAAAAGCCCACACTTCCCATTGAAATACTAATAGATTTATATTTGTTAAAATTGTTCTTCATTTTAATTATTGTATTGTTTTTAAGTGTTTTTTTGAACTACAAATAAGTTATGTGCAGTGTGCATAGGAATTCATTCATGTTTTTTCAAATTATAATCCGGCCCTCCAATAGTTTGAACTGTAGGGGGGGGGGGGGGGGCTTGAGGGGCTTCAGCCCCCCCTCCCCCCGAAATTCTCATGGTGGTTCGCGAAAAGGCCTTACTGATGCATTATTTAAACTGTTATGTTTATTCATATCATGATCTGATCACCATACTCAATATATCCCATATGCATGGGGGTATTGGGGTAATGATACAAAAGGTTTGCTAGGCTAGACCCTCTTTCACTCAGACTCAGCCCCCCCCCGAAACTCAGCCCCCCGAAACCCCCCCTGAAAAAAATTTTAGCCCCCCCCCCCCAAAACGAAATCCTGACTACGGGCCTGCCTCCAACAGTTTGAGGGACTGTGACCTGGCCCTCTGTTTAAAAAGTTTGAGGACCCCTGTCTTAGACAATAACCCTAATTGGACAAAGCTTCTGAATATCTTTTTCCCATCAATCAATCAATCAATCAATCAATATATTCTCACAGTTAAGGGCGAAATAAGGGCTAGCTTTAAGCAAGCTAAGTTTTGTTATATCAAACACACAAATATGCAGAATAATTTGAAATTTTCAAGCCTTGGATTGCTGAATACACAAATGCAGAATCCGTGGATACAGAGGGCTCACTGTAGTGACCCAACATTTATGTGTTAAAAACACATTATGAGCTAAATGAAGCACAAGACCACAAGATCTGTTTTACTGCTGAACAAGACTGTAACAAAAGAATTTTCATCTCTTATGTGTTTTGAAATATCCAATCTATGGTCATGGGACTAGAAAGATCATGCACATAGTGAATCTTTCATTAACTAGATTAACAACTGCCATATTACAAAATACATTTTCTTATTGAACTTCAAAAGATTTCTCTGCTTCTGGGGAATTCAAGACATGCTGTGAGATGTCTGTTCCTATGAAAATCAAGATAAGTCAAGAGAGCTGTAAGAAAATTAATTTTCCAGTGTTTGAAACAAGTTTCATAACATTAAAGGCAAAGGTTGTCATAGAGTATAACGATGACTCCCAGTGAGTTACACTGACATGGTATAAACCCCATTTGTTTGCCTTTAGCTGAGCAACACATTAGTATTGCTGTTTTCTTATGTCTGCAGCAACACCTTGCATCACCACATCAGATTAAAGAGATAAGAGCACCTGCATTTTTGCAGATTATAGTCTAGCATTCTGTCACTTGCTCTAAGAAGATGCCTCTAGAAAGCTCAAAAACAGAACAGGGAGGGAGGAGAACCAGATTGTTAACTGGAGCAAGGAACAGAGAGCGGTCAACCCTCCTGTTTAAACAGCTCCACTGGCTGCTGATAAGTTTCCGGTCCCAATGCAAGGTGCAGGTTATCACCTATAAAGCTCTAAACGGTTCAGTACCTGCCTATCTGCGTGACTGCCTCCTCCCTTACGAGCCCACACGGTCCTTAAGATCTTCCGGGGATGCCCTTCTCTCGCTTCCGCTCCCGTTTCAGGCACGGTTGGTGGGGACGAGAGAGAGGGCATTCTCGGTGGTGGCCCCCCGTCTCTGGAACTCCCTCCCCAGGGGGATTTGGCTGGCACCCTCCCTAGCCACATTCCTTTTTTTAAAATAGATTTTTATTAAACATTTTAAACATCGACACAAGGAAAGAGGGAGAACATTTCCAAAGAGGATAGAAAAGTAGGAAACCCAGAGACCACCAAAAAAAAAGAGAGAGAAGAAAAAAGAGGGGGGGGGAGGAAAAACCCCCAAAAAGTAGACAAGTTCCAAAAAAATAGGAAAAGTCCAAAAAATTGCCAACCCCCCCCCAAAGCCCCACGCACACACAGACAGTTCTAAAATGACTTCCACTCCAGCCTCAGGATCTACTTTAAGTACTTCTTCATCAAATTGATGTATTCTTAGCCTCTATTTTTCTTGGTTTTTTTTTTGATAGTCATAAAAAAGGGTTCAGTCTGTCCTTTTTACCTATTTTCCGGTATTTTTCCTCATCAAAAAAGTTAATTCGTCCATGTCTCTTATTTCTTTGACCTTATCTATCCATTCATCAATAATGGGGAGTCTGATCTATTTTCCAAAGTCTAGCAAAGCTAATCCTAGCTTCTGTTGTAATATATGTTAGTAATTTGTCTTCATTTTCTTCAAGTTGTAAATCCAGGTCTGTGAAGCCTAGTAAATAATACTCTGGGTTCTTCTTGAACTTCCTTTTCAATATTTTTTGTGTTTCCTCATGTATTAATGACCAGTATTTAGATGTTTCTTTACATGACCACCACATATAGTAGAATGTACCTGTTTGCTCACTACACTTCCAATATTTGTCAGACGTATTTTTATACATGTGGCTTAATTTTTTAGGAGTAATGTACCATCTATAGAACATTTTAAACCAGTTTTCCTTTAAATCCATAGCATAAGTATATTTCAACTTTTTATTCCACATTTGTTCCCATTCTCTATATTGAATAGGCCTTCTTAAGTTTTCTGCCTATTTAATCATACACGATTTGACCTGTTCCGCTTCCGTTAACCATTGTAACAATTTATTATAAATTGTAGTTACTATTTTCTTTTCCATTTTTAAGATTTTATCCCATGTATTTTCCCTAGCCACATTCCTTAAGGAATTAAAGACATGGATGTTTTGTCGTGCTTTCGATTTACGACTCCTATGACAAATCATGACTTGAATTGTCATTCAATCTGATGTCCTATATTATATTAACTGATCCTGTTAATTTGCTCTGTTTCCATGATTTTTCCTATGCCGTTATACATTGTCATCTACCTTACTAAACCACCTTATCCTTTAACTAGTTCACGTAGTGGTTTTCCTCCCCCACCCTCCAAAATTAGTCTGCTGTTGTTGTTGCTAGCTATTTTTGTTATGTTGTTTTATGCTGTTTTAATTGTTATTGCTTTATTTTAATTGTATTCTGCCTGGGCTTGGGACCCATGTAAGCCGGCCTGAGTCCCTTCGGGGAGATGGGAGGTGGGGTAGAAGTTCTTCTTCTTCCTCATGTCTCCTAGTTCCCCAACAACTGGTATCAAAAGGCATACTGCAGGTCGCATATGTTACAGCCAGGATACTAAGGCCAGTTATAGGGAACATATATTGTTAAAGTAGCTGTACTGGCTTCTGATTTGTTTCTGGGCACAATTTAAAGTGACAGTCATAACATATAAGGCAGTGGTTCTCAACCTGTGGGTCCCCAGGTGTTTTGGCCTACAACTCCCTGAAATCYCAGCCAGTTTACCAGCTGGTAGGATTTCTGGGASTGGAAGGCCAAAACATCTGGGGACCCACAGGTTRAGAACCACTGATATAAGGCCTGATGCCAGGGGTCCTCCAAACTAAAGCTCACAGGTAGGATGCAGYCCTCCAAGGTCATTTAACTGTCTTCCACTGTAAACTTTTTACTTGGGATCACCCTAAGTCTGAAATGACTTAAAGGCACACAACAACAACAGCAATTCTAATAAACTTGACTATCTTATCACACAAAAGCAGGCCCACACTTTTTATAAATTTATTTACTCTATTTGTATCCCACCTTTCTCTACCCCGAAGGGGACTCAAGGTGGCCTTACATATGGCAACTATTCAATGTCTTCGAACAACAAATAGTTAAACTACATTAAGATGAAAAATTGGTAAGTTTATGTTGGTTAAAATTGTTCTTCATTTTAAATATTTTATTGTTCTTTCAAAGTTTTGCACTACAAACACCTTTCTCTACCCCGAAGGGGACTCAAGGTGGCTTTACATATGGCAACTATTCAATGTCTTCGAACAACAAATAGTTAAACTACATTAAGATGAAAAATTGGTAAGTTTATTGTTCTTCATTTTAAATTATTGTTCTTTCAAAGTTTTGCACTACAAACAAGGTATGCACAGTATGCATAGGAATTCATTTGTGTTTTCTTTCAAACTATAGTTCCGTTTCCCAATAGGCTGAGGGATCGGACCTTGAACTGGACCTCTGCTTAAAAAGTCTGAGGACCCCGCCCTATGTGGTTTAGGTCCAGGTGATCTAAAAGACCATATCTCCTGATACAAATCTGCTATAAGAATAACAATATGAAAACTAAAGAAAAATTGCAGGCAAAAAGAAAACCAAAACAAACCGTTTTTCTGCTTCAAGTTTATCCATTCTCTTCCAGAGACGATTCACTAGTGCTTCCTGTTCTTGTTCTAGTGTATTTTCAAGATCAATTTTCTCACGTCTTAGCTAGAACACAAAATTGTTATTTTTTTAAAAAACACACACACATAAAGATATGCATTTTTATAAATTTAGCTGGAACATTACAGCAATATATTTGGAGGCAAAATAATTTAAGGCAACATTAACAAATAATTTCTGTTAACAACGTGAATATCTCACTTTGGATTAACTTCTGAACTTAAAAAAAAATCAATTGTTCAATGTTAAACTTGCTTGCATGTATTTCATTTTAATCAGGTTTTAAAGTCAAGTATGTCAAAATGTCAAGATGGCCCTTTTGTCCTCTTCAATGAAACAAGCAGTGATGACTCCTAAACTCCAGATGTTTAGAAATTCACTGTAGAAATTCAAACTACCCACCTATCTTCTCTGGTTAGCTAATTTGTTCTCTTTTTCCTCTATAATCTTGGACTACATGACACTGTTAGCCAATAAAGGAGGATCATGACATTCTGTCCAATACTATTGCTCCACCTAGTGTCACTGTGCAGCCTTGGATAATGGATCGGACTATGTGGAAAAGCTTTCACACCGCGCTTTTGTGCACATTTTACTTTATGGACACAGTCTTGAAGGGGCAGAGCTCTATCGGAACTCTACAGAGACAAAATTAGATTTCCAATACCAGCAGAGCTGTCCCCCGGAGGGCTACTGGTTATGAAGACCTTCCTGAAGACCACTGAACATTTGCATACTTCAATGTATGCAAACTTTGTTTTATGCCTCAATTAAAGATATTGCATAAAATTGTTTTCAGGCTATGTGGGCAAGGTGTAAATGAAGTCTTGGTTTAGACTTGGGTCTTATCTCCATTGTGTACATATATGCAACAACAAGGATTTCAAAAATACTAAAAAAAATCCAAAACATTTCTGACCCTAAGCATTTTGGATAAGGGATACACAACTTGTATTTAGTAGCACATGACTAACAAAAGTTATTCTTTGCAATGGGCACAAGAGTTCCAGTTTATGACAGACTGTCCAGTCACTGACTACTCTCTTTTACGCCTCATAACCTGGCCCAAAGTCATCTCACAGACTTAAAGACAAAACATAGTGAATTAAATGCACAATATGCATAATATAAAAGAAACCATGTATGGTAGGACAATTTGCAGTATGTTGGACTAACATACATTCAGTGGTAAATAACCCAAAAGCACAAAATTCATTTAGTATTAGAAGTTAAGTTAGCCCTGGCTAGTATTCGAATGACAGATTAGGAAGAAAATCCAGGGGCTTTCGGTTATATTTTAGAGGAAGAAATTGGCAGAACCACCTCTGAATATTCCTTACCAAAAAAGTACCTATGAGATTCACTAGGCTGGAATAAACTCACAAGCTACTTGAATGTACATTCGCTCTCACACATACGAAATTAAAAGCCTACAATTATATGGCTAGTAGGTTTCATCAAACATAGAATCATAGAATCAAAGAGTTGGAAGAGACCTCATGGGCCATCCAGTCCAACCCCCTGCCAAGAAGCAGGAATATTGCATTTAAATCACCCCTGACAGATGGCCATCCAGCCTCTGTTTAAAAGCTTCCAAAGAAGGAGCCTCCACCACACTCTGGGGCAGAGAGTTCCACTGCTGAACGGCTCTCACAGTCAGGAAGTTCTTCCTCATGTTCAGATGGAATCTCCTCTCTTGTAGTCTGAAGTCAGGGGCTTTCGGGTTTCTTGTAGTTTGAAGCCAGGGGCCAGGGAAGCAGAAAACAAGCTTGCTCCCTCCTCCCTGTGGCTTCCTCTCACATATTTATACATGGCTATCATATCTCCTCTCAGCCTTCTCTTCTTCAGGCTAAACATGCCCAGCTCCTTAAGCCGCTCCTCATAGGGCTTGTTCTCCAGACCCTTGATCCTTTTAGTTGCCGTCCTCTGGACACATTCCAGCTTGTCAATATCTCTCTTCAATTGTGGTGCCCAGAATTGGACACAATATTCCAGGAGTGGTCTAACCAAAGCGGAATAGAAGGGTAGCATTACTTCCCTATTGATGCAGGCCAAAATCCCATTGGCTTTTTTTTGCCGCCACATCACATTGTTGGCTCATGTTTAACTTGTTGTCCACAAGGACCCCAAGATCTTTTTCACACATACTGCTCTCGAGCCAGGCATTGTCCCCCATTCTGTATCTTGGCATTTTGTTTTTCCTGCCTAAGTGGAGTATCTTGCATTTGTTCCCGTTGAACTTCATTTTGTTAGTTTTGACCCATCTCTCTAATCTGTCAAGATCGTTTTGAATCCTGCTCCTGTCCTCTGGAGTATTGGCTATCCCTCCCAATTTGGTGTCGTCTGCAAACTTGATGATCATGCCTTCTAGCCATTCATCTAAGTCATTAATAAAGATGTTGAACAGGACCGGGCCCAGGACGGAACCCTGCTGATGGCACTCCACTCATCACTTCTTTTCAGAATGAAGAGGAAGCATTGTTTTACTGTTTTATTGTTTCGCTTGATGATTTATTATTTGCTTATGAGTTTATTGCGTATTGTATATTGTTGTTTGTCGACGGCTTTGGCCTTTGTAAGCCGCATCGAGTCCTTCGGGAGATTTTGCGGGGTATAAATAAAGTTAATAATAAAATAATAATAATTGGTGAGCACCCTTTGGGTCCGTCCCTTTAACCAATTACAGATCCACCTCACCGTAGTTTTGCCTAGCCCACATTTGACTAGTTTGTTTGCCAGAAGGTCATGGGGGACCTTGTCGAAGGCCTTACTGAAATCCAGGTATGCTACATCCATGGCATTCCCCACATCTACCCAGCTTGTAACTCTATCGAAAAAAGAGATCATATCTACGTCTCTCTCACCATTCATGGCATTAACTAACAATGTACCTGACCTTTGCACAATAGGTTCTCCCAGTGCTCAGGCAGCATTTTTCAAATGATAGCAGCATTCATTTTCGGTTCTGCTAAACCATTTCCTTTTCCATGTTTACAGCTTCGATTGCTGTTCATTTCTTACAATTTCCACAGTCCACGGGGGACCCGCCAATAAAAACAACAACATGAAAGCACAGGCTATCTTTTATACATGCCACTTGACTGAACAGGATGCGTCATGCTGAAATATGACTGAGAAGGCAATGCCTCAGCCATTTCTATGCTAAGAACATGCGTATTGTTGATTTCTCGATCAACAATAAAACTGCCCAGAGTGTCTGTTTCTTCTGAAGCTGATCTGGCAAAATTAAACAAGCTATGTGGCAATTATGGCATGACAAAAGTGACCATTATATTCCCTGGCTTTCTTGTACACATAGAGGCTCAACATACATTAGTGATATTCAGTAAGCATAACCCATGTGAGCAATTAAAATGAATTTCTCTTGGGAGCCACTCCCAACGTATGATGATTACACAAAATTAAATCATAATAGGTCTGTTTCCCTTTTAACTGCAAATTAGCCCTATCTTTCCTTCTCTCTCTCTCAACTGGTCTTGAAATGTTTTTCTTTTTCAGTCTACCCAGAACCATTTCTTCCATTCTCTTTGCCTAGGCTTTCTCACTCACTTTCTAATCCTCGGTTTCCCACTGTAAAGTATTTATTAACCCCAATCAAAATGAAAACACTTTTCTTCCTTCAATGATGCTGTGCTTCAAAATGATCAAGTTCCCTGTGCAAGGGAAATGTCACGTCAACACACCTCCTTAAGCAGCATCAAAAACTTAAGGGACAAGAGGACAAAATAAGACAATAGGATATCTACCTGCTCCAAGGTGAGTTGCTTTGAAATGGTATCATTTTCCAGTTTTTTAATCTTCTTCATCAATTTGTTCACTTGGAATTCCTGTTCTTGTTCTAAATGTTGTTCAAGTTCAGCTTTCTCATGCTGAAGCTATAAAAAGAAAGGATTTTGAAATTTGTATGTAAATGTTTGGAAATAAAAAAGCTGTTAAAGGCAATATTTGACCATGAGACAAATGCACATAACTTTCCAAACTCTGAGCTCAAACTAAATGTCAGGATTCGATCGCAATAGTGTATAGAAAAATTAGATAATCTATTCCCGTAGTCCAAAAATTGAAGGAATACCACTCCAAAAAATTCTTTCCATTACTTACTTACTTACTTACTTAGGCAATCCCTCATTGGCTGAGTAGGATAATCTTCCAGGATCAGTATTCTTATGGGTCCGTATGTGACTGTGGAGCCCTATTCTTGATCTGCATCTTCTCCCGCAGTGAGGGCATTGGTTTCCAGGTGGAAGGCGGTCCCGGTTGGGGTTGGCTTGACGTGCCTTCCTCTTGGCATGTTTCTCTCTTTCACCCTCCATTCGTGCCTCTTCAAATTCTGCAGCACTGCTGGTCACAGCTGTCCTCCAGCTGGAGCACTCAAGGGCCAGGGCTTCCCACTTCTCAGTGTCTATACCAGAGTTTTTAAGGTTGGCTTTGAGTCCATCTTTAAATCTCTTTTCCTGTCCACCAACATTCCGTTTTCCGTTCTTGAGTTCAGAGTAGAGCAACTGCTTTGGGAGATGGTGGTCGGGCATCCAGACAAAGTGGCCGGTCCAGCAGAGTTGATGGCGGAGGACCATCGCTTCAATGCTGGTGGTCTTTGCTTCTTCCAGTTTGTCCGCCTGTCTTCCCAAGAGATTTGCAGGATTTTCCGGAGGCAGCGCTGATGGAATTGTTCCAGGAGCTGCATGTGACGTCTGTAGACTGTCCACGTTTCGCAGACATAGCAGGGTTATTCTTTCCATAACAATTAGTGTCTCTGTAAAAGACTTGGCCACAGTGGTACATGCTCTGGTTACATCCCGTATAGACTACTGCAACGCTCTCTACGTGGGGTTGCCTCTGAAGACTGCCCGGAAGCTAAAACTAGTACAACGAGTGGCAGCCAGATTACTAACGGGAGCGGGGTACAGGGAGCATACTACTCCTCTGTTGCGCCAGCTCCACTGGCTGCCAATCAGCTTCCGAGCACAATTCAAAGTGCTGGTGTTGACCTATAAATCCCTAAACGGCTCTGGCCCTATTACCTGTCCGAACGGATTCTCCCCTATGAACCATCAAGTTTGTTAAGATCTTCTGGAGGGGTCCTGCTCTCGGTCCCACCGCCTTCGCAATCGCATTTGGTGGGGACAAGGGACAGGGCCTTTTTGGTGGTGGCCCCTCGGCTTTGGAACTCCCTCCCGATGGAGATTAGATCTGCCTCTTCCCTCCTGACATTTAGAAAGCAAGTAAAAACATGGCTTTGGGATACTGCATTCACAGAATGATGGCTGAGTCAATAACTGCTGACCTTTCTGGTGGATGGCGATGAATCTGTGATTCTTTTGGACGAACTGATTTTTGCTGTAATTTGTATGAATTGTATGAAGTGTATTTTAATGAATTTATATTGATGACCTATAATGTTTTTCTTATTGTATTGAATTTTATGTTGTTAGCCGACCTGAGTCCCTCCCCGGACTCTAAATTAATAAATAAATAAATAATAAATAAAAGCTCTTCTTTTAATTAGTACCATCTTTTCCAAGATCTCTCGTAACAAGGTAATTCCTCTTCACTGTGCTTCTGCAGTGCATTATCTATAGAACCAATTACAGTGCCACAAAAATCTAATTGAACAAAGTAGCTTTACAAGGCCAATAAAGAACTGCAGAGTTTTGCTAAAAGCACCATCTAGGCATTTTGCAGCTCACACTAGCGCAATGTGTTATGACATCCTTCTGTGAAGAAGAAAAAATGTTCTCAGAAGAGCTCAGAGTCTGAGGAAATGGTTCACTTATACATGTATGTGGGCTCTTCTTTCAAAATTTTGCTGTCATGTTTAAGCACATTTCAAATCAATACCTTTTTGAACTAAAACTGAAAAACAGATACATCAGTGTGCTTCAATGACAATGCAAATCATGCTGATCTGGGAAATCCCTGCCAAATGCTAATGGGAGATCTATAGCTCTCACACTCATAGTCAGCTTTTGTATTTACATTATGCTGAAAAAAACCTTCTGGAAGCTTTTATCTAGATGTCACTCTGAATCCACTAAGTCCTCCAATGCAAAACGCAAAGGTTTAACAATGCAAGTGCTCAGCCATTATTAGACAGCTGCTTTGCTAAGTGTTTTGCAATGGCATGATGTTATCAGTACTCAGGGACCCTGAAAATCTGCACACTCAAAAAGCAGCCCTGAGAGACCCATCTCCTAACAAGACCATATATTAAGCAAACTTGAATGTAAATATTACAGAGCTTGTTATACTGCAGAATAAGGTCTCTTTATTTACGGAAACTAGTAGCCCACTAATCCCAGAATTAAATTGCCTTATTAAAAATATTTCAGTAAATGAGAAAAAAATAACATTAGGGCAACTAATGGAAAAACATTCAAATACTCTGCACGTTTAACAATAACTTCGTGATACAGCTGAAGGAGAATCTATGGGACATTACAGATAAAAGATTTCCAGCATAATAAAACATAGTTTATTAAACAGGAATGAGTGTGTGCATTTGACCGACCCCCCCCTCCACACGCACACACATAAGCTTTTTATGCTGCTTGTAACACTGCCGCTGTGATTGGCCTGATTTGGAGAATTTTGTTGTGTTGTTGTTATCATTCGTTGATTCGTTTCCGACTCTTCGTGACCTCATGGACCAGCCCACGTCAGAGCTCCCTGTCAGCCGTCACCACCCCCAGCTCATTCAAGGTCAAGCCAGTCACTTCAAGGATGTCATCCATCCACCTTGCCCTTGGTCGGCCCCTCTTCCTTTTTCTTACCATTTTCCCCAGCATCATTGTCTTCTCTAAGCTTTCCTTTCTTCTCATGATGTGGCCAAAGTACTTCATCTTTTCCTCTACTATCCTTCCCTCCAATGAGCAGTCCGGCTTTATTTCCTGAAGTATGGACTGGTTGGATCTTCTCGCTGTCCAAGGCACTCTCAGAATTTTCCTTGTGCTAAAATTTCTTGTTCATGGTTTGACTCTTTGTGCTTATATACTCATGCTGTGGATTAATGTTTTCCTGGTTCTTTGGATTTTATTACAAAACTCTGGATCTTGCTTTTGAACTTTGCTAAACGCTACCTTGGAATACTTTGTTCCTGCTTATCTTCCTACCTTACTGGACTTATCTATTTTTAAAGCATATTTTTACCTTGCTGTCTTTACTTATCTTCAAAAAAAAAGGATTGTATTCTTACACAATGTGTGGTATTTGAAAGTCAGAGGGTTATTCCTGTTCTGGAGTGCAACATACTCTAAGCTACAAAATGCAACCAGGATCAGCTCCCAGTTTAATAAACCGCAGCTTATTACATCCAAATTGAGCCCTATCCACGTTGCTATGGAAAATCATCTCTTTTTGTTCTCAGGAACTCCATTCTAACTCTAAATTATTAAAACTAACATTAAATTCTAGGAAACTCCTTCAGGGACTGTGATTCAATATGAAAAACAGAGTAAGTATTACTCTGGTTTAGGGTATCAGGAAAGCACAGATATATTTCTGACTACAAAATATGACTCTATTTGTAGTGATGTTCCCTTTACCCTTAAATTTGGGAAAGCTTTCAGAGATAGCCATGTTGGCCATGCAGCAAAATATATAAACCAGTAATACATTTATTGGTCCAATTCTGAACCATGAAGAAGCCAGGGAAGCTTCAAAAGCTTGCATGACATATTTGAAGTTGACCGAATAAAGGTATTGCTGCATTGTGAACTTCTGGAAAATGTATGCCTTAGAAACTATTTTTGGTTGTGTCAGGAGCAACATAAGAAACTGCAAGTCGCTTCTGGTACGAGAGCAAGGACGTAGCCCAGGAGATGCCCGGATGTTTTAATGTTTTATCATCCTTGTGGGAGGCTTCTCTCATGTCACCACGTGAGGAGCTGGAGCTGATAAAGGGAGCTCATCTGCGCTCTCCCCAGATTCCCCTTAGTAACTATTAGGTACAGTAATTCAATTATTTAATACATTTCAGAGTCTGTAATTTTCAGTTGTTAAAAGAAAGGGGGCAATAATAGATACCTGATTAAAATTTTGACAGGGCTCAGAAGGTCCTTAGTGATGACTTGAAAACATAGTATAATAAATAAAACAAGGTTGTTTATATAATAATAATAATAATAATAATAATAATAATAATAATAATACTTTATTTATATTCCGCCCTTCTCACCCCGAAGGGGACTCAGGGTGAATGACAGTACACATACACAGCAAATATTCAATGCCGCTTTGTATAGACAGTACACAGACAGACAGACAGACAGACAGACAGAACAAAAATGAGGTGTGTGTTGTTTAGTAAGAGCGTATCTGACCTATACTGAATAGTTTGATGTGGTTTACAATACTACAAACACAAATAGCTAATAAAACAATAGAGTGCCTTTTAGATGAGAAACCTAGGACATGATAGAAACCAATTAAAATTATAGCAAAGAATAGGCTTCAAGTCACTAACGCTCAGACACAATGTGCAAAAATGTCTGTGTGAACAGAAATGATTTCATCTGACATGGAAAAGTTCTCTCCCATTCCCATTTCCTTTTGTTTTGTCTCTTTGAGACTGGAAGCCTAAGGGTAGAACTGTCTCATTTTTCTATTCATCCATGAACGTCACTGGGAGTACCTCCAGCGAAAGAGTTGGGTAGAAAATGCCATAAATAAAAATAAATTAGTGCAAGGACCAGGTGTACCAGAGCTTGGAGGGCATTCCATAAGTACATCATCTCTACAAAACAGTCCTGAGCTCCTCGATTCACTACTCACCCAAAGTCATCAGAAAGATTAAAAAAAGAGATTTTGCAGGGGGGAAAAGACATTTCTATTTTAAACCAAGTTGGAACTAGAGAATACTCCCTCATATGTTTTCAGAACAAATGTAAAATACTATTCTGTTCCTATGCATACTTGCCTACAAAAAAAGCATAACTGAACTCAGCAGGGATTACCCCTGGGTAAGTGTGCTCATTGATTTAGCTGCCTTGAGTCCCCATGGAGAGAAAGGTGGGGTATACATAAAGATAATAATAATTAATATGCTAAATTGTGTTTTGTGTGTGTGTGTATATATATGTGTATGTATGTATGTATGTATGTATGTGTATGTATGTATGTGTGTGTGTATATATATATATATATATATATATATATATATATATATATCTTTATAGACTATGAAAGATGGGGAAGCAATCACTGGTTTTGAAGTCCAAGGCCTCCTCCACACTGCCATAGAAAATCCAGATTATCTGCTGTGAACTGGCAGTATAGATTCATATAATCCAGTTCAAAGCAGATAATATGCATTATCTTCTTTGATAATAAGGATAATATGGCAGTGTGTGTAGAAGGGGGCCTACTCATTCATGGTAACTTGTCCAACCTGTTTTGTCTTCTGAGCATTTTTCATACTTACTCAGCATTTGCTTTCAAGTTTTTGAAGCGGTAGTAGTAATACCAAACATACCCCCAAACTGGCCTATCTAAGTTCAGCTCCGAACTGTTTTTTCACTCCTTACTGGTCAGGTTTTGCAGGAATGGAATATATACCTGCATCAGCTTCCTGGAAAGTTCATTGGTGAGAAATTCTTCCTCCTTTTCATAGTTCACTGCAAGTGTCTCCTTCTCCTTCTGCAATGCTTGGATCTTCTTAAACAAAGTATTGCTGATAAATTCTTCTTCTTGCTCTGCCCTCGCTTGCTACAAGAAAAAGAAAACACATTTGTAAAAATATGAAGCATATGTGTAAAATATGTTTGTAAAAAATGATGAACCAATTCAGACCTACATGTGAAAACTACTTCAACTGATGTATTGATATGGCTTATCCTTTCACTGAGTTTGTGGAATAGAATTATGCGCACATGGCCCTAGATCATAGAATCATAGAATCAAAGAGTTGGAAGAGACCTCATGGGCCATCCAGTCCAACCCCCTGCCAAGAAGCAGGAATATTGCATTCAAATCACCCCTGACAAATGGCCATCCAGCCTCTGTTTAAAAGCTTCCAAAGAAGGAGCCTCCACCACACTCCGGGGCAGAGAGTTCCACTGCTGAACGGCTCTCACAGTCAGGAAGTTCTTCCTAATGTTCAGATGGAATCTCCTCTCTTGTAGTTTGAAGCCATTGTTCCGCGTCCTAGTCTCCAAGGAAGCAGAAAACAAGCTTGCTCCCTCCTCCCTGTGGCTTCCTCTCACATATTTATACATGGCTATCATATCTCCTCTCAGCCTTCTGAATTCCTAGAAAAATCCTCGATAAGTCAACTAATTGATACTCATCGATTTAATATTTATTTGTGTATTTGGCGCATTTATATCCTAGACTTCAGCCAAAAAAATTTTCAGAGAGGTTGCAGAGATGTCTATGGCCCTTCCATTCATCTGTCAACGTACACTGACCACATGACTCCCTTCTTCTGAAATATAACCTACAAAACCCAGAATTTTGAGGAGGTCTCCCATCCAAATACTAACAAATACGGAGTCTACCTAGCTTCCAAGATAAGACAGAATCTGGTGCTTACAAATAGTTAATATGACAATGTCCTGCCCTCTGTCAATGGACTGGTGTTTGGGATACATTCCAGTTCTGCTGTTTTGTTTTCAACTATTTCTTTGCCGATTTTTGTTCAGACTTATAAAGGCCATCAACAGAGGGTTGAACAGAGACAACATTTTCCTGGCACAGTACATAAATTGTAGCACTTGTTAACACCCCAGCCTCATGAGGGCTCTCTTGGCAATTTTCATAGAATCATAGAATCAAAGAGTTGGAAGAGACCTCATGGGCCATCCAGTCCAACCCCCTGCCAATAAGCAGGAATATTGCATTCAAATCACCCCTGACAGATGGCCATCCAGCCTCTGTTTAAATGCTTCCAAAGAAGGAGCCTCCACCACACTCCGGGGCAGAGAGTTCCATTGCTGAACGGCTCCCACAGTCAGGAAGTTCTTCCTCATGTTCAGATGGAATCTCCTTCTCTTTTTTTTAAATCACATCTCCTTTCTGTTTCCAGTCCAGCACCACACTACATTCCAATAACTCCCTCAATGTTACAACTGAACCTATCACCCAATCACTATACCAACCCACTTTGCATTTCATTGCTATATGTACTGAAATCTGTTATTCTTCGCAATAAAACTTCTGTCCTTTTTTATTCATGATCATCCTAGACACATAAACCATTGTTTTCCATACAGAGACATGCCACTTGACCTAATCTACATAAATAAAAATGTAATGTTCGTTTGTGGGATTAACAGAACTCAGAAACCACTGGACGAATTGACAACAAATTTGAACACAAGACAACAACTAAAGCAATTTATGTCCTTCACTCAAAAAATCCTTCACCCTTTCCTTTCCCTCTTGGGTCTTGGTTGTCTGCAGCATGGAGGTACCTGCTGGGAACTCACACGGGAGGGTTTCGGTGTGTGTGTGCCGAGAAAGCTAATCCATATTGAGTTATGGGAAGGAATTCTGGGAAATGAAGTCCAGTATTCAAAGGAAGGACAAAAAGGCACGCTCTGTGAGTTAGCAAAGGCTGTCCAAGAAGGCACAATCAAAACACTCCCGAAAGATGGCCATCCATTTTTACTTTATAGCAACCCTGGGCTATAGTATATCTACAATAATAATATCTATATATCTTTCATAACAATATCTATAAGTCTACAAAATATATATGTTTGTGTGTGATATCTATATGTCTGTAACAGTAATATCTACATGTCTATAATATCTATAGGTCTATAGTAATATCCATATCCATATGTCTATAATTATAATATCTGTCTGTCAATAATATCTATACATCTATAATAATAATACCTATATGCCTATAATATCTATATCTATAATAATAATATCTATATACACGTATAATATCTATATGCCTATAATAATATCTATAGGTCTGCAATAATATCCATACATCTGTTGCTGGTTTTTGCTTGAAAGATATTTAGACCTGTGCTCCTTCTATTTTTAATCAGTTTTATACTAATTATACAATGCTTTTGATACGAAATAAATAAATAACACCTATAATAATAATACCTACATGTTTTAATAATATTTGTGTCTATAATATCTAAATGCCTATAATAATATCTATACATCTGTAACAACAACAACAATAATACCTATATAATATCTTTGAACTGGGTTATATGGCAGTGTGGACTCAGGTAACCCAGGGCCTTTCCACACATCCATATAACCCTTTGGCCTCAAGGAGACTGAAATGGGCCTATATTAGGTTGACACTTTGTCACTTCAGTTGTGTATTGATAGCATAGAAACCAACTTTTCCTCTTTTCTTTCTTTCCCATTCTCCACAATGGGCCACAGCAACGCGTGGCCAGGTACAGCTAGTATGTTATAAGTTAGCACACTATTACATCACTGCGGAAATACTTCCTATTGTTTGCAATCTTTAGATCACCACATTTTTAGTGGAGCTACAGTGTCATATAGACGTTCAGTTCCTAATATGATACAACAAACCATAGCAATTGGTCTGCTTCTCTTCCTGACAGAAGCTTCTCTCCTTGACAGAATATCCAATGTGATCACTGTGCTGTGTATGAATAGTACAAACGACTGTTCCACCAGTTTCTGACAAGGTATTTGCTTTGAAAAGAGACAAACAAGGGCATTGGAGAAGTCATCACCATGCTTTTAATAAGCATACTCAACCAACATTGAGAAATGAATTGAAACTCATTAACAACATTTCAAATGTTAATTTCCTTTCTCTCACAATAGGCAAAGATATCTCGAACATTTTAAAAATAAAAGAAGAAAGGGCAGGCTTGTCAGATGACTAAATATCACAAAGTAATTTTATCAGCTTGACTGCCTTTCCTCCCAAGGAAGTGAGGGGGAAAGTGGCCTGCTCCCATGGAAACTGGAGAACACTGACCTTATTGCAGTTAAAAACCTAACTGCAATACCATGGGATGGCAAAGAGCGGCAAGTCCCTTCTACACCATCATATAAAATCCAGTTTATATGATTTGAACTGGATTATATGGCAGTGTACTCTCATATAATCCATTTCAAAACAGATAATTTGGATTTTCTGCTTTGGTAATCTGGATTATATGGCAGTATAGAAGGGGCCCAAGTGAATGGGAGGCTACCTATTTCCTTCCAAGCAGAAACCAACACCCCCATGGGACAATCAGACTTTTTAAAAACCTCCACTTATACCTTCAAAAGCTTTTTTTAAAAAAAATATGCAGAGTATAAGCATGGTACACCAGGGGAAACCCTTAACTCCTATGCAGTTGTTGTCTGGAGATAAGACATTTACATTATGGACACCAAGCTATGGGCTATCTGTCAAGTAGGAAAATAAGGTACTACCTTAAAAAGTGTGGGGAGGCTAAATTAACTGATTTATGAGGCCATAAAGACTCCAGCAAAGCATTCCAGTGGGGAAGTATGCGGGGAATGCGGAAGTGCTTCATCAGCGTCGCAGATGGACGATGAAAGCGACAGCTCCCCTGGCGGCCAGAAAAAGTTAGATAGCCTCTGTCTATGTCTGTATATGTTTGTATGTCAAAAACTGGCATTGAATGTTTGCCATATATGTGTACACTGTAATCCGCCCTGAGTCCGCTGCGGGGTGAGAAGGGCGGAATATAAAAGCTGTAAATAAATAAATAAAATAATAAATTGTGTTGCTTTTCATATTTATTGACAGATTTTCATTAAAACTAAAGTTGGTTCTGTCTCTGTAGTTTGAAGCAACTCTATTTGTGTGCCATCTGATTTATTCTTTCCCCAAATGCTCAGAATGCAGCTTCCATTTTCCTTTATAAAATGGTAGGTTCATCTTTGAAGGGCTTTACATTGAATTAATCTCATTTATATAGCTCTTCAGTATTTTCTTCAATTAGTTTATTTCTATTTGGTCATGCATAGTGCTTTGCTGTCAGTCGTAGAGCATTCCCACACTTGGTTTAAATTTCTCTTTTATTTCTCAGATCTTGTGGAAGAGAACTCTTGTTCTTCTTTTGTAGTTGGCATCTTCTATTAAAGTAGGCAATGAAGACCCTGGCTCAGCCATCGATCAGAAGGTAGACAGCAGGTCACTTGGCGGTCTCTCATTCATGGGTTAATCAAGTTAACAAGACAGCAGTTAACCACAACAAAAGGAAGAAGAGCCTATTAATTATCCCCTTGCTTAGAACCATACAGGAACCTGTTCTGCCTGCAACACCAGAAAGTGGAAATACATCACACTACATGTTCAAAGTTTCATTCTCTACAAGGATAGAAGAGAATTCCCATTACTTTGTCAGGTAAATGTCTCAGCTTAGTCATGCTACCTAAGCAAAATACTTAAAAGCTGATACATTCTCCAGACATATTAAAGAGATGGTAAAACTACATATCCATGTTTGTTTCATGGAACAAAATGTGGATATGGGTGTATGATATTGTTTGCTGACTTTTAATGCATACCAATTTAAGAGTAATGTTGTACTCCAGGTCAGGAAAAGCCCTCTGATTGTAAACACAACACCATTGAATGGAAAACAATTCTTTTATTGAAGATAATTAAAAAGTAGTAAGGTAAAAAAATGCTTTAAAGAAATAGGTAAATCCAATTATGTAGGAAGATAAGCAAGAGCAAAGTAGTCTAGAGTAGCAGTCCAGCAAAGCTCATAAAAACAAAGTCCAAACTTCCCAAATAAAATGCAAGAAATCAGGAAACAGGAATCCAAGGCATCAATATAACAGCATAGACCAAAACCATGAAACAAAGGCACTTAAAACATGAATTTCCCAAGCAAAGTTTCCATGAACAAGGACAAGATCTTGACTTGATTCCAAGCGATGCTTCATCTGACTACATATCCTGTACTTGGGACTTTTATCTCTTCATTAGCTATGTCTCTAGTACTCAGAAATTGGTTTTGCTTTAGCTGAGAATTTCTTATCTTTTTCTCTCGGAGCCTGGCAGATCGCCGAAGCCACTGTTCGGCTCTCTGTTTTGACTGATCTCCTGTCTATCCATTTGCTCATTAATTTCTTCAGCTGGACCAGGTGTTTTTGTGTTCCTATCATGGGAACTCTCTGGTAACAATTCAGAAAGTACAATATCATCCTCACACCCCTCAGGGACATTCTCATGGGAAACTACACTTTGAACAGGGATCTCCTGGTCATGCTCTGCATCAATATCACTGGCCAAACCATTGCCATCTTGAAACTCATATTGCAGATCATTGACATCACTCCCCACATCCAAAGCACCCTGATCCTGAAACACAATCACAGGCTGAGCTCCAACAAGTAAGTGATATAACCTTCCAAGGACCACAAAACAGATGTGGAAACCATATGATTTTATAGCTGAACTCTCAAAGGGGGTCACATAACAAATTATTATTTTGCGGCATGTATCAGATAAGCTCTGCTCTCATCACTTCAAACAGACATTCTGGCATAGGAAAAATTATTTTCCGTGTGCAGCCAGCACCTAGTGTTCATTATGACAGTCCAGAGGTAACCCTGGAGATCAGAGTCACAATGGTGTGTGTGTAATTAAAACTGGCTGTAAATTTTCACAGCCTAAAGCAGTAAGATCTTGCATTAGGATTCAATGAGCTCAACAAGATCAAGGAAAATAATGGTTTTCTGTTTTTAGAACAAGACCAGTCCTCTGGAGAACTCAGCTTTCCTGTGCTCCCAGATTATGGAACTTTTGTGTAAACTCATGGGGGAATTCACATTCTTCACACCAGTTCTCTACCTGTGAAACTGAAAACACATGGGTAAACACACTGCAGATGCTCAATATACAATGAGAATATTATTTTATAAAACACACGGAAAGCCTTCAGCACTGAACTTTTCTTCACATGCTATTTAGAAATGTGCTACATTTATTCTTGTGCTTACTTACAATATGAAAGGAACGTACAAGAAAGAAACGTAAAAATTAGCTTATCACTAAGGCCCAGTGTACCACCATCTCAAACCCAGGGGTGTTGAGGGTGCTCCAAAGCTCAAGATATAGCAGGCAGGTTTCACAAAAAGAAGTGCTTGTGTGAGCCAATAACCCCATGAGGCCTCCATAATTGCAGCAGTACTTTTTCTGAGCTGACAAAAATCACACAAATTGCAGTGTTCATACAGACATTCTCCATGTGGAGGGAATTGTTTTCATAAGTACAGTGCCTCTGTGGGAGTGCTGAACACAGCTAGTAGAACAATGGGGCTGCTGCTCCTTGCTGCTTGATGTGAAATCGGTGTGATGACAAATTTATGAGATTATATCAGCAGTCTCATTCTATTCACCACTTGCACTCACTTCCAAGTAAATCTGCAAGGATTGTCCGCCTAGTGTACCCTCTTCTTGCATGCGTGTGTATGCATGTGTAACATGGAGAGTGGCTGTTTATTTGCTACTATTTTACCATTGCATCTCTTTACTACCTTTGCATCTGAGTATTCTGAGTATTCCTTGCCTAAGAAAACTCCAGGAAATTCATGGAGTTGCCACAGAGTCAACAGGCCACTTGAAGGCACAGAAGGACATACACACTGATACGCACACAACACACAAGACAAAAAGAAGAAAAGCACACTGTTCCCCAGATTCGAACCTGCGAACTGCATACCTATTGATCTACTCACATTTGTGTGTTTTTGAACTGCTGGTTTGACAGAGGCTGGGGCTGACAGTGGAAGCTCATACCGCTCCCCAGATTCGAACCTGCAAACTGCGTACCTATTGATCTACTCACATTTGTGTGTTTTTGAACTGCTGGTTTGACAGAGGCTGGGGATGACAGTGGAGGCTCACACCGCTCCCCGAATTCGAGCCTGCGACCTTTCAGCCAACAGGTCTAGCAGCTCAGCAGTCTAACGCACTGCGGGCTCCCAATTGAGATGTATGAATATTACACCACCATTATTTAAAATAATTCTGCAGTCTCAGGCTTTAGAGTTTTCATATTTTTCTGAACTAGAACTCTGTTAAAAACTTTGGAACAGCCCATCTTATTAAAAAAAAACATAAATCCTGGACTGGATGGATAGATAGATAGATGGATGGATAGATAGTTTTGGGATGTCAGATCTTTTGTCCTCTCTGCAGTGGAATCAAATTCGGTCTAATGAAAATTCCCACAAATAAAGAATTTATTGAAAAAAAATTATTGATCCGATTACTTGAGAATGATTTTCATAGTCAGTTTCAGCGTCAGCTTATAAATGCTAACAAAAATAAATACTTAACTGCTTATCAACCTTCAACATCATTTCTTAACAACCTGTAACAAATGCATTTGAAGGGTGAATGCATGTTGGTGGGGTGGGTGCGAGGACACAGACTAGTAACAAAACCTCACTGCAACAGGTTATGCGTTTTCCAGATATGTGCCTGGGGTTTTGCTATCCATCTCAGAATATGCCAGGTCTGAGAAGGCAAATTTAAAAGAGCATTTTTGAAGGAATCAATAAAAAAAAGTGCCCCTTGGGGTTAATTATGACAACCTGCATCCCACACTATGAAAATCTAAAATTAAAAACTAACAAGTTATGAATTAATTAATGTAATGCAACAAATTAAACAATTTCAATCATTCCTGTTAATAGAAACAAATTACTTCCTTCAATTTTAATGGTCAGCATTGACAAAGTAATTCTCAGATCAATTAATGCCAAGCACTTGGCAATGCTATTCCCATAATGTTTTAGTTCCTGGCCACAAGTCTCACAACATTCAACAACAAAATGCAACTGTTTCGCTACTAACAACATTTTGGATTAAAAGTTAAATAGAAGGGTTGGAAATTTAATAACCATTTAATTGTAGTGCTTTAACATTCACATCTCTTGTTTTCTGCTAAACCACCCCTACCCATGTGGGACAGCACAGTAAAGTAGCAATTTCTCTCTTTTTTTGGGAACAGAACAACCTGTATATCCATTTCATCTTCTAAAGCGAGCCCTCCATTCCAGTATTTATTAGACCGGAAAGTACAACACACTCACGCAGATGCAAGAAAATCAAAACCAGCGTTTACAGAACTAATCTAGCAAAGAATCTTTAAAGAAAATGAAACTCAGCATCAGAACAAAAGGATGCCATGTCTGCGTCTGTTAAGAACCTGGTTTAATAACAACTTGTTTCAAGGGAGTTGAGTTGTCACAGTTAATACAAACCAACTATGCAAACACTGCTAGCTTCTTGCTTTGACTTGCCATTTCAGATCATTCCTCCATCTCCTCCACACCTGTGGCTGCATTTGACAACTGTTTTGTAGTTTGTGGGCGCTTTCAGACAGGACTCAAACTTGCACCGAAGTGGGTTTAAAAAACCCGTTTCGGTGTGGGTTTGAGTCCCCACTGCACCTCAAAAATCCAGGATTTCCCAGGGGTGTGTGTGGCTACATGCCATCTCAATAGCCCTCCCCGCCAAATAACCCTTAAAAATAAAGTTAAACTTACCTGGCTGCCATCACACTCCTCTTCGCACCAGGAGAGTGCAAGGAGGAACGTAGTTTAACTTTATTTTTCGGGATTATTTTGAGGCTTGGAGTGGGTTGACATGCCCAAAAGGTTTGGGATGGCAAATGGGGACTCAGCCCCAGGTAGTCCCAGGACTACCCAGAAGTAAGCCCCCACAATTTATTTATTTATTTACATTTATATGCTGCCCTTCTCACCCCAAAGGGGACTCAGAGTGGCTTACAAGGTATATATTACATACAATATATTATATTATGAGCAAAGTGCAATATCAGCATTAAACATTGCTATATTGCACCATACCTCTATATCGTAGTAGTATTAGTAATATTACATGTAATATAAATATATAATTATAATATATTATTATTATTATTATTATTATTATTATTATTATATGGCATTACATTATAATATTATATGTATATAAAATATATTATATTACATCATATTATTAGAATAGCACAGGAGACAAGGTGGAACTGTCCCCTGGCTCCCCCTCTCTTCACTCTGGCCCAGAGCGGCAACTGGTGCTGGGGAGAGGGGTCTCCATCTGATGACATATCCAGCAGATATTCTCAATACCCCATTAGATAGGATCTTCAAGGAAGGCCCGGATCTAATGAGGTGTTTAATTAATTTGGAATAACTTAGTTATTCCAAATTAATTCATTTTTACCAGAGGCATCGTTTGGATTCCCCCAGTAAAATCCTAGACAGGTCTTGCATTTTGGACACCGAGTGTCTACCTCAGTACTGCCGTGTTTTCAGCACCATTTTGGTGCAATTTTGGACTCTATAGTTCTCCCATCAAAAACTTGAGAAAAGACTATGGTCACAGGGCTGGAGAAGATCTTCATTTAGCCATTGAGCTCAGCTGGGGATTTCGAGCATGGGTTACTCCTGTTTAAGGAGCTCCATTGGCTGCCGTACATTTTCCGGTCACAATTCAAGGTGCAGATGCTTACCTACAAAGCCCTAAACGGTTTGGGACCTGCCTACCTGTGTGACCGCATCTCTGTTTACAAACCCACGCGACCCCTTCGATCATCCGGAGAGGCCTTGCTCACGATCCCACCTGCACTGCAAGCGCGATTGGTGGGGACGAGGGACAGGGCCTTCTCGGTGGTGCCCCCCGACTCTGGAACTCTCTCCCCAAGGACATCAGGCATGCCCCAACCTTGGCAGTTTTTAGGAGGAGTCTGAAAACGTGTTTGTTCCAGTGTGCCTTCCCAGAATAAGGAAATTCCAGGMAATATGCCCCTCAATGCACTTTACTAGAGATTCAGGATGTCTGCACGCCCCATCCCCCTCTAATTACCTATCCTTCTCGCCTTGTCATGCCMAGCACTTTTTAAATTTTTTAACTACATTTGGCCCTGCCACAGATTTTAATGCATTGTGATGTTTTGTTAATGTTTATTGCTTTGTTTTATGAGTTCATTTATTTTGCTTTATTGTTGTTGTTTTGCTGATGTATTTGGGCTCGGCCTCTTGCAAGCTGCACCGAGTCCTTCGGGAGATGGTAGCGGGGTATAAATAAAGGTTTATAATAATAATAATAATTATTATTATTATTATTATTATTATTATTATTATTATTTTACTATTTGAGCAAGGCAGCTGTAAATAATAACTTACTGGGGGTGTCAACAAATGGATATTGTTTAATGGGGTACTGTTTACTGCCATTTGATGCTCTGTCTCTGGCAGCAAAATATGGTGGACTGGTCCTGGACTCATCCCAAATGTATCCTCTCTGCTCAATCTACCATGCAAGAGTGGAGATAAAATGAGGAAAGCAATGTAAACTATCTTGACTAGCAATGTAAGTTTGACTAATAATAAAACTAGGATGTTACTCAAAAGCAAGTCACATTTTTTGCTTAAGATAAATCTATTTGGAAGTAGAGGTTGACACTGACATTTTCCATTTTGAAAAAAGTCCATAGAATTATATCTTTCTGTATCATGCTCTTACATTAAAAGGTATCAATAAACAAATGTCAAAGTATTATCAGTGAGGCACATCTCACCGTATTTAAATAGCAAATACCCCAAATGTAACTAAATATTCCCACAAACTGTCTGGAGTCCAAAACACTACTTAGGCACATCCAAGAAATCTCCAATACCAAGTCCCAGAAGCACTTTATTAGAACTAAGATTGCTGCACACTGCACTTACCCTATAATCCTTACATACCACCTGTCACATCAGCACTTTTAATCCTTGTACCCATTACTCTGGCCCGGCCCAGTTTTATAGTGTCTTGATGTATTGTTTATTGCTTGTTGTTTAATGCTGCTTTAACTGTTTTTAATTTGCTTTAGGTGTTATATTGTTATGTTGTGTTTTGAGGCCTTGGCCTTTGTAAGCCGCATCGGGAGATTCGGGAGATGCTAGCGGGGTACAAATAAAGTTAATAATAATAATAATAATAAATCAGTGGAATTTTTAGAAGAATGGCTTGACTACTGTACACTCTATGCCTTTACAAAAAGCTGCTGTTTAAATATTCTTCTTGGTTTCTGTTGGTTTGCCATGCAGAACCAGGTCTACTCAAAAACAAGAATAAAGTCTCTTCTTTCGGTTCTGGCCACAATGTAAATTCCTCACAAGAAACATAGATTCTCATGCCAGTTTTGCAAAAACAAAACAACCAAATCAAACAACAAATGAAAATCTACTAAGCACATTTCTAGACACTGTACAAACATTAAAAATGTCTATTTTGAATTCTTCCTTGAGCTAAGTGCAATACATTTTGCCAAGACACCTTGACATCCTCCAGAGAAATGCAACACACAAAGAGCTACTTGTTCCGAAAATGAAGAGGGATAATAATACCCTTTGCTTAACTATTTGTTTCAGTGAAACTTTTACACAGGTGGCAAATATCTTAACAGATCAGCTCTTCTGGCATATTCTTACCTACTTTTAGCTTCAATTCTTCAGGACAAGCTGGCAATACCCTAAGAATTTTTTTACGCCATTCAGACCCAGAGCTGTAAAGGAAAAAAACGTGGCATCTTGGAAATTGCCAAGAAAACTGTTGGTCTCTGGGGTAGTTTTATGTACTTTAGGCTTTCACAGATTGGTAATTAATACAACTTAATTGCTGCTTTTCTATAAAATACCTCAAGTAGAGACAATAAAAAGAAGAATAGGTTGAGTCTTCTTTCACTCTAACACTTAAGACAAAAGTTTTTCAGTCTTTTTTCTTTTTGAAACACCTGTTTTTGCAAGTGTATATGCATACGTGTTGGTGGGGGAGAGAGGGATAGGCAAGGAAGGGAACCTAGGAACCCTTCAGTGTGCACGGTTTCCCCACCATCTGGAATTTCATGGGGAAAAAGGAAAGAGCACTCTGGGTCCTGCAGCATGACTTACACCATTTACATAAATAAAAATGCAATGTTTGTTTTTGGGATTAACAGAACTCAAAAACCACTGGATAAATTGACACCAAATTTGGACACAAGACACCTAACAACCCAATGTATGTCTTTCACTCAAAAAAATTAATCACTGGAAATGGGATTAAACACTGAAACACTCCTCTTACACAGAAGGCAGGGACAACTTGTTCTCATAGAACCAGCAGCAGAGTTCTGCCCTTTCCCATACACCTCAACAATAAAATAAATTATGGCCTACTACAACCAAAACAGCAAAGAATAACGAAGAAAATAAGTAAATTTTCAGAGAAACCTTCTCCAAATATACTCAAACTATTATGAAGTAATGCATGAATGTGACTGCAGGCAACTCCCATCATGAGGTAAGATAGAAAAAAGACCAGGTACATATATTTTATGGTAGGTCCCCCTTCTCATTCTGAGTCAGCAGAGGAGCGGAGAAGACAGGAAATTGATATCCATATGGAATATCCTAAAACTGGGGTGGGGATGACTGGATACTCTTTTCATAGAATCAAAGAATCATAGAGTTGGAAGAGACCTCATGGGCCATCCAGTCCAACCCCCTGCAAAGAAGCAGGAAAATCGCATTCAAAGCACCACTGACAGATGGACATCCAGCCTCTGTTTAAAAGCCTCCACCACAATGTAACATCTTCATCTTGACTAATGCCTGAGAAGATTAATTTTCCACTTTTACATATGAACACACACGGATTGGTCTACACGTCTGCTTTAAAGTATCCTGTAAATGGGCATTTATGTCTCATATTATTGAGGCCATACTGATCCTGCTGTGATACAAGATATTCGTGAACAGGGCTTGCAAACAGGATGATGTATTTCCTCATCTACCTTCTGATCACAGATTGAAATACTTTATTCCATTGCATCAATGGGCTACACAATGTCCACCCCTATTTTGAAGTTTATGCTAAGGTGGTGGCCTGACATCCAGCCTTTACAATTTCCTTTCCTGGGACATAAGGAACTTTTAAAGAAATGAGGAAACACTCTGTGTAGCAATAATACCCAACTAACAGGCATGAAACTAGCCAGGAGGTTTTTTTTTTGGGGGGGGTACCCCCACACGGGGGTACCGGGGGGATGACGATGGACGGACACAAAAAGGTAATTCCTGATTCACAAAGCCTCACATTTTTCCAATATTCTGGATGAAATGAAACCAACTTTAGGTTTCAGTGTTTTAGCTGAAAAATGCTTTGCAAGGGCTATAAGAACTAGCAATAGATCCCATGTGAGAATTTGGGTGGATGGTACAAGATAAACGAGGGCAGCCCAGGAAGGAAAGGGTTCACATGCAGTTGACAAAACATGGCTACCTTAGAGGGGCCTCACCACTTCATGTGCAGTCATTTTTGCATGCTTCTTGATAGTCTGGAAGTAAGCCCTTTGGCTCTGGTTTGCAGAAAGGCAAAGATCCTGGCCCTGGACCAGGTACCTTTCCAATGCTGGCACTGTCACAGGAATGCTGTCCATGTCATGACTGGAATGCTGACTGTGGAGGAATGCTTAGAATTCAATATGATCAGGACTACTTGTTCCTAAAGCTCTGATGCTAGAGGTGTTGCTACTCAGGGTCCTTCCACACAGCCCTATATCCCAAAATATTGAGGTAGAAAATCCCACATTATCTGAGTGTGGACTCAGATAACCCAGTAAAGCAGATATTGTGGGATTTTCTGCCTTCTTATTCTGGGATATAAGGCTGTGTGGAAGGGCCCTCAGCCTCCATGCCCAGAGTTCCAGCTATCTGAGGTTTAGGTGGGAAACTGACTTTCTGAAACTTAAATGTATTGTTATTTATTATTATTATTATTTCTGGTATTTCTACCCCGTCACTTCTCTGCCCCCAAAGGGGGACTCAGGATGGCTTACAATGGGGACCAATAATAACAATCTATATAAATAAAAATGTAATGTACGCTTGTGGGAATAACATAACTCAAAAACCACTGGAGGATTTGACACCAAATTTGGACAACATACACCTAACAACCCAATGTAGGTCCTTCACTCAAAAATATTGATTTTGTCATTTGGGAGTTGTAGTTGCTGGGATTTATGGTTCACCTACAATCAAAGAGCATGCTGAACTCCACCAACGATGGAATTGAACCAAACTTTACACACACAACTCCCATGACCAACAGGAAACACTAGAAGGGTTTGGTGGGCATTGACCTTGAGTTTGGGAGTTGTAGTTCACCTACATCCAGAGAGCACTGTGGACTCAAAAAATGATGGATCTGGACCAAACTTGGCACAAATACTCCATATGCCCAAATATGAACACAGATGGAGTTTGGGGGGAATAGACCTTGACATTTGGGAGTTGTAGTTGCTTGGATTTATAGTTCACCTACAATCAAAGAGCATTCTGAACCCCACAAATGACAGAATTGTGACAGAATTCCCACACAGAACCCCCATAACCAACAGAAAATACTTAAGGCCATCCAGTCCAACTCCCTTCACCAGGGCAAAAAAAAGTAATCAAAATCCTCCTGACAAAGAGCCATCTAGCTATATATATAAATAGATATATATGATTCACACACAGATATAGTATCATAGATTGGAAAGGGACTCCTAAAGAAGGATATGTTGCATGTTCCAGAGTAGGCAAACCAGACAATCTTACATCAATACAGACAAACAAACAGCAAGAAATACTGTTTACCCACAAGCATCAAGACATTACATATATTAGAAACCAACACTTTCTCATTACTTTATTTTCCAGCTCACCAGACTGGGCCACAGCAACGCGTGGCAAGGATGGCTAGTTAATAATAAAACCACAATTGAACATAAATCATAATTAAAACAATACATCAGCAATCATTAAAACAGTAAAACAGTCTCATCAGCCGTATCACAATTCCAGTCAATGTCCCTCTAAGTGCTACATACATCTACTGTCCAAAAGCCTGGTCCCAAAACCATGATTTTAATTTCTTTCTAAAAGCCAGGAGGGAGGGAGCAGATCTTACCTCATTTGGGAGTGTGTTCCATAGACTTGCTGAATTTTAGCTGACTGCAGAATGAAAATTTTCTGAAATATAATTAAACTCTTTGATCATGTCTGTATCTTAGCCTCTTGTTTTTAACCAGGCACATGAACGGATACTTCCACTCAGTATTAGGCATATTTTGAAATTAGTGACTTATATGCAAAACATGACAGAATTATTCCAGTGTTGTACAAGTCCAGAGGCAAATGCCTTGTTTGGATGCCGAGAATCAGTATAGGACTAACACAGAGGCACTTCCTTCGCCCCACAGCATTTTGCACTCTATTCCACTAATTCTCAATTATCAGACCACACGGTAAGATGACACAAAGGCATTAAAAACGAGTCTTCTATAAGTTCAAAGTATTAATCTGCAAACAAGGCTGCTGAGAGTATGACTCACTGTTTTAACCTTGCAATCTCCCATCCAATCTGTTTGGTAAAGGGTTCTTTTCACATACAGCTTCATCAAAGGAGGTTTGATCAACACGTTTCATTGAGTGCAGTGATACAGCGGTAACCTATCCTGAGATGCTACACAGTGAGAAAAAATGACTCAGAGGCACAAAAGAAAGCCTCATTTGAGGACACTTTCTTTATAACTCCTTCCAACAGAATCACATTAAAATATACAAGTGAAGTAGGCCTCCAGTTCTAATTTAGGAGAAAACCGCCTCACTTGTCAGAAGCCCAAGCAACAGTTCCCACCCACTCCTCCTCCTATCAGCTTGCAATGTTATGAATCTTACTTTTTAATCCTTTAGGGCTAAACACAAATGAATGCGTAGTAATAATAGCTGTCTTTAGCAGTAAATACAGGAATTACCTTTTAATTCTGAATTTAAAAAACAAACCCTTTATATTAACTTTTAAATTACACTTACTTCATGAAAGTGTAATTCAGTTTGCAAGATCCTCACACACACAAACATCTTAATATATGGTATATATGTATTGTATCTATACGTATTTTAATCTTGTATTGTTGTATGATGTTTTAACTTGTATTAGTAGCATTGAATCCTTGCTGTAAACTGCTGTAAGCTGGTCTGAGTCCCTCTAAGGAGGTGAGAAAATCGGGATATAAAAGTTTTAAATAAATAAATAATATACGTGCTGTAATTATCCTGTTTAAGGAGCTCCATTGGCTGCCGTTCATTTTCTGGGCCCAATTCAAGGTGCAAAGGCCCTAAACGGTTTGGGACCCATCTACCTGCGTGACCGTATTTCTGTATACGAACTCACACGATCTCTTTGTTCATCTGGAGAGGCCCTGCTCACGATCCCACCTGCTTCGCAAGCGCGATTGGTGGGAACGAGGGACAGGGCCTTCTCGGTGGTGGCCCATGACTCTGGAACTCCCTCCCCAAGGACATCAGGCAGGTCCCAACGTTGGCAGTCTTCAGAAGGAGCTTGAAAACATGGATGTTCCAGTGTGCCTTCCCAGAATAAGGAATCCTAAGCAATACGTCCTAAATTTATTTATATTTATTTATTTATTTGGAGTGCTTCTACCCCGCCCTTCTCAACCCCCTAGGGGGGACTCAGGGCGGCTTACAAAAGGCACAATTCGATGCCCAACAGTTCACTTAATACAATATACAAAATACAATATAACAACAACAGTTATAACTAGTTAAAACAATCAAATTAATACAATAGCAGCAATAAAATCATCTTGTGGTCAACGTTCGCCAATTCATAAATCCATAACTGTCTGCATGCCCACCTATCCCTAAAATATCCATCCTATTTCCCTTGAACATGCCCAACATTTTTAAAATTTTAAGCCCTGCCACAGGTTTTTAAAATGCGTCGTGTCATTATTATATTGTATTGTTTTGCTTTGTTATGAGTTATTTATTGTTGTTTGTTGTTATGTTTTATGATGTATTTGGGCTCGACCTCTTGTAAGCCGCACCGAGTCCTGCGGGAGATGGTAGCGGGGTATAAATAAAGGATTATTATTATTATTATTATCATTATTATTATTTTGAAATATCTGAAATTATGAGCAATTTTTAAAGATGAACTGAAAGACGTTTTACTAATCCCAATGAACCTAAAAGTTAAATAAAACATTCTGAATATGTTTTTATGCTAATATCCTATTCTTCTTTGGGACTCTATTCCTTTTCTTGCTGCTTGTGTATACATACCTTTTTGCAATATATAGCTGATTTGAATACCATTGTGTTCCACATTGTGGTGTCTAATTTACTTTTTCAGTCTAAATTGTCTTTTCTGTTACAATCTAAGGCATTTTAAATCCTCACTATACAGGGACTTCTAATTATATAAAAACATAACTAACAACAGGTTGCTATAGAAATATTACGATAAATAATATGTACCCTATAGAAATATTACGATAAATAATATGTACCCTATAGAAAGATTGAAGATGTCCACATTCTTTAATCATATTTTCAAAACTGCCTTTGTTACAAATTCTTAAATACTGAAAACTATTTACAGATTACCTTTTGACGTATGTCTCCAGATTCAGTTTGTTAATGTTTCATAAAGGTGAAGTAATTTCAGCTTATACTTAAATGACGTTAAGGTTCCCAGCAGTTTCCTTTTAAATTATTCAGAAAAGAAAAGAGCCACCTGATTATCTTCTTGTGCATTAGTATTCTCGAAGAGTAATACCTTCTTGCCTTCTATTCCATCCCCCTGTGTATTGTTCTTCCAAATTCCAGTAAACACTTACTATCTTGTTATTAGCACCTGCTCCAATATTCAAATGTTAAAGTAGAAACATTGTCAGTTATTATAGGACAAAAACAGAAGCAATGACCAAATTATTATACACAAAGGGCAGTTACACCCATCCTCCTTAGAGATTGCACATTTTCCTGTTCGGCTGCCAGCATTTCTCTCCATTAGAATCAAAAAATTTCAGATGTCTAATAATGGATCAGGGTTTAAACATGCTTTAGCACTTGTCTACTCTGGTAATATACTCTAGTTCCAACCAGAAACTGCTCTTGCATGGTAGCACTGGGTAAAACTGGTTAACCTGTTTTTATCCTGCATTGGTTCTATCTTGGTTATTTGGCTTATATGTATTTATTCTGTTTGTATTTTAACTTATAATGATTTTATGATATTTTTAGTTGTATTTGTGCATTGAATTTCTGTCATCAGCCGGTCTGAGTCCCTCTACGGAGGTAGAGAAGATTGAGATATAAAAGTTTTAAATAAATAAATAATTTTTTGGGATATGCTCTGGAATTTCAGCAAATCTCTGAAGCAGTTCTACATTCCAAGTAGTATCATCACCTGGACGGGCTCTAATTGTTTCCCATGCTTTTTAACATCTACATGAAACCACTGGGAGAGGTCATCTGGAGTTTTTGAGTTGGGTGCCATCTCTATGCAGATGACACACAACTCTACTACTCCTTTCCACCTAACTCCAAGGAAGCCCCTCAGGTGCTGGACGAGTGTCTGGCCGCTGTGGCTGTCTGGATGAGGATGAACAAGCTGAAGATCAATGCCGACAAGACAGAGGTCCTCCTGGTCGATCGTAAACCGGATCGGGGTATAGGGTGGCAACCTGTGCTGGACGGGGTTATATTTCCCTGAAGCCACAGGTCCGCAGTTTGGGTGTCCTCTTGGATTCATCATTTACGCTTGCGGCTCAGGCGTCGGCGGTGGACGGGAGGGCTTTTGCACAATTGAGACTAGTGCGCCAACTGCGACCGTACCTCGTAAAGGCTGATCTGGCCGGGGTGGTCCATGCCTTGGTCACCTCTAGATTGGACTACTGTAATGCGCTCTACGTGGGGCTGCCCTTGAAAACAGCTCGGAAATTTCAACTGGTCCAACAGGCGGCGGCCAGGTTGTTAACTGGTGCTCCTTACAGAGACAGGTCAACCCTCCTGTTTAAGGAGCTCCATTGGCTGCCGTTCATTTTCTGGTCCCAATTCAAGGTGCAGGTACTCACCTACAAAGCCCTAAACAGTTTGGGACCCGCCTACCTGCGTGACCGCATCTCCGTATATGAACCCACACGATCCCTCCGTTCATCAGTCCTTCGGGAGATGTTAGCGGGGTACAAATAAAGATAATAATAATAATAATAATAATTTGAACCAGTCCACTGTACACATGGACAGGTGTCAGCATCCCCTTTTCCTGCATGCTACTGCACAGGGGAAAGTGGCCAAATCAGCATTGAGATGTTTATATCACTGGGACAGTCAGCTGAGAGCTCTGGAGAGTTCCTGCCTGTTGCCAAGCACCTTTGTTGACATCAGAAAAAAGACACTTGGTGGTGGCCAGAGCTTTCAGCTGGCTGCCGCAGCAACAATAACAATAATCCAGGTAAGATTGACCATCTAGCAGGGGCAAACCAGGTTCCACCCGACTTAATCATCTGGACTTCACTCCTGCTGTGGCTCAGAGGCAGAGTGTGTAAGCAGCTTCCCTAAATCCAGAGCCAGACCGACCACAGATTACCATGACTATGTAGGTGAACCCCTAGTCTGCCTGGAAGGTGTCCATCTGCCTAGTCCAGGTAAGATCAAACAGAATATTTGACTGGATATAAAGGAACTAATACTTCCAACATGCAATGAAGAATTGGAATGGAAACGCGATTATGCTTTGTAACACAACAAAAAGGCAGTACTGTGAATAAGCACATACATTCAATAATCCATTCTGTATTGTTTTTCTTTAATAGTAATTATCATTTCTTACATTTCATTAGCTAAAGAAGTATTTTGTACTAAAAAAAAGAAAAAGCTGTATTTGCTCTAACATCAATTATCCCTTTAAACTTGAATGCACCAGATATGCTACCTGATCCAGGGTATGTTTTAGAACATTAATGTGAAAGCACTATATTCACAGCAACCACTACCACTAATCTTGTCATTTAGTGAACATAAAATTATGGCATGTCCCCTTACGGAGAACATACCAAAACTTGGTTTTAAAGGACCCAACAAACAACGTTTCCTTAACTTACCCCACCACATGGAAACTAGGTTTAAGAAGAGTTATTGATGCATGTTTTATAATTAGATTTCTTTATTTTCCTGCATCTCTTTTTGATGTTTGCTATTTCATTTTTAGATGTGCTTATATTTCAAATTGTAATTGCATCGCCTGCAACATGTTACAAAGTTCTATGTTTTAAATTGTTGTAAGTAATCACAAAAGTGATAACCCTGAAGGGCAGCTTATAAATACTGAAATAATTAAAAATAGCCATTTCATAAACCCAGGTCATATGCTTCAAGGTAACTATGCTAGTTGGAGCCCCCGGTGGCGCAGTGGGTTAAACCCCTGTGCCAGCAGGACTGAAGATCGACAGGTCGCAGGTTCAAATCCGGGGAGAGGCGGATGAGCTCCCTCACCCAGCTCCAGTTCCTCATGCGGGAACATGAGAGAAGGGCAACGTCCTTGCAGACGGCCAATTCTCTCACACCAGAAGCGACTTGCAGTTTCTCAAGTCACTCCTGCCCAAAAAAAAAAAAAACTATGCTAGTTAATACCACACTTGAAACGCAATAAAATATATTATTTCTTAAAGCAAACTAAAGTTCTGCAAAGTGTGGTATTTTATATCCAAGATCCATGCTTTACAGCAGGGGTCCTCAAACTTTTTAAACAGAGGGCCAGGTCACAGTCCCTCAAACTGTTGGAGGGCCGGATTATAATTTGAAAAAGACATGAATAATAATAATAATAAACCTTTATTTATACCCCGCTAACATCTCCCAAAGGACTCGGTGCGAATTACAAGAGGCCGAGGCCCAACACATCAATAAAACAACAGCATAACAAATACAACAATAAATAAACTCATAAAACAAGCAATAAACATTAAAACAATAGCAATAAGCATTAGACAATAACACCATGACACATTTAAAACTAAGGCCAGGCCAAATGTAATGATTAAAATTTTAAAATGCTGAACATGACAAGTGAGATGGATAGGTTTTTGGAGATAGGTGCGATGTAAAGTGCAATTGGAACATGATGCTAGGAGTTTCCTATTCTGGGAAGGCACACTGGAACAACCACGTCTTCAAGCTCTTCCTAAAGATGTTGGGGCTTGTCTGATAYCCTTGGGGAGAGAGTTCCAGAGTCGGGTGGCCACCACGGAGAAGGYCTGTCCCTTGTCCCCATCAATCGCGCTTGCGATGCAGGTGGGATCGTGAGCAGGGCCTCTCCAGATGATCGGAGAGATCGTGTGGGTTCATACACGGAGATGYGGTCACGCATTCCTATGCACACTGCACATATCTGATTTGTAGTGCAAAACACTTAAAAACAATACAATAATTAAAATGAAGAACATTTTTAACAAATATAAACTTATTAATATTTCAATGGGAAATACTTTTGGCTGATGAGATTGTTGTTGTTGTTGTTATTGTTGTTGTTGTGTGATTTCAAGTCATTTCAGACTTAGATTGACCCTGAGTGAGGGCCAGGTAAATGACCTTGGCGGGCCGTATCCGGGCCCCGGGCCTTAGTTTGAGGACTCCTGCTTTACAGAAAGCCTTTCTCTGGGCAAGTTATAAATTATTTCTGTATTCACTTTAGTTTGAAAGGAATCCATGAGCTTCTAAAGTAGTAGGGACATTTTCTATATGACAGAGGCCTGACAGAACATCCATAAAATCAATGAACTACATACCACACACCTGCGGAGAAGAAGCCACCATGTCAGACTGCTAGATGCAGATGAATGTTCCTACTTCCATATGAGATTCAGTAATACTTTGGTCCATGGTACATCATGACTTGTTTATGGAAGTCTGGAATAGCTATGCCTTTTAAGGGACATACTTCTTCTCTAATGCCAGGAGAAGTGGTAACCCTTCTGCTACATTAAGTGTTAGTGGAATTACTAGACAGTGGGTGCTCCATTATTTATTTTTTAATGGTAAGGAAAAAAAGTTGCAAATTATTTAAAGGCTGTCCTATATTTAACTCTGTCTAGACAAGGAAGATGAGCTGTTCCCTGACCTGGATACTATCCTCCAAAGAATACATAGCCAAAGTTGTATCAGTTCCATAAGGTTGTCTTTTAGAGATTGAATGCTCAAGAGACAAAATTACTAGGTTTTTAAGATAGCAAAGATATTAAGGATATTTCTTCCCATTATCAACAATGAAATGTTAGAAAAAGAATTTGTAAAAGCAGAAGAAATTCGGCAATAGGATGATAGCTGGAACCCTACGCTAGTTGTACAACACAGGTCTGAATTAATGAAGGGAGCACGTGCACAAGTGAGCGGAGCGAGTGAGAGAGGGAGCTGGAAGAGGACAGCAGTGAAGTAATTTAACTCACGTACGACAGGAGAAGAGTGAAGTAATGCAACAGTTATTTAATTTTAAATGATAAACAGCAGCTTACAAAGACCTTAAATGGGATAGAAATGAGCTATCTGTACAAAAAGATTGGTCGTATTTCCCCCTCCTTTTTATCATTCCTTCCATTCGTCATATTTTCCCCCTCCTTTTTATCCATCCTTCAATTGCAATGACTCCTCCACAGCTTCGTATCTCACTCGGTGTGCTCACTCGCACACATGTTCCCCTAATTCAGACCCACGTTGCGCAGCCAGCATAGCATAGGGTCCCAGCTATCATACTATTGCCAGAAATTCAACATATGTGGTAAGTCCAAGCATTAAATAAAAATGAATATGCAACTCCACTAAAATATAAAAATTACTATAGTTATGGCTCAACAATTGCCTATGAACACTGATTTCACAAGAAATTTAGCTAGTTATAATTGTACAGAATTTTCCTGAGAGGTGGACCCGTATGGTAAAGATATCACTTACCACAAGATACAGATCCATGTGCTTTTAAACCCAGAACTGCTGCAGGTCAAATTAACTCAAAGCAGCATATGTTTACTATTTTCTAAGGTTTTTCTAATTATGAAACTGAAGAACTAAAATAAACTTGTGATTGCATCAAGTTAATCACATTACTTTATTAACTCGTATGAAAGACAGGGCAATGACTGTCACTAGAGAAACAAGTATGTGTACATGCCCTCAAGTTACCTGTAGAGTTATTTGTTTATTTATTTATTTACGACATTTATATGCTGCCCTTCTCACCCCGAAGGGGACTCAGAGAAGCTTACAAGGTATATATTACATACAATATATTATATTATTAGCAAAGTACAATATCAGGATTAAACATTGCTATATTGCGCCATACCACTATATCGTAATATTATTAGCAATATTACATGCAATATAAATATATAATTATATAATTATAATATCATATTATTATTATATTGCATTACATTATAATATTACAAATACTATACTATATTATATTATATTATACTATTAGTATAGCAGAGGAGACAAGGTGGAACTGTCCCCTGGCCCCCTCTCTCTTCACTCTGGCTCAGAGTGACAGTTGGTGCTGGGGAGAAGGGTCTCCAGCTGATGGCATATCCAGGAGACAAGATGGAAGTTATGGAGACCCTATGAATTTCTTAAGGTTTGCTTAATAAATAATAATAATAATGATAATAATAAAACTTTATTTGTACCCGTCTACCATCTCCCCAAGGGACTCGGTGCGGCTTACATGAGGCCAAGCCCACAATACATCAATAAATAAAAGCAATAACAAAGCAATCAATACAATGCAATTAATATAAATCACATAAACAAAAAATAAACAATCAACAATCAACAGTAACACACAAGCATTTAAAATCAATGGCCGGGCCAAATGTAATAGATTAAAATAAAAAAATAATGCTGGACGTGAACAAGGTAGGATATAACTGGGATAGGATTTTCAGAGAGAGATGAGAAAACGCAGTCAGTCCTAAATCAATGGTAAAGTGCATTTTGAGGGCATATTGCTGAGAGTTTTTCTTATTCTGGGAAGGTACACTAGAATAACCACGTTTTCAGGCTCTTCCTATAGACTGCCAGAGTTGGGGCATGTCTGATATCCTTGGGAAGTGAGTTCCAGAGATGGGGGGGCCACCACCAAGAAGGCCCTTTCCCTCGTCCCCACCAATCGCACCTGCGAAGGAGGTGGGAGCGTAAGCAGGGCCTCTCCAGATGATCGTGTGGGTTCGTACACAGAAATGCAGTCACGCAGATAGGCGGATCCCAAACCGTTCAGGCCTTTGTAGGTAGGAATCCTCAAGAAGTTCTTTTGCCAGTTGTTTAGGCCACTACATTCAAGTATAGTTTCTCACCAGCATATTTTTTAGATCTGTGAAGCTACTAGGTTTGTTTCATGTACCATAGAGACATACATAGCCTTAGAAACAACATAAATGTAAATGTTTTCAACAAGAATTCGAAAAGAACATTTCCACTGTCTTCCCTATGAGAAACCTTTAATTTTTCCAATGGGGAAATTGGAAACTTTGGAAAAGACAGGTAAAAGCACACCTCAAATGTATTTTCTCTTTGAACTTGTGAAATGCTTTTAAGACAAAGTTTTATTCATGCAAGATGCTATGAACTGTACATCATGATAATTTACAAGTAAGAAGCTCCATTGATTATTGCATAAGCATTAGATACATACAATACTTGCAATTCTTCAAGAGAAGCACATTCTGGGTAACTTTAATTGCTTATGATAATTGTTGTTATTGTATGCCTTCAAGTCATTTTTGAGTTATGGTGACTCTTATCATGAGGTTTTCTTGGCAGAATTTATTCAGAGGGGGTTTGCCCTTGCCTTTCAATGAGACTGAGATTTTGACTTGCCTAAAATCACACAGAAGGTTTCCATAGCAGAGAAGGGATTTGAATCCTGGTTCTCCTATGATTGTATCTTGCCAAGAAAACCTCATGATAGGTTTGCCTTTAGGTTATCATAAGCCCAAAACAACAACTCCCCATGTCCTAGTCCCTCACTCAAAGCACAACATCCAATTTGCTCTCACTTATGATAATACACTACTAAAAGTTCAATACATTTCATGTATAGACTTAATTTATTATTTATTTTATTTAGCAGTTTTGTATACCGGTCTTCTCACCTCCGTAGAGGGACTCAGGCCGGTTTCCAACATCAATATTACAGACAATCATTAAAAACATCATATTCTAAATCACACTAAAACATTAAAATACAGTCATATTTTAGCTAAATATTTAGCTTTTTTAGCTAAATATGCTGCTAATTTAATCCTTCAGATTGCCATTGCTTTCGTTGAACTTTGTTTATTAGATAGTTTACGGCTTCCGTTTTCATTTCTCCCTACCTTTCAAGTTAAAAAACCCAAATAAATAAATATATTTAGATAGCACAGGGTGAAACTATTTGCAATTCACCTTTTTAATACAGATCACCATTTTCCATATAGAAAATAAAGGTTTTGTATGTGTATATTTTTACATTTCATAAACACGTTGGTATGGTTTTATAATATTCACCCAGTATTTCAGTTTTATTTGAAAATCATGGGGGAAACCCTCGTTTCCTGCTTTCTACAGCTTTACCATTTCCTTAAATTTACATTTCTACAACAGATATGACTGTAGTTGGTTCCAAATGCAAATAACTGATTGCTTAAGCATCTAATTTACGAAAACTGCTTAACGAGAGAGAAGTGAACAGAGATATAGTTACAGTATGACTACTGTGATCAGAGGAGGAAGGTTACCATTATTTGCATAGGCTAAGGCAGGTGTAATCATGTTACCTGTGACTCTTACAGTTTTGTAGCCCTTTTGTGCTGCAAGCTAACCTACCTGTTCTTTTACAAACAACCCTTTCTGAGGCTTTTAAACAAGACATTGGATCATGCATGCACACAAAGAGTTTTACAGAAGTATGAATGTTATGTAGTCCCCAAAGGCTCCTCTTGTCTGCTAAAAAAAGAAGAGGGAGAGAGACACCAAATTGTTGGAGACATTACACTGATTTTTTAAATTGCTGGTATCTCTGAGAACCTATATTGGAATGGGGAATTTGGACTACATCTCTTATCAGCCTTAGCTAATGGGAATTAAGAAGAAGATCTATAAGCCACTCTAAACACCTTCGCAGAAGCATACACGAAGCTTGGCCTGTCACTGAACATCGAGAAAACCAAAGTGCTGTTCCAGCAGTCACCAGCCAATCCCTTTCCAATGCCAGAGATACAGCTTAATGGAGTAACATTAGAAAATGTTGACCATTTCCGCTACCTTGGCAGCCACCTCTCCACCAAAGTCAACATTGACACTGAAATACAACACCGCCTGAGCTCTGCGAGTGCAGCATTTTCTGAATGAAGCAGAGAGTGTTTGAGGACCGGGACATCCGTAGGGATACCAAGGTGCTTGTTCTATTGTCCTCCCAACCCTGCTATATGCCTGTGAGGCGTGGACTGTCTACAGACGTCACATGCAACTCCTGGAACGATTCCATCAGCGCTGCCTCCGGAAAATCCTGCAAATCTCTTGGGAAGACAAGCGGACAAACGTCAGCGTGCTGGAAGAAGCAAAGACCACCAGCATTGAAGCGATGGTCTTCTGCCATCAACTCCGCTGGGCCGGCCATGTTGTCCGGATGCCTGACCACCATCTCCCAAAGCAGTTGCTCTACTCTGAACTTAAGAACGGAAAACGGAACGTTGGTGGACAGGAAAAGAGATTTAAAGATGGGCTCAAAGCCAACCTTAAAATCTCTGGCATAGACACTGAGAACTGGGAAGCCCTGGCCCTTGAGCTCCAGCTGGAGGTCAGCTGTGACCAGCAGTGCTGCAGAATTCGAGGAGGCACGAGTGGAGGGTGAAAGAGGGAAACGTGCCAGGAGGAAGGCGCGTCAAGCCAACCCCGACCGGGACCGCCTTCCACCTGGAAACCAATGCCCTCACTGTGGGAGAAGATGCAGGTCAAGAATAGGGCTCCATAGCCACCTACGAATCCACAAGGAAACCCATCATGGAAGACCATCTTACTCGTCCAACGAGGGATCGCCTAAGTAAGTAAGTAAGTAAGTAATGGGAATTGCCACCCAGCATCTGCAAGGCTGCACTTTCTCTGGTTTTTTTGTGATACAATAGTCCAAGAAGTGTGGTATATATTTTGGATATGTCTTTTGTGTATTAATATAGTCCCTTTGTAGCCTAACTAGATTGCAAATGGTTAGAGATGAACAGTGCTAATCCTGAGTAAGCTCCCAACTGGATACGGCAAATTGACAATACCTGGGCAGTGTCATAAGCCTTCTGGAATAAACTTGGCAAGCATACGGAGTTGGCAGAGTTGGTGGTAGTATGACCAATAGTCTGCTGGGGAAGACTCTGTGCATGATTGCTATTTTTGATTTTTTTAAAAAACACAGTCTTGTTAATCTTTATTGGAGTATCGCTGTTTTGTCCATTAGATTTTATTGCTACTGTAAATACTCAGACGATATGTCTGTGAGCAGGTCATCCCTGTTTATAACAGACATTAGATTCACCATCTGTCTTGGCTTGGATTCTTATTCATTTACAGGCCAAACAAAACCAAGTCTAGGTTGACACAAGACCCATATATATTCAGTGCCACATTGCAGCATATTACAAGCTCAGCCCTGCACCAGCAATGGTATTGCATCAACTCCCAAAGGTCTTCATCATGGTTGGGCTTAGTAATGCACAATAAAAGGCACTGTCTATTTGTCAAACTAGTTTGGGATGCTAAAATCTAGTTAGATACTACTTGGAGATATTCAAACAATTTTTTGTCTTGACACACCATATAAACAACATACAAATTTGAACCTCAAAAGAAAGACAATGGCAGACTCATATTTATCACCCTACAGACAGAAAATAAAGCCCTGAAACTATTATTATTATTATTATTATTATTATTATTATTATTTACAGTATTTATATTCCGCCCTTCTCACCTTACAGGGGACTCAGGGCGGATTACAATGTACATATACACGGCAAACATTCAATGCCATAGACACAGAACATATATAGACATTCACACAGAGGCTATTTAACATTCTAGCTTCATGAGGGTATTCTGGCCACCAGGGGAGGTGTCACTTCACTGTCCATTTGTGACACTGATGGAGCACTTCCTGATGGAGTACTATAAAACATGGAACACAGAATTTTCTCTTCAGAATTGAAAACCACTCAAATGTAGTATTTTTAAAGCATGCTTTCCCCCCATTTTTCCAGGGGTCCTGTACGTAACAAAAATCAAAGACCTACTGTATACTGGAAGGACCCACAATGTAGTACATTCAATGCAATAAACCATCAGTAAGGGCCAGGTCACATAGTGCGGGGTGGGCAGACTTCATCCATATCATTAAGTGTAGTGATCTATCTTCCTCCATTTTAGATGTGAACGGCAATCATTCAGTTAGCAGGAAGAAAGTAAAGCAGAGGATCTGGAGACCCTTCTGAGGTAGAGGTTAGTTACACTCGCTTTGTGTCTTTCTTGGAACCTGCAAACCAAACCAGCTACTATTTAAACAAGCATGCTCCATTTGCTTGGTCAGGTTAGAGAAGGACTCTGAAACATGTGGCCCTGCAGTGATTCTTGGCCTTCATCTCCCATGATGCCAATATAGGCTGGGCAAATGGAAGCAGGAGTTCAGCAACATCTGAGGAGGAGTGGCATATTTTCCAGTCTTACATCAGAACAGGTGTGATGCGCGAATTGGACAGACTGTTGGGATCTGGCTTTTCTATATGAAACACACAGTACTTTTAAGATGACTTTCTTCCTCTGAATACCGCATTGAGTCGCCGCCTCAGGCTGATATATGCGGTATACAAATAGAGTAAATAAGTAAATAAATAATAAATACTGAGTGTGGTGTAACGATTAGAGTACTGGACAAGGAACTCAGAAGATTCATGTTACTCTTCACTAAGCCAATAAACTCACTTGGGCCATTCAGTCTGATCTATCTATATAAATAAAAATGTAATGTTCGTTTGTGGGATTCACATAACTCAAAAACCACTGGATGAATTGACACCAAATTTGGACACAAGATACCTATCAGGCCAACGAGTGACCATGACTCATAAAAACACTGAAAAACACAGCAGAAGAGACTTTAAAAGTCAAGAAAAATACATTACGACACATGTGCAAAACCACACATACACACACACACATGTTCTGGAACAGGTGTTCCAGGGGCTCCAATATTGTGTTTTGCACTGAGTGTTTGTTCATAGTCCTAAGTTGCAGGGACTTTGCAGATAGGTGGCTTCCTTTGACTGCATTCATAGGGCAAGCCACCTGCCAATTATAGTTAGGATCCCTGGTCCCGCCCCCTTTTTGCCTTTTGGAGGAAAGGGGCCATTTTTCAGTTAGTCACAACAAGGGAAGCCAAGACAGAGGATGCGTACAGACGTTCCTCCTGTGCAAAGGCTTCATCTTTTAAGAGTTCCTGGGGAAGAACAGATTAAAGGCCTCTACGGATTCCCAAAGGGTTCCAGGGAACAGCTTCACAGCCCTGAGGACCTCCGGAGGGAATAACAACTCTTCATCTTCAGCTAAGTGATTTCAAGCCTGATGGTACGTCTGTTCGGTTCTGAGACGCAGTTCAGCCGGTAGCAGACTCAAACCAGTTAGGTTTAAGTTCACAGCAGCCTGGGAGGAGCTTTAAAGGGGAATTTTTCTGTTAAACAAAGTTTCTTGAAGATAGTGCCTGTTTCTTGTAAACAAGACTGCAAGACCCAATAGACTATTTAGAAATCTTACAATTCCTGCTTGTTCATTAATAAAGACTGTTGTATTTAAGTTCAAGTCTCCTAAAGCCTGCTTAATAGGGAAAGTTCCTCTAAAGGTTCTTTCTCGGGCCCCCGGGCTTCCCGCTGGATGCAAGCCTTGCATCCTCTCTTAGAAGCATTTAATTTTAGCTCCAGCGGCGACAGAACAACGACACATGTGCAAAACCACACATGTGCAAAACCACACACACACACATATATATGCAAATACACATATATACACATATACACAAATATATACACACACAAAAACATATATACACAAATATATACACACACAAAACATATGTACACAGACTGGGCCACAGCAACACGTGGTAGTGCGGGCTAGTATCTCATAGAATTGTTAGAGGGGAGGAAAGAAAAAGGATCACACATTGTGCCTTGAATTCCATGGAGTGAAAAGGGGTTCCCTATATATTCAAGTCTCGAATTTTCAGTAAAAAATTGAGCCCTCAAACCTGGGTCACGTAATCCACAGGTAAGCCGTACTGAGTCCCCTGGGGAGATGGTAGCGGGGTATAAATAAAATTATTATTATTATTATTATTATTATTATTATTATTATTATTATTATTATTATTATAGCATGAATAGATCAGAAATTCAGCCCTTGGTCATGATGTCCTTGATGTCCTTCCGGCGGAAGTCTAAAATCTTTTTTATTCAGGCATGCTTTTAAAAATGAGGGTGTCTAAGATCTAGTTATAGAATCAGAGAATCAGAGAATCAAAGAGTTGAAAGAGACCTCCTGGGCCATCCAGTCCAACCCCCTGCCAAGAAGCAGTAATATTGCATTCAAATCACCCCTGACAGATGGCCATCCAGCATCTGTTTAAAAGCTTCCAGAGAAGGAGCCTCCACCACAGGGATGCTGTGGTTTTAACTGTTTTGATGGATTTTAATTGTGATTTTTCAAATCCTGATTGTGTTTAATTCTATGTTAATATTTCATTTTTTTAATATTTTAATTGTATATTAATACTTTTATGTCATGCCACTTTGTGTCCCCTTTGGGGAGATAAAGTGGGGTATAAAATATAATAATAATATAGTTATTACAACCAATATCTCATAGAGTCTCAACCAATTCTGCATTCGTTGTTTGTATGCCACAAAACACAAAGTTTCTGGAGTAGTACGACAACTTTCAAAGGAAGTAGTACTCAATTAAGCAGAAAATGACACTTTCGAACCATCAACCATTAAAATCCATCAATACGTTTTAAAAACTGTATGACACAGGGCCTTTCCAGATAGGCCCTATGTCCCAGGATCTGATCCCAGGTTTATTTTATTTAAACTGGATTATATGAGTCCACACTGCTAGATAATCTGGGATAAACAGAAAACCTGGGATCAGATCCTGGGATATGGGGCCTGTCTGGAAGTTGTCGCTATGGGGCCTGTCTAGAAGTTATCGCTTTGGGTTGTTGTGAGTTTTCCAGGCTGTATGGCCATGCTCCAGAAGCATTCTCTTCTGACATTTCACCTACATCTATGGCAGGCATCCTCAGAGGTTGAGGGGTCTGTTAGAAACTGGGTAAGTGGGGCTTATATACCTGTGGAATGTCCAGGGTGGGAGAAAGAACAGGGCCTTCTTGTCAGTGGCTCCCCATCTGTGGAACTCTCTCCCTAAGGACATCAGGTTGGCCACCTCCCTCCTGTCCTTCAGAAGACAATTGAAGACCTGGCTCTGGGGCCAGGCATTCGACTAGAGCAGGGGTAGGGAACCTTTGGCCCTCCAGCTGTGGTGGACTTCAACTCCCACAATTCCTTGAGGCTCGGCATTCGCCCCAAAGGCTTACCTTGGCCCAATGCCGAGCCTCAAGGAATTGTGGGAGTTGAAGTCCACCACAGCTGGAGGGCCAAAAGTTCCCTACCCCTGGACTAGAGGATAGTGGCAACATGGAAAGGAATTTTGCAATTTTTGCGACACTGGATTCTCCCGGCTTGGTTTAGGCTTTACTGGCACATTAATGTGAATGTACTTAAGTGAATGTACTGATGATTTTGTATAGTTTTAAAAATGATTTGACTATTTGAATTGTAATTTGATGGGGTATATGTTGTTAGCATCATTTGATGCTTATGTGAGGTCGCCCTGAGTCCCCTTATGGGGAAAAGGGCGAGGTAGAAATGTACGAAATCTATATAAATAAAATATAATGTTCGTTTGTGGGATTAACAGAACTCAAAAACCACTGGACAAATTGACACCAAATTTGGACACAAGACACCTAACAACCCAATGTATGTCCTTCACTCAAAAAGAATTGATTTTGTCATTTGGGAGTTGTAGTTGCTGAGTCCCCTTATTGGGAGAAAGGCAAGGTAGAAATGTATGAAATAATGATAACGATAATGATAATGATGATAATAATAATAATAATAATAATAATAATAAAGAACTCTTGCCTACTTGAGGCAAGTGTGAATGTTGCAATTTGCCAGCTTTTTTTGTCATGTCAGGAATGACTTGAGAAACTGCAAGTCGCTTCTGGTGTGAGAGAATTGGCCATCTGCAAGGACGTTGCCCAGGGGACGGCCGGATGTTTTGATGTTTTATCATCCTTGTGGGAGGCTTCTCTCATGTCCCCGCATGAGGAGCTGGAGCTGATAAAGGGAGCTCATCTGTGTTCTCCCTGGATTTGAACCTGCAATCTGTCGGTCTTCAGTGTTGCCAGCACTAGGGTTTAACCCACTGCACCACCGGGGGCTTCATTGGCCAGCTTGATTAGCATTGAATGGCTTTGCCACTGCAAAGCCTGGCTGCTTCCTGCCTGGGGGACCCTTTGTTGGAAGATGTTAGCTGGCCCTGATTGATTCTTGCCTGGAATTCCCCTGTTGCTCTTAGGATCAGATCCTGGGATATAGGGCCTGTCTGGAAGTGTTATGGCAGCATTTCTCAACCTAGGGGTCGGGACCCCTAGGGGGGTCGTGAGGGGGTGTCAGAGGGGTCACTAAAGACTGCCAGAAAACACTATTTTCTGTTGGTCATGGGGGTTCTGTGTGGGAAGTTGGGCCCAATTCTATTGTTGGTGGGATTCAGAATGCTCTTTGATTATAGGTGAACTATAAATCCCAGCAACTACAACTCCCAAATGTCAAGGTCTGTTTTTCCCAAACTGCACCAGTGTTCACACTAGGGCAGATTGAGTATCTGTGCCAAATTTGGTCAAGATCCTTCACTGTTTGAGGCCACAGTACTCTCTGGATGTAGGTGAACTACAACTCCAAAACTCAAGATCAATGCCCACCAAACCCTTCCCATATTTTCTGTTGGCCATGGAGTTCTGTGTACCAAGTTTGGTTTGATTCCATCGTTGGTCGAGTTCAGAATGCTCTCTGATTGCAGGTGAACTATAATTCCCAGCAAGTACAATTCCCAAATAACAAAATCAATTTTTTTGAGTGAAGGACATACATTAGGTTGTTAGGTGTAATGGCTCCAAATTTGGTGTCAATTCGTCCAGTGGATTTTGAGTTCTGTTAATCCCACAAACGAACATTACCTTTTTATTTATATCGATTGCTCTTAGGATCAGATCCTGGGATATAGGGCCTGTCTGGAAGTGTTATGGGCAAGCAGTTGTTTCTTTCTAGGGCTGCAGAATTAATGCAGTCTGACAAACACACACACACAATGAATGCCATGAATCTACAAACTACAAGAGAGGAGATTCCATCTGAACATGAGGAAGAACTTCCTGACTGTGAGAGCCGTTCAGCAGTGGAACTCTCTGCCCCGGAGTGTGGTGGAGGCTCCTTCTTTGGAAGCTTTGAAACAGAGGCTGGATGGCCATCTGTCAGGGGTGATTTGAATGCAATATTCCTGCTTCTTGGCAGAATGGGGTTGGACTGGATGGCCCATGAGGTCCCTTCCAACTCTGTGATTCTATTCCAGTGGTTCTCAACCTACTGAATGCCGTGACCCCTTTCTACATTTCCTCATGTTGTGGTAACCACCAAGCATAAAATTATTTTTTCTTGCTACTTCATAACTATAATTTTGCTACTGTTATGAATTGTAATGTAAATATCTGATATGCAGGATGTATTTTTATTCACTGGACCAAATTTGGCACAAATACCCAATACGCCCGAATTTGAATACTGGCAGAGTTGGGAGGAATTGATTTTGTCATTTGGGAATCGTAATTGCTGGGATTTATCGTTCACCTACAATCATGAGCATTCTGACCTTGAGTTTTGGAGTTGTAGTTCATCTATATCCAGAGAGCACCGTGGACACAAACAGTGGTGGATCTGGACCAAACTTGGCACGGATACTCAATATGCCCAAATGTAAACATTGGTGGAGTTTGGGGAAAATAGACTTTGACATTTGGGAGTTGCTGGGATTTATAGTTCACCTACAATCCAAGAGTATTCTGAACCCCACCAATGATAGAATTGGGCCAAATTTCCCACAAAGAATCCCCATGACCAACAGAAATACTGTATTTTCTGATGGTCTTTGACGACCCTTCTGACACTCCCTTGTGACCCCCTTGGGGGTCCTGACCCCCAGGTTGAGAATCGCTGTAATCTATTCTATGAATCATAGAATCATAGAATCAAAGAGTTGGAAGAGACCTCATGGGCCATCCAGTCCAACCCCCTGCCAAGAAGCAGGAACATCGCATTCAAATCACTCCCGACAGATGGCCATCCAGTCTCTGTTTAAAAGCTTCCAAAGAAGGAGCCTCCACCACACTCCGGGGCAGAGAGTTCCACTGCTGAACGGCTCTCACAGTCAGGAAGTTCTTCCTCATGTTCAGATGGAATCTCCTCTCTTGTAGTTTGTAGATTCATGGCAGTTCATTGTGTGTGTGTGTTTGTCAGACTGCATTAATTCTGCAGCCCTAGAAAGAAACAACAGCTTGCCCATAACACTTCCAGACAGGCCCTATATCCCAGGATCTGATCCTAAGAGCAATCTATATAAATAAAAATGTAATGTATTGTCGAAGGCTTTCATGGCTGGAATCACTAGGTTCTTGTGGGTTTTTTCGGGCTATAGGGCCATGTTCTAGAGGCATTTTCTCCTGACGTTTCGCCTGCATCTATGGCAAGCATCCTCAGAGGTAGTGAGGTCTGTTGGAATTAGGAAAATGGGTTTATATATCTGTGGAATGGCTGGGGTGGGGCAAGGAGCTCTTCTCTGCTGGAGCTAGGTGTGAATGTTTCAACTGACTACCTTCATTAGCATTTGAAGGCCTGGCTGAGCCTGGGGAAATCCCCTGTTGAGAGGTGTTAAGATGTAATGTAATGTTTGTTTGTGGGATTAACAGAACTCAAAAACCACTGGACGAATTGACACCAAATTTGGACACCTAACAACCCAATGTATGTCCTTCACTCAAAAAATTGATTTTGTCATTTGGGAGTTGTAGTTGCTGGGATTTATAGTTCACCTACAATCAAAGAGCATTCTGAACCCCACCAATGATGGAATTGAACCAAACTTGGCACACAGTTCTCCCATGACCAACAGAAAATAGTGGACCTGACTGTGAGAGCTGTTCAGCAGTGGAACTCTCTGCCCTGAAGCATGGTGGAGGCTCCTTCTTTGGAAGCTTTTAAACAGAGGCTGGATGGCCATTTGTCAGGGGTGATTTGAATGAATATTCCTGCTTCTTGGCAGGGGGTTGGACTGGATGGCCCATGAGGTCTCTTCCAACTCTTTGATTCTATGATTCTATGATCTTGCCGAGGAGTTTGGGTCAAGGCCTTGCAAAACTACAGCTCCCAGGATTCCAGAGCCACGGCAGGAAGAGCAAAAGGTTTCACCTGAGGAGAGGCCCCTCCCTCCCCAGCTCCGTTTCCCTGGCAACCGCGCCCCTCCCTCCCCCTGCCCCCCCCCCCACCCGCACTCACGATGGTGACGCTGGCCTTGCGGAGGTCGCGGTTCTCCTCCTGGAGCGCCTTGCACTTGAGCTTGTAGGTCTCCAGCTCGATCTTGAGCACCTTGTTCTCCTGCTGCAAGGAGGCCAGCCGGTTGGTCAGCTCCTCCAGGCGAAAGGGAGAGATCACGATGCCGCCCGCCTTGGGTTGGCCCGCCGAGGACGAGGTCGCCGCCGAGGAAGAGGAGGAGGAGGACGGCGAGGAGGACGGGCAGCCCGGCGGCGCCGCCCCGCCCGGAGCCCCCACGCCGCCCCCGCCGTCCGTGTCGCTCTCGCTGGCGCTGTCGGCCATCCTGGAGGGAGCGCGGGGCCGCTCCGAGAGCGCCTTGGGCTCGACCTCGCCTCCGCCTGACTCCTTCGCTCGCCTCGCCGCTCCACGGGCTGCAGCCAGGGCCGGAGGAGGAGCTCGCCGCTGAGGAGAAGGAGGAGGAGAACAACCACTGCGCATGCTCCCGGCGCCTTGGGAAGCCGCGCGCGCTCGGCGCCGAGAAGCCAAGGCCGGCGCCGCCTCGCGCCCGCCTCGCGCCCTACCCACAGCGCCGCCACCCGCCAATGGCGGCACTGCAGCCCTAGCTCCGCCAAAAGGAGACCACAGACATCACCACCACCCAGGCCTGTAGCGAGGGGGTGGTTTTAGGGGTTCAACCCCCCCCCGAAATGTTTCAGATTTTTTTTAAAAAACCTGGTTTACTCATGAATTTTAACTGGTTAACCAAATCCTCATGCTAAGTCTATGAGATGCAAAAAATTAAGAGTCCCTCCAGAACTGTAAGCACTATCTCAAGCAAATATTGACAATTTATTCACACTGTCATTACTTGCAGCAATAGCCGATGTAGTGAAGCAACCAAGTTGGGGTGTGTGTGTGTTGAATGCTCTCATTAAGGAGGCCAGACTTGGTGGAGGTGGTTGACAGGGGTGGAGCTGCAGGCTATTGAAGGTTGCTCTGCCCCCTGCTGTGCTCTTTGCTTCAGCGTGAGCTAGGAGGCAGGTTTCAACCCCCCCCCCCCCGAAATTTTCAACCCTCCCCAAAATTTTCAAACCCCCCCCCCCCGAAATTGTCAACCCTCCCCGAAATTTTTTTCTGGCTACGGCCCTGCCACCACCACCATCATTGAGCATTCTTGCAGATGGCGGAACATCTACACCAGACATCCTCAAACTGCAGCCCTCCAGCTTGTTCAGTGGTCAGGAATTCTGGGAGTTGGAGGCCCAAACAGCTGGAGGTCCGCAGTTTGAGGTTGCCTGATCTACCCAAATGACCAGGCACTGCCAGAAGGGACAGAGTTTCATCTATGCTGATGATCGTGCCATCACCACTCAAGCAGGGAGCTTTGAGATGGTAGCTTTCCAAAGCTCTAGGTCAGGGGTCCTCAAACTAAGGCCCAGGGGCCGGATGCGGCCCTCCAAGGTCATTTACCAGGCCCTCGCTCAGGGTCAACCTAAGTCTGAAACGACTTGAAACCACACAATAAACGGTTCTGGCCCAGCCTACCTATCCGAACGCATCTCTTCCTACGAACCCTCCAGGAAGTTAAGATCATCTGAGGAGGCCCTGCTCTCGACCCTGTCTGCTTCGCAAGCACGCTTGGCGGGGACGAGGGACAGGGTCTTCTCTGTGGTGGCCCCTCGGCTGTGGAACTCCCTGCCTAGGGATATTAGATCAGCCCCCTCCCTCCTGACCTTTCGTAAGAGAGTGAAAACCTGGCTCTTCGAGCAGGCATTCGGAACCCCGGAATAGTCAAGCTTGAGATGGAGAATGACCCAAGAACGGCCAAGACGATGAAACGGATGAGGATTGGATTGAGAGGATATAGCTCTTTTTACACTGTTATTGCACGTGTAATAGTGTAATGTTTTTGTCATTGCTTATGTTTTAATTTTTGCTTTGTATAGTATTGTTATTGTTTGCTGTTGTTGTGTTGAGGCCTTGGCCTTTGTAAGCCGCATCAAGTCCTTCGGGAAATGCTAGCGGGGTACAAATAAAGTTTAATAATAATAATAGTTGAACATATATCAGGGTCATCGAATCATGCAGTTGGAAGAGACCACATGCACAATCAAAGCACTCCCGACAGATGGCCACCCAGCCTCTGTTTACAAACCTCCAAGGAAGGCGCTACCACCACACTCCGAGGCAGGGAGTTCCACTGTAGAACAACTCAGGATCAGGAAGTTCTTTAAAAAATATTTTATTAGGGTTTTGTTTAAATAAATGAAAAAGAAAATAGATATTGTAACACTGAAAGTGGGAGAACAATTTATTTGGGTTGTTGTAGATTTTTCTGGGCTATATGGCCATGTTCTAGAGGCATTTTCTCCTGACGTTTTGCCTGCATCTATGGTAAGCATCCTCAGAGGTAGTGAGGTCTGTTGGTAGTAGGAAAATGGGTTTCTATATCTGTGGAATGACCAGGGTGGGACAAAGGACTTTTGTCTGTTGGAGCTAGGTGTGAATGTTTCAACTGACCAAGCATTTAATGGCTTGGATGTGCCCCGGGGGAATCTTTTGTTGAGAAGTGATTTGATGTGCCTGATTGTTTACTCTCTGTTGTTTTGCTGTTGTAATTTTTGAGTTTTTTAATACTGGTAGCCAGATTTTGTTCATTTTCATGGTTTCTTCCTTTCTGTTGAAATTGTCCACATGCTTGTGGATTTCAGTGGCTTCTTTGTGTAGTCTGACATGGTGGTTGTGAGAGTGGTCCAGCATTTCTGTGTTCTCAAATAATATGTTGTGTCCAGGTTGGTTCATCAGGTGATCTGCTATGGCTAATTTCTCTGGTTGAAGTAGTCTGCATATTTATTTATTATTCAAACTTATATGCTGCCACTCCCCTGGGGCTCGGAGCGGCTTACAAGGACAGGCTAAAATCTAACACAATTTTAAAACCATTTAAAAACAGCAATATCAGAGATCAAAGGCCTGTCGAAACAGATATGTCTTACATGCCCTGCGGAAAGCTGACAAGTCCCGCAAAGCACGGACTTCAGGTGGCAGAGTATTGTAGAGTGATGGTGCCACTGCTGTAAAGGCTCTGCGTCTGGTTGCTGTTAGGCGCAAGGTCTTGACACTGGGGATTTCCAATAGATCTTGGTCCTCAGAATGGAGAGATCTCTGGGGTTGTTGTTTGTTGTTCATTCGTTCAGTCATTTCCGACTCTTCGTGACCTCATGGACCAGCCCACGCCAGAGCTCCCTGTCGACCATCACCTCCCCCAGCTCCTTCAAGGTCAAGCCAGTCACTTCAAGGATACCAGCCATCTTGCCCTTGGTCAGCCTCTCTTTCTTTTTCCTTCCATTTCCCCAACATACGGGAGAACAATATCATCATCTATATAAATAAAAATGTAATGTTCGTTTGTGGGATTAACATAACTCAAAAACCACTGGACGAATTGCTGCCAAATTTGGCCACAAGACACCTACTAACCGAAGAAGTGACCATCACTCAAAAATTGATTTTGTAATTTGGGAGTTGTAGTTGCTGGGATTTATAGTTCACATACAATCAAAGAGCATTCTGAACCCCACCAACGATGGATTTGAACCAAACTTGGCACACAGTTCTCCCATGACCAACAGAAAATACTGGAAGGGTTTGGTGAGCAGTGTCCTTTAGTTTTGGAGTTTTGAAGGGAGGGTGAAAGGAAAAGAAGGAAAGGAAAGGAAGAAGGAAGGAGGGACTGGATGGAAGGGAAGGAGGGGAAGAAGGAAAGGAAGGAGGGAGGAACAGGAAGGGAAGGAAGGGGGAGGAAAGGAAGGGAAAGAAGGAAGAAAAGGGGGAGGAAAGAATGGAAGGGAGTGAGGAAGAGAAGGAGTGTGGCAGAGGGAGCTACTTCCCGGTCTGGATGTTAATAGAAGAGAGAGAGAGAGAGTTAAATGTGTGCTCATGTTGCCGGAGACAGATCTACAGAATTGAGAGAGAAGGAGAGGGAGGAAAGAAAGAAGGGGTTGGAGGAGGAAGAAGGGAGCAGGACGCAGAGGAATGGGAGAATTAAAAAATAAAATTTGTTTCCGCCTCTTTCTTTCCTCCTTTCTGCAGTGAAGGGAGGGCGGCAAGGAAGAGTTTTTGAGTGGAGAACATACATTGGGTTGTTAGGTGTCTTGTGTCCAAATTTGGTGCCAATTGCCCCAGGGGTTTTTGAGTTCTGTGAATAGCACAAACGAACATTACATTTTTATTTATATAGACGTGGTGTCGTGGTTTGAGTGCTGGACTATGTCTCTGGATATTCGGGTTTGATTCCCTGCTCAGTCATGAAAACCCTCTGACAGGATTTCCTTAGGGTTACAGTAACTCAGAAATAACTTGAAAGCACACAACAACACCAACAACAACAAACAAACAAACAACAGACTCCTTCACCACTCTCATTTAATAAGGATATTGCTGGCAGGGACCAGATGGATGTAAAACAGAGACACAACAGGAATTGAAATAGCAGTCATGCCATCTACTATAAAGCACTGGGGTGCACTGTGTCATTCTTTGTAAGGTGAAGTAAAACACATTTGAGTGGATTGGAGGAGGAGAAAATAAAATAGAAAAGCCTGCTTTTCTTTGGGTACAAGGGGTATATTTTCATTTTGGTGACTAGCACTGGTGAGTCAGCATGGTAGTTTGAGCATTACAAGGTTTGATTCCCCATTTGGCCATGGAAACGTACTGGATGAGTCTAACCCTCAGAAAACCCTGTGACAGGGTAGCCGCAGGGTTGCCATAAAAAGGAAACAACCTGAAAGTGAACAACAAGAAAGGTTAGTATTGACTCACCCTAATGGACAGCAATGGCAGGAGCATCTTTCTTTCAGTCTGGCAGCAGCAACACAAGATAATCAGTGCCTACTTTTTTCCCCTTATATTCAAAATAGCCCATCTTTTTCAAATAGACAGATAACCTCAATTGAGGTCACAATGGCCAATCTCTCTCACACAGTTAAGCATCAGCAACACAAGATCACAATGGGGCATCCAAGCTTCAAGCAACAAGCATCAGCATTAGGTCACAATTGCCTTTCTCTTTTTCTTCTTTCAGATAGTCTCCATGAGTTTAGGTGGAAAAATTGTATATTTGGGTTGTTGTAGGTTTTTTCAGGCTATATGGCCATGGTCTAGAGGCATTCTCTCCTGACGTTTCGCCTGCATCTATGGCAAGCATCCTCAGAGGTAGTGAGGTCTGTTGGAACTAGGAAAAAGGGTTTATATATCTGTGGAATGACCAGGGTGGAACAAAGGACTCTTGTCTGCTGGAGCTAGGTGTGAATGTTTCAACTGACCACGTTGCTTAGCATATAGTGGACTGACAGTGCCTGGAGCAAACTTTTGTTGAGAGGGATCCTCTCACTTCTGCAGGAGTCTATCGTATACCATGCAGCTGTGGACAAGTCTACATAGGGACCACCAAACACAGCATTGCCCAAAAACGAAATCAAGAAACATGAAAGGCACTGCAGACTAATTCAACCAGAGAAGTCAGCCATAGCAGAGCACCTGATGAACCAACCTGGACACAGCATATTATTTGAGAACACAGAAATGCTGTACCACTCTAACAACCACCATGTCAGACTACACAGAGAAGCCACTGAAATCCACAAGCATGTGGACAATTTCAACAGAAAGGAGGAAACCATGAAAATGAACAAAATCTGGCTACCAGTATTAAAAACTCTAAAATTACAACAGCACAACAACAGAGAGGAAACAAACAAGGGCATCTAATCACCTCTCAACAAAAGTTTGCTCCAGGCACTGTCAGGCCATTATATGCTAATCAAGGTGGTCAGTTGAAACATTCACACCTAGCTCCAGCAGAATCCCCCTACTGCTGCCCGGCTTATTGACCTCAATGTGACGAGGTCCTTCCCGCCTCCATAGGCCAGAATCAATTTGAAGGCACACAATGCAAACTTGTAAATAGATACTTCCTGGTTGTCAATTGTGTTAATAATGGATTTCAACTGTACCTTATCATTATTTTGAAAATCTGAGGGACATGGTACGTTTTCTGCTCTCTAAGCAATGCTGGAAATCACATAGACCATCACTCATAACCCCCTCCCCCCCAAAAAAACAGTGGAAATGATTTAAAAACCCCAAAAAGCTAAATGATGAAAAGCTAAATGATGATACAGAAAAAAGGGGAGAAAGGAAGGAGAGAAAGAGGGAGGGAAGAAAGAAGTTGTATTGGATCACACGTCGGACACGAAAGAGGAAGGAAAATAAAAAGGGGGAAGGAAATAAAGAGGTAGAGAAGGAAGGAAAGAGAGAAGGACAGAAAAAAAGGAAAGGAAGGAAAGAGGGAGTGAAGGAAGGAAGGAAAAAAGCAGAAAAAGAGGGAGGGAAGGAAAGAAGGAGGAAGGAAGTGAAAAGCAAAGAAAGGAAAGAGGTAGAGAAGGAAGGAGAGAAAGAGGAAGGAAAAGAAAAAGGAGGAAGGAAAGAGGTAGAGAAGGAAGGAGAGAAGGACAGAAAAAAGGAAAGGAAAGAAAGGAGCGAAGGAAGGAGGGAAAGAAGCATAAAAAGAGGGAGGGAAAGAAAGAAGGGAATAGAGAAAGAAGGATGGAGGCAAAGAAGGATAAAGAGGAAAGAGAAAAGAGAAGGAAAAAAGGAAGGGAAAGAAGAGGTAGAGAAGGAAGGAAGGAGAGAAGGAAAGAAATAAGGAAAGGAAGGAAAGAGGGAGCGAAGGGGGGGGGGGAGAAGGAGAGAAAGAGGGAGGGAAGGTTGGCCACAGCAGCGCATGGTGGGTACAGCTAGTAAATGATAAAAACAATTAAAACAATTTGTTAATGCTTTAAAATTACTAAAACATTGAAGCTGCGGCCTTTCACCATCCCATACAAAAAGAGAGCGAGCGAGCAGGATGAATATGCTTTTAGTCACCTGTTAGCAGAGTCTAAGTAATTGGTACTTATTCAATTCTTTATGCAGCTGCTTTGGCTTTTAGCAAAATTAGTAATTCTTGTAATAACCACACATGAAGAATTGGATTATCTCTTGCTGTAAGAGTCATCTATTTGTCATTCCATGCAGTGGCCTTTGCCTTTCATTCTTATTTAATGGCTCTCTAGTGGCATTGAATTGTGTCATTTTCAGCTTGTCCTTGTATGAATAGGAAATTTGACCTCTTCCCTTTGTACACTTTCTAATCTCAGTCGGATTTACTTTTGAGTCATCAGGCTAGGATTGGAGTGTTCCTTTTTGACTTTGGCATTTTGACTGAAAGCAAGGACAATTGCAGGGCCATTTCAGCCACTCTTCCTGTAGCAGGATCAGACCTGGAAGAGTTACTTTTTGGATCTATGCAATATAAAAAATAACTCTTAAGCTTTGAAAAATATTAAGCTTCTAGCCGTCTCCTGCCACACATTGCTGTGGCCCATTCGGGTGATCTGGAAAATAAAGTAACGAAAAAGTGTTAATTTCTAATATATGTAATGTCTTTATGCTTGTGAGTAAACAGTATTTCTTGCTGTTTCTTTGTCAGTGTTGATGTGGAGATTGTCAGGTTTGCCCACTCTAGAACATGCAACATATAATTGTCCTTCTTTAGGGGTCCCTTTCAAGTTTATGATACTATATCTCTGTGGGAATCATATATATCTATCTATATCTATGCCTGGATGACTCTTTGTCAGGAGGGCTTTGATTATGTTTTCTTGCCCTGGTGAAGGGAGTTGGACTGGATGGCCTTAAGTATTTTCTATTGGTCATGGGGGTTCTGTGTGGGAAGTTTGTCCCAATTCTGTCGTTGGGGTTCAGAATGCTCTTTGATTGTAGGTGAACTATAAATCCCAGTAACTACAACTCCCAAATGTCAAGGTCTATTTCCACCAAACTCCATCTGTGTTCATATTTGGGCATATGGAATCTTCCTTCCTTCTCTCCAGGCATGTAGCCGAGGGGGGGGGGCTTGAGGGGCTTCAGCCCCCCCCGAAATTCTCATGGTGGTTCGCGAAAAGGCCTTACTGGTGCATTATTTAAACTGTTATGTTTATTCATATCATGATCTGATCACCATACTCAATATATCCCATATGCATGGGGGTATTGGGGTAATGATACAAAAGGTTTGCTAGGTAGACCCTCTTTCACTCAGACTCAGCCCCCCCGAAACTCAGCCCCCCCGAAACCTCCTGAAAAAAACTCAGCCCCCCCCCCCCCCCGAATCGAAATCCTGGCTATGGGCCATCCAGATCCATCATTGCTTGAGTCCAAAGTGCTCTCTGGATGTAGGTGAACTACAACTTCCAAACTCAAGGACAATCCCCACCAAACCCTTCTAGTGTTTTCTGTTGGTCATGGGAGTCCTGTGTGCCACATTTGGCTCAATTCCATCATTGGTGGAGTTCAGAATGCTCTTTGATTGTAGGTGTACTATAAATCCCAGCAACTACAATTCCCAAATGACAAAATCAATTTTTGAGTGATGGTCACTCATTGGGTTGATAGGTGTATTCTATCCAAATATGGTGTCAATTCATCCAGTGGTTTTTGAGTTATGTTAATCCCACAAACAAACATTACATTTTTATCCGAACTCAAGAACGGAAAACGGAATGTTGGAGGACAGGAAAAGAGATTTAAAGATGGGCTCAAAGCCAACCTTAAAAACTCTGGCATAGACACTGAGAACTGGGAAGCCCTGGCCCTTAAGCGCTCCAGTTGGAGGTCAGCTGTGACCAGCAGTGCTGCAGAATTTGAAGAGGCACGAATGGAGGGCGAAAGAGAGAAATGTGCCAAGAGGAAGGCGTGTCAAGCTAACCGAGAGTGGGACTGCCTTCCACTTGGAAACTGATGCCCTCACTGTGGGAGAAGATGCAGATCAAGAATAGGGTTCCACAGTCACCTACGGACCCACCGCCAGGATACTATACTTGGAGGACCATCATTCTCGCCTAAGTAAGTAATACTTCTCACCCCTGAGGGCGGACTCAAGGCGGCCTCACAGCAAACACCATTCGGTGCCATCATAATGATAAGAGCAATCAACAAATTCATTAAAACAAAACATTAAATAAACAGTTGTTAAAACACGCCAATTAAAATCCAGGTCCGGGTCAATTCATTGTCCGAAATTGCTTATGTCTTCTTCATCCAAGCCACGGTTTAATGGTCAAATGCAAGGTCCCACAGCCAAGTCTTGAGTTTCCTTCTAAATGACAGGAGGGAGGTGGCCAGTCTGATGTTTTTGGGGAGGGAATTCCACAGACAGGGAGCCACTGTTGAGAAGGCCCTATCTCTTGTCTCCACCAATCGCATTTGAAACGGTGGTGATGTCGAGAACCTCGAATGGACTTATAGGAGAGATTGCAACAATATCTCTCTCCACCTCAATATTCCATAGAGAAACCAAGGCACGACCAAGTTACACACAGCATATTTTATGGTCCTCAAATAACAAAGTGACTTTCAATCTGTAAAGTATATAAATATTGCGTTTTTTCAGAGATTTCAAAAATATCTGGTGTTTTCCCACAAAATCTAAATTATGATTAGAGCATTGTTATTTGGGATTTCTTTGAATTTTTTTTGGGGGGGGGGATTTTAAACTCCATCAGATTGTTGCCGTAATGAATTTGTATTTCTTGGTTTGCTAAAATGGAGCTAAAATCTATGTCATCTGGCACACTTGCAAGGTACAAGGTTTCTTTTATTCCTTAAACTGAATGTTTTGTTTTGCTTGAACAATACGATTACACCCCAGGCTGCATTTTTCAATATTTGCTAAGGTATAAAGGATTCTATAAAGGTTCTTCCCTCATTTTGTTCCTCTGAATCGATTACTTCTTGTTTTTTATATTCCCACACTTCCTGTCCTGTTGGTAGAAGAAAAAGAAGCAGGTTTTTTCCCCGCAGAAACTGAGGTCAGGCAAAGGCATTTTTTTGAGGGGGGACAACAACTACTGTAGTCTGAAAAGAGGAAGGAAGTTCTAGATCAGTGGTTCTCAACCTTCCTAATGCTACGACCCCTTAATACAGTTCCTCTTGTTGTGGTGACCCCCAACCATAACAGTATTTCCGTTGCTACTTCATAACTGTCATGTTGCTACTGTTATGAATCATAATGTAAATATCTGATATGCAGGATGCTGGGCATGTTTAGCCTGAAGAAGAGAAGGCTGAGAGGAGATAGACTACATTATCATCAGCATATTGGAGTTCTATAACAGATGTTGTAGGCCTTCTGAATGAGCACAGACTACGTTATCATTATCATATTGGAGTTCTATAACAGAGGTTGTAGGCCTTCATCTGAATGAGCATAGACTACATTATCATCAGCATATTGGAGTTGATAGCCATGTATAAATATGTGAGAGGAACTCATAGGGAGGAGGGAGCAAGCTTGTTTTCTGCTTCTCTGGAGACTAGGACACGAAACAATGGCATCAAACTACAAGAAAGGAGATTCCATCTGAACATTTAAATTCCATCCATCGCAGCTTGGGAGTGATCCTGGACTCATCACTGAGCCAGGAAACCCAGGTCTCGCCGGTGGCTGGGAAAGCTTATGCACAATTAAAACTTGTGCACCAGTTGCACCTGTACCTTGGGAAGTCTAATCTGGCCACAGTGGTCCATGCTCTTGTTACACCTCGAATAGACTACTGCAACGCACTCTACGTGGGGTTGCCCTTGAAGACTGTTCAGAAACTTCAACTGGTCCAGCGAGCGGCAGCCAGATACCCACTGGAGCGTCATACAGGAAGCACACCACCCCCTGCTGTGTCAGCTCCACTGGCTGCCGGTTCAGTTCCGAGCACAATTCAAGGTGCTGGTTTTGACCTACAAAACCCTGTATGGTTCCGGTCCAGTGTATCTGTCCGAACGTATCTCCCTCTACGTCCCACCCCGAAATCTAAGATCATCTGGGGAGCCTCCACCACACTTCGGGGCAGAGAGTTCCACTGCTGAACGGCTCTTACAGTCAGGAAGTTCTTCCTCATGTTCAGATGGAATCTCCTCTCCTGTAGTTTGAAGTTGCACCCATACCTTGGGAAGTCTGACTTGGCCACGGTAGTCCATGCTCTGGTTACATCCCGGATTGATTACTGCAACGCGCTCTACGTGGGGTTGCCCTTGAAGACTGCCCGGAAGCTTCAGATGGTCCAGCGCTCGGCAGCCAGGTTGCTAACAGGAGCGGCACTCAGGGAGCATACCACTCCTCTGCTGCGCCAGCTCCACTGGCTGCCAATCTGATACCGGGCACAATTCAAGGTGCTGGCTTTAGCCTATAAAGCCCTAAACGGTTCTGGCCCTACTTACCTCTCCGAACGCATCTCCACCTATGAACCGACTAGGACATTAAGATCGTCTGGGGAGGCCCTGCTCTCGGTCCCGCCTGCGTCACAGGCGCGCTTGGCGGGGACGAGAGACAGGGCCTTCTCAGTGGTGGCCCCTCGGCTATGGAATGCCTTGCCGGCAGACATCAGCAGGCACCTTCGCTGCTGACGTTTCGGAGAATGGTTAAGACCTGGCTTTATGAACAAGCGTTTGGTTAAGCAGTGCAACCAATCATAGGAAGACGGTAAATGGAACATAGGAATGGCACAAGGATTATGAGAACGGATCTGATTTCAACTGAGGCGTTATGTTTGTTTTGTTGATCTGTCTTGTTGATTGTTAATTGTTGTGGATTGATGCTGTTGATCCTGTTGTTGCATTGTTATGTTTTAATTGCACTGACACTGTTTGATAATTGTACCATGTAAATCGCATTGAGTCGCCTGTTAAGGGCTGAAAAATGCGGTATAGAAATAAAGCAAATAATAAATAATAGTCTCCAAGGAAGCAGAAAACAAGCTTGCTCCCTCCTCCCTGTGGCTTCCTTTCACATATTTATACATGGCTATCATATCTCAGCCTTCTCTTCTTCAGGCTAAACATGCCCAGCTCCTTAAGCCACTCCTCATAGGGCTTGTTCTCCAGACCCTTGATTATTTTAGTTGCCCTCCTCTGGACACATTCCAGCTTGTCAATATCTCTCTTGAATTATGGTGCCCAGAATTAGACACAATAGTCCAGGTGTGGTCTAACCAAAGCAGAATAGAGGGGTAGCATGACTTCCCTAGATCTAGACACTATGCTCCTATTGATGCAGGCCAAAATCCCATTGGCTTTTTTTGGACAAGGTGTCAGGGGGACAAAGGTGTCAACAAGGAACAACAGCTAAAAGTGGATGACAGAACATAAGAGCTAGAAATCTAGGGAAAGAAGGCATGGGGAATCAGGAAAACTGTCACTCAGTGACCCATTCAGGCATGCCATCATATTTTCACCACACAGCACTCTTAGCATTTGCACAGGAAGTTAAAAAAAAAACACCACACTATACATGTAAAGTGAAGAGTTTTAACACAATTTATTTTATGCTTAAATAATCAACTAGATCATCCAGTGTTTGTGGTGTTTTCTTCTCATACATATGTAATTAGAGCTATTATCAATGAATCCTGCTTTCATATGAAGATAATTAACAAATTAAAGTATTTCACTAAAACCCCAAATCAAAATGCCCTTTAAAACACAGCAGCCTTAACAACCTAATATTACACTGCTAGGATGATTACAGATGATTGGCTTACTTAAAGATTCTACATCTTTGAGCCAGTACACAATGCAGTAATATTTTTTTACAGCGTGCTGCCAGTCTGTTAGCTAAGAATTTCTCTTAAGTTTTTTTTAAAAAATTCCCAAACTTGTGCTTACAAGAGCACCAACCCACTCCTAAAAGCTGCAAGCATTTCCCCCTGGGATAAAGCAAGAACAGATAAGATCCCCCACCCCTCCACCCCGTGATGCAACTACTGTATATGTTACAGTTTCTTTAAACTGTAGGTCATTTCCCTTAAAAAAATTGGCAACAGCAACAAATATTAGATGAAGGGCTTTGTGTTGACAGGAAAAGGGCACCCTCTGCCAAGTACTATCGATGCCCGACCACCTTTCATCTTCAGTGGTGCTCAGGTCAGAGCCCAACAGCGGGTCCCCCTTAAATGAATGCCCACCCCCACCCCCCAAGATTCTCACTTCTCATGTGTCCTAGTGTTTGCAAAATTGGAAAAAGAGTTCATCAAAATAAGGTGAGATGCATGCATCAAAATATTAGTACTCTGAAGGAAAAAAGTCATCTTTTTTTTTTTCACAGAACTACAGAATTCCTCATCTCAGGAATCATTAAATTTGCAGGAGATTTTAAAGATTTTTTTAAAATCAAGCTAGCGTTTTTGCATATACAAACAATATAATTGCTAAATATACAAGAATCTGTGAAGATACACCCAGAATACCCCTGCAGGTGTAGCGGTTTGAGACACTGTTCAACGTGAATGCAATATCCCGTTTGTGAGCTAAGAGGCAGTGCCTTATCAACATTTATTCTACTTCTCCTTAGAATTTATACAGTGTTATTTATTTACAGTTAAATTATTGATGTTAGGTCTTTTTTTAAAAAAAAAGAAACAAAAGAGTGTTTTGTTACCCTGACAGTTTGGGTCCAAGAAAAATAAGGCGAACTGTTGTGGATTTTAGTATATTTTTAGTGTCTCTCTGTGGTTTGAACCATTTTTTCATGTTGTTACATCCTCTTTTGCTTTGCGATGGCATCACATTGCTTCAGAGAAGCTGTTCCAGTGTGGCATCTTCTTATACACTGCACCATTCTTCCATTTGCACACTCTCCAATGCCGTGAACGAAAGTGAATCTCCATGCTCTGGTTGAATTGGCTCATGCTAAAATTAAATGAATTTTTGTTTTGTTTTGTGGTGTTCTTCACATGAAAACCATGCGGTTAATGTGTGGAAGCAGCAAACACACACGCACACACACTTCTTTTATCAGTGGCTTGATAATTCCTGTCAATTTTTCTCTTCCTTGAGTTTTCCTCTAAAATACTGGCAGTAAAAGCACACACAGTCTTGTGTCAAAGGAGAAGAAGGTGGAGAAAAAAAGAGAGAAAGTGGTATCAATATCCATAATGTACATTTGAAAACATGATCAAATTCCAGTCCTACGTACTGCTCTGCTACACAGTGACTATCCCTTATCAAAATATAAGTGTTTGGGATCATCCATATTTGCCCTTATGTACATAATGAGATATCTTTGAAGTAGCACCCAAATCTAAACACAAAATTCATATACCATATATATTTGTATATACCCGAATATATATATATATATATATATATACACACACACACACACACACACACACACACACGAGGGGTATTTTTTTAAGTAAGGTCCGTTTTGTTGTAGACACTAGTAGTTCGCGCGCATACCGCAACGAGCGCGTGCGTCGTGTACCGGCATGCCTCGGGAACAACTGTGCTCAGTTTCCGCTCTGTAGCTAACCTGTACGGTTCTGTTCTGTGCTTTAAAAATGTTTAAGACTATCAACTCACCCGCTGCATGTGAGGTTCACTCAGTGATACGGTTTTTGTCAGCAAGGAACCTGCCTGCTGCAGAAATTCATTGACAGATTTGTGAAGTGTACGGTGATACTGTTATGAGTGAAAGCAAAGTGCGTAAGTGGGTACGACAATTCAAAGATGGCCGTGACAACGTCCATGATGAGGACCGCTCCAGTCGCCCTTCTTTGATTACAGACGATTTGGTGGCTTCAGTTGAAGCAAGGATTCGTGAGAACAGGCGCTTCACAATAACAGGTCTCTCAAACGAATTTCCTGATGTGTCGAGATCAGTGCTTTACAACATTGTTTCTGAACACCTAAAGTTTAGGAAACTGTGCTCCCGTTGGGTCCCAAAACTCCTAACAGAAAACCAAAGATTTGAGTGTGCGATCAAATCAAATCGTCTGCATTCAAAGAAGGGTGCATGCGCTCGTTGCAGTATGTGCGCAAACTACTAGTGTCTACAACCTGACCAAACTCTGCATACCTCAGAAACACTTTATTTTATGGTTCGTGCAATTAAATCCTGCTTCCTCCTCGGATCCCCTTCCTGATTTTCATTTTTTCCTATCTCCCAGTGTTCTAAAATTTTATCTTTGAATTTGGACCTGCCTGGTGTGATCATTTGTGTTTTAATGTTTGACTTTATGCTGCTGTGTCACTTATTGATATTGGTTTTGCATTTTATGTAATTTATTTTTTGATTTTCTGTTGTGTTTTTTGTGTTTATATTGTGCTTACTGTATTGATGGGAGTGACCTTATGTAAGCCACCCCGAGTCCCCTTGGGGAGATGGAGGCAGGGTATAAATAAAGCATCATCATCATCATCATCATCATCATCATCATCATCATCATCATTATTATTATTATAAAAACAGTATTCAATTCAAGCTCAAGAGTTCACATATTGCATTGTCCTATCTCCCAGAGTTTTTAAAATTTTAGCCTTGAATGCGGCCCTGCCCAGTGAAATCCTCTATTTTTAATTGTATGTTTTATATTGTCTGTGTCGTTTATTATATTTCTTTGCATTTTATGTATTTTATTTTCTGGTATTGTTATGTTTTTGTATTACGATGTATGTACTGCACTGATGGGCATGGCCTCATGTAAGCCGCACCGAGTCCCCCTGGGGTAGATGAAGCGGGATATAAATAAAGTATTATTATTATTATTATTATTATTATTATTATTAATTCATTTTATGCTGCTTTTCTCCCATGGATGGGGCTCAAAGCGGCGCACAGTGGTAAAAACAGCAATTACATAAAAATACATTCAAATAGACATCATAAAGCAACGAACACAGGAGCCCAATTACCTAATGTTATAGAATAACATAATAACTTACAACAGGGGTCCTCAAACTTTTTAAACAGAGGGCCAGATCACAGTCCCTCAAACTGTTGGAGGGCCGGATTATAATTTGGAAAAAACATGAATGAATTCCTGTGCAAACTGCACATATCTTATTTGTAGTGCAAAAAACACATGCAAACAATACAATAATTAAAACGAAGAACAATTTTAACAAATATAAACATATTAGTATTTCAATGGAAAGTGTGGACCTGCTTTTGGCTGATGGTTGTTGTTGTTGTTGTTGTTGTGTGCTTTCAAGTCGTTTCAGACTTAGGTTGACCCTGAGCGAGGGCTGGGTAAGTGACCTTGGAGGGCCGCATCCGGCCCCCGGGCCTTAGTTTGAGGACCCCTGACTTACAACAATACCATTAAAAATTTCCCTAACCTCAGGCTTACAGCAATATAAGCTCCATGTTTGTTTTCATGTCAGTTGATAGAAACCTGTAAAGTCAGGTTTGGCTTCCTTGAGTATTTACGTAACATTTTGGATGGTAGATGGCATGTACACATTAATTACATGCAAATGAAAAGTAAATACAGTGATCTGACTGTTGATTGTACACTTAATGAGTGTAGAGCAAAAAATTTTAAAGTATATGCTGCTTGCTAAGAATCATATTTCCTTGGAATTGTAAGAAAAGAGAGTGCATCAAACTAACCATTTGCTGTTTGGCTGTTATGAGTATGTTGTCTTCTCCATGTGCCGGACTTCCTTCTTTGTCTTCAATTTATATCCTTCTCCCTGCTTTAAAGAAAAGGTACATATTTAGAAAGCATAGGCTATTGTCAAACTTATTCCCTTGAGGCCCATATAGCTGTAATAGAGTAGGTACAAAGCTGTTAAATCAGAACACATTTCAGAGGCACACAAACCACAGTTTTAGCCACTCTACCGACTTGCAAAACACAAACTTTCAAAATCAGCTCTGGTATAGCAGAGGCAGTCCTACAATGGATTTTATGATGAGCTGGTGTAATATCACATCGGTTGATGGACTATCACGTTCTAAATGTCTTTAACATTACTTAGAATTGAATTCTTTACTCTCAATGTATTGTCGAAGGCTTTCATGGCCGGAATCACTGTGTTGTTGTAGGTTTTTTCGGGCTATATGGCCATGTTCTAGAGGCATTTCTCCTGATGTTTCACCTGCATCTATGGCAAGCATCCTCACTACCTCTGAGGATGCTTACCATAGATGCAGGCGAAACGTCAGGAGAAAATGGCAAGCATCCTCAGAGGTAGTGAGGTCTGTTGGAACTAGGAAAAGGGGTTTATATATCTGTGAAATGACCAGGGTATCCATTGGCCTGTAAAGCCCAGTTTAGGTGGTTCAGTTCATCTTGGAGGAGGTGGGGTTCGCAGATTCTTTTTGCACGGTCCTGCCAAGGCTTTAATGGTGCTTCTTTTTTGACTTGGGTGATGGTTGGAGTTTTTATGTAGATATCTATCTGTGTGTGTGGGTTTTCTGTAAACGGTGTGACCCAATTGTTGATCTGGTTTGCGGATGACTAGGACATCTAGAAAAGGCAGTCTTCCTTCATTTTCGTTTTCCATGGTGAACTGGATGTTTGGGTGGAAGAATCTGCGAACCCCACCTTTTCCAAGATGAACTGAACCACCTAAACTGGGCTCTACAGGCCAAAGGATACTCCACCTCAGACATCAGAAGAGCTGCAAGACCGAGAACAAGCCACGAGAGTAAAGACGAAGATCCAGGCACAACAACACAGTGATTCTGGCCATGAAAGCCTTCAATAATACTTTGAAAATCATGTTTACCTCTTTTTTTACTATGTTGAATGGGTATAAATAAAGTATTATTATTATTATTATTATCATCATCATCCTTTTGAGTTTTGATGTGCATCTTGTCAAAAGCACAGGCATTTTTGCTTTGCATGGCCCAATGTTAAGCTGCAAGCTTCTAATCATTCAGCAGCGCTTAGGTTTTAGAAGGCCACCACACAATTTGATTACCATGGCATCATGTTTTTTCTCATGGGGGATAACAACACGCCTTAATACTTTCCGGGTAACCTGTGGGATGCAATATAGGAAAAAATAAATAATGATTTATTTCTTTCCTGAATCTGAAAGGTCAAAGTTGAGGTCAAAAAAGAAATCAACATTATATTTATATACTGAGAGAGAAAGCGATGAATGAAATGGGAAAGAAGGATTACTTTTCTAGTGACGACGTTGCCTTCTTCATCAGTAAACTGCTCTTCTGTAACAGATTCACCAGGAATGTTTTTTGCTTCCTCACCCTAAAGAACGTGTTAAAAGATTAGCCATGGTTACCCATGTTCACAGGCGCTGGAGGTTCAGCATCACACCAAGCAATCCAAAATCATGCCAGGCTGGATTTTACTTGCTGTAAACAGTAACTCAGAATATTCTCCACCAAATGTATTTCGCATTGTTTCTGTATCACATGACATTTTGTGGAAATATGCAATCACAAGTCTTCTATGAGAGGCTGCCACTAGAAAGAAAGGTTGGTCAATCCCTTTCACCCACTCACTCCCCTCTGGTAAGTTTGTTTGGTTGATTTCGTGTGCACACAGAGACTTCTCTGGATTCCAGCTGTAACGAAATAGCTAATTATAATGTATGTTTTAAATGTGTTTATTGATGTTGGGATATGATAGGTGTAGGCCAGCTGATGTGTTGCCTGAGCTGAGGCGTTGCCATAGCGACTGAACCTGCTGTTAGAATGTATCCAAGTTAGAGAAGCCAAAGGGGCGGAGCTAACTGCCACTTGGCAAGGGCAGGCATTTTAAAAGAGTCAGTTTTCTTTTGATCAGTGGAACCAAAGTGGAAGATGGGTTCTGGTGTGTGGAGAAACCGAACCTAGGGGTTTAAGTCTTCAGCTTGTGTGTTTAGAGAGTCAATTGGACCTGTTTAAATTAGAATTAGCTTGCGAGCTAAGGGGAAAAGAAACCCCAGTTGAAATCCATAACTTTAGTGGGGATAGCTGAAGGGAGAAAAAGGCAAGCCAGTGCCTTGAATTGTCAGTTAAGAAAAGAAAGATACTTCACAGTAAAATAAGTTTAAAACCAGTCTGGTGGAAGTAAAAGCCATACTGAGAGTTATATTGAAAACTGTTTAATAAAAGTCAACTGTTACAACATTTAAAAGAATATAGAATAACCATCAAATGTTGTACACCTTAAATAAATATTTCCTTGATCAGTTCTTTATAATTAAGACTCATGTCCATTTATTGAGAACTTGATTTGTGTATTAGGAACATATCTCTGTCACTTGAAAAAGCTGTGTGTCTCTATAAGAAGAAAGAAAAGTAAAACTTTTCTTTGTTTTCCCTAGGAATTTCTAGGTTCTCCAGTGTGACTCTATGATGACATGCTAGAGGACCTAGGGATTCCTAGTAATAATCTCTCCCATCTAAGAGCATGATACAGAGCATCTATGAGCATGATACATGAGCATGATGGTTTCACTTATCTGATGTTTCATTTACTCATTTGGGGGTCTCCTGATCTGTACCCTCTTCCTGGTACTTCCATCATTTATCTTACTGAAAACAACAGTTTTCTATTATACATGGTTTGATGGATCTATGCCAGGGGTCCTCAAACTTAGGTCCAGGGGCCTGGTACATCCCTCCAAGGTCATTTACCCGGCCCTCGCTCAGGGTCAACCTAAGTCCGAATTGACTTGAAAGCACGCAACAAGAACAACAATCCTATCTCATCAGTCAAAAACAGGCCCACACTTCCCATTGAAATGCTAATGTTTATATTTGTTAAAATTGTTCTTCATTTTGATTAGTGTATTGTTTTTAAGTGTTTTTTTGTACTATAAATAAGATATGTGCAATGCGCATAGGAATTCATTCATGGGTTTTTTTTTCAAATTATAGTCCAGCCCCCCAACAGTTTGAGGGACTGTGACCTGGCCCTCTGTTTAAAACGTTTGAGGACCCCGGATCTATGCTAACTTCAGGAACATAGCCCCATGGATATTGAGGAGAGGGATCATACTGTACTAAGATCCATAGGTGATCATGACTCACAAATAATGTTTTGCTACTGTCACTACCACTGCCTAAAACTGAGTGCAGTTATGATATCAAAATAACCATGGACCATTGACCTTTTACATTTGCAGGTTTGCCTTTTGCAGATTTGATTATTATAAGATTTGATTAAAATGTTTTCCCTAGGAATCTCTAGGTTCTCCAGTGTGACTCTATGATGACATGCTAGAGGACCTAGGGATTCCTAGTAAGGTGTTCTCTTGGATGCAAACACATTTCCATACATCTTCATTTTAAAGGAGATTGTGGAATTTTTTGTTCAGGTATGAATGTATTGCCGAAGGCTTTCTACATAGGGACCACCAAACTCAGCGCCCAAACATGAATCAAGGAACATGAAAGGCACTGCAGACTACTGCAGAAATCAGCCATAGCAGAGCACCTGCTGAACCAACCTGGGCACAGCATATTATTTGAGAACACAGAAATGCTGGACCACTCTAACAACCACCATTTCAGACTACACAGAGAAGCCATTGAAATACACAAGCATGTGGACAATTTCAACAGAAAGGAGGAAACCATGAAAATGAACAAAATCTGGCTACCAGTATTAAAAAAACTCTAAAATTACAACAGCACAACAACAGAGAGGAAACAAACAAGGACATCTAATCACTTCTCAACAAAAGTTTGCTCTAGGCAACGTCAGGCCATTATATGCTAATCAAGGTGGTCAGTTGAAACATTCACACCTAGCTCTAGCAGACAAGAGTCCTTTGTCTCACCCTGCTCATTCCACAGATATATAAACCCTTTTTCCTAGTTCCAGCAGACCTCACTACCTCTGAGGATGCTTGCCATAGATGCAGGAGAAACGTCAGGAGAGAATGCCTCTAGACCATGGCCATATAGCTCGAAAAAACCTACAACAACCCACTGTTCAGGTATGCCTTTCCTTGCTCCCTTTCATCCATCTATGGCATATTCCTACCACCAGCAGTTACAAGTTGCCTGCCCCAGTTTACACTGGGACAGGCAGCTAAAAAGAGAGATCAAAATATAATATTTTTAGTGTTGTTCCTAGCCATAAATAGCTTATCTGCCTGAACGTATCTCCCTTTATGAACCAGTCCGAGTGTTAGGATCGGCTAGGGAGGTCCTGCTCTCAGTCTTGCCGCCTTCACAGATGAGATGTGGGGACGAGAGACAGGGACTTCTCGGTGATGGCCCCTAGGCTGTGGAACTCCCTTCCCAGTGAGATTAGATCAGCCCCTTCCTCCAGGTGTTCAGGGAAAAAAACTTGGCTGTGCATGCAGGTGTTTGGCAAGTGATAGTATTGCAGAATAATACCTATCACAATATAGCCATAAATAAAGCATCAAAATGATGACAATGGGAATGGTCTAATGTTAATATGTCTATGTTTATGTGATGGTGTTTTATGTATAGTGTTTTAATGGTTTTAATGGTTTAAAACCGGAGCCCCCGGTGGCGCAGTGGGTTAAACCCCTGTGCTGGCAGGACGAGGTCGCAGGTTCGAATCCGGGGAGAGGCGGATGAGCTCCCTCTATCAGCTCCAGCTCCTCATGCAGGGACATGAGAGAGGCCTTCCACAAGGATGATAAAACATCATCCAGGCGTCTCCTGGGCAACGTACTTGCAGACGGCCAATTATCTCGCACCAGAAGCGACTTGCCGTTTCTCAGGTCGCTACTGACATGACCAACCTTAAAAACTCTGGCATAGACACTGAGAACTGGGAAGCCCTGGCCCTTGAGCTGGTCAGCTGGAGGTCAGCTGTGACCAGCAGTGCTGCAGAATTTGAAGAGGCACGAATGGAGGTGAAAGGAAGAAGCGTGCCAAGAGGAAGGCATGTCAAGCCAACCCCGACCGAGACCGCCTTCCACCTGGAAACCAATGCCCTCACTGCGGAAGAAGATGCAGAGCAAGAATAGGGCTCCACAGCCACATACGGACCCACAAGAACACTGGAAAACAATCATCCTCGGAAAGCGAGGGATCGCCTAAGTAAGTACTGACACAGCCAAAAAATTTGGTTTAATTCATGTTTATATGTTATCGATTTTAGTGAATGTTACGTATTGCTTTTATATATATATATATTGGCAGCATTGAATTTTGCCATGTTTTACACCACTGTAAGTCCCTGTAATGTACTGGCCTACTGTGCAGGGCTGGTGTTTGGTTCCTTAAAGGCCAAAAGCCCAGCAGCCATTTTCTTAGCTTAGAGCCAAAAGGTGGCCAGCAGGCATCCATTTTGTAAGCACAAGAGCCAAAAAAAAGGGGGGGGGGGCGAGCCAACAGGCAGCCTTGAGGGAATGTGTCGCCACCTGATTGGTCAATAGCCCTGGAGGGAGAAAGTGGGTGGAGCCAAGAGAAGGCAAGGGGAAAAAAAGAGCCATTTTAAATGTCAGTTGGAAGTTTTGAAAATGACAGTTGGAGTTTAGAATTGTCAGTGGGAGTTTGGAAATAGCAATTAGGAGTTTGGGATTCGAAAAGGGAGGAAGAAGGAAGATTAGCTTGTGCTATATAATGGTTACTTCAAAGGAAGAACTATTGGTTTGGACAGACCCTGGAGAATTGGGCTGTTTGTATTAAGGAACTGTTTAGTGGAATACTAGAAGTTTCTCAGTTTAAAGGTTTTGACTGGAATCTGTAATTCAAGCACTGAACTACTTCTGAAACCAAAACACTTTGTACAAGAATATTGCAACCAGTAAGCTTCTGTGCCTGCTCTAAGTAAATAAATAAACATCTTTCTTTGTTCATACCAAACAAAAGCCTCTGTGTGCCTCATACAAACTACACACATAGCTTGTGGAAGAGTTCTATATTTGGTGGCAGCGTGTAATAAATCTCTTCTATCAGGGTATCTGATGGGCAACAGAGACGGAATCAGTCAAGGTGTGCATGATAAAATGGGTGAAAAACATCGGTAGACCAATCAAGTTTAAAGAATGGGAACAAATTTGGTCCAAGAAAATTAAATATACCTATTCCACAGATTTAAAAGAGAATTGCTATTAGATGTTCCATAGATGGTACATGACGCCTCAGAAGTTAGGACTAATGTACAAAAAAAACCAGCAACAAATGCTGGAAGTGTGAAGATCAAATAGAAACTTTTTTCCATCAATGGTGGACCTGCCCTAAAGCCCAAATTTTTTGGAAAAAGATAAATGAAACATGTGAGAAGATTCTCAAAATAAAGATACAGAAAAAAAGCAGAATGCTTTCTACTGGGAATATTCGACGAAGAATGCGAGTTGGATACAAACAAAGATATTCTACTTACTTACCTAACGACAGCAGCAAGAGTAGTGTTTGCCAAGAAATAGAAATTAAGTGTAGTACCAGCAAGAGAAGAATGGCTAAATAAAGTTCTTGAAATAAAAGAAATGGACACCCTGACCTACGCGTTAAAAGATTCACAAGGATGCCCACTTAAGAGAACCGATTGGAAGCTATTTGATGGTTTTATGGAAAGGAATCAGAATTAGAGAGAGACGAGAAGAAATTAGAAGGAAACCAAAATAGGATTAGAAGGGAGAAACCACAAGAAGAAATCCAGAATGAAACCTAAAGCTCAGGACGCGGAGAAGATGATTCAGAAGTCAAAACTCCCCTACATGGACAACCCCCCCAACCATTTCTGCAACCCTAACCCTACCCCGTCTAACCCAGTTCCGTCCCTGCATCCTCCCCAATCTTAGATTCTCAACATAGGGCCCCTTCCTTCCCCCAAATCTTCCCCACTCTTTCCCCCTTATTCTATTTCCTGCTTTGTCCCAAACACGCTTTACTGTTTTAAATATCTTATTTTTTTAATTACTGTATTCACTGAAATATGTCTAATAAAAATCATTTTTTTTAAAAGGGTATCTCTTTTACAGTCGTCCCCCCCCCCCAGGGTGAGAGAGAGTGGTATAGAAATGCAAATAAATAAATAAATCTATAATTGCCCCTAATCCAGTTTAATTTTATTATATCCAGCAACATTTGTCTATATCTATATATACCGATGAAAAGAAACCATGCAGTACACAGTGGGATTATGAAAGACAATCTATCATGCAGTTTGGTGGTTTCTCACCACAAAAATCTAATGTTTAACTTGCCAGTTATGAGATAAATATCAAACCACACAGGGGAGTTTAATTGTGAACAGCACTATATTAGCATCACAGTCCAGGACCTAGGCCATGCCAATGGGCTCTTAACATATGATACCTTCAGAATCAAACGCCGGCGATACACTCTCGTGGTGATTCTCTGTTCTTCATCTGAGCTTGAATCACTCCCAATCACAATGTCACTGTCACTGTCACTAAATTCCTGATAAATGCAGTTTTTAGTACATTTTACCAGCTCATTTAAAAGACAAACATGAATCTAAGCAGGAACAGAGGGGAGGAGGAAAAGGTTATTCCCAACATTAGTTCATCCCCCATAACAATGCAATGGGAAAGTGTGTAATTCTGCTCTCGGCGCTGGCTCTTGTTTGAATTTGGGAACACTCTACTACAGTCAAGGCGACATTGGCCTCAAAAGATTTTCAGACCCAACAGGAGTTTGTACAGGTACAATATGAATGGGTTCCTGAGTTAATACATACAACCCAATGGCCCCGCTTGTAAGCAGAAAGAAAAATAAACCAGTTCAGCCAATAATGTGACTGGTGAAACTTATTATACAATTCTGAATTATAGCATTCACAAAACAATATTATATGCGTTTGGTACAGTCACTCAAAAAAGTATCAACGTTGTATGTTCTTGCGTTGAGTTGAACTTAAATCCGTACTCCACAACCGATACTCGAAATTAGAATCAAACGCATAGCAGAGTATCTTATCCCACTAAACATAAAAACCTATGTTTCTAAGGGGAACAAGTACCGAGTTTATAATCTTTCCACCAGAGGAAGGCCGGAAGTGAGGCCAAAACCGGTTGTGGTCTACGGATTTAAGTTCAACTTGACACAAGAACATAAAACATTAATACTTTTGATGTATTGTTTTAATGTTTTACTGTTACTGCTTTAATGTTTATTGGTTTGCTTTATGAGTTTTATTGTTGTATTTGTTATACTGTTGTTTTATTGAGGGCCTTGACCTTTGTAAGCCATACCGAGTCCTTCAGGAGATGTTAGTGGGGTACAAATAAAGTTAATAATAATAATAATAATAATAATAATAATAATAATACTTTTTGGAGTGACTGTACCAAACGCATATAATATTGTTTTGTGAATGCTATGATTTGGAACTGTATATTAAGTTTCACCAGTCACATTATTGGCTGAACTGATTCATTTTTCTTTCTGTGTACAAGTGGGCTATTGTGTTGTTTGTACAGGTACAGCCATTATGCTGTTTCCTTAAAAGACACTGTTTACTCACAGAGAGGAATCTTTGGAAACCTGCCAAACTTCACTACTAAACTCTTGGTTTCTTCTGTTGGCCTTGGTAATCTACTGTTAGCATGCCAGGTTCATCCTCAAGATTCCCAACTCCCAGTGGTCCTAAACATGTTTCTTAGAACTATATTTTCTGTGAAGCTAAGTGGGCAAAGGGACCCTTATGGTGACTCAGCTTGCGTCATCACCAGTGGGCTCTCCACGTGTGACATCAGGCCTCTGTGGCCTCTTGTATAGGCTGCAAAATGGCTTTGTGTTTAAAGATGAATTTCAAATCCATCCTGAGGTCTTCCTATCATTTATACAACTTCCAGGCCTAGCTAACCAATGATCGCACCTTCATCTGGCTCTCTACTGGCAAGAGATGGCAATAAACACACACCCAACACTTTAGCCAAACATGTTTGTTTTTTGCGGAGAGTTTAGTGCACCCTACCCATCCAATTTGGAGGCATAGCTAGGTTTCCAGTAGAAATCCTTTCCAATCCTCTATGACCTCTCTTTCCAGCCCTCTGAATCTAGTATTTCTTGTCATGGCTGAAGAAAGATATATAGACAATCTCTGTTTATCTGATTATAAAAGGACATTTTTATCTTTTATGGCATGGGAAATGTTTGAAATGCTATACTAAATAATTAGCAGGATATCGCCAAACTCTGTCCACAATCACTAAACCAGTTTTGAATGATGGATGTGGTTCTTATTGCTAAATAACTACTCTCCCCTATCCCCTCTATAGATCTGATGTGACTGTGCCATTTCTTCCCTCCTTGTTCTAAACTTAAATCTGGGTCCTAGCAATGCAATTCTCTGGATGTTGGCCTTGGGAGATATAAAAAGGGTGATATAGGATGTAGCCACAGAATAATTGCCATTCTGTATGAACAAAAACAGCGGAGATTTATACCTTTGGTTCGGAGGCTGTTGCTCCCGCTTCTTCCTCAGCTTTTAGTCTCATTTTGCTGTCGTTGGAAGTATTCCAGCTTGTCTTTTTCATGCTGACAGGCACAGAGGTTTTAGGCGCATCAACTGCTGGCTTGCTAGATTCTTGCAAAGATTTCTGATGCGAGATCATGTGTTGCTCAGTTCGGAGAGCACTTTGCATTTTTGGTTTCACAGTTTCCTTCTCGCTTTGCTTTCCTAGACCGTTCGCAGACTCTTGAGCAAAAGGCTTTGTCTTTACTTCTTTTGCGGATTCCGAGTAACTTCCATTGGTTTCCAGTTTTCCTGCTTCTCCTTTCAGATATGAGGTAATAGAATCTCTACATTGGTCAGGGCTACAAAAGGAAGCAGGGACAGATAGACAAACAATTCAATAATGACACCAGTCAAAACGATATGCCATCCCTATATCCAAATGAAACGTTCAGCTGCAGCTGGGAATTGTAACTAAACTACACAAATCCCATGGTTCTTAAAATGTTACAAACCCACTAAAATTGAGCAGTGTAGCTCAATTGAGCAGTGTACCCTATGGATTAGGAATGAGTTGTGGTCATATTTTCAGATGGCATTAAATTGTCAAGTGAGAACAAAAAAGAGTTCCAAAAGGTTCTACTTAAATTGAGATAATGGACAGCAAAATGGCAATTGTGATTCAAATTAAAGCAAGTGGAAAGTAGTGTATAAGGGGGTTTGGGGGGTGGAATCCCACTTTTCACATACACTGATGGGCTCTGAAGAGACAGTGACATGGTGAAAATATAAGGTCAGTGTGCAGCTGTTATAAAAAAGGCTACTTTAATATTGGGCATAATTACAAAAGGAACAGAAAGCTGCAAAGTACCATACCACCCACAGTGCAACTACATCTGAGGAGCGGCTTAAGGAGCTGGGCATGTATAGCCTGAAGAAGAGAAGGCTGAGAGGAGACATGATAGCCGAGGAAGTCACAGGGAGGAGGGAGCAAGCTTGTTTTCTGCTTCCCTGGAGACTAGGACCCGGAACAATGGCTTCAAACTACAAGAAAGGAGATTCCATCTGAACATGAGGAAGAACTTCCTGACTGTGAAAGCCATTCAGCAGTGGAACTCTCTGCCCTGGAGTGTGGTGGAGGCTCCTTCTTTGGAAGCTTTTAAACAGAGGCTGGGTGGCCATCTGTCGGGGGTGCTTTGAATGCAATTTTCCTGCTTCTTGGCAGGGGGTTGGACTGGAAGGCCCATGAGGTCTCTTCCAACTCTATGATTCTATGAAATACTTCGATGAGTAGGCCCCTTAATGTAATACATAGTTAAGCAGGGAAAAGACAACCAAAATGATCAAGTAATGGAAGCAACATCCCTATGAGAAAATAATAAAACCATAACAGAATCAATAAAATCAATAAAAATAAGACCATAAATTTTATGGTCTTGGTACCAACTGTAAACTGCCCCAAGTCACCTCCGGGCTGCGAGGGACAGTATATAAATATAGTAAATAAATAATAAATTAAATAAAGTTCTTTTTCACACAGCATCCAATTAAAACTGTAGAACTGGTGCCACTAAATACAATCATGGCTGCTAACTTGGATGGTTTTCAAATGGGTCTGCATAAATTAAGGGGAATGTGCCATCAATAACAATTAGTCAGGATACCTTATCTATCATAAGAAATATCAGACCTAGAATGCTTCTATATATAAGTTTCTGGGATTCACAAGATTCAGGGTGCAAGCACATGCTGTAGGAGGTCTTCCTACTGGTAATGTTACCATAATAGTGAACAACATAGGCTCTGGTCTGAATCATTATGGCTCTTATATTCACATCGACAATATGATGGTACAGATGTTGCCACCATAATATAAACCCCTTGGTCATCTGTATCTTGAGGTCAGGACTAGAAGAATGGCAAGGAAGTCATGAGAGCATTGCAGTGTGAAAGCTTGTTGTCCGAATAGTTTGTGTAACAGCTGTAAGGTGTTGTTGTGAGGGCAACAGCATCTTATTTCCCCTAAAACAGGGGGTCCTCAAACTCTTTAAACAGAGGGCCAGGTCACAGTTCCTCAAACTGTTGGAGGGCCGGATTATAATTTTAAAAAAATGAATGAATTCCTATGCACACTGCACATATCTTACTTGTAGTGCAAAAAACACTTTAAAAATACAATAATTAAAATGAAGAACAATTTTAGCAAATAACTTATGAGTATTTCAGTGAGAAGTGTGAGCTTGCTTTTGGATGATGAGATAGGATTGTTGTGGTTGTTGTGTGCTTTCAAGTCATTTCAGATTTAGGTTGACCCTGAGCGAGGGCCGGGTAAATGACCTTGGAGGGCCGTATCCGGCCCCCGGGTCTCAGTTTGAGGACCCCTGCTCTAAAATATCTCATTCTATCCCTTTGCATCGAAGGTAAGCCAGGTAAATGGGAAAGGAGCAGAATGGCCTGTGTAGATGATTGATAGAACCTGTAAAGAAAGTGAAAAGGTGTGATGCAGTTTGGTTGTAGTTAATATTGCAGGCAACACCTTCTATTTCCTTTGCTCATTATCCTGGTTACTTCATGTTTCACAGTCCCTCAGGAGAATAGTCCCTCAGAAACAAAAACTAATAAGATCAAATGGGGGAAAACGCAGGGAGAAAAAGCAATTGGCTGATAAATGTTTTTACTTTGCCTTACCTCTAGAAAATGAACCATTACACCACAGAGTAGATGAATCAGAGTGTGGGAAAGTCATGCTTTTAAGACTACACATCTGAGAGGTCTTCACAAGTCTTGGTAGCTTTCCTCCAAGGCTCATGAGACTTGCAGAGGGACTACAATAAACTCCTATTAAAAATGCTCATCACCAGGCTGTACCTATCTCAAGTGCCCAAAATGGCAAAGAGCACAGAACGTATACCATAAGTCCCTATTAAAAATGGCCACTACAGCTCCCCTCCACCTCAAGTGCACAAAATGATGCCCATGATGTATTCTTTGGGCTCCCCTGCATCTTGAGCCCAAAAAGAAGTTGCAAAAGAAGGGAAGGAGATGGGATGGAAACACCGCTTCTTTGCCCTGTCCTGCCCCTGGCGTTTGCACTGCTCTTCTGTCTTCCTTTTTCAGGTCATTTTCTTATTCTTTTTCTTCATTTATATCCCTATTCCTATTTATATTTGTACTGATGCAAACATCAATACAATTTTCACACACCTCCTCAATTGTGATCCCTCAAATAAACAGGTCCCCTCCTGTTGTGGCTCACTTTGAGCCTGAGCTTTTTGAGCCTGAGTTTCCTCAGGATGAGGAGGACGATGGGTTACAGATTTCTGAACATGTCCCTGTGGTTGAGGCAGACAGTGTTGATTCTGAAGAAGAGACTGCATTTCTGTTTCCAGAGAAAGGAATGTTGTTTTAGATCATCTGGGAGCTCTGTGCCTCTCGGTTCCCAGGGTGACCAATCCCAGGATAATGAGTTACCTGGCCTTGAAGGTGATGGGGATTTGATTAGGGAGGACCGTTTGCAATTAAGGGTACGCCGAAGTGCTTGGCTTGCCAACAAACAGGAAGTTTGTTAGCAAGCTTTCATGCTAGGGAAACATATTTAACAATCTGATTCCTTTGTCAGTGCAACTTTGCTTACACCCTGTTAACTTCTCTGGAATTGCCTTGGTTTTTGGGGAAAGCTTTGGCTCTTTGGGACTTTGGTTTTGATCTTGGCTTCTGGGGACTTTCTCATACTGCCATGGATTCTGGTTTGACCCATGCTTGTGGATAATACTTCATGTTATTTGCCTCTGGACCTTGGAAACTCTGCCTTTGCATTTAAGACTCTGTTTTTGGCTATTGAACTTCTGCAACCTTATTTCTATGTTTATGATTTTGCTTTTTCTTTAATAAACTACAAAACCTACAGCCTTGGAGTGTGGTGTTATCCTGAGCTGCGACACCTCCTCTATTTAGCTCTTCCTAAATATGATCCCTCTATGCATTTTTTTTAAAAGAAGAAAATATTTGTTTGTTACATGCCCCAAAGCTTTACTGTTATAAACAAATGAATGAAACAATCCATAATTTTGGCCCTCAAACCTGCTTTCAATTTATGTATGAGGTTAACTTATATAGGTTTCTAAACAATACTTTTATAATGGAGTTTCAACTTTTGATGCTGGTTGTGTTTCCAATGTTCCACTTTAAATCTGCCTTGAGAACATTTCTGGATAACTGATTTATAAAATACCATTGATAGAGAAATATAATTGTGACTGTTGTTTATTTATATAACCACAATATTTAGAAACCTCAAGCGGCATTTGGAGGGGGTGATGGAGACTACATACAAATTGAAGAACATTGCAATTATTTTGAGATTTAGAACATTTTGAAACTGAAACAGACTTGCTTAACCACTTCCATACCTTTCATCTCGTTGATCCAGCAAATCCCCACTTATTCTGCGTCCTGGTGTCGGCGGTTCCACGTTGACACTGGAGGCTTCACTCTGCCAACCTGTAATTGAAGATAGTTCCTGTTCTGCCTGCTTCACATACTTAAGAATAGACAAGACCTTTTCTTCCGTCATCTCCTCAGACTCAACAATTTCATCAAGGTGAATATCTTCAAACAGAGATTTAAGCTTTTCTTCTGTCATCTCCTCATCAGTACCAGACTTTTCTCTCTCATGATGTTCAGTTCTCACTAGCGTCGGACTAGTTTCTTCACACTGCATTTGTTTTGGAATCCCAGCATAACTACCAAGATGTTGAGGGTAATCAGTCAGGTCCATCTCCTCCACTTGGATCTGGCCTGGATCTTTAGATGTTCCTTTTCTAGGCACTGAGAATTGTTGTTTGCCATCTTCCAGTGAAGTGTCTTCTTCAATCACCACTGGAGGTCCTTTTGCTGTATCATCTACGTTGCCCTGTAAAGTTACTAACACGTCACTCAGTCTACTGGGAGTTCTAAGGGGTGACTCTATACTAGAGAAATCACTACAGAAATCATCTTGATGGGAATGACTGGGTGGCATGTGGCGTAACCCAGTGGGAGTTTCCAGTTCCATTTGAATCGTGGGATAACCTAGGGAAGACAGTTACATTTGGACTGATTGTAATGAAGCATGGAGCGATACATATAAGCATGCATGCAGAATGGCTTATTAATTATATAATATATGGCAAATACATGAGATGACAACAGTAATTGATTTAGGAATGTATTAATGAGTGTAATTTTCTTAGAGGAAACAACAAATCTGTAGTTGGAAAAGCCCCACTAGAATAGCAGGTCTATTGCTTATTATTATTTTAAATGAATAGCCTGCTATACACATTGAAAGTTTACAGTGACTGGATCTCCAATCACTTTAATGATTTGTTTTGTAACTAGCGAATTTTTGATAATACCAAATAGCTGAATATGGTATAGATTGTTGCTGAATAGATTGGTTCTACCTGGCTGGATGTCAATGCTAGAATTTGGTAACAAAAATTTCATCTCTGCTCTTTTTAAAGTCATTCACCATGTATAAATAGTAAAGAATAAGATAACATTGATCAACAGGCAAGTTTTCCAATAAGCCTCTTCCACAAGAACAGGCTTGATTATTTTGATAATCTCTTTCACAATATATGTTCTCCCAAAGATATACTAACTTGCCTTGTATTAGGAATGTGGTGCATAATCCTAGATACTTCAATTTAGTCACTGCACTCTGAGAATGCAGCAGTTTTAGAAATGGAAATGAATCTCAATGACAACATCAAGGTGTAACACACTCTTAAAACACAGCAGAGGCAAAATCTAACATTAGAAGGATGTACATCAGAAGCTACAGATTGGGGAGGATCTAGATATAAATTTCAGGAACAGCAAAACTATAAAGATGAGAGGACTCAGATGAGTAAGGAGATCTTGGAGATCTTGGAGACTGAGGCGATCTTGGTGACATGGGTACAATCAGAAACACTGATCAAATAAAAAGAGAAAAGAAAAGATAGGCAATGAGCATGAGAGCACAACAATCTTCTAGGACAGGGATGGCCAACTGGGGACTATGAGCCACATCCAGCCTTAAAACAACTGAATATGGTCTACCAAATGTTAACCTAATATTTTCCCACAGCAAATGTCAAGAGCATATTGAGCAGAAAAGAGCTGCCAGTTAGCTTCCAGAAAATTTCCTCTGTCTAGCAGTTCATGAGTTATTCTCAACCTGTGGGTCCTCAGGTGTTTTGTCCTACAATTCCCAGAAATCCCAACCAGTTTACCAACTGTTAGGATCTCTGGGAGTTGAGGACCAAAATATCCGGGGATTCACAGGCTGAGAACCACTGGTCTAAGTGTTTTACTGCCATGACACAATTTTGTCAACACAATGCCAACTTTGTTATAAAACCTGGGCATCCATGATAATTTAGACCAGGGGTCCTCAAACTTTTTAAACAGAGGGCCAGGTCACAGTCCCTCAAACTGTTGGAGGGCCGAATTATAATTTGGAAAAAAAATGAATTCCTATGCACACTGTACATATTTTATCTGTAGTGCAAAAAACACTTAAAAACAATACAATAATGAAAATGAAGAACAATTTAACATATATAATTTAACAAATATAAACTTATTAGTATTTCAATGGGAAGTGTGGGCCTGCTTTTGGCTGATGTGATACGATTGTTGTTTGTTTTCAAGTTATTTCAGACTTAGGTTGACCTTGAATGAGGGCCAGGTAAATGACCTTGGAGGGCCGTATCCAGCCCCCGGGCCTTAGTTTGAGGACTCCTGGTTTAGACTGTTTGAAAAACGTTTAAAATGCCAATAACACTGGCTGGATAAATAGAGTGGCTACAAGAAATACAAAAGTTGTCCATCTCTGCACTAGTAGTTAGACTGAACACACAGACACATGAAATGACACGTTAACTATATTCCCACATGTATTTATCCATTTATGAGACCCCAGCTCACAAAAAATCAGGGCAGCTCACAAAACATCAGAGCGGCTCACAAAACAAGGATGTGCATGTAAATATTAGGCTGGACAGCTTGAGAAAGCGAAGGAAAAAAGAGTTTATTGTTAAGTTGTGCCATCTAGAGAGTAATGTACACTAATGAGTTCTTTCTGAATCAACTGAGAGAAAGGTAAATGTAGTCTGGTCTTGTTGAGGACAAGAAGCTTGAGGAAAGTTCAGAGGAGAGGAAGGACAGAAAGCAACAAAAGAGAAGCACATTCTCTTTGTAGGAAAGACATTTTGTCTTATGATCAAACTGCACAAGCAACATTTCAAGAGGAATTTCTTAAAATGTTCACAGAACTTATTTCTGTAGCATGGTGATATTACTGCTGAGGGATGAATGAGCTCATACGCTCTGCACACAGCCAGAAAATCCTTGCAGAAGGTAGCAAAACGGATATGTATTTTAAGAAAATAAGCGTAAGAAAACATTCACAATTACAGAATTATAATTATCTAGAAAATAACATTTTATAAAAAAGGCACCTGAAATAATTAGAAAGCAACCTATCAACAGATCTTAAAAATGAAAAATAATATAAACAGTTATATTTATAGCTCATTTCAAGAATAAATATCTTTACCACTGAAAAACAAAAATACATTTCAAGTATCTCGTTTTTACAGAATGGTTTCATCTCTCATTGTCTATGTTATAAGATAAAAATATTTCCTCCAGTCACACACTTGGAAGAAACAAATAATCAAAATGAAATTAGTTCGGTTTACCATCAACGGGATCATGGAAAACATTATTTTCGTCTGCAAAGCTCCTGGTGCCGGAAATGTTTCCATAATCAAATATTGGTCCTTCCAACAAGGTGACAATGTCAATCCGATTGATTTTTGTCAATACAGAAGTTAAGGCATCAGCTGTGGAGAAAATATATATATTAAAAAATGATCCATGCAGAAGAATCCACATTCAACCCCCAGCATCTCCATAGAAAAAGAAATGAAAGACTCTAAGAGACTGAAAACTGATGATGAAGTTTTTCTGCATTAAAGTGAACTATAGACTACTACCTCAGCTTTATCATTTTTTTAAAAAAAATAGAAGATAAACACAGCAATTTGCCATCCTATGGATCCAAATTTTTTTTGCATAATCAGTAAAATGTGGGTATATGCACACACAAAGGGTTCCTAAACACGCATGGAGCTCTAACATCCAAAAAGGCTTATGTAAAATGGACAAAAAGAGCTCTACATTGCACTAGTGGAAATAATAAGATTTTATATGCCTTATGTTAAGGCTATCCTGACATCTTCATGTCATATATGGTCAAATGTAATCTGATCATTTATTCCTTGATCATAACAAATCCTAACTTAGAATCATAGAATCAAAGAGTTGGAAGAGACCTCATGAGCCATCCAGTCCAACCCCCTGCCAAGAAGCAGGAATATTGCATTCAAATCACCCCTGACAGATGGCCATCCAGCTTCTGTTTAAAAGCTTCCAAAGAAGGAGTCTCCACCACACTCCAGGGCAGAGAGTTCCACTGCTGAATGGCTTTCACAGTCAGGAAGTTCTTCCTCATGTTCAGATGGAATCTCCTTTCTTTTAGTTTGAAGCCATTGTTCCGCATCCTAGTCTCCAGGGAAGCAGAAAACAAGCTTGCTCCCTCCTCCCTGTGGCTTCCTCTCACATATTTATACATGGCTATCATATCTCCTCTCAGCTTTCTCTTCTTCAGGCTAAACATGCCCAGCTCCTTAAGCCGCTACTGATGAATTGATTACACTATGTAACATTACTTTTTCTTCCTGGGTTATAAATGTCATTTCCTAATTGATTCTATCATAAAAACACAGAAAAAGTTTATCAAACTACAAAAAAAAAAAAAACCAGACAAAAACTTAAGAAATAAGGAGAAAATTATGGAAGTAATTACACTCCTTGATGTTAAGGAGTGGAAGAAAATCATAAATCAAAACAGCACATGGAAGTTACTTGTTTGAAGACGTCTGGAGGAGGTGCTGACTTTGTGAAAGTTCCATACAAAGACCTTAGTAATATGGGAAATAAGACCAATCAACAGGATTTTCTTGGGACCAATCAGAGAAAGCTTTATAGAGATGTGGAGGTGAATTCTGTAAGATGGCAAATTGGTGATTTGATTTTCTGTCAATTGAATTTATTGAGGAAGAGAATTGACAGCAAAATCAGCATACAGAAGGAAAGAGAAAACCCAGATAATGGAAGATTAAAAAATGATGACAACAGCTGATGAAGACCTGTGAGTCTGCTGAGATGGACAAATTAACTAGGCTGACGAAGGAGAAATATTTGTCCAACTACAAACAAGATTAGGACTTTCTAACAAACTACTTACGATAATGAGAGCACGAGGAATTCACAGCAACCCAGATTTAGATTGAGCTGTGCCATACAAGAACTTTACAAAGTATAGACATACACTGTCAACTCGTTCCTGACTTATGGTGACCCTAAGTCAAATCTATCAAAGGGTTTTCTTGGCAATATTTGTTCAGAAGATTGCCATTGCCTTCCTACGAGACTATGATATGTGCAACCTTCCCATGGTTTTTATGGCTAAGTGGATATTTGACTCCTAGGCCCCGAGTTGTAGTCCAATACACCAACCACTATACCATGCTGCCAGCCATAGACATACATATTTCTAAATAATTATTAATGTTAAACTTACTTGTAGCATTTTTCCCATCTCTGATAACCCATTTCTTTAACAACATGAAGCTCTGAGCAATCAAAGAGTTTGGGTTTTCCACTCTGATTTGATTAATTTCATCAACAGAGAAATTCAGCTCTCTTGCGAGTTCTGCAATGTGGAAAAAATGGGGAGGGAGAAGGAAGCAAACATCTTATTTTGAATAATCTGTTTAATAGCTTTCATATATAAGCACATAAAACGTATACAGAAGAGACGTTTGGATATTTAACCCTCTTCAGTTTAATATTCTGTACACAGTACTCAAGGCAGAATGCTTTGGGGAAGAGCAGAAGTTGCTTTATCTTGACATGTATGAGTTTTCCCACTCAATTTGCAGAACTTTGGGGTGTACCTTTCCTTGGTCAATATTACAAATTGGTATCCTTCGGTGTCTTCAAGTAAATTTAGAATAGAATCATAGAATCAAAGAGTTGGAAGAGACCTCATGGGCCATCCAGTCCAACCCCCTGCCAAGAAGCAAGAAAACAGCATTCAAAGCACCCCTGACAAATGGCCATCCAGCCTCTGTTTAAAAGCTTCCAAAGAAGGAGCCTCCACCACACGCTGGGGCAGAGAGTTCCACTGCTGAACAGCTCTCACAGTCAGGAAGTTCTTCCTCGTGTTCAGATGGAATATCCTCTCTTGTAGTTTGAAGCCATTGTTCCGCGTCCTAGTCTCCAAGGAAGCAGAAAACAAGCTTGCTCCCTCCTCCCTCCTGTGGCTTCCTCTCACATATTTATACATGGCTATCATATCTCCTCTCAGCCTTCTCTTCTTCAGGCTAAAGATGCCCAGCTCCTTAAGCCGCTCCTCATAGGGCTTGTTCTCCAGACCCTTGATCATTTTAGTCGCCCTCCTCTGGACACATTCCAGCTTGTCAATATCTCTCTTGAATTGTGGTGTCCAGAATTGGACACAATATTCCAGATGTGGTCTAAACAAAGCAGAATAGAGGGGTAGCATGACTTCCCTAGATCTAGACACTATGCTCCTATTGATGCAGGCCAAAATCCCATTGGCTTTTTTTGCCGCACATCACATTGTTGGCTCATGTTTAACTTGTTGTCCACGAGGACTCCAAGATCTTTTTCACACGTACTGCTCTCAAGCCAGGCATTGTCCCCATTCTGTATCTTTGCATAGAATCATACGTTGGAAAAGACCACATGGGCCATTCAGTCCAACCCCCTGCCATGTAGGAAAGGCACCATCAGATTACCCCTGAGATGTCCATCCAGCATCTGTTTAAAAGCCTCCAAGGAAGGAGCTTCTACCACACCACTTCAAAGTATAGTGGCCTCATCCTAGGGGTTTATTGGAAAGAGTTATTCAGAGGTTTGCCATTCCCTTCCTCAAAGGCTGGGAGAATATAACTTGCTGAAGGTCACCCAATGGGTATCTGTATCAGAACACAGATTTGAACAGCAGTGAACTTGAATCTAGTCCAACACTCAAATTACTACAACACAATGGATCCTAATATCTCTCTCCATAGAATGCCATTGTCTGCTGTTTAGCACTGATGACATCACAGTAGCCAGTAGACTTTCTGACATAGAAACACATTAGCTTCATTCCAAACTTTCATATCTGATGTTCTATGAATGAATCATGCACTTTCTGTAGACTTTCCTTCTCAGTCCCTTTTTCACTTACTCCAAAGGATGGACTATGGAGGAGTATAAGGTATGTGGTAGGCAATTCCACCTGGTGAATTAAAAATAAAACCCCTTCCATGTGTCAACAGAGCAATTTTCTGCTCTCTTTTAATGAACTCTTCACACAAACTTGTCTCTAGATCACTATACTGTATTGTTTAAAAGCAGTTGCCATATAACAAGATGGTAAACCAGTGGTTCTCAACCTTCCTAATGCTGTGACCCCTTAGTACAGTTCTTCATGTTGTGGTGACCCCCAACCATAGCATTATTTTCATTACTACTTCATAACTGCCATTTTGAATCATCGTGTAAATACCTGATATGTAGGATGTATTTTCATTCGCTGGACCAAATTTGACACCAAATTTGACACAAATACCCAATATGCCGAAATTTGAATACTGGTGGGATCGGGGAAGGGGGAGTCATTTTGTCATTTGGGAATTGTAGTTCACCTACATCCAGAGAGCACTGTGGACTCTAACAATGATGAATCTGGACCAACTTGGCATGAATATTCAATATGCCCAAATGTGAATACTGCTTGACATTTGGGAGTTGTGGTTACTGGGATTTATAGTTCACCTACAATCAAAGAGGAATCTGAACTCCACTAACGATGAAATTGATCCAAACTTGGCACACAGAACTCCCATGGCCAACAGAAAATACTGAAAGGGTGTGGTGGGCATTGGCCTTGAGTTTGGGAGTTGTAGTTCACATACCTCCAGAGAGCACTGTGGACTCAAACAATGATGGATCTGGACCAAACTTGACATGAGTACTTATGTGAACAGTGGTGGAGCTTGGGGAAAATATACCTTGACATTTGGGAGTTGTAGTTGTTGTAATTTATAGTTCACCTACAGTCAAAGAGCTTTCTGAACCCCACCAATGATAGAATTATGCCAAACTTCCCACACAGAACTCCCATAACCAATGGAAAATACTTGGAGGGATTTGGGATGAATTGACAGTGATTTAGGGAGAGAGCACTGTGAATCCAAACAACTATGCCAAAGGGGTTCCGAAGACCATCAGAGATATGTGTTTTCTGATGGTCTTCAGTGACCCCTCTGAAACCCCCTCGCGACCCCCCCCAGGGGTCCTGACCCCCAGGTTGAGAAACACTGTGGTAAACCTTACCCACATACATTTATTTATTTATTATTTATTTAAAACATTTATATTCCGCCCTTCTCACCCCAAAGGGGACTCAGAGCGGAGCACAGCATATACACGGCAAACATTCAATGCCTGGATACAATACATAAACATTAAACATGCAGTGTCTCAAAGTACAAAAGTACAAAGTACATTAAACATGCAGTGTCTCAAAGTACAAAGTACAACATAGTTTCTATGTTGATGTCACATCATAAAATCATACCTGTCCAGCTAAGTCCCAGGTGATCAGCCACTATTGCCATCCTTATATCTGTCCGTTCACATGGACTCTGTGGACCTGTGGTTTATAATTTCTGGATTAAAATGAGGTTGTGAAAGAATTTTCATCACTGACTAAAAGTATTTTACTACGTTGTGGTATGTTAGCTAGTGCTCTGATCAATTACCAAAAATGACTGAGTGCCCTCAAAATCCTACAAAATATCTATATTTATATATTTATATTTATAGATATATATATTTTGATAGATATATTTTGATAGCTATATTATCACAAATTTGAAAATTTTCACTTTTGTAAGGCCACGTGTCAAACTACATGATGTTGTGTAAATGAAACCAAACATGCTGACAATCAATGTACTAAATTTCTCAACAGTGGTTTAACTACTGATGGATACAAGATGGAAAAAAATCCGTCAGTATTTAAAAGAAAAAAAAGTTTATTTTGACAACATGAAATTTTTGCTTGTCAAAGTAAAATCTTCTAACACCGAATTACTACATGAATGTCTTTGGCATGCTGTGCTAGCTGTTTGTCTACTTTCATTTAAGCCTTCATTTAAAAAGAAGAAAGAAGGTATAAAAGACAGCACATACAGATGACAATGACATAATGAGAACTACGGTAAGTCACTTCACAGGCAATCACAACAGTTCATGCACTAGGATCAACAAGTTGAAAATTTTACAAACTAGGCTTGATCTCCACGAGGTGAGCCCCGAGAGCTCGAGAAACCTGACTCCCTCCATTCTCACCAGTCCTTCTCTTACTCCTCCTCCTCCTCTCACTGTCGGATTTTTCACTCTTTGATTTTAAAGATGCTGCCTCTGTTTTCATATCTCTAGCAGGCTTCGTTGTAATGGAAGGCTGGAAAACTTGAGTGGCTTCAGACAAGGATGTGTTTCTTGATGTACTGTCTTCTTCTTCATCGTCATCATCAGATACCTCTGTCTGCATCTTTTTATCTTCATCCGACAGACGGTCCACCAGCTTTAAAGCCTCACCACTAATTCCCTTAAAATATTCAATAGAATGCTTACATACCTCCCTAAGCTGACTCTGCTTTACTTTAACTGTTGCTGTCGCCGTGTTTGATATGGTGGTAGATCTTACCTTTAATGGTAATTTAGAAGGAAGTGGTTTGCCTTTGCTTCTCTCTAGCTGCTCTTGGTTTTGAGTTGCTGAGGATTTCCTAACTACGACTAAATTTTGCCTTTGTGTATTTTTTACAGGAATCTTTGACCTTACTTCTACATGTGGAGATGAGCTGTTTTGTTTTCTTTTCTCAACTTTACTTTCTTGTCTGACTTTACTCACTTTGTAGGTTTGGCTACTGCTAAGTGGAATGGCTTCTTTTGCTGAGGTAGCCTTTATGGGAAGTTTTGATCTTACTCTATTCCCTACAGCCTCTGGTGGCTTGTGTTCTCCATGTATTTTTTGCTTACAGTGTTCGTGTGCTGTGCCTTTACCATTTCCTGAAGTGTTTTTCATTGGGCTAGCTTTCTGTGTGGGACACTTTGCCTCAAAATCTTCATTTAGTACTCTTTTACAGGTTATACTACTGGTAGATATGGTGGATGGATCCAAATTGTTGTTGTTATTAAAATTATCTTTTTGGAAATCATGCTTTTCTGTCTGCCTAACACTTGGCTGGCTAACTATAGCTGTATTTGCAACCTCCTCTATGGTTTCACATTCTAACCCCTGAGCACCTGGTGTCACAGCCTCTAGCTTATCTGCCACTTCTCCAGAGGCATCTTTCTTCAGCGTCATGGTGGAAGCAGAAATTCCCATTTTAATAGGTGCACGCAATTTGGGATCAACTTTAGAAGAATTAACAGTGGCTGATGATTTCTCCGGAGAGTTACTACCCGATGTTGCTTCCAGACAATCTCCACTGGCCTGGATGATGAGCTTATGTTCAACTTCTGGTATTTCTACTTCTCTCTCTATGTTTTGTTCTACAGTTTTGTCCCCTGACTGTGGTTGTGTGATGGCAGTGACTTTATTTGTATCCCCTTCCCCCTTGTCCCCTGACTTCCCTTCAGAAGTATGCTCACCAATCTGAAAAAATTGGAGTCTCTCTTCAACAAAATCCCTCTTGCTCATGTCAATTGCGCCACTGCGAGTCATCTCAAACATCTTCCCTTCGTGAAATGGGAAGGGGTTGGGCTCACTAGTAGGTGTACTTTCATCAGTTGGTGTTCGGGCTGGTGTTGTGTCAGGGGTTGTTGCTTGAGATCTGTCTTCGACAGCAAGGCCAAAAGGCTTAGATTCATCCTCTTTGGATTTTGACTCAAAAACTTCATCGTCACCACGATTATTGGGCCAAGGGTCAAAATCTAGGCTTTTGGTGGCTACTGTCTTAAAAGGGGTTGCAAACTCTTCATCTACTTTGTAACTAAAATATGTGTCAGGAAACACAGTCCTGTCAGGATGCCTGCCTTCCAGAGTAAAAAACTGTGCACCTGACTTTTGTTCAGTCTTATTGGCACTTTTTTCAGATGCTGGACATTTTGATAATAGCTTGTTTTCTTCAGTGCTGACTTTTTCCTCCTCCTCAATAACTTCCAGCTTGCTTTGGCTAAAGCACCGGTCAGTCTGTTTCAAAATGCCTTCTGTAGCCCATATCTCCTTCTTGATTTCAACTGCTGGACCTGCAAGTTTGGAATCACTTTCAGTCAGACCATCATCTTCATCTTGCAGGTCATACCCATCAAGGGAATCTATTTCAGTTGCATCTGTGTCATGGGAGAATTCTGCAGTGGTCGCTATGGAACACTCCGTAATAGACTGGTCATTGTTCCCATTTTGTGCAATATCATTCTGGGGAGAATCAAGGCCAAGATCAAACTCACTAGATTTCCCTGTCTCCTTCTTTTCGGATGATTTCTGTTTGATGGTTTCTTTCTGGTCATGTTCCATGTCGCTCAGTTTAAACATATATCTTTTAATTGGAATGGGTTGATAGAGGGATTCATCATCACTAGAGTCACTGAAATCTTCTCCTGGTGGGACTGGAGAAGGTGGCTGCACTCTTATGACTGGTTCAGCCAAATGAAATTTGTCAAGTTCATCCTGTAGGTTGACTTCGATCATCTCCATCTCACTCTCAGAGGAGTGGCGGTGCTTTTCTGATTCTGTTTGATCGGCATCTAATGGAGGAGGTGGTGGGAATTCAATGTAGGCAACCCTATTTCCCTTGTGTCTTTTATTAGAATCCCTGTCTAGATTACTGGGCAAGACTTTGTCAATTTTGGGTGGCTCTACAGTTATCTGTTTTACAGAGGTTGATCTAGCCTCTGCCTCCTCCTCTGATTCTTCAGAAACCTCTGGGATAGGACTGGGTTTGCCTGGTATATAAGCTATAAGTGAATCTGGTGTTTTAGATGTAAACTCATAACTCACTTCTTCTGAACTGGGTGTCTCGGGAGTTAAGGGGCTTTTCCCAGAGCTATCCATGAAGGACACCTGCTCTAATGTGTCATCTTCTGGACTACCTTGAGGAGAAGGAAGTTGCTTCTGCTGCCTAGTTGTATAAAAGGCCCCCTTGGTCTCCTGCACTGTTTTACTTTCCTGGCTCACCATTTTTTTGATGCTTCCTTGTTGCACTTCCCTTTCATATTGCCTCCCTACTTGAACAAAACTAACATAAACAGGCAGGGTTTTTATCTCTTTTGTTCCCTCAGCTGTTGCCAAAGGGGCAGATCTCACCAAACTGTCACCATGAATGGGGTCTGAGTCCCGTGAGGGAGATTCCTTTCCTGGGCTCATTTCTAAAGAGTCAGGTGATTTGCTAGGGGACAGTTCAGCATCCTCCACAGGAGGACTTAATTTGGAATAACCATGTTGCCTGCTGCTACCCAGACAAAATTCTGAATACTTAGTTTTATCATGCTCTGTATATTCAAAATGTCTCTCGGCTCTTTCCTTAGCCATACTGACATGGGCTACTTTAGCTGACAGTTCATGTCCTGCCGTTTTGGTCTGTTCTTGAGTGCCATCAAGAACACCAGCTGATAGCATTCTTTTTTCTTCAGAAATTCTGACTGGAATGTGAGATGTAGTCAATGATTCTTTTTTCTTTAAAGTTTTATCCACTGTTTCACTGGGGCATTCCCCTTCTCTGACAAAATATTCTCTATAAAGGACCTTTTTGGATGGAGATTTTACAGTCATTTCCTTCACCTCTTTTGAAGAGGATCCATTTGTTGAAATTTTATGCTCATGCTGTTTCACAGCAATAAGTTCATTGTCTTTGGCCATATCTGTTGTCTCAGGATGGTCAATGTGATTTTCTTTCACTGCATCCTGAACCAGGACGTGGGAAAGTTTTTCTTTTTGTGTTTTGTGGGCAGACGTCCCAGGACTTTCCCATGTTCTATAGATCTTCTTATCCCAATGCCCCTTGGCTGGTGCAGTTTCAGAAGTTGTGCTGTATGCCAAACCTTTCACCTTCTGCTCTGCAAAAGTGTCTGAAACATTTTTACTAGGGATTTCGCTTCTGTGTTTGACTACATCTGAAGAAGAAGCATCTTCTACAGCTTTGACTTTACTCTGGGTGGTTTCTTTTAATTTGCTAGCAGAAGGTTCTTTCTGTAACGTTAGATTGCCATCTGTAAGGTCTCTTTCTTTTGCATGCTTTTCTCTGGCATAAAATTGATAGACTGGGAGCTTGCTGTCTTGCAATTTCTTCACTGGGATTTTAGACTGAGGATCTTGCTTCTTATCTTCTTGAAGCTGCTCCTTATTCTTTGAGCCTATGCTCTGTTCAAACTTCAGCCTAATAGAACTGAGTTTGGATTGCTTCAGTTGAAATCCAGTTGGCAAAGCTTCAGGTGTCCTACCTTTTTGAGCAATTCCTTTTTGTTCCGTTGACCGCTTAGAGTCCTCAGTCTGTTGCATGAGAGCTCTTCTCTCAGGGCTGCTAGGCAAACTCGCTGCCCTTCTTTCATCATTTTTTGGGAAGCCCTTTCCATCACGGCCATAGAGTCCTTCTCTAGTCCAATCATCCTTTGAACGTTGAAAGTCAGAAACTGCCCCCTTTTCAGGGCTGCTGGTAGCTGATCTGTGGCCTGACTGAGCATCTTTCCCATGTCCTTTCTGTTGCTTTTTCTCAGGTGATTGCAATTCAACATTCAATTTTTCTGTTTTGTCCCGGAAGAACTGTGATACTTCTGTCAGCTTTTCTTCTGCCTCCTTAACAGTCCTGTCCACCCTGTCTTCATACATCAACTTTTCTCTACCTCTATCTAACCTGTTCTCAGTAAAGCGCATCCACATTGCATGTTTTGGACTACTAACATCTCCGGTATAATGTAAAACTGTCACTTTATCATAATGGTCATCCTTAGATATTTTACCTACGCCATTTTCTGATATATCTTTAGAGGTTTTAGTGAAGATTTCTTTTGGGGGAATTGTGGTTATTTTCTCTCTGTATCGTTTATCAGGCCCCTGTGAGTCTGAGCTATGGGGTAGGATATGATCAGTAACGGACTCCTCAGTATCAGAGTGATACTGAGGAGTATCAGAGTGATACTGAGGAGTCACAACATCTAACTTTTCTGAGAGAAGCATTTTCTCAGCAAACCGGTAAGACTCCCCTCTTAGTTCTGATAACTCATCATCATGGTACTCTACTGAATGTTGACTCAAAAGCTTCAGAGTTTTGTACGAGTCATCAGACATAAGTTGGGCAGAATTAGGGCGACTGTCTTCTTCCTGAGACACAGGAGTGTTTACTCTAGACTCCAGAAAAGAAGGCAGTGACTCTTCTCCTGTAAGTTCTTCTTCTTCTTGCTGACCTTGTTCATCTGAACAAGGAAAAGCCTCGTGTTTTTCCAAATCACTATGAGGCAAGTCTTTTTGATAAACATACATTTCTTTCTCAGGACGCTTTTTTGTTTCTCTAATAATGACTTCAGTAGGTTCAGCCTCATTACCTTTTTCAATATGGACCTCTATTATACGCTCCAGTTTGGGTTTCATTTTGCTGTCCTTTTCTGTACGTTGCGGTGCAATTTCAGTAGACCTGCTAGCATCTGGTGTTACCGTAGACTTATGTTCAAACAGACCTGCCAATTCTTTGGAAGGATCACGTCCTGACTGAAAAGCTTTCATTATATCACGAACAGACATTGTTTCTTCAATTCTTTCTGAAGAACTCTCAGTGCCTGGAGGTTTGTGATAAACCATTCTGGTTGTAGTAGTTATATGAGTTTCTTCTTTCACCCGGACACCTTTACCAAGAACACTCTTGTGCTCATCGTCATCACTGCTGGCTTTCATTTGAAATGCTTTCACTTTATCTTTGATAGATCCTCCATTTGGCCGGACTTCCAGCTCCATAAAAGTGGGTGCTGTTTTGGGAGATGGAGGCTCTTCTGTTTGTGGTTCAGGAACCTCTTCTGGTGAAGGTTCATAGCTACGGATAACATGAACCACTTCAGTTCTTGTCTCTGTAATGACAGGAGGGATTGGTACATCATGAAAAAGTGGTTTGGGCCCTGTACTTTCTGCACTTTGTGGGGCTGAAGGCGTTTTCTCACTTCTTGTTTCAAAGCCACTGTCGGATAAAGGACTTTTGTCTTGGTCATGTTGAGAAAAGTCATCTGGAGATTCCAAAATGGTATCAGTTCCAAAAAAGGAATCTGCAATTTTACACAACTCTTTCTCTGAAGTAGAAGGCCTCATAGAGGCTGGAGGCATTTTAAGTTTGTGTTCTTGCAATGCAATGGCTGGTTTCAAGACTCTTTTTTGTCTTTCTTCACCTTCTCTTTTCCCTTCTTCAAATTTGTACTTTAAACTTGCCAGTGAACTGCTACCAATATCATTTGTCAAATAATCAATGACTTTAGTCAAGTTATAATCCTTTTCAGATACAGCCTTTGCTTTAATCTGCATCTTTTCAGGAATACATATAGGAGGACATGTCATGCCTTGCCTTCTTGCTTCATCAATCTCATCTGCACTGAACTCTACCCATTCATCCTCAGAGGAGGGTCCTTCATCACTTTTGGATAGCTTGGTTGATTGTTTGTCTAAATACACACCTTGTGTCAGTATCTCACTAACTTTCACTAGGCCCTCTTTTACTTTCTGAACAATTTCTAAAGGTTCTTCTTCACCTAATCTATCATCTTTTGTTAGTTCTGGATGGAATGCCTTGTCCTCGATTACATCTGTCTGCAATACTGCTTTCATTCTTATTAGGTCCTCTTTCATGTCAGTCACATCTTTTAATATCTCCTGACTAGAAGATAAAGAAGATGGTGTGGACAACCTAAGAGCAGAGGGTGCTAAAAACAAGGATGATTTTATAGAAGATGAGGTTCGGGTAAAGTGAGGCTGTGTGCGTGTCTCTGTAGTCAATGTTTTAATAGGCGAGAGCAACGCCGCTGCCGATTTTGTAAGGGAAGATGATTCTGGGAGCTTCTTTAGTGCTGGTTCAGACAAAACATTGACTACAGAATATACTGGCACTGTGATTGTTGATGAGGTTACTGACGAGGTAGTTGCTGATATTGACCCAAGAGATGTGTACAGTACACCTGCAGAAGGAGTTCTTATTGACTGAAAGGCTGATGGAGTTGAAGACACGTGTGACCTGAGTGGAGAAAATGGCATTGCAGTAGTGGCTGGAAGTATTTTCTCAACGGCATCAGTGGCTGCATTAACAGCACAACTTGCAGAACTGGAGGCTGCAGTAATCTTGTCTTGAAATGTGGCAGTGGCTTTGGATCCATTGATCAAACTGGCAGGGGACGGATATTTCAAAGGTGACATGGATCCGTTAACCATTGCTACCTCTGTATGCCCAATTGTGTGTTTCGCAGGGGATGTGAGGGATGAAGTCATTGTGACTTTAGATGGTGAAACAGCATCAACTGCCGACTTAGCAGGAGACACCACTGATTTTAAAGGTGAAGATAAAAGCGGTGATGCTGATGTGATGATTGATTTAAATGGCAAACTTGAAGAGTACATGTTAATGTTCGATTTAGGAGATGCTGGCGGCGTCATGGTAATGGATGATCTCTCCAAAAGAGACCCAGCTGTAGTCACGGGAGATGTCCGAGAGGGAAATGTGGAAGCAGATGCCAGCCCTTTCAAACTAGTGGCTTCTGTGACTGCAGGAGCTCTGATGAAAGAACGAGAAGAAACTTGGCTATTGTATGGAGGTTTCGCAACCACAGTTTTTATTGGTGAGGAGATTGTCCGAAATGATCTAATTGGAGAAGCTACATCGCTAACAGATTTAACTGAAGATGTAGTTGAGGCTCCTAATGTGGATTTGATTGGTGAAGCAGAAGAACCCGACCATATTGATTTTAATGGGGATGCTGTTGGAGTGTTAGAGGACGAGCTTGATAGAGAAGTGAAGCCTGATTTATTTTGCCCAGGCACAGTGATTGGTGCTGTTGTCCATGACTGATAGGGTCTTGCTGAAAAGAATGGCTTGTATGAATAGGTAGCAGGTAGGGATCTTGTTGCTCCTGCACTTCGTTCAACTGTTTCTTAAATTGTTAAACCAAAAAGTATAACGTAAAAATTAACAAAAACAGTCAAAAAACAGAGAGACCAGAGAAGAAAATTGGTCAGTAAATGTTGTAATATTACAAAAAAAGCAAATACAACTGTTTGTATGAATTATAATGAAGTAGGTAAAATCAACAGCTAAACAGGAAGGGAAAATAGGAATGAGCCACATAATTATGGATGAACATGAAAACAACATGAAATGGGAAACAAAAAAAGCACAAGGCAACCAAGTTTGCAAACAATGGGGGAAAAAAAACAGAAAACACTAAGGAGGAGTCCATAATGGTCCAAAGTAAAAGCCACAACCAAAAATTCTTCTCTTACTTCCTATTGACTTTCTGATGTGCTAATTTGAAATATGAAATATCTCATCTCGAGTTTGCCTGTTATCAGTACGCCTTTGCTTTGTGCAAATACCAAAATTGTCTTCTGGGAAATTTCTGTAATTATACCCTTTGCAGTTTCGTTAATACAGTGTATAATTGTATAGCAGTCCAGTTAATACAAAACAGTATAAACTTGTGCAAATGACATTGAGTAGCTAAAGTCTGCTTTGAAAATCACTCCGAACTATTTCATGCAGAACCCAAAATACTTTTAAAGTGACAGGCAATTGATGTGCAAATTGTGAAGCAACGGGAATAAAGTCAAATCTCTCTCTCCCATGCACATTTCGTATATGCTTCACGCTCACAAAGCCAATAAGAGCAAGAACTTTTCTAACTGAAGAACGAAAAGAAACACTTCTCATTTTGCATTTGTTGGGGTTTTTTTTTCATGCGGTATCCCTTTTCCTTGGTCAAACTTAAAAGAAAAAAGCTTCACATGAAATGGCTTTAATAAGCATTTGTCATACACAAAAAATGGGGTAAAACAGTTGATGAAAAAACGTGAGCAGGCAAAGCAACCAAAAATTCACTCATGCAGTTTATCATGTCAAAACAAGCACATGGAATAGAACACTATGTACAGTGCATTTATGCAAAATACATAAAAGTTCAATTTTTCCACATGAGGCATTTTAAAAGAAGAGCACACTTTTTCTACTGGAATTAGTTTCTGGGTACCTTTTAAGGACAGTTTTCATAGCAATTCAAAGACGGGCGAGTGGGTAGTGAAGAGTACAAGCTTGGAACTTTTTTAAAAAGTGTGATTACTTAACACTTGTGTTTATAACCATGAATGTTTAATGTTATTTATTACCATACACTTAATTTTTGTTCTTTTTTTACATCAGGGATAGCCCAACTCTATTGCCACTTGAGGTGAAAGTGAAACATTGCCATCTCTGCTACACTACCTATGGAAATTTCCCCCATTGAGGAGTTGGAGGAGAACTGTCATTTGCCCTCACCCTTGTTTGCTGGCCACTCCAATCCACAAAGGAGGAAAAATGATAACTATATCATTAGAAGATGTAGAACTCATTGCTGTGAGAGTGGAGACAGCAACAACCGAAGTGTCTACACAACCACTGAAAAGATCCGAGAACCTGTTTTTTTATGACAGGGGCAAAAATGCCCAGGAAAATTGATTTCTGAAGTTCAAGAGCCAAGCATTCATAAAAGATCTGACTCATAGAGCCACTACTTCCATGAGGACATCAGTTATCATTTCTTCTGTCCTTGGTGTAACAGCTCGAAGCTCTTACAGATGTCACCATTTCCATCTTTTCTGAATGGGAGGAGGTTGGCTCTTGGGTACGAGAACAGGGTGGGATGGAAAAAGGCGGTATATTGCCACAAGAAAAGGAGGCATTTTCAGGGGTGGAGAGCTATGTTGTTCTACACTTTGAGTGAGAAAGGGTTTACCACACTGAGGTAGAAAATGTAAGAAATTTGCCACCATTAGCACACTGCCAATGTTGTCAGTGAGTCCAATGATGGGACTGGCCAAGTTTTAGATACAGGTTGAATATTCGTTATCTGAAATGGTACATAATGTGATATCTTGGGAGATGGAACATAAAATTCATTGATGTTTCTTATTATCCCTTATACCAGGGGTCCTCAAACTAAGGCCCGAGGGCTGGATATGGCCCTCCAAGGTCATTTACCCGGTCCTTGCTCAGGGTCAATCTAAGTCTGAAACGTCTTGAAAGTACACAACAACAACAACAACCCTATCCCATCAGCCAAAAGCAGGCCCAAACTTCCCATTAAAATACTAAGAAGTGTATACTTCTTAAAATTGTTCTTCATTTTAACTATTGTATTGTTTTAAAGTGTTTTTTGCACTACAAATATGTGCAGTGTGCATAGCAATTCATTCATGTTTTTTTAAAAATTATAATCCGGCCCTCCAACAGTTTGAGGGACTGTGACCTGGTCCTCTGTTTAAAAAGTTTGAGGACCCCTGCCTTATACACATAGCTGGAAGGCAATTGCATAGATCAGGGCTTTGTAACTTTTCCTCTCAAGACTCATTTTGGCCAGAGAAAAATTTACATGCTTCCTGTTATAAAATAGGTATAAAAAATAAAACATTAACTGATAACAAAGCAGCATTTGCAAGGCTTGCAAAACAGGCTGATTTGATTTCTTATGAAGTAAAGTGGAGGCATCTTCTGAAGAGTCTACTGTAAACATTGCACAGCAGATAATAATAATAATAATAATAATAATAATAATAACAATCCTTTATTTGTACCCCGCTACCATCTCCCGAAGGAGACTCGGTGCGGCTTACAAGAGGCCGAGCCCAAACACAATAGTAAAAACAACAGCAACAACAAACAGCAAAATAACTCAGAAAACAAAGCAATAACACTGACAACACAGAATGACACAGTTAAAAACAATGGCACGGCCAAATGTAATAATTAAAATTAAAAGTGCTGGGCATGACCAGGTGGAGTGTTTTGGAGGGGAATGGGCATGCAGATATCCTAGATCTCTGATAATGTCTAGGAAAAAATCAGAACCCCAACATTGAGCTAAGGGAACCCCATTTGGGGTTAGGACCCATAGTTTAAGAAGAAGGGGTATAGATAATCTATATAAATAAAAATGTAATGTTTGCTTGTGGGATTAACATAACTCAAAAACCACTGGACGAATTGACACCAAATTTGGACACAATACACCTATCAGGACAACGAGTGACCATCACTCATAAAAACCCTGAAAAACACAGCAGAAGGGACTTAAAAGCCATAAAACAAAAATTACTTTACAACACATGCGCAAAACCACACACATATATATACGTAAACACACATATACACACACAAAACACATATACACAGACTGGGCCACAGCAACATGTGGCAGGGGATGGCTAGTATTTTAATAATTTTGTACATGAAACAAAATTTCATTAGAAACCAATGTTGTTATTAAATGGATTTGGGGATATTTTGGATTTTGGAATTCCAGATAAGGAATATTCAACCTTATAAATCCATGTTATTTTTACTGACTGAACTTATTGATATCACCGCTATTGGTTTCAAAGTGTTTTTAATCAATTTCTTCAGACTGAGTATCAGCAATTCTCTTGTTTTTAATAATAACTGTTTTATAAGTTTCCTAGGGAGTACTGTATATACTCGAGTATAAGCCTAGTTTTTCAGCCCTTTTTTTAGGCTGAAAAAGTCCCTCTCGGCTTATACTAGTCAAGGTTATTTATTATTTTACTCTATTATTATTATTATTATTATTATTATTATTATTATTATTATTATTTCATTTATTATTTTATTCTATTTATTATTATCATTTTACTCTATTATCATACATTTATTATTTTACTGTATAATTGTTGTTATTGCTACATTTATTATTTTATTCTTTTTATATTCAGGATTGTGGTGCAGCTGGCTGAGTGTCAGCTGCATTAAGATCACTCTGACCAAAAGGTCATGAGTTCGAAGCCAGCCCGGGTTGGAGTGGGTTTCCAACCAATTGTGTGTAGCCTGTTGTCGACCTTTGCAACCCGAAAGACAGTTGCATCTGTCAAGTAGGAAAATTAGGTACCACCTTAAAAAGTGTGGGGAGGCTAAATTAACTGATTTATGAGGCCATAAAGAAGACTCCAGCAAAGCATTCCGGCGGGGAAGCATGGGGAATGCGGAAGTGCTTCATCAGCGTCGCAGATGGACGATGAAAGCGACAGCTCCCCTGGCGGCCAGAAAAAGTTAAATAGCCTCTGTGCATGTCTCTATATGTTTGTATTTCAAAAATTGGCATTGAATGTCTGCCATATATGTGTACACTGTAATCCGCCCTGAGTCCCCTACGGGGTGAGAAGGGCGGAATATAAAAGCTGTAAATAAATAAATATAAATTATTATTGTTATTATTACATTTGTTATGTTGCTCTCTATTATTATTGGAAGGATATGTAGGCACATTTACATTGAAGGTAAATAATCATTTAATCAGAGTTGGACAGTCTTATCTTAAATTACCATTTTTGTAAATATTCAAAAACATATAACCTACTGATTCCTCAATTAATGTAATTTAATTGGTATCTATTTTTATTTTGCAATTTACCAGTAGCTGCTGCATTTCCCATCCTCGGCTTATACTGGAGTCAATCCGTTTTCTCAGTTTTTTGTGGTAAAATTGGGTGCCTCAGCCTATATTCGGGTCGGCTTATACTCGAGTATATATGGTATTTTAGTAGATAAATAAGATATAAAATATCAAAAATTATTTCAAGTCACTGACTAGAACAGTCAGCTCTAGATGGCAATGGGTGGGTATGCCATCACCAAGACCTTTGAATTCATACATTATCGGTGATGAGCAACCCAATTGTGAAATAGCAGGTAGATGCCCCTTCTTGATCTAGAAGCCAGCTTCACTGTTTTAGAAAATACTCCAGTAAAGTGGAAATCTAGCCTTCTGGACAAAAAAAAAACATAAAATAAATTCAATACAATAAGTTTGAAAAGAATTTTGTCAGTGTGGCAATGGGAACTACTGAAGTGAAAGTTGCCAATCATTTGGCAACATGAACTCCTCCAATGGAATGAGAGCATAGGTTACATGTGCAGTTCTGTTCTGTCCATACATGTCATTCTTTGATCCGTCAGTATATTACCCGTATTTCATTGCATAATAGTCGCACCACCATTTTTGGGGGCCCCAACATGGTATTTTTGTTTTCCTCGCAGAATAGTTGCACCCTCATTTGGGGCGGATTTTCCATCCCTTCCTTCTTTAGAGAAAGGAGGAAGGAGGGAAGATCTGAGTTCCAGAGACCTCCATTTCAGTTTTTTTAAACTGTCTTGCCTCAGAGGAAGGAACCTCCATTTTATAGTTTTTAAACTGCCTTGCCTTCAGAAAAAGAAGGAAGGGAAAATCAGTCCCAAATGGCTCTGCAGTTTAAAAAAAACCAAACAAACAGGAATGGACCTGTTTGTTTGAGGCAGGATGATAATAATAATAATAACAACAACTATTTCTTACCCGCCTCTCCTTGTGGCTCAAGGCGGGTTACCACATAGCTAAAAATATACAATGATAAACATTATATAAAAATACACATATTAAAACATTTATATTTATATTAAACCCATATATTAATTACTTTGAGCAAAGTGAACACAAGATATGGGATTAAAATTCATAGTTAAAACTGACTGGGAAGGCATGCTGGAAGAGATGAGTCTTTTTTTTTTTTTGTCGTGTCAGGAGTGACTGCAAGTCGCTCCTGGTGTGAGAGAATTGGCCGTCTGCAAGGAGATGGGTCTTGAGATGTATTTTAATTTCTGACAGCTGTTGCATCTCTTCCACAGTGCCTCCTCCTTCTCTTCCAGAGGTAAGGCATTTTATTTGTAAACAAATTACAGAAATGGGAGAATCTCGTGTTAATAATCACAGCCCGCCCGCTTGCAACTATTATGCAATGAAAGACGGTATTTCCTTTGTGACATGTTGATTTTAACCACTTTGCCTCCATAAAATGTAGGAGGAAAACCCATCTTCTTTTGCTATGTAAACGTAGATCCTATATTATTGATTTTTTTTTGGTCCATAGACCCTTCAAGAGCTGACATGAATATCCTGGGTTGTCCATGCTCTTGGATAATTGGATTGACCACAGTTTATTAGATGAAGCCTTTCTGAACAATATCAAAACCAACATTTATAGAAAAAATGTCTCTTTTTGTGAGAGATCAGTTTGCAAAATTAGTACATTTGTTAAGAAACTCACTCATTCCAGGCTCAGTCAGATAGCTGTAGCGCTTACGTAAAGCAAGGGACACAAAGTTCTGGCGCCGGTCCGTTTTTTCCGTCTGCAACAAAACAAATTTCCATTTGGTTCCTTTAGAAGAAAAGCTATCATCTTTAGCACATTTCTTTCTTACTTTTTTTTTCAATGTCATGACATCTCATTTTCCTAAATATGCCAGGATATGCAAATGCCTGTCCAAAATGAGGAAGGAAAACTATCATCTACTCTTAGATCTTTTAGAGAGCTTACTGTACATATGTGCTATGAATCCTTTCCAAATACATTTTTGGGAGTAAATAGGCATATGAACAGGTATTATGATGTGCTGTCAGGTTCAATGAGAGGTAGGTTGGTTCTAGATGTCTTGAAGGCAAAGAGAGTTCTGGGAAATGTAATGAGCAAATTGATTTGGATCTAGCCTATTTTCTCGAAAATAAGACTGAAGTGGAGAAATAAGCACTAGCATGATTTGTTTAGGATGCTCATAATATAAGCCCTACCCCACAAAAGGCCCAGTTAAGATCATCAGCCAGACGGACACATTTCGTATGTTCATAGCAATACATAATGGATGAATTGAATTATACTGAAATATTAATATATAATCTGATAGAAAGGTTTCAAATTTATTTATTTATTTACAGTATTTTCAAATGAATAAATGTAAATGGTTGTGCATAAAATAAACACATTCCCTGAAAATAAGCCCTTTTGGAGCAAAAATTAATATAAGACTTGGTCTTATTTTGAGGAACTAAAGTAGTATCTATCCTGACCAACAATAAAAACGCTATTTGATTTTACAACTTTGGAGAGATTCTGTGTTCAATTTAAAATCAGATCTCCTAGATTCCTCCATTATCCTCTTTGTAGTGAGGGAGGTGAAGGGCAACGAATGAAGTATTTATGAAAGGAAGCATGAACTCGAAATCCATCCATACTACGAGGGGTATTTTTTAAGTAAGGTCCGTTTTGTTGTAGACACTAGCAGTTCGCACGCATACCACAACGAGCGCATGCGTCGTGTACCGCCATGCCTCGGGAACAACTGTGCTCAGTTTCCGCTCTGTAGCTAACCTGTACGGTTCTGTTCTGTGCTTTAAAAATGTTTAAGACTATCAGCTCACCCACCGCATGTGAGGTTTGCTCAGTGATACGGTTTTTGTCAGTAAGGAACCTGCCTGCTGCAGAAATTCATTGACAGATTTGTGAAGAGTACGGTGATACTGTTATGAGTGAAAGCAAAGTGCGTAAGTGGGTACAACAATTCAAAGATGGCCGTGACAACGTCCATGATGAGGACTGCTCCGGTCGCCCTTCTTTGTTTACAGACGGCAGTGAACTCTTGGTTATCGGAGCAGGTGGCAAGTTTTTATGAAGAGGGTATTTTAAAATTGGTTCAGAGGTATGAACAAACTTGGCAGCTATGTGTTTGAACAAACTTGGCAGCTATGTCAAAAAATAGAGTGAAGTATGTACTTTCTGAAAATAAATTTACTTTTTTGAAATAAACTTTCGTTGTGTACTTATGTTCCAACGGACCTTACTTAAAAAATACCCCTTGTATATATTTTTGTTAAATAACACAGGCACATTTTTGGTCTTATACTTTACCAGCATGCATCTATAACATTAATGATGGTAAAGTGTAAGACAAAAAAAATGGCCCCAGTAATTTGCTGAGCATGGAGCACTTGATCAGGGATTACATCATTCAGTCAGTTCTTTATGCTATGCCTTATTTTAACAACTATGATTTTGCCCATCTCAACTATACAGCGTTTATATCCCGGCTTTCTCCTTGAAAAGGATTACTACTGTAATAATTTCTGGCTACACAAGCACCCACACAAAATGCTACAGGTACACATAACAATATAGATATAACTTAGGGCAATAAATAATTTCCCCAAATTAATACATAAACCACAATGTACACCTACTTTAAAATAAGTACATAAAGGACAAAAAACACAATAAAAGTGTACTTTTTCTTTTAAATGTGCACAAATGTAGAGAGGTGAATTTGAAAGTGCAATACAATTGCTAACTGATAACTTGCCATTTCCCCCCAAAATTGTTTAGTAATGCTCACAGAAGCTTGATGAGGCATTTTTATGTGACATATTATCTTGGAAATCAATAAAAATCAGAATTAAAGACTAATTTTAGTAATAAATTGTTTTATATATATTTAGAGGTCAGGTATTAGATGATTATACCTTATACCATGTAATATTTAATACCATTTGAAGAGAATATGTTTTTTTTTTCATGGTGAAAAAAGAAAGATTTGAATTCTACTTTAGGCATCTGAAACAGTACTTTTACAAGCAGAAAACAACTTCTGCATGCTGAAGGGCACACTTTTAGATCCTACTGGTAATTTTCAATACGTAGCAATCCAAATTTATTAGTTAGGCATTATTGTCTGGTTTAATTAGATTGTTCAATGAAATAAAATGGTTACTCTATACATTCATATATAAGTTGTTGGTTTTGTGGCCAAAATTATGGATTTTGATATCACCAACGGCAAATCGAGGGTCATTGCACAGAGAGCACCAGTGCCAGCTCGGAGCCAGCAAGATATTCAAAATAGTCAGAAGTGATACTATGGCAGAAAGAGTGGAAGTGTCAACACTTGTTTAGGTTCTCTCAAGAAAGACTAGACTCTGCTCAGAGAAGGGGACAGATTCTTTTTTTAGAAGCATTAAAGTACAGGGCTCACACTGACCCAGAAATAAGTCAATCCAAATATTTTTGGTTCATTTTTTTTAAAAAAAAAATTGAAAACGTATATTGAGTGTCTAGGGTAGATTCCTGTGTAGTCAGTAGTTTGTGCAAAATGGCACATAATTCTGTTCTGTTTTCGTCCCGTCCCCGCATCCTGTTTTCTGGAAGATTCTTCCCAAAATGGAAATGGAACTCAGGATCCTGAGTTACAAATTTTATTTATTTATTTATTTATTATTCGAACTTATATGCCGCCACTCCCCTGGGGCTTGGAGCGGCTTACAAGAACAGGTTAAAATCGAACAATTTAAAACAATTTAAAAACAGCAATATTAAAAGTCAAAGCCCTGTCGAAACAGATATGTCTTACATGCCCTGCGGAAAGCTGATAAGTCCCGCAAGGCACAGACTTCAGGTGGCAGAGTATTCCAGAGTGATGGTGCCACTGCTGTAAAGGCTCTGCGTCTGGTTGCTGTTAGACGCAAGGTCTTGACATTGGGAATTTCCAACAAATCTTGGTCCTCAGAACGAAGGGATCTCTGGGGTTGGTAGGGGGCGAGGCGGTCCCTCAGGTACATCGGCCCCAGACCATGCAAGGCCTTAAAGGTAAGTACCATCACTTTGAAAGTGATCCGGTGCTCAATTGGTAACCAATGCAGCTGCCGTAAGATTGGTATTATGTGGCATCTCATCGGAATTCCTGCAAGAAGCCGAGCACCTGCATTTTGTGCCAACTTGAGCTTCCGGATCACCGACAGAGGAAGGCCAATGTAGAGGGTGTTACAGTAGTCCAGTCTTGAGATGACCGTAGCCTGGATCACCATAACTAGGTCGTCCCTGGACAGATAGGGGGCCAGCAGTCTAGCCTGACGCAGATTAAAAAAGGCGGTTCTGCTAACGGCGGAGACCTGGGCCTCCATCGTCAGCAGAGGGTCCAAAAGGACTCCCAGATTCTTTACCAATGATGACGGGCGTAGTGCCTCGCCATCCAGGGTAGGCAGCTGGATATCCCCACTGCCCGGGGATCTCCGTCTTTGCTGGATTCACCCTCAACCTGCTGGCACGCAGCCATCCAGTAATGGCATCGAGGCACTGATGGAAATAATCGGGTACAGAGTCCGGTCGGCCTTCCATCTTCAGCACCAGCTGAGTGTCATCAGCGTACTGGTAACACTCAAGCCCAAAATCTCGAATCAGCTGAGCAAGTGGTCACATATAAATGTTAAACAACATAGGGGAGAGAATGGCCCCCTGAGGAACCCCATAAGATAGAGGGGACCTCTCAGAGACCAGGCCTCCCCTCTCCACTCGCTGTCCACGGTTGTGAAGAAAGGAGGACTGCCAATTTAAAGCTGTCCCCCTGACTCAATTCAACCCCCCTCCTAATATCCTGGAATCTTGTCAAAAACAGAACCAAGGGCTCCCAAAATTCAAAACGAAAACAGAACGGCTTCGCACTTAAGACTTTCCTCTCTAGATGTTCAAACTACTTCTGTTAAGATCAGTAGTAGACTGAATTCTTAAGACCTAAAAAATGCAAGGGTTTCCCTTTATGATAACAGCAACCAGATGCAGAGCCTTCACAGCAGTGGCACCATCACTCTGGAATACTCTGCCATCTGAAGTCCGTACCTTTCCGCAGGGCATGTAAGACATACCTGTTTCGACAGGCTTTTAATGTTTGAGATTGTTGTTTTTAAATTGTTTTAAATTGCTTTTAAATTTTGTTAGATTTTAGCTATTCTTGTAAGCCGCTCCGAGCCCCAGGGGAATGGCGGCATATAAGTTTAAATAATAAATAAATAAATAAAATAATTGGCCTGGCATACAACAGCATGCCTTGTAAAAGGGATTTCAGTGATGACTGGGCAGGAAAAGAGCAAATGGGTCTCTTCTTCAAGTGTGCTACTTTACAAGTGTATGTGTAATATCCTGGCTTGCTGTGCAGGGCTGGTGTTTGGTTCCTTGAAGGTCAAGAAGCCAAGCAGCCATTTTCTTAGCTCAAAGCCAGGAGGGGGTGGAGCCGGTAGGCATCCATTTGTAAGCACAAGAGCCAAAAGGGGGGTGGAGCGAACAGGCAGCCTTGAGGGAATGTGTCACCACCTGATTGGTCAATAGCCCTGAAGGAAGAAAGTAGGCGGAGCTAAGACAAAGCTAGAAGGAAAAAGGAACCTTTGGAAACAGTCTGTTTGGAGTTGGGGTTTGAATATACTTGAAGTTTGGAAACAGCGGTTAGCAATTAGAGATTTGGAGAAGGGAGGAAGAAGGAAGTTTAGCTTGTATTATTTAATAGTTACTTCAAGGAAGAACTATTGGTTTGAACAGACCCTGGAGAATTGGGCTGTTTGTATTTGAGGGAACTGTTTAGTAGAATACTAAAAGTTTCTCAGTTTAAAGGTTTTGACTGCAACCTGTAATTCAAGCACTGAACTACTTCTGAAACCAAAAAGTTTTGTACAAGAATACTGCAACCACTAAGCTTCTGTGCCTATTCTAAATAAACAAACATCTTTATTTGTTCTTAACAAACAAAAACCTCTGCGTGCCTCATACAAACTACACACATAAAGGAGATTATAGAAGAATTCTATAGTTAATAAACCTAAAGAAGAATAAACCCTCTACAATTTAAGTGATTCAAAGTGGGACACTCTTAACATCTACTGGGGTATCTCTCTCCTACATTTTTGAGGCAAATAGTGAGGGTGTTTTTACAGTATGCATAGAAAAGTGAGCACTATACACTTGGTTTTCTAAGCACAACCTTACATCTTATATCATGTCTCCATTTTAAAGGATATTAAAGCCAAGGGAAACCTACAATTTGGAAGTTGAATAATTGTATTTATGTGCTCCTTTATATTCTTTAATGGACACAAATTCTGATTCAAATAAATAAGGAAATAAAAGACAATTTATATTACCTCGTCATCTTGATCTGACTCTGTTTCCTTTTGGTCCCAAGAGGCATTGCAGAGACAAGGAATGTTATAATGGACAGCAGGGAAAAGAGTATCAGGATATGTAAGGGAGCACAAAAATGCAAGGTAATTTGTAAAAGTCAAAGCAAATCCAAAATGTCAACAAAAAGTAAATTTACAAACAAAACTGTACATTGACTGCAAATAAACACATGGTATTGTTATAAGCATAAGTCTATGAGCTCTAAGCAGGAGCAGGAGCTATGAACAGACGACCCAACCATAAACAATGAAGTAAACACCATAGTACAAGAAAATCCAAAACACTCTCAGCATACGTGAAAACAGTAACACATAAAGCAGGCTTAATCTTGTTGCAAGGCATTCATTCCCATTACTAATGCTTCAAGATAATCAGCAAAAAAACAGTTAATTGAAAATACTAAATTTGTTTAAGCATGTATACCTTTTTATGTGCTGGCAGAGTGATGTTCAAGTTACAAACAGCTGTCTGTGGCAGACCCTTTGTAGTCTTTGGTTCTTTCAGAAATGATAAACGACCACAAGGTTCCTGGCTGGTATCTCTAATCTATAAATTAATAAAATGTCTGTATATTAGTTTTGAAATGCTTAGCTATTTGAGATCCCATTCATTGAATCAAGTTGCTTCCTCTGATTACAAAACACAAGCCAATCAATTGTCATATGCAGTAGACTCTCAATTAACCAGCTAATTTAGAGCACTGCTAACCTGCATCTCCAAACATCTGAGTAGACATGTATGAACAGGATTACAATCCTGACAAAATCATACAAACAAGCAATATTGCTGGTTAAACTGAAAAAGCCAGCAGGTTGGTCTTCTGAAGTTTGCTTAAAAAGAAGTTGGTAAAGCAATGCTTTCTCAAGACAGTAAGAAAATGGGCTGTTGTCCATCTTTTGGAAGTTCATTCCAGACTAGTGGGCCTCTTTTCTGCCTCCAGCTTAGCTGCCCAAGAGGGCTTTAGGGGCATTCAGCTACCATCTATATAAATAAAAATGTAATGTTCGTTTGTGGGATTAACATAACTCAAAAACCACTGGGAGAATTGACACCAAATTTGGACAACATACACCTAACAACCCAATGTATGTCCTTTACTCAATTTTTTTTGATTTTGTCATTTGGGAGTTGTAGTTCTGGGATTTATAGTTCACCTACAATCAAAGAGCATTCTGAACCCCACCAACGATGGAATTGAACCAAACTTGGCACACAGTTCTCCCATGACCAACAGAAAATACTGGAAGGGTTTGGTGGGCAGTGTCCTTTGGTTTTGGAGTTGTAGTTCACCTACATCCAGAGATCACTGTGGACTCAAACAATGATGGATCTGGACCAAACTCTACGAATACTCAATATGCCCAAATGTGAACACTGGTAGAGCTTGGGGAAAATAAAATCTTGACATTTGGGTGTTGTAGTTGCTGGGATTTATAGTTCACCTGAACAATAGAATTGGGGCAAACTTCCCACACAGAACCCCTATGACCAATAGAAAATACTTAAGACCACCCAGTCCTACTCCCTTCACCAGGGCAAGAAAACATTATCAAATACTGTTTACCCACAAGCAGAAAGAAATTACATATATTGGAAACCAACACTTTCTCATTACTTTATTTTCCAGATCACCAGACTGGGCCACAGCAACGCATGGCAGGGGACAGCTAGTCGATATAAATAAAAATGTAATGTTCGTTTGTGGGATTAACAGAACTCAAAAACCCCTCGACGAATAGGTACCAAATTTGGCAGCAAAACACATTCTAATCCGATCTATGTCTTCCAAACAAAAAAAATCTTAAAAAATGAAGGGGAAATGACTTTAATATCCCCCCCACAAAAAAATACCTAGCAGAGCATGCGCAAAAGGCCTTCTCCCCAGCGAGCGAGAAGACTTACGCACCAACCGTTCTGAGGGAAGAGGAGCCTCGCCATGGAGTGCCTTTCCATGCGTGGGCCCTCCTTCCTTCCTTCGCTCCCTCCCAGTCTCCTTCCTCTCTTTGTCAGCCCCACCAAACACAGACCTCTCCTCCTTCTTTTCCCCCTGGAGAGGCAGGTGGCTGCTCCGTGTGGACGCTGCTCCCAGGCTTCACCTTCCCTTGCCTGGGTGCCAAAAGAAGGGAGTTCTACAGCTCTCAGTCTTTCAGGGCCTGGCAGGGGCGAGAGGCATTTTTCGAGGTGGGCCTTGCTCACCCACATTGGCCCCTTCTTTCTGCCTCAGCCGCAGGGCACCTTCCATATGACCCTGCCTGCGTGCCCACACGCCAAACAGGGAAGGTGCCCCGCAGCCATGGCAGAAAGAAGAAGGGGCAGCGCTGGGTGAGCGTGGCCTGCCTCGAAAAGCGCTTCCCACCTTCCCCAGTCCGGCCTTGCAAGGCTGCCTTCCTGCCAGTGCCCAGGCAAGAGGGAGAGAAGGGAAGGACGGAAAGAGGAAGAGAAGAAAGCAGAAAAAGAGGGCGGGAAAGAAAGAAGGAAAGAGAGAAGGAAGGATGGAAGCAAAGAGCACAGGAAAGGAGGAAAGAAAAAGGTAGAGAAGGAAGAAAGGAGAGAAAGAAGTTAAAGAAAAGTGGGGAGGGTGGAAAGAGAGAAGGAAAGAAAAAAGGAAGGAATGAAGGAAAGAGGGAGGGAAGGAAGGAAGGAGAGAGAGAAAAAGGGAGGCAGACCAATGAGTGTCAATCACTCATAACCCATCCACCCCACCCCACCCCAAAAAAAAACACTGGAAAGGACTTAAAACCCCCAAAAGATAAATGACGAAAAGATAAATGACATATAGAAAAAAGGGAAGAGGGAGGGAAGGAAGGAAGCAAAAAAGAAAAAAGGAAGGAAGGAAGGAGAGAAGGAAGCATGGAAGCAAAGAGCGAAGGAAGGAAGGAAAGAGGTAGAGAAGGAAGAAAAGGAAAGAAAGAGGAAAAGAAGAGGGATGGAAAGAAATGGGTAGAGAAAGAAGGAAGGGGAGAAGGAAAGAAAAGGAAGGAAAGAGGGAGCGAACGAAGAAGAGAAGGAAAGAGAAAGAGGGAAGGGAAGACAGAAGGAAGGATGAAAGCAAAAAGCAAAGGAAGGAAGGAAAGGCAGAGAAGGAAGAAAGGAGAGAAAGGGAAGGAAAAGAAAAAGGGAGAAAGGAAAGAGGTAGAGAAGGAAGGAAGGAGAGAAGGAAAGAAGAAAAGGGAAGGAGGGAAAGAAGGAGAGAAAGAGGGAGGTAAGGTTGGACACAGCAATGCGTGGTGGGTGCAGCTGGTTACTAATAGAAAGCCTGAAACGCAATGGCAAGTAGCACACAAAAAAGTTACAACCATATTATTACAGTGATTGCAAACCCATGACTATTCCAATGGTTACATTTTACCTTGATAGAAAATGGCAGTCTGTTTTCTTTGAAAGCATAAAAATTAAATACTAGCTGCTGTCCTCCTTTTGTCAAAGGGGCCAGATTCCCATAGCAGTCCACATAGATAGGCTTTCCTTCCAAAACCTGTTGGGTCAAGAAGGTACTGGTCAGAGCGATTCCAGTATTCAAAGTATCCACAGTAACCAAAGTGCATCTCAGCTATAAAATTTACAACCCATACTGAAAGGAGCATTTTAACACAAGTCCATCACATAGGTGCTTTTAGTGTATGTTTCTGGGGGGCGGGGGGGAATGGGGGAGCAGCCAAGGCTATAGCTACACTGAAAGATCAAAAAAGAATATTTCTTTATTTGACAACAACAGCAAGAATTGAAAATGCAAAACTATGGAAATAGCAAAACATATCAACATCAGGAGATTGGATTACAAAGTTTATTGAAATGTTCAAAATGGAGAAATTAGCTTTAGCTTTAAAACAAACAAATACACTGAAACTTCGAGAAGAATGGAAACCCTTTATGGAATTTATAAAGAAAGAGAAGAAAATGCCCACTGCAGGATTTTTGACTAAAAACAATATTGATTGTATATAGATATATTTTGGGTTGTTGTAGGTTTTTTCGGGCTATATGATCATGTTCTAGAGGCATTCTCTCCTGACGTTTCGCCTGCATTTAAGGCAAGCATATTCAGAGGTAGTGAGGTCTGTTGGAACTAGGAAAATTGAGTTTATAAAAAAATCTGGCTACCAGTATTAAAAAAAACTCTAAAATTACAACAGTAAAACAACAGAGAGAAAACCATCAGGGACATCTAATCACCTCTCAACAAAAGATTGCCCCAGGCACCAACAAGCCATACTAAGCACATAGCTCCAACAGACAGGAGTTCTTTGTCCCACCCTGGTCATTCCACAGATATATAAACCCATATTCCTAGTTCCAACAGACCTCACTACCTCTGAGGATGCTTGCCATAGATGCAGGCGAAACGTCAGGAGAGAATGCCTCTAGAACATGGCCATATAGCCCGAAAAAACCTACAACCCAGTGATTCCAGCCATGAAAGCCTTCGACAATATATTTTCTTTAATCTATATACTTTACATTCAAGAGACTTTGGACAATAGATGTGTTAGTATTCTTTAATTAGAATATAAATGTTTGCAAGCTTTGTTATTGATATATATATATATGCACACTTTATTTATATCCCACCCTCTGTCATCCCGGAGGGGACTCAGAGCAGCTTACAAGTAGGCAACAATTCAATGCCACATCAACAGACATAAAATAAAATAAATGTATATATTAAAAGTTAAAAAAATCTAAGCATTAAAACCAATGGTTAAAACCACACAATCCAATATATATAGTATGTGTAGTGTTCAAAAGAAGAAGAAAGGGTGACAATGTAACATAGTAAACTCTCCCCTACACATATTAATTTACTAACAAATGAAATTAATGTATTGTCGAAGGCTTTCATGGCTGGAATCACTAGGTTCTTGTGGGTTTTTTCGGGCTATAGAGCCATGTTCTAGAGGCATTTCTCCTGACGTTTCGCCTGCATCTATGGCAAGCATCCTCAGAGGTGTGAGGTCTGTTGGAATTAGGACAAACCTCACTACCTCTGAGGATGCTCTATAGCCCGAAAAAACCCACAAGAACCAAATGAAATTAATGTTTTAGATTTATATGGCAATAGATAAAATTAGTTAAAAGTGATTAAATAATAAACTAATAAGAATAATTAAGATGACCTTTAATATAAGCATACAGAAAAGAAAGCAGATAGAACATGAGACAACACGGGAATACATCGCTACCAGTTTTAATGTCAGAAGAGAAGACTATGTTCTTTTTTGTTGAAGAGGATGAGTTTGGTTTGGTTTCAGGACCAACCTCCACCCCCATAGATGTTGAAATCCCATTATAGACAATGGCATAGTAAAATGGTCTCTCCTATATAAAATAGTACAATCAAGGTTTGCTTTGAAAAATATTTTCAAGTCATGGATAGTTGAATTCATAGATATGGATTACACAGATACAAAAGGCTGACTGTATTGGCGTTTTTGAATAAAGCTGTGCAATCACCTAGCCGATCAAAGTGCTTGAAACAGCTGACATGAACAACAAAATCCAGGTTGAGAACAGCAATGACTTAAGAAAAATGAACACGATTCACTAGAATACAATCTATAACTTGGTTAACTCAGATTTCTATGTAATGTTGTGTTCTTGTTCCTGTTTCATTTTTTTTAATAAAAAAAACTTCCCAAAAAAGGGTTATAATGAAGTGCCATGACTGTTGGATTATGACATACCTCAATATCTTTGCTTCTTGCAACTTCTTCAAAATTCTCCTGCTGCTCCAAAGTTTTGTCAACTTTATCATCCGTCATGCAGAAGCAACGCAAATTGGATTCCACGGCATCGTTCATTTTGGCAAAAATTACGAACTTGGCCATGTAAGGAACACATATTAATTCCCTATAAAGCTGTGTGGCCAGCCCAACAGTTTCGCCAATCTGATGGCAGTCTGCTAGCCAAAATCTGGATAAATAAAAAAATGCAAAAGTGCTTGTTATTAGGTGACAGAAATCCAATTCATACAGTGTTAAGTTAAAGGCTGAATAGATGTTTGGTTTCCATAACAAATGGGTGTGTATTACTGTTTTACTTTACATCCCTCAAAACATCTACTAGCAGAAGTGGACAACTTGACCCTACAGATATTTTTGGTCTACAGCTCTCATCAGACACAGTCAGAATAGCCAATGGTAAAAGCTTGTGGAGTAACCTGAACAATATTAATTACGGAGAAATTGTTACAACAAGTAGAAAAACAGGGAACTGGTTTGATGTAATCAAGTAAAAAGCTGTCAAAATTGCTCATGGCCAGTGGTTTGTACTAAGTCTGGAAATCAAGAAGTGTCGCTGACTACTATAGCAACATAGTTCTACTTTCCAAACAACACCAGGTAATGTGGATTATTAGCATCTGAGAAGACTACAGATGCAGATTTTTTTAAAAGCACCTCAATTTCTGAATCTATATAAATGACCATATTTTTGTTCATATTCAAATGTCCCAGTTAAAAAAATAGGGGCCCGGATGTTGACCTAGATATATTCATGCATATCACTGAAATCACTTTAAGCGTTGTCATATATGTGCAAAGCATCATGAAAGATAATTTGCTTTACTTTGCTTTTACTATACCTGGCTGAAACGTTGGTTGTGAAAGAAACACAATCATTCACGAAGGTCAGCAGCGTGGTTCCTGTTATGTCTTCCCACTGAGCCGGTGAAGTACCTCCTAAGAAGTGAAAAAAGCACAAGTCAGATATGTTTTTAAAAAACTTTACATGGATCTGAAATTTGCTGAAGGGCTCTTTTGCTTTCTCTATGCTTTGTTTTGTACTACCTGTACCGCCACGCTGTGGCCAACCTTCCCTCCCTCTTTCTCTCTCGCCTTCCTTCCTTCCTTTTTTCCTTTCCTTTCTTTCCTCCCTACTCCCTTTTCTTTTCTTTCTTTCTCTCCTTTCTTCCTTCTCTGCCTCTTTTTTTCTTTCCTTCCTTCCTTTGCTCTTTGCTTCCATCCCTCCTTCTCTCTTTCCTGCTTTCTTTCCCACCCTCTTTCTTTCTCTACTTTCTTCTCTCCCTCGTTCCTTCTTCCCTTCTCTACCTCTTGCCTGGGCACTGGCAGGAAGGGAGCCTCGCCGCCCTCGGCCTTGCTGGGCCAGGCGTGGGACAGTCGGAAGGCGCTTTTTGAGGCAGGCCTCGCTCACACACCCCTTCTTTTTTCTGCCATGGCTGCGGGGCACCTTTCCGCCTGTTTGCTGGTTGGGTATGTAGATAGGGTCACATGAAAGGCCCTGCGTCTGTGGCAGAAAGAAGGGGCTAGTGCTGGGTGAGCAAGGCCCACCTCAAAAAATGCCTCCCACCCCTGCCGGGCTCAGCAAGGCTGAGGGCTGCAAAGCTCCCTTCACGTCGGTGCCCAGGCAAGAGAAGGCGAAGTCGGACAAACTGTGCCCGCATGGAGCAACCACCCGCTTGCCTCACTGGGGAAAAAGAAGGAGGAGGGAGTCTATGTTTGGTGGGGCCCAAACAGAGACTGAAAGGGAGGTAAGGAGGGCCCATGCGAGGCTCTGGCGTGGCGGAGGGGGGTAGGCCCAAAAGCACGGCTCACTGCTGTGGGATCCTGGGATCCATAGTTTGGCGGGGGACCAGTCCTCCTCGGCAGAGATGGCTTCAGCAAGACCGCATGAAAGTACAGCTCCCAGGACCCCATTGTATTGAGTTAAAAGTGGGGCCAAACTGCATCCGTTCTACTGTGTGTCTGAGCTGCAGCATGAACCCATGGCTAAGCCTCACTCGGTGCCAGCAGGGATTGGCAGCTTGAACGGATAGTTGGTGCATTGTATTTCCTTCACGTGGGGGGGGGGGCATTCACACATGCGCGTATTCTTGGTTTTGGGGGGTTTTAAGTTCTTTCCGGGGTTTTTTTTTTGTTTTTTTGAGTGGAGGACATAGATTGCTTTGGTTTGTGTCTTGTGTCCAACTTTGGGGTCAATTCGCCCTGCGGTTTTTGAGTTTTGTTAATCCCACAAACGAACATTACATTTTTATTTATATAGATGTAACTGTATGGGTCATGTTGCTGTGGCAGTCATTTAGAGATATCTGGTGAGTAACTATGGATGCAATTTCTTAATTCTTAATTCAAGGCTGGACAATCCTCTTGGCCTAATGACTAAAGCACTAAATGCTTATAGTTTGAATAGAAGGACCATGCCTGGTCTTGCTTAGGAGACATGAGGTACTCCCATGCTCAGTCATATATTGCCACTGGAAAGCAAAACAAGAGAAAGAAGATAGGGATGCAATCGATCACTGGTTTAGGTGCCACCAACTGCCAGTACCTGACTCCCCAAGAGATTTCCAGTGAGAGAAAAGGAGGAGGTATTCCACCCATGGTCTAACCTGTAATACTACACAGTAGTCGAAGGCTGGGTGTTGTGTCGCCTTTGTATCCATTCGTTATCCCTTCCCCTGATGGGGGTGGCACGGGAATAGTCATGGTGATTGGTTTATGGAATTTTCTTCTTCTCGGCTCCACAGTCACAATGGGGCTGAATGTGGCCTTGTTGCCAAGGATTTTTTTGACAGCTTCATCTGGAACTGGTTGAGCCTATTATTAATATAAAAAGAGAGTTTAAGCATATTAATATCCCACATGTTTGTTTTGTTTTAAGGAAAGCTGAACTATTCCTTCTTGACTTTTTAAAAGTTTCTTGGATGATAACACAGTTCTACAAAACATTTTTCTTGGTTTTTAGACCTGTTCCTGGGGTTTTTTGGGGCACAGATTGTATTGTATTAGATAGACCGCATCAGCTCTGGTTTCTTAGATATGGTTATCATTATTTTCTATTGGCAGCAGATGACGACTGGCATGGCATATGTTCTGTATCCCAGAAACTAGAGTTTAGGGAAAAACTGGTTCCATTTTTGGGATCAACAGGTTAAATATACCCAGAAACAGGCCTAACATTTGAGGTACCAAAATATGTGTGGCTAGTATACATGTGCAATCCATGGTTCTAAAGTACTTACAAAACTAAAGTTCTGGTGGTGAAAACTAGGGGGCGCTGGTGCTTTGCTTCTAAAGTTCTGGTGGTGAAACTTTCAGAACTCTAACACAACTTTCAAAATTTCATTATAAATGGCAGTTCCTAATAGATTCTGTCATAAAAATCACCAATAATGAAATCATAATGAAATTTTGGAAGTTTTGTTAAAGTTCTGAAATGTTCACCACCAGAATTTTAGCAACACTGTAGAAGCAAAGCACCAGCACCCCCTAGTTTTCACAACCAGAACTTAAGTTTTGTAAGTACTTTAGAACCATTTAGAACCATGGATTGCACATGCCTAGTGGCCAGTGTAATGTTTTACTACTCAGTCTGACATGTGCTAACAAAATATTTCAAAAGCACAAATTCATATTTAACCGAAGTTATATAATATGACCTCTATATCCACATTTTCATTTTTCAATGACCAACAAAATATGTCATCTCTAGGCATTTTCTAAGTTCTCCAGTTCTCCAGTATGACTCTGGTATAGAAGTCCTTCATTTCAGTTATGTTTACTATTGTGGTTTGTATGTCTATGTAAAGTCTGGGAACATATCTCCTGTGTATAAAGGGGGGGGGGGGCATACTTTTTTTTTTGTTTGTTAAATTAAT
>NW_026846588.1:112260109-112531014 GCF_025583915.1 Anolis sagrei ordinatus | reverse complement strand
TATTATTATTATTATTATTGATTGTTTGCTTTTTGCACAAGCCCATATGCTGCCCTCTCTAATCTCATCATTCCCACTATATTTCTGGTTACTAGTTGTTGAGGTTGGTTTGATACACTTTTACAATTTTTTTACCTTGCCATTCTTAATTGTTTTAATTAGATTGTTTATGTTATATTATATGTTATTGTGTTTTTAACCATGTTTTAGCTGGTAAATGTTGTATGCTGGGTGTAACGTACTGGCCTACTGTGCAGGGCTGGTGTCTGGTTCCTTAAAGGCTAAAAAGCTAAGCAGCCATGTTCTTAGCTCTGAAACAAAAGGAGGCGGAGTCAACAGGCATCCATTTTGTAAGAACAAGAGCCAAAAGGGGGCGGAGCCAACAGGCAGCATTGAGGGTATATGTCGCCACCTGATTGGTCAATAACCCTGGAGGGAGAAAGTGGGCGGAGCTAAGACAAGGCAAAGAAACAAAAGGAGCCATTTAAAAAGTCAGTTTGGGGTTTGGAGAAGTCAGTTTGGAGTTGGAGTTTGGAATTGTCAGTTGGTCTTCAAAACCAGGTGATGTTATTACCTGAAGGCCGACTCGTATTCGCTTTGTTAATGCTCCTTCTGGAAAAGAGGCTTTGACATGTGGCACAGTTGTACTGCTAAGGACACCACCCTCTGGCCCAATCTGGTTGCTCTCTTGTTTAATTCTTGAAACCACCGCAAAATACTGTGGAAAGTCCTTTGTGATAATCCTGCATACACGCTTTTTTTCAAGCTCCTCCACGCTGTCCAGTTCTACATAAAACAAAAACAGACATAACATTTTTTTAAAAACAGGTAGAAAACATAACTGGCAGGAGATCATAAGTAGACTTTTCTAGGAGGAGGTCCTTCAATACTTACATAGCTTTAAATCATTGGAAAGCTAATAATGCTAAACAATACAGATTGACTGATAATTGAATGATTTTGGCAAGAACTTCTTTATGTTCCATTATGTTCTGCCTTACAACTCCTGGGCAGGGCGCCTCCATGTCCTCACAGCCATTCAGTGAGAGTATTTCAAAGGCCTAACTGCCTGCTGCTGGCCATAGCAACACCCGCGCGAGGCCATAGCAACACCTCTCTGGCCCTGCTCCCTTACAACTCCTGGACAGAGCGGCTCCATGGCCCCACAGACTCTCAGTGAGAGTACTTCAACGGCCTAACTGCCTGCTGCTGGCCATAGCAACACCCCTGGCAAGGCCATAGCAACATCTCTTTGGCCCTGCTGCCTTACAACTCCTYGGCAGTGCACCTTCATGACCCCACAGCCTCTCTCTMTGAGAGTACTTCAARGGTCTAACTGCCRGCTGCTGGCCATAGCAACACCTGCACGGGGCCATGGCAACACCTCTCCGGCCCTGCTGCCTTACAACTCCTGGACAGAGCAACTCCATGGCCCCACGGCCTCTCAGTGAGAGTACGTCAATGGCCTAACTGCCTGCTGCTGGCCATAGCAACACCCCTGGCAAGGCCATWGCAACATCTCTTTAGCCCTGCTGCCTTACAACTCCTGGGCAGTGCACCTTCATGACCCCACAGCCTCTCTGTGAGAGTACTTCAACGGTCTAACTGCCCGCTGCTGGCCATAGCAACACCTGCACGGGGCCATGGCAACACCTCTCCGGCCCTGCTGCCTTACAACTCCTGGACAGAGCAACTCCATGGCCCCACGGCCTCTCAGTGAGAGTACTTCAATGGCCTAACTGCCTGCTGCTGGCCATAGCAACACCTGCGCGGGGCCATGACAACACCTCTTCAGCCCTGCTGCCTTACAACTCCTGGGCAGCGTGCCTCCATGGCCCCACAGCCTCTCAGTGAGAGTACTTCAACGGCCTAACTGCCCACTGCTGGCCATAGCAACACCCGCGCAAGGCCATAGCAACACCTCTTCGGCCCTGCTGTCTTACAACTCCTGGACAGAGCGACTCCATGGCCCCACAGCCTCTCAGTGAGAGTACTTCAATGGCATAACTGCCCGCAGCTGGCCACAGCAACACCTGCGTGGGGCCATAGCAACACCTCTTCAGCCCTGCTGCCTCCATGGCTCCACAGCCTTGCTGCGAGAGTATTTCAATGGCACAGCTGCTTGGCCACAGCAACACCTATTGTGTCTTAATTGTATCACATAAAGACCAGAATGAAGTCCAAAGAAAATAGTGCACAAATCTAAAACAATGATACTCAGTTCTTGTGGGGTTTTTCGGGCTATATGGCCATGTTCTAGAGGCATTTCTCCTGACGTTTCGCCTGCATCTATGGCAAGCATCCTCAGAGGTGAGCATTTCTCCTGACGTTTCGCCTGCATCTATGGCAAGCATCCTCAGAGGTGAGATTCTCACCTCTGAGGATGCTTGCCATAGATGCAGGCGAAACGTCAGGAGAAATGCCTCTAGAACATGGCCATATAGCCCGAAAAAACCCACAAGAGCTGAGTGATTCCAGCCATGAAAGCCTTCGACAATACATAAAACAATGATAATTTGTAAGCCACTCTGAGTCCCCTTCGGGGTGGGAAGGGCGGCATATAAATGTAGCAAATAAATAAATAAATAAATTAGAAACATTTCCATTGTATTTCTAGGGCTATGCGTCTTACACATGTTTGTCCTGTATAAAAACCAAGATTTGCAGAATTAAACATTTTGTATTTGATATCTAGCTTTACCAGCAGATGGGGCTAAACTCTTGAAAATGAAACACTGCTTAATAATAAAATGGAGACGAGAGAAAAAAACAAATTGATGCAAGGTATTTGATTTTAGCGTTCAGAAAACAAAGAAATAGAAATACCGAAGCTGCTCATATATAGCAGGAGGCCAATACCATTCAAGCATATAGTAGTAATTACTGTTTCCACATCACACCATTTAAGGTTGTTTCAGAAATGAATTAAATTCTTTATAGGAAAATTCTAGGTCTTTCCACAAATATGCAAGATATGTAATGTCTGATCTAGCCCATTGCTGTATACTACCAACAGTAGTATTTTAGCTAAACATAGAGGTTTTTTATTTTTATTTATTTCGGGTACTTGTACCCTGCCCTTCTCAACTCGGGGGGGGGGGGGGGGGGTGGACTCAGGGCAGCTTCCAGCCGGCACATATTTGATGCCTACAAGCTTCCGAGCACAATTCAAAGTGCTGGTGTTGACCTATAAATCCCTAAACGTCTCCGGCCCAGTTTACCTGTCCGAACGGATTCTCCCCAATGAACCATCAAGGTTGTTAAGATCTTCTGGAGGGGCCCTCCTCTCGGTCCCATCACCCTCACAAGCGCGTCTGGTGGGGACGAGGGACAGGGCCTTCTCGGTCGTGGCCCCTCGGCTCTGGAACTCTCTCCCATTGGAGATTAGAACTGCCCCTTCCCTCCTGACCTTTAGAAAGTTGGTGAAAACCTGGCTCTGGAACCTGGCATTTGATGAGTGAGTCAATAACCCTTGACCACACGGACGGATGGTGATGAATTATGATTTTATTCTGATTACTTGGCCTTATGTAATTATATGATTGTATTTTAATGTGTTTTATATAGAGTTTTATAGGATGTGATGTTTTAACTATTGTGTATGAACTCCTCTGTTGTAAACTGGCCTGAGTCCCTCATCGGAGGTGATAAAAGTTCTAAATAAATAAATAAATAAAATACAACAAAACACACATCAAAACAATAATTATAAATAGTTAAAAACATTAGATTAATACAATCATTTCATCATGCTAAAAAAGCAGGATTTACAAGAAAGTCTTTCTTTTTAACAATATGCAAGTCGACTTCAATGTATGGCTACCCTATGAATGAGAGATCTCTAAATCATATTATCATCAACAACCCTGTTTAGTTTCTGAGACTTAGAGCCATGGCTTTCTTGATTGAGTCTCTTCATCTGGAATATACTTTTCTTATTGCCTTCTACTTTACAATGCACTATTGTCTTCTGAAGATACTGCAAAGTACAATCTCAGTTTAGTCATCTTGGTTTCTAGGAAGATTTTCGGTTTGATTTTCTTAGGGCCCATTTATTTGTCTTTCTTTTTAGCAATCCATAGAACCTTTTTCCAAATGAGTTGATTGAAGAATAATTTTCTTCACTGTCCAATTTTCACAATCACACATAGAAATGGGAAATACAATGCCATGGACGACACTAACTTTAGTACTCAATGACATATTTTTACATTTCAGGACTTTTGTCTAATTCCTTTGGAGTTCTCCTTCCAAGTCCTAGATTTTTCCGATTTCTTGACTGCAGCCTTCATTCTGATTAATTACTGAGCAAAGGTATGGGGAATCTTGAATTAAAAAGACTCTTTCAGCAAGTTTTACACATTTGGCATGGGTTTTTATGGACTGCAGCCCACTTCATCTGATGCCTGTATAATTGCCCCCAAGTTGGCAGATCTCCCAGAACGCTGTGTCTCTGACCTCAAGATGTCCATCCTTGTGAAAAGGAACTTCAAAGACAGATTTCAAAGGGAAACAGCAGAACAAGAACTATTTATCCTGTCGCTTTTTAACTACATGGGTTAGTCAACTCATCTATGCAGAGGTGTTTGTATTACAACCCAATTTTGATTTTTAACTGAAAATTCATCATTTAGGCAAATTTCACTGCCTGTAATTTTTGCACTCATAGTCCTCTTGAATAAAATTTCCTACTCACAAAAAGTCATCTACAGCATAGGTGAGCAATTTATAAATCCATGAACCACATATGCCTAAGAGGGTCACAGCCTTGCTAAAATGTTTCATTGTCTTCCAGAGGACATGGGAATTTTTTACCACATTTGTTGGCCTTTTTAAAAAACACCAAATATTTTTTCCAGTTTTTAAAACATAGTTCTATTGGTCTAAAACAGCTTGGAGAGGGGATTTGGAAGAATTGCAGCCTATGGCTTTAGATATGCTTGTGTGTGTGTGTGAGCTTTTTTGTGAAAACAAAAATGAGGTGGGATAGACACGGGCTCACAAGTTGCACTTTGTTCACCTTGTGATCTGGAGATTAAATTCTCTTTTACTTGGAAATAGGCAAAGATTTTTTATCATCATACCTGAGTTTATCTGCTTATCTATGATCTATCATACTTCCCAACTATGTTTAGCAGAGCACCTGATGAGCCAGCCTGGACACAGCATATTATTTGAGAACACAGAAATGCTGGACCACACCAACAACTACCATGTCAGACTACACAGAGAAGCCATTGAAATCCACAAGCATGTGGACAAATTCAACAGAAAGGAAGAGACCATGAAAATGAACAAAATCTGGCTGCCAGTATTAAAAAACTCTAAAATTACAACAGCAAAACAGCAGAGAGGAAACAACCAGGCACATCTTAACACCTCTCAACAAAAGATTTTCCCAGGCTCAGCCAGGCCTTCAAATGCTAATGAAGGTGGTCAGTTGAAACATTCACACCTAGCTCCAACAGACAAGAGTTCTTTGCCCCACCCCAGCCATTCCACAGATATATAGACCCATTGTCCTAATTCCAACAGACCTCACTACCTCTGAGGATGCTTGCCATAGATGCAGGCGAAACGTCAGGAGAAATGCCTCTAGAACATGGCCCTATAGCCCGAAAAAACCCACAAGAACCTAGTGATTCCAGCCATGAAAGCCTTCGACAATATATGGTTTGTTAAATAACCACTATTAAGATATGATCAACGTTTGAATCTTGCTGGAGTTGCAAGCCATCTTGAGTACCCCTACGGGGTTGAGAAAGAGGGGATATAAATGAAGCTAATAAATGTTAGTAGCATGTGCATTTCTGTCACTCCACATCCCTCCTCCAAGTCAGTCATGAGTATCAATATCTGTCAAATGAGGCTACAGTCCACACATCTCAAGTGGATTGCATATGAGGTGAGGATTCTGGAAGTTGCAGCCCAAAAAGGAACTATCTAAACTCTATCATGAAGTAACAATTCTGAAGTTACATGACCATCCTTTAACTCATCTCTACAATTAATGTATGGATAATATGAAAATTTAAAAAACTTTTTTGATATTACATAATTGGTTTGTTAATGGAAGGATTATATTTTTGTGTGTGCCAGTAGAACTGATATGCGTGGTTCTAAAACAGATTTCCTCAAGAATGTGTGAAGCCTAATGGAACTGGTGCCATTGGTCCACCCAACCTAGCCTTATTAACACTAATGGGAAGAAACCTTTTAGGCAGGAGTTTTTCCAGCCCTACCTAGAAATGTCAGAGGTTGACCCTGGGAAATTCAAGGGTTAAAACAACTACCAACCCTAGAAACACTGTGCAGCTCAGCTTCCATATTTTATAATTTCTAGAAGTGGGTTGTTGTCGGGTTTTTTGGGCTATATCGCCATGTTCTAGAGGCATTTTCTCCTGACGTTTCGCCTGCATCTATGGCAAGCATCTTCAGAGGTAGATGAAGGCGAAACGTCAGGAGAGAATGCCTCTAGAACATGGCCATATAGCCCGAAAAACCTACAACAACCCAGTGATTCCGGCCATTAAAACCTCCGACAATACAATTTCTAGAAGTTCAGTTATAAACACCTTATTACAATCAACAACCCCTTTGATTTAACATGGTCACCATATGGCACAAATGGAAAGGCAAAATATTTCTCTTCTTCTTTAATCTTCTTCTTTAATCTCACTATTATTTCCTTCATTATATTTACCCACTATAAATTTCAAAGATATAAATCATAGGAGCAAGAAAGTTCATACAGATTTTTCAACAATACCAAACCAATGCAAGGAGACTAACTCACATTTAAAGGATTGATACAACATCAGCCCAGACACATCTAGCCATATATTTAATGTCAAAACTAGACATATTAAAAAAAAGTTAAAATACCTTTAGATTAATTTGAAACTATACTATTTAACCCAACAAGAATATATCAATCTATGAAGTAATGTTAGGGACAATGCATTAGAAATCACTATGTAAGGAGATATTGTAGCACTTGATCTAATGGATGGAGCCCCTCACCAGAAATCACACAACATCATGTGACATATAGAGGGGGCTCTGTCCCCAACATGGGAGGGTTCCTGTGTTGTGCTGGCTCCGCACCGCACTGAGAAGAAAGCTGGAAGTGTAAGCTTTCATAGACTTATTCCAGACAAACATGGTTACATCTCTGAATACTAAACAAACTTGGTTTATAGGACTTTCACTTGGAAATTCCCATTAGAACCATTTCTTCATACACCAACAAAATATGTTCAAAGGCACACACAAGTGAATCTAACATTGCTCATCCTCAACTATATGAACAAAAACCTACATAGTATTTTTGAGGAACTTTCATATTCACATACTTTCACACACATCAACATGTTAATGTCCATAAGCTGGAGATTACTGAAATTAAGTATGAATAATAATAAGCAATCTCACTAACCAAGTAATACACTATGCTCTAGGAATATTTCTCCTTTCAATCTTTACTATCCTTTAGTCTAGAAATTTAGTAAAAAAATGAACTCAAAAATTTTGGACCAATATTTGAATACTGTATACTATAATAATACTATAATTCCTATCAAAAATGGAACCACCCCCTTCTCTGAGTACAGCAGTGAAAAGTAAGAGCTAGGTCCACCAAGGGAAAACCTAAAAGATGCACTGATGGCCTCTACTCTCGCTGCCATATCACTGCTTCTGCTCTTTTTAAATGTTTAGGTGAGAAAATGGCAGTGACAGCAAGGGTGACTGGCTCTCTAAGGCATTAGTACCTCCCCTTCTCTACAGAATGGCCCTCAACTTGTCAATGCATCATATAAAAATCCATATTTTTGGATCCATGATCTGCCCTTGACATGTACACAAGTGTGTGAATATGAAAAAGTTAAAAGACCTTCCTAATTACTTTATTTTCCAGATCACTAGACTGGGCCACAGCAATGTGTGGCAGGGGATGGCTAGTTATATTAATAAAGATGCTTTGAATGTGGTTTTCCTGCTTCTTGTCAGGGAGTTGGACTGGATGGCCCACAAGGTCTCTTCCAACTCTGTAATTTTAATAAATTAAGGACTTATGTCTGAACTGTTATTTCTCCAGTAGTTCAGTAGTAATTACAAGGGGATATATTCACCTTCATTCATTCCATTTAGAATCTCTGTGAGATTTTCATGCCTGTTGTCGAATTGATGTTCCTTCCATGTTTCCCCATTTTCACTTCGAAGCACTATCAGCTCTCGTTCCTTTCCTCGCATTGATCCGAAATGTGGTATTTCTACTATGACGGGGCTACATCAAAGAAAAGAAGAAGAAGAAGCCATTCATATTGTACATGTGTTATTCAGTTTGCTGAACACGTCTACTCGCAGGTCACTTATGTGTCATACAGTTAACAAGCACGCTTATGGGGGTAAAATGGTTAATAACTGGCAAAGCTACAAAACCCTTTCCAATTCAAATTGCAAATGACTGTTTCAGTGATCAATTACACACTGAGAAAAGCACACACAAGAGTGCTGACATACACCAATTTTCACAAAAATAAAGAGATTACAAAAATACATATATGCAAATAAAAAGAAAGGGTTTCAGCAGGCAAGCCGATCCTGTGCTTGGCTATGCATACACAGTGCCATGTACATTCAGGGCTGTGTGTACTCAACACTTTCAAAGGTTAACGTTCTGCTGTGTAAAAAGAAATTAAATTCGGTGCCACAAAAAGCTAGATTCTGCAACTGGTATAAATTATGCAATTGAAATTAATTTGGCCAAAGTTGTTTCAGTTTGCTCAAGCTACTTCTGCTATTTACAAGAAGATCCAAAAAACCTCAATTGTTAAAATTCTTATTGAATGACCCTTTGCCTTTCTTTTGAGACACCAGCAGAATCTCTTTCTTTCCCTCTTACATTGTTTTCTCCCTCACACATACAAACACATAGCCCTTTAGATATATAACTTTATGTTCTCTGGGCTGCATGTCTGCAAAGAAGTCAAAAAAGAAAATCCAAAAAATATTTTGTACCGTGTGATTGATATACATGATAAGGAAATGCCAATTTATGCGGTTGATATAATATTGGGGGGAGGGGGGTCACGTTTCTGCTCCCTTCCTTGTAATATAGATCTTTTAATGGAGAATTGCAAGGAGACATAGATATCAAAGGGTATTTAAGATCCAGCCCCTAACCATGGGAGCTTGTATTATTTTTCAGTCTCTTCTACATAGCTACAAGGACTTAACATTTTTTTTAAAAAGGAGGAGGAAGAAGCATTGGGAATATCGGGAGACCAAATATACCAAATATCACATCCTGCCTGTTGTGCAGAGTCACAGAATACACACAGCCCTTTAAAATCTGTATCAAAGGGTGATACGCCAGCATAGGCAAAGACAAAGTTAGATTCGAAGGCACAGAAGAGACACAGTCAGACTTAAAAGGCGGGGAATAACCCTTGACATGCCACTTTAACATTGACTTTCATGGAAAACATACACCATTCTCCAGCATAACACTGACATTGAGGTTTTCATGTAGATGAAATAATGTAAAGAAAAATGAACACAGGGGACCTAATGAATCATGAGCAGTACCGTCCTGATACATAACACTAGGAACCCAGCTCACTGCATTCAAACGGACCTACTTTTTCTATAACTTGAGCCAAAGGACATCCATTTTCCTCTTCCTCCTTTTGTGTAAATTCATGTTTGTTTCTGGGTTTATCATATTTTATTTATTTATTTGTTGTTTTATTTATTTATCTGTTGTTTAACATCTATATGCGACCACTTGCTCAGCTGGTTCGAGGTTTTGGGCTTGAGTGTTACCAGTACGCTGATGACACTCAGCTTGTGCTGAAGATGGAAAGCCGACCAGACTCTGCACCCGATTGTTTCCATCAGTGCCTCGAGGCCGTTACTGGAGGGCTTGAGGGTGAATCCAGCAAAGACGGAGATCCTATGGCTGGGTCGACTGGGCAGTGGGGATATCCAGCTGCCTACCCTGGATGGCGAGGCACTACGCCCGGCATCATTGGTAAAGAATCTGGGAGTCCTTTTGGACCCTCTGCTGACGATGGAGGCCCAGGTCTCCGCCGTTAGCAGAACCGCCTTTTTTCATCTGCGGCAGGCTAGACGGCTGGCCCCCTACCTGTCCAGGGACGACCTAGCTACGGTGATCCAGGCTACGGTCATCTCAAGACTGGACTACTGTAACGCCCTCTACATTGGCCTTCCTCTGTTGGTGATCCGGTAGCTCAAGTTGGTACAAAATGCAGCTGCTCGGCTTCTTGCGGGAATTCCGATGAGATGCCACATAACACCAATCTTACTGCAGCTGCATTGGTTACAATTGAGCACCGGATCACTTTCAAAGTGATGGTACTCACCTTTAAGGCCTTGCATGGTCTGGGGCCGATGTACCTGAGGGACCGCCTCACCCCCTACCAACCCCAGAGATCCCTCCGTTCTGAGGACCAAGATCTATTGGAAATTCCCAGTGTCAAGACCTTGCGTCTAACAGCAACCAGACGCAGAGCCTTTACAGCAGTGGCACCATCACTCTGGAATACTCTGCCACCTGAAGTCCGTGCCTTGCGGGACTTATCAGCTTTCCGCAGGGCATGTAAGACATACTGTTTCGACGGGCCTTTGATCTCTGATATTGCTGTTTTTAAATTGTTTTAAATTCTTTTAAAATTGTGTTCGATTTTAGCCTGTTCTTGTAAGTTGCTCCGAGCCCCAGGGGAGTGGCGGCATATAAGTTTGAATAATAAATAAATAAAAATATTTATTTATTTCCTATATTTATATGGGAAAATCTATGCTAATGGTTATCAAATATAAGCTGTAGTAGACCTAGCCTTATTTAGAATGTATTAATGTCATATTTATCCCTCCAACAAAGAAGAATCCCAGGTTTCAAAATTGATGCAATTACCTAGTTGGGACATATCTAAGAACTAGAACGATATAAGTAAAAAATAGTAGAACTGCAAGGTTGTTTCATTCTGGTGTAATGAAGTGTAGGTATAACATTACACAAGGGCATACCAGAACAGACTATTTGCCCATTTAGCAGAGTCTCAGGTCAAACTACAAGAGAGGAGATTCCATCTGAACATGAGGAAGAACTTCCTGACTGTGAGAGCCGTTCAGCAGTGGAACTCTCTGCCCCGGAGTGTGGTGGAGGCTCCTTCTTTGGAAGCTTTTAAACAGGTGCTGGATGGCCATCTGTCAGGGGTGATTTGAATGCAATATTCCTGCTTCTTGGCAGGGGGTTGGACTGGATGGCCCATGAGGTCTCTTCCAACTCTTTGATTCTATGATTCTATCACCTGGATTATTTAACTGGAGATGCCAAGAATGGATTCTAGGGACTTCTGCATTGTCACAAGAAGCGTGATATTTTCTACATTCACACAGGAATATACACAAGACCTCCCCATATGATGGGCAGACATTCAAGCTATCTAGGCTACCAGAAGACCAGGTCTTCTAAATTTTCCTAGGGGCAACCAGTTTTATTGAGAGCTGCCTGGTCCTTTAATACTTGTGTCTGTTTGATCCTCAGAATCAATGAAGGGCAGTGGTGAGATGGCTTATCAATGACATTGGCATTTTCCCAAGTCATCTTCTCAGAAGGACTGAATAGACACAGGCATTAAAAACTCTGCTAATGACATATCTGTCAAAACTCAATAGGACCTTGTCCAAGGATGATCTCTCAGTGGTTTTCTTCTCTGATACATGAAGCCTTTGTTGTTTTTTTTCTGGCAATGATGTAACACTAATGTTAACTGTGCTTAAATTCATACAAGAATTTGCAACCAAGCAGGTTTTCATATTTAGGCAATGGAGAATATTTGTAATGGGCCAGATTTGACAGGAACGATTAACCAACTGCGACTGTACCTCGTGAAGGCTGATCTGGCCGGGGTGGTCCACGCCTTTGTCACCTCCAGATTGGACTACTGCAATGCACTCTACATGGGGCTGCCCTTGAAAACAGCCCGGAAATTCCAACTGGTCCAATGGGCGACGGCCAGGTTGTTAACTGGTGCTCCTTACAGAGAGAGGTCAATCCTCCTGTTTAAGGAGCTCCATTGGCTGCCGTTCATTTTCCGGTCCCAATTCAAGGTGCAGGTGCTTACCTACAAAGCCCTAAACGGTTTGGGACCCGCCTACCTGCGTGACCGCATCTCCGTATACGAATCCACACGATCTCTCTGATCATCTGGAGAGGCCCTGCTCGCGATCCCACCTGCGTTGCAAGCACAGTTCGTGGGGACAAGGGACAGGGCCTTCTCTGTGGTAGCCCCCCAACTCTGGAACTCTCTCCCCAAGGACATCAGACAAGCCCCAACGCTGGCAGTCTTCAGGAAGAGCTTTCCAGAATAGGAAGCCCCTAGCATCATGTCCCAAATGCACTTTACTAGAGATTTAACATTGTCTACACACCGCACCTACCTCTAAAAACCTATACATTTCACCTGTCATGTCCAGCACTTTTAAATTTTATTCATTACATTTGGCCTGGCCTTAGTTTTAAATGCGTTGTGGTGTTATTGTTTTAATGTTTATTGTTATTGCTTTAATTTTTAGTGTTGCTTTATGAGTTTTATTGTTGTATTTGTTATGCTGTGTTTTATTGAGGCCTTGGCCTTTTGTAAGCCGCACCGAGTCCTTCGGGAGATGTTAGTGGGATATAAATAAAGATAATAATAATAATAATAATAATAATAATAATAATAATAATAATGTCATCTTCTTATTTCTTGGATTACTCTTTTATAGCTAGAGTTGACTTTATTCAGCGTCTTGGGCTCTTCCATACAACCTTAGTATCACAATCTTTGGTCTCCCAAGCTCCAGAAACACTCTTGGGTACCAATTCAAACAAATGAAGTACTCAGTTCTTGTGGGTTTTTTCGGGCTATATGGCCATGTTCTAGAAGCATTTCTCCTGACGTTTCGCCTGCATCTATGGCAAGGTCCTCACCTCTGAGGAAGCTTGCCATAGATGCAGGCGAAACGTCAGGAGAAATGCCTCTAGAACATGGCCATATAGCCCGAAAAAACCTACAAGAACTGAGTGATTCCAGCCATGAAAGCCTTCGACAATAAAATGAAGTACTACCCAATGTCTGATGGTTGGAGGGATGAGTTAATCAGAATAGGCTTGCAGAATTTGTGACCCACCACCAATCAAAATGTATGTATTGTTCCATGTAGGCAACTAGGAGAGATTTGCTGAGTTCCATTAAGGTTCATCCATTTTAGCTTGGCGAGTTCCCATTAGCACAGTCTTGTGACAGGATGAAACGTTATAGATGTATTCAGATTGGAGAATCGTGGTATTACCTCACCAACATATTAAGACAGGTGCATCTAAAGTTATCTGACTGTGTGCCTTCAGCCCAAGATTACAAGTGCATAATTTTGACTGTAAAAATACACTAGGTCCAAGTCTTTGTTTTCCGTGCCATTCCTTAACAAGATGAACACTGTTTTTGCTCACGGGCAAGGAAAGCATTTGAAGGGTTTCATCACAGAAACATGAACAGTTGTGGATTATGTACCTTTAAGACATTTAAGCAGACAGTATCATTAATCTCCCACAGAGGTTGTACATAGCCCTACTTCTTACATATATGTAAATATGTTGTGTATATATGAAAGAAGATCTAAAACTTGTTATATTTTGTATTACATAGAACATTACCATGCCATGTAAACATCAAATAGCAAGTAATTGGCATGAGGTAGGGGCAAGTATGAGTCTTGTCCTGGTCTTTGTATTTTTCCAGTATAAATGAGAATAAAAAATAGTGATCATAGTAATAGCTTTTAAAATACAATTTGTCATAGAATCCAATTAACTTGATCACTAATACATCACATTTATTTCCTCAGGTGTATTAGTCATAGAATCAACAAAAAGTATTTAACTATGATAGATTATGGTTTCTCCAAACTTTTAATTGTTATTTAAGTACTATATTTGTGGATAGTCCACTTGCTTGTTTTATCTTTAACCTGAAAAATATTTAAGCACACTGAAAACTGTCCCTGGAATACAATCTTTGCAGGTGAAAATGTCAGATACTGTCTCTATGTATAAGATCCACACACATTTTTTTCATGAATATAAACAATACTCACAGAGAAGGTATTAAACAGGTATTGAACACAGGACTGGGAACAACATGCTACATTAAATTTCACTCAAATGCAGACAGTCAAAATAGTCAAGTCTTTCAAACATCTTAAATATGTTGTTTTCTGATTACGGAGTACTATAAGTGTGTGTGTGTATATACACACACACGTTCCACATTCACATTTTGTTTTAAATCTAAAACACAACTCGGTTATAAAACGGTTAAGGTTTCATACTCTTATTCAACCAGATCATTTGTTACATTTTAATAAGGAGGACCACTACTAGTCACAGGGGTGGCCAAACTGCCACTCCTAGGCATTTAAAGAAAGGTATTTGATGTGACTGGTGCCTTTACTCTAGAGAGGCCTACAAAAACTGTGGCCCTCCAGGTGTTTTGAACTTTAGCTCCCAACATTCCCATTGATCAAGCTGGCTAGGGCTTCTGGGAGTTGGAGTCCCAAAAACCTGGAGAGTTACAGGTTGTGCAGGCCTGCTGTAGAGGAATACCCTGAACCCAAAAGGAACCAAGGATTCACCCATCTATACATTCAGTTAGTCCTTCAGTGTCTGTGGGTTTTTTAATGAATATGTTTTAATGGTTTTTAACTGTGAATTTTAAAATACTGTTAATATTTAATTCTATTTTAATGTTTGCATATTTGTATATTTTACATTGTATGCTAATGCTTCTATGTTAAGTTGCATTGAGTCTTCTTTGCGAGAGATAAAGGTGGGTATAAATAAATATAATAATAATAACAACCAATTTCAACATGCAGGCTGAATGTTATCATAGAATCATAGAATCAAAGAGTTGGAAGAGACCTCATAGGCCATCCAGTCCAACCCCCTGCCAAGAAGCAGGAATATTGCATTCAAATCACCCCTGACAGATGGCCATCCAGCCTCTGTTTAAAAACTTCCAAAGAAGGAGTCTCCACCACACTCCGGGGCAGAGAGTTCCACTGCTGAACGGCTCTCACAGTCAGGAAGTTCTTCCTCATGTTCAGATGGAATCTCCTCTCTTGTAGTTTGAAGCCATTGTTCCGCGTCCTAGTCTCCAAGGAAGCAGAAAACAGAGAGTTCCACTGCCGAATGGCTCTCACAGTCAGGAAGTTTTTTGGCTTTTTATTGCTCACGGATGGTACAAAGAGCAAACTGTCTGGTTGCAGTTATCCAAACCCAAATCAAAGGGTCACACAAGGTAGTTATCAAGATAGCAATGTGGTTTTTGAACTTCTTTTCCAAGAGACATGGTCTAACCAAAGCAGAATAGAGAGCCTGCATCAATAGGAGCATAGTGTCTAGATCTAGGGAAGTCATGCTACCCCTCTATTCTGCTTTGGTTAGACCACACCTGGAATATTGTGTCCAATTCTGGGCACCACAATTCAAGAGAGATATTGACAAGCTGGAATGTGTCCAGAGGAGGCGACTAAAATGATCAAGGGTCTGGAGAACAAGCCCTATGAGGAGCGGCTTAAGGAACTGGGCATGTTTAGCCTGAAGAAGAGAAGGTTGAGAGGAGATATGATAGCCATGTATAAATATGTGAGAGGAAGTCACAGGGAGGAGGGAGGCAAGCTTGTTTTCTGCTTCTCTGGAGACTAGGTCACGGAACAATGGCTTCAAACTACAAGAAGGAGATTCCATCTGAACATGAGGAAGAACTTCCTGACTGTGAGAGCCGTTCAGCAGTGCCCCGGAGTGTGATGGAGGCTCCTTCTTTGGAAGCTTTTAAACAGAGGCTGGATGGCCATCTGTCAGGGGTGATTTGAATGCAATATTCCTGCTTCTTGGCAGGGGGTTGGACTGGATGGCCCATGAGGTCTCTTCCAACTCTTTGATTCTATGATTCTATGACATGGCTTGACAAACTAACCTCGTTTTTGTATTTGGCTCATCCAGATATTTAGGACTAATTCAATTTGTGGGACTATTAGTTGAAATCTTTAAGCCCTTCCAGCTCCTGGTGTCTTAGATATTGGTCAAAACAACCAGCTGAGATCCAACTGTCCACCTGTCTTATTTTCCTTCTGGGGAGAATATACACTTAGTCTGCTGCAAAGCCAAATTTATAATAAAATCCCTCCACCTGAAAGATCTCTTTATCTCACAATATGGGGTCTTGTCATGGTGATGAACTTATCTAGATTCTCGTTTTACCAAATTTATTATTTAATCAAGTTTTATTGTGTTTTAATTTATTTTAGATAACTATTACAGGAGTTTTTGTCATAGTGATTAGTGTTCATTTGCCTGTGTATTTTCTACCTATCTACTTCAGATATTGTTCTGGGGTAATGGAATATGTAGATTAAACCATAGGTTAGGCACAAGGCTCAGGAAAAACACCCTAAATCAGTTAGTTATGTTTCTAGGGCATATTTTAGGATTGTTCTATAGTCCAGTTTTTTTTGTCGTGTCAGGAGAGACTTGAGAAACTGCAAGTTGCTTCTGGTGTGAGAGAGCTGGCCGTCTGCAAGGACGTTGCCCAGGGGACGCCTGGATGATTTGATGTTTTTATCATCCTTGTGGGAGGCTTCTCTCATGTCCCCGCATGAGGAGCTGGAGCTGATAGAGGGAGCTCATCCGCCTCTTCCCGGATTCGAACCTGCGACCTGTCAGTCTTCAGTCCTGCCGGCACAGGGTTTAACCCACTGCGCCACTTGTTAAAGCAGGGGTCCTCAAACTTTTTAAACAGAGGGCCAGGTCATAGTCCCCAAAATTGTTGGAGGGCCGGATTATAATTTGAAAAAAACATGAATGAATTCCTATGCACACTGCACATATCTTATTTGTAGTGCAAAAAACACTTAAAAACAATACACTAATTAAAATGAAGAACAATTCTAACAAATATAAACTTATTAGTATTTCAGTGGGATGTGTGGGCCTGCTTTTGACTGAAGAGATAGGATTGTTGTTCTTGTTGTGTGCTTTCAAGTCAATTCGGACTTAGGTTGACCCTGAGCGAGGGCCAGGTAAATGACTTTGGAGGGCCGCATCCGGCCCCCGGGCCTTAGTTTGAGGACCCCTGAGTTAAAGCCTGGCCACACATGATTCATGGGAAATACTCTTAAATATTCCCCATTGTAAGGAAAGATCAATAATGAAGACAGACCATCATTTTACAGTGATAACATCCTCATTGAACTTCAGGTTATGATGACCACCCCATGGGAGAATTTGTATGACTATGTATGACTATGTGTTAATTGTGTTATGTGTTAAATGTTTTGATACGGCCAATAGGCCAATCAATAAAACGTATCCCATGGGAGAATTTGGGAACCACTGCCTAACACTTACAGTTGGCCACCCCTGCTTTTACAAAAGCGTATTTGCTGAAAATGGTTCAATTTTGGCCACACTATTCCTAACATTAGCTGATTTCAAAACCATTTAAATACCTTCTCTACCAACATGACTGAAATAAAAAAGGACCATCACCGTGAGTGCAGTTAGGTTTTTTAAAAAAGTGTACTATAGTCAATGCCCCTGAAAACAGTTAAAATCTGTTTGAAAAATTAGGAGAAAAAAAAGCACAGAAGTTATGAATGCAGAAATGCTTGCAGTGAATTCCACATGCCTACAAGCACAAGATCAATTGGACAGGAGCAGTGCTAGAATAAAATCAAGCCACTATGATTTTTCTTTCAGTGATCGCTAAATCATCTGAAAGCTTCTTGGTTTGGCTGTTGTTGTCATACTTAACTTAAAAATGGGAATGATAAAAAAATGCAAAATGAAAAATGAAATTTAAAAAAAAAATCAACGCAAGTCAGAACAAAAAAAGGAATTAAAGAAAATTACTACAGACAGTTGATATCTTTTCTTATAAAACTCCTACCCAATAAATTTTGTTCCTTGAGGCCCAAGCTGCAGGATTCGGCTAACCATGCTCTCACCCTCATTTAGAGGGGGAGAATTGGTAGGAAGGTGCAGTTTACTGAATAACATCCATGCAGCAGGAAGAAAAACAAGAGGGGAAATTAGGAGCAAGCTGTCATTCCCAACAGGACTTTCTGCTAGGGACCAGGTAAGATCTTGATTTCTCATACCCTTGAAAGAAATATATATTTAGGTATCCCGTATCATAGTGGATTGTTTGCCCTAATGTTAGCCTTGAAAAAAAATCTGCTTGTTGGCATTTGTGTTAGTAGGTGGTTCATATGAATTGCTACAAAATGCACATTTAGTTGTCCATTCTTCTCTCGGTATAGACATGCATCTATTAAGGATGGAAGAGGAGTTTTCTACCAAACAAACATTGAAAATCAAAGGCATTCAGTCATCCGTGGGTGCGGCACATATGTTTGTTGTACTTCAAAAAGCAGCTATTGTTTACATCTATGTTTCTCCAATGTATTTCTACCAAAAGTGGTTGGAGAAGATTTTGGTTTATTGTTTTTCCTTCTCTAAAACATGAAGGACTTCTGTGGATAATCTCTTCCGCAGATCATGGATAAAATTATTTAGTAAGGCAAAAGAAGGCCTACCTCTTAATGTTCAAAATGATCCAACAGGAAGTACATGGATCCAAAGGGAAATTGGGGGGGGGGGGGGGAGAGAGAGACATGCAATATCACAGCAAATGATTCACACAACTCACCCTAAGAATTGTGCACCCGAAGGCCCCATTTCTACCAGCCTACTAGCTAGACCTTCCCCTTCGACCATTGGTGGAGGACTGGCTAGTTTATGCCTCTTTACCAAACGGCAGGTGATCCGGGTGGGCGCTGTACATTTTCTTGGTGGAATAATGATTCTCATGCCGTTGTGTCGGCTGCCCCTCATGGAACCCCCACGGGCATCAACCATAAAACTTACTAGAAAACTGTAGAGAGAAAAGGGAAGGAGAGACAAGAAGGAAATATCAAAAAAGCTGAATACACAAATATAAGAAGAAAATATCATAACCAAAAATATATATAGTATAAACACTTCCAAAAACATAGATTTGTGTGTGTGTGTGTGTCAGGAGAAATATGAGAAACTGCAAGTTGCTTCTGGTGTGAGAGAATTGGCCATCTGCAAGGATGTTACCCAAAAGTTTGATGTCCTTGTGGGAGGCTTCTCTCATGTCCCTGCATGCTGAAGCTGACAGAGGGAGATCAACCCACTCTCCTCAGATTTGAACCACTGACCTGTTCTGTTGGCACAAGGGTTTAACACATGGTGCCATAGACTAAATCAGTGGTTCTCAACCTGGGGTCCCCAGATGTTTTTGGCCTACAACTCCCAGAAACCTCAGCCAGTTTACCAGCTGTTAGGATTTCTGGGAGCTGAAGGCTAAAAACATCTGGGGGACCCCAGGTTGGGAACCACTGGACTAAATGAAATAATTGCAATAAAACAATTAAAAAGAAAGCTTACTCGACAAAAACAATAACAACACCAATAGCTCACTTCTCTACATAACTACTCAAATACCAATCCCATTAAGCCTATGACCCATTCAATATCCACTTACCTTGGAGCAAACCCAATGAAACCAATGAGGTTTACCTCATAGGATTATGCTCTCAACCACATAATACCCACCTTCCCAACAAAGGGTATAAATGTCATTCTTATTAAGATTTCTAGGCACAATCATCTACACAAAGTTTGTGTGCTAGTAAATATTAGTAAAAATGACCATGTTGAATACATCAAAATTGCCACAGTTAATATGTGTATGTGTCAAAGACAATGAAACTTCTAATGTATCACTCATGCATTAAATCAAAAACATTGCAGTGCTAAATTAATCCGTAGCATCGCGTATTTTGAAGTGCAACGCTGACACGCAAAACAGAAATGTTCATAATGTTGAGTGTAATTTAGAATTTTATTCCACAAAAACATACAATTATTTTAGGTACTGTTCATGTCTTTCAAGAATAGCATAAAACATATTGCCAAAATGGTTTTAGTAGTAGAAGCTAAACTCTCTTTTTTAAATGCTATGATACAGGGTGTGGAAAAGTTACTTTTTGGATTACAGCTCCGGGGACGTACTTGCTGGCTTCAGAATTTAACAAACTATGCCCCTCAAAAATAACATTTCCAAACTTTGATAACATGTTATGGATCACCCTTGAAAGTCACCAATAATTTCTAAATGGGAAGATCAATAATGAAAGACAGGCCTTCTCTTTTCTAGTCCACAGCTGAAGACAGAAGATACCTGTTGAGCAGAAGATACCTGCTCAACAACTGCAGAAGAAGAGAAGGCTGAGGGGAGATATGCTCACCGGAGCAGCGTACAGAGAGCACACCACCCCCCTGTTGCGTCAGCTCCACTGGCTGCCGATCCAATTCCGAGCACAATTCAAAGTGCTGGTTTTGACCTACAAAACCCTATACGGTTCCGGCCCAGTGTATTTGTCCGAACGGATCTCCCTCTACGTCCCATCTCGAAGTTTAAGATCTTCTGGGGAGGCCCTGCTCTCGACCCCGCCACTGTCACAAGTGAGGCTGGCGGGGACGAGGAGCAGGGCCTTCTCAGTGGTGGCCCCTCACCTGTGGAACTCACTCCCCGGGGAGATCAGATCGACGACTTCCCTTCTAGCGTTTAGGAAAAAACTAAAGACCTGGATGTGGGACCAAGCTTTTGGCCATGCTGACAACTAACTAAAGGACCTGTCGATAGACAAGGACAATGGAATGGAATGGATATATGGACTCTGATATATGGACTCTGACATTAGATAGTTTTTATGATTTTATTAGGTATTGATGTTTTATTTTAATTGTTGAATTGTTATATTTTGTATTGTTTGTTGTGTGTTTTGGGCATCTAATTGTGCCTTTCCTGTAAGCCGCCCTGAGTCCCCCCCGGGGTGAGAAGGGCGGGGTATAAGTAGATGAAATAAATAAATAAATAAATACATGTATAGATATGTGAGATGAAGCCACAGGGAGGAGGGAGCAAGCTTGTTTTCTGCTTCCCTGGAGACTAGGACGCGGAACAATGGCTTCAAACTACAAGAGAGGAGATTCCATCTGAACATGAGGAGAACTTCCTGACTGTGAGAGCCGTTCAGCAGTGGAACTCTCTGCCCCAGTGTGGTGGAGGCTCCTTCTTTGGAAGCTTTTAAACAGAGGCTGGATGGCTATCTGTCAGGGGTGCTTTGAATGCAATATTCCTGCTTCTCGGCAGGGGGTTGGACTGGATGGCCCATGGGGTCTCTTCCAACTCTTTGATTCTATGATTCTATGCAGTTGTACAGTGCTGTTCAATTTGGGTATAAATGGAATGTTATATGTGTCTGTTAAATACTCAGTATTTGCTCCTATAAACTAAAACTCTCATTTGTTACATGATCCATCCTGACAGAACCACCACTGCTTCTGAGATATACAGAGAAAGCAATACTGCTGATATAAGGCAGTGGCAAGAAGTCCACTATCTGCAAAAGTGTATGGTTCTTTGATGCAGGAAGAATAGTGTTGGGTAGAGATCAAATTGAGAAAAAGGTTAATGGAAGTCAGGTATGCCTCCTAAATGCTCAGGGAAATCTGACCTCCTTTTGACTATATATGTTTTTTCATTTTTGACACCTATTCACATTCACTAACCAACTCATTAGGGAGCGAAAGAACACCCTTGAGAGAAGAGAGGAGATTCCATCTGAACATGAGGAAGAACTTCCTGACTGTGAGAGCCGTAACTCTCTGCCCCGGAGTGTGGTGGAAGCTCCTTCTTTGGAAGCTTTTAAACAGAGGCTGGATGGCCATCTGTCAGGGGTGATTTGAATGCAATATTCCTGCTACTTGGCAGGGGGTTGGACCGGATGGCCCATGAGGTCTCTTCCAACTCTGATTTTATGAAACAATGTCCCATGAAGACCATTACATAATGCAAGGCCACGTCTCGTAGTTGTCCATAGGACTTCCTCATGGCAGCACAGGGAAATGGAGGGAAGTGTGTTTTCAGGAGTAGGGTGCTACCTGACTCCCAATGATAGAAAAAAGATAGAAGCAAGGAAAGAAGAACAAAGAACGTGTGATGGCAACTGACTGTTGCCATTACAGATAATGGAAAGGCATGAGACGTCAATGGTAGGGAACAAAAGAAGGTGGTTCACTTTTCTCTGCCTCCCACCCCATTATAGTTCTTAATCTGCTCTCAGCCACTTTGATTTGTGACCTCATCAGATAGAGACTTTTTTGGCTACATATACTGGCTCAGCAATAGTTTAACCATGGAACGCACCGGCTCCCATCCCACAATGTAATACTACTTCTGGCAGAGCTCTCTGGCTAGAATATAGCAGAACCACGGGAGGATCCTCATGTTGGCAACAATGGGGAGAAGCTGGGCAATTATTGTAATATGCTGTTGGCCTTGGCCTCATGTAAGCCGCCCCGAGTCCCCATTGGGGAGATGGTGGTGGGGTATTAAATCAAGATTATTATTATTATTATTATTATTATTATTATTATTATTATTATTATTCCCCCTGTGGGATTGCATTACTGGTGAGTCAGGAAATGTGGGGCATGGGGAATGGGTTTGGATTCACCATGATCCATGGTGGTTCCTGCGGCTTGCATGATAAGGTCGTAAATGAAAGTCAATAAATGAATTCTGTAAACCAACATTAGTTTTGGTCACACATTGGAAATGTATATTTTTGGGACGCTTGTTCTCAAAAGTCCCCAGCCACCAAGACCAAGCTCTAGTTTTAGGCAAGAAAACTCTCATCTTCTTTCATTATTGGTATGACCTATCAGCAGCACACATTATTGTCTGTCTCATTCTGCATAGATACAAGACTCCTTGAAGTGATTGGCTTGACCTTGAAGGAGCTGGGGGTGGTGACGGCCGACAGGGAGCTCTGGCGTGGGCTGGTCCATGAGGTCACAAAGAATCGGAAGCGATTGAACGAATAAACAAAACAAGACTCCTTATCTCTATAATGCTAGAAGAAGAGTACAGATCCCATGCACCAGCAAGGCAAGTAGGTTTTCATGGAGGGACTCTTGAAAATCCCTTCTGCTTTTCTTCACGTTTACACCAGCAATTGTATATATACTTTGTTCCATGCAAACAGCTTGCCACAGGTAACAATACCTCCCTTATTCTACCTTAACCTTGCTCATAAAAAAGCAACTGAACATATTCCATCTAGAATAAAAGGATATTGCTTTGGTCTGTCCCAGTAGTTAATTTGAATTATATTTCTAATTTTTAGTGCTGAAAAAAACACAGTTTTTAAAATCTTTATAAGGATGTTTTCAGGAGTGGTACTTAAATTGGTGGCTACATTTCTAAAGTTTCAATTTTTGTATTAAAAGGGCAATTTTCCAAGATTTTGTTAATCTATTTTATCTTTAAAAAATCCAGGACAGGGTACAAAAAAGGAGCAAAGCTAACATGGATGAGATCATTTGAAGTAGGGGAAAGGTTTACTAACAGAAAAATAGTCAACATGCATTCTCATGTTTTCTGTCTTATTCCCCCCCCCCCTGCTTTTTCCTATGGAAAATAATAATGTATACATTTTAGTCATACTCCAATCATTTAATGGATAAATCTGTATTTAGAGTAGAGATTTAATATAATTTTAAGATCATTTGTTTGCATTTCTCGTGTCATGATCTCCACAATTTTTATGTTAAAGCAAAGCCTGTCCTCCCTGCTTCTGACACTGGTCTACTCAATCCTCACTTTTATAAGGGGAACCTGGGGATCACAACCAGACACAGTGAAGACATCTGCCCTTGCGCTATGTTACTATGCTCCTGAGTATGCATGCCCAGTGTGGAACACATCTCACCACGCTAAAACAGTAGATGCGGCTCTTAATGAGACATGCCGCATCATCACGGGGTGTCTGCGAAATTACACTGTTCAGCCGGTATTGCACCACCTGACATCCGCCGGGAAGCAGCAACCAATAGTGAAAGGACCAAGGCAGTGACATCTCCAGCTCATCCCTTGTTTGGGCATCATCCAGCACGGCAACTCCTTAAATCAAGAAATAGTTTTCTAAGATCTACAGAGACGCTCGCTGGAACATCTCAGTAAGCAAGAGTCCAAAAGTGGCAGGCTCAAACCCAGAACCTAAATCAATGGCTGATACCAAATGAGAGACTCCCCCTGGGCACACAGAAGACTGGGCGACTTGGAAGGCGCTGTACAGACTGCGCTCTGGCACCACGAGATGCAGAGCCAACCTTAAGAAATGGGGCCACAAAGTGGAATCCACGACATGCGAGTGTGGAGAAGAGCAAACCACAGACCACCTGCTACAATGCAACCTGAGCCCTGCCACATGCACAATGGAGGAACTCCTTGCAGCAACACCAGAGGAACTCCAAGTGGCCAGATACTGGTCAAAGGACATTTAATAGAATACCAAGTCTGCATACTTTGTGTTTTGTCTGCTTGTTTGTTTGTTTGTTTTAATGCAATGCAACTGTTTGGTCTGCCCCTGACACGCTAAATAAATAAATAAATAAAGGGAACAATTCAATAGTAATATATCCCTACCAGCAAGTTCTCCAAAGTAAATCTCTACTCTAAATACAGATTTATCCATTAAATGATGGGAGTGTGACTAAAATGTATACATTTAGCCAGTGACTTTCTTTTATTCTATGACTCTCATAAAGTACAGTGCATAAATAACACAAGAGCTTAAAATACTTTACATGAACTTTTTGGGTTTTCAGGAGTAAGCTGGTTACAAGCTCACGGCCCAACTTTGTGCTGATTTTACACTCTTTCTGATCTGTGAATCATGTAACATATTAGTGGCAAATTCATCTGTAGTTAGAAAGAATACAATTCTCCAATAACTAGGCAAAAATAAAAGGGTCCTTGGATAAATTTTGACATCTCTTTTACAAACTAACATACAAAACATTACTGTTATATATTACCGTTCATATGTTTTTAAACATATCATGCACACCGTATGAATACAATTAGTTGTCAATGGTTATCTAAATTATTGTCAGGCTAATGATGTGGGGTATAGGACAACTTCTAAAACACAATGCTAAACACTAAAAATGTGGAATGTCTACAATACAGGCTGGAACAGACTGGGGATAAATTGAATGCACGAAACACATCTAGACACATTCAGCTGTAGGAGTGATCAACATAAATAAAAACAATAATGGGGAGTCACAGACAGTATCATCACCTTGAATCATATTGGGGGAGTGGAGAGGAATAGCTGCAAAATAATTTAGAAAAGCAAATTGGAAAAAAATTAATGTGAGACAATTAGAAGCAAGCAACAGAAAATGTCAATCATAAGCAAAAGCAAAATAATAATAAAAGCAAAGCATTTCAGTTTGATCTTGGAAGGTGGGAGATATTGTCCTATATGTTTAAAATGTTTTTTTTTTTTAAAAAAAATGCAAGTCCTGTAATACAAAATATGGGGTTTCCTGTATTCAAAAACTTCACCAAGTTCATGTAAAGTTTGACATGCCTTTATTTTGAAAAGACCCCAGTGATGGAATAGTTATTTTTAGCATTTTGTCTGGTTGCAGTAATACATCACACTCTGAATCTCAATTGTATTCACATGCATGTAGAAGAAACCATTATCATTTATATGGAAACACTTCATTTCATTTTAAAAAACCGGGATTGTGGCACAGCTGGCTGAGTGTCAGCTGCATTAACATCACTCTGACCAAAAGGTCATGTGTTCGAAGCCAGCTCGGGTTGGAGTGGGTTTCCAACCAATTCTATGTAGCCTGTTGTCGACCTTTGCAACCGGAAAGACAGTTGCATCTGTCAAGTAAGAAAATTAGGTACCACCTTAAAGTGTGGGGAGGCTAAATTAACTGATTTATGAGGCCAAAAAGAAGACTCCAGCAAAGCATTCCAGTGGGGAAGCATGCGGGGAATGCGGAAGTGCTTCATCAGCGTCGCAGATGGACGATGAAAGCGACAGCTCCCCTGGTGGCCAGAAAAAGTTAAATAGCCTCTCTGTATGTCTGTATATGTTTGTATGTCAAAAATTGGCATTGAATGTTTGCGATATATGTGTACACTGTAATTTGTGTTGTGGGGGGAGGGAGGTTTTGGAATGGCAGTGTTTGGTAAGTTCCAAGTGAGTGATTGAGCTAAAGTCGCAATCCTCTTCAATTTATACCTGTTGCAACGTAAATCCCAGATTCTCAGCATACATATGAGTTAGGTTCACACATGTGGCTGTGCCAGTATATTTCCCCCCCCCCCCCTAAGGGTAATCAGCCATAGGCCAGCAAATGTTTGCAACTGTCTCAGGAACGAAAACTGGAAATATATGCAGATAAAGTTCAGCAGCTGTTTTAGGAGTTTGCATTCAAATGGAGGAAATTGAATCCAACCAGTATAACCTATGCAAAGCAGGCTTTTCTCTATCTTGGGAAATATATAATTCTTTTTTTAAAAAAAAAATATGGAATGACTTCCATGAGTAGGCATGTAACTTTTTCAGGGGAAGTAGCTTACGTCATTGTTTCTAGTTGCAGCTGTAGTGGATGTGAAACGTATGTTCATGACATTTATTTATTTCATGACTGACTTTTGGGGATAGAAGAACGGCCACTATAAGGCTTAACAGATCAGTCCCGCACCCTCCCCTGCCACTGCATGGTCTCATACAGAATGACAACAGGAAATGTTTCAAATCACTTACCCGGAATGTATGGGGCTGGAGACGAGGTTGACGTTGTCCATTGTATCCGCAGCCCAACTATAGTGCCTCAGAGAGTCGGAATCAAACTCTCTAGGAATCAAACTCTGCTGCTTCAAAGAAATAAACAAGCAGAAGTGTTAGCAGGAAAACCAAGTCAGAACTTTGTTTTATTACAATCAAGTCATCAAATGATCCTGTCCTATAAATTGTGTTGATTACAATTATTATAAATTAGTTATATATTCAAGTAGTGTCATGCTTGAATATAGATATCAACCAGCTTTTTGTCAATCCAAATCTGCTAGGAATATAGTCAGACAGTAGCCTTTATTACAGTCAACAAACCATCGGCTAAGTCAAGTGAAAGTAGAATGATGAAATACAACATTTAAGTAATTAATAACATCACGTTTGGCTTATGATTAATGAAAACAAGTATAACCACTTGCTATCGGTTGAATGACTGTCTTTATAATCTAAAACAGGAACTGATTACCAATTAATAATAAGTCTCCTGAGTACTCTTTGTTACACTCTTAGCGTTTACACGTTATTCATGAAGCACTTGCGGCTTTTTGCCGCTGCAAAGAGAAATTTGCACCGGGATTGTGGCGCAGCTAGCTGAGTGTCAGCTGCATTAAGATCATTCTGACCAAAAGGTCATGAGTTCGAAGCCAGCCCGGGTTGGAGTGGGTTTCCAACCAATTGTGTAGCCTGTTGTCGACCTTTGCAACCCGAAAGACAGTTGCATTTGTCAAGTAGGAAAATTAGGTACCACCTTAAAGTGTGGGGAGGCTAAATTAACTAATTTATGAGGCCATAAAGAATACTCCAGCAAAGCACTCCAGCGGGGAAGCATGCGGGGAAAGCGGAAGTGCTTCATCAGCATCGCAGATGGACGATGAAAGCGACAGCTGCCCTGGCGGCCAAAAAAAGTTAAATAGCCTCTCTGTATGTCTGTATATGTTTGTATGTCAAAAATTGGCATTGAATGTTTGCCATATATGTGTACACTGTAATCTGCCCTGACTCCCCTGCGGGGTGAGAAGGGCGGAATATAAAAGCTGTAAATAAATAACTAAATAAATAAATAATTTGGCCACCTGTTCTGTTACCCTTTTGTGAAGATCAGACAGTAAATAAGTGCAGTACCAACTTAGGGTTCTTCCTGGCCACTTGGTGAATAGAGGGGATATTAACCTTAGTCTATCATCCTTATAAATTGTGCAAATAAAAAGTACATAAAAATAAAAAGTTTCGATTTTTCCCTCCCCACAAGGGCAAATTCTGTGTTCGTAATTAGTCCCTCTGTATCTACCTCTAGTGCTAGGGATATAAAGATTTGCTTTTTTCCATTCTGCATAGAATAATAAAGAAACTCAGAACATTTTGCCCCACTAAACAAGATTGTGAGAAATTGCATTTAGGCATATTTTTGTTCGCAAAACAGTCGTTGCAATGTGTTGCAAATTTTGGTAAAAAAAATAATGCCTGTGTGAAAAGAGATTGCTTTTTGCACAGATCCCATGCCCACATTTTTCCCAAAACTCCCAAAATATTATTGCTTTTTTGCAAGATTTACTTATGATGAAAACAAATGGGAATATATTTAGCATTCCTAATAAGCACTACATCACACTGTCTCTATTTTGGCCAATAAGAAAATGAGGTAAGGGGGTGGGGAGATTGTGAGCTATGCCACAACTCCCACACCCAAACTCAATAAACTATTCCTGGCACCAACAATCCAAGTCCATTAGTAATCTCCTCACTAAACAGAGACCTACCCTGAAATGAAATTGTGCCAGATGAAAACATGTTCCCGTCTTATAAATACACACTGGCAATTCTGACCAAGCTTGGCCTATTCAGCACTTATTGGAGCTGCAAAATGAACTGATTGCTATGTCCGTTTCTTACACAGGATGTCTAAAAGGTGGGCACTTTCATCTTTGTCCGTCAAAATGGGGAGGATAAGAAAATGGTGTGCCTGACACCAGGGATCTATTTTACTACAGACTAGATGTCCCCTGCCACATTTTGCTGTGGCCCAGTCTGTATATATGTGTTTTGTATGTGTATATATTTGTGTATATGTGTGTGTATATTATATATATTATATATGTATGCATTGTCATTTATTTTTTGTTTTTTGGCTTTTTAAGTCTCTTCTGCTGTGTTTTTCAGTCTTTTTATGAATGACTAGCTGTACCCTCCACGCGTTGCTGTGGCCAATCTTCCCTCCCTCCTTCTCTCCTTCCTTCCATCTTTCCTTCCTTTCCTCTTTTTCCTTCCCTATCTCTCTTCTTTCTTCCATCTCTACCTGTTTCTTTCCTCCCTTCCTTTGCTCTTTGGTTCCATACTTCCTTCCTTCCCTATCTTTTGTTCCTTCTCTCCTTCCTTCCCTCTCTTTTTCCTTTCACTTTTTTATTTCCTTCTCTCCTTCCTTGCTTCTCTATCTTTCTTTCTTTCCCTCCCTCCCCGCTTCTCTCCTTCCTTCCTTCCTTCCTTCCTTCCTTCCTTCCTTCCTTCCTTCCTTCCTTCCTTTCCTTCCTTCCTTCCTTCCTTCCTTCCTTCCTTCCTTCCTTCCTTCCTTCCTTCCTTCCTTCCTTCCCTCTTTCCCTCCTTCTCTCATTACTTCTTGACTGTCCCTTCCATTTAATATTGTATTTATATCTTACATAGAAAGAAGGAAAGGAAGAAGGAAGGAGAGACATGAATGAAGGAAAAAGGAAGGGAGGGAGGGAAAGAAGGGAAGGAAGGAAAAGAAAGAAGGAGGGACAGGGAGGGAGGGAGGAGTAGGAAGGAAGGAGGAAGGAAGGAGGGAAAGAAAGGAGGGGGATGAAGAAAGGAGGGAGGGAAGGAAATGAAGGGGAAGGAAATGAAGAAAGGGAAAGAAGAAGGAAAGGGAGGGAGGGAGGAAGGAAAAGAAGGAAAGGAAGAAGGAAGGAGGGACAGGAAGGAAGGGAAGGAGGGAAAGAAGGAAAGGAAGGAGAAGGAAGAAAAAAAGAAAAAAAGGAAGGAAGGAAAGGGAGGAAAGAAGGGAAGGGAGGGAGAGAAGGAAGGTCCTTCATTCAAGCACCGTGGACCTTCCTCACCTCCTCCTCCTCCTCCTCCTCCTCCTCCTCCTCCCCTTCTTCCTTGCTCCATTGCTGCTGCTGGCACTCATCCGCCCTTTCCTCTTCCAACAGGGAAAGGAGGAGACTGCCTCCAGCTCCTCCACTCCACTTGCTTGTGTGTGTGTGTGGCCATGCATGTTCACCTGGCTTTAATGGCCAGCTGTTTCCCCGCGAGGAGGAGGAGGGGGCGTGGTCATGGGTCTCTGTAGACATGCAGTTTCTCCTTTGTGGACATGCAGTTTAGAAGTCCTTTCTGCTTTTGGTTTTCGTTGGGTTTTTTTGGAGTGGAGAACATACACTGGGATGTTAGGGACATCATGTCCAAATTTGGTGTCAATTGCCCCAGTGGTTTCCGAGTTCTGTGAATAGCACAAATTAACATTACATTTTTATTTATATAGATGGTCACTTGTTGGCCTGATAAGTGTCCGAATTCGGTTTTAGTTTGTCCAGTGGTTTTTGAGTTATGTTAATCCCACAAACAAACATTACATTTTTATTTATATAGATTCTTCTGTTCCTTCAGGTGGCTTATTTTTTGACCTTTTAAGCAGTCTATCTTCATATGAATTTATACACAGTCATTCCTCCAGTTGTACTGTGGTTATAATGGAGGATTCCTGTGAAAGTGGGAAAAACATGAATAAAATCCCACTACTTCTTACCGAAAAAGATATCTCTCTAGAAATCTCTAGATCTCCCAGTGTGACTCCATGGTCAAGTTCTGAATAAATCATTCTGGACGATCTATAAATGACTACAGAAGTGTTCTCTCTAGATAGCGCTAGTTCATCCAGCATGGCTAGCATCATCTCCCCCTATGAACCATCACGGAGATTAAGATCCTCCGGGGAAGCCTTGCTTTCCATCCCACCATTGTCACAGGCATGATTGGTGGGGATGAGAGAGAGGGCCTTCTCGGTGATTGCTCCCCGGCTATGGAACTCCCTTCCTGGTGAGATCAGATTGGCCCCCTCCCTCCTGTCCTTTAGAAGGATGGTAAAAACTTGGCTGCGGGACCAAGCTTTTGGGACAGGGCAATAAAGCGGCAATAGGAAAGATGACCAGTCCAATTAGATTTGACGCGGATGGCTAGGATGGTTTTAAATGGTGTATTTTAATATTTTGATAAATGTTTTTTAATAGGTTCTTGTGGGTTTTTTCGGGCTATAGAGCATCCTCAGAGGTAGTGAGGTTTGTCCTAATTCCAACAGACCTCACACCTCTGAGGATGCTTGCCATAGATGCAGGCGAAACGTCAGGAGAAATGCCTCTAGAACATGGCTCTATAGCCCGAAAAAACCCACAAGAACCTAGTGATTCCAGCCATGAAAGCCTTCGACAATACAATGTTTTTTAATGTTTTAATGTTTATGTACGTGTATGTGAATTTGTGTCCCAGCATTGAATGTTTGCCGTGTATATGCTGTGCTCTGCCCTGAGTCCCCTTCGGGGTGAGAAGGGAGGAATATAAATGTTTTAAATAAAATAAATAAATAAATAAATACAGTTAACGTCCACTGGAAGATAACAATAGAGGTGAGATATGCCCTTGTCTGATGCTGTAAATTTTGGATGCAATGTTGGTTCCTCTCTAGTTTTGTGATTGAGCCCATTACTTCACATGACATACAGCTACTTCTGGCAAGACTCCTTTTATAGAATCATAGAATCATAGAGTTGGAAGAGACCTCGTGGGCCATCTAGTCCAACCCCCTGCCAAGAAGCAGGAATATTGCTTTCAAATCACCCCTGACAGATGGCCATCCAACCTCTGTTTAAAAGCTTCCGAAGAAGGAGCCTCCACCACACTCCAGGGCAGAGAGTTCCACTGCTGAACGGCTCTCAGTCAGGAATTTCTTCCTCATGTTCAGATGTAATCTCCTTTCTTGTAGTTTGAAGCCATTGTTTCGCGTCCTAGTCTCCAGGGAAGCAGAAAACAAGCTTGCTCCCTCCTCCCTGTGGCTTCCTTTCACATATTTATACATGGCTATCATATCTCCTCTCAGCCTTCTCTTCTTCAGGCTAAACATGCCCAGCTCCTTAAGCCGTTCCTCATAGGGCTTGTTCTCCAGACCCTTGATCATTTTAGTCGCCCTCCTCTGGACACATTCCAGCTTGTCAATATCTCTCTTGAATTGTGGTGCCCAGAATTGGACACAATATTCCAGGTGTGGTCTAACCAAAGCAGAATAGAGGGGTAGCATTACTTCCCTAGATCTAGACACTATGCTCCTATTGATGCAGGCCAAAATCCCATTGGCTTTTTTTGCCGCCACATCACATTGTTGGCTCATGTTTAACTTGTTGTCCACAAGGACTCCAAGGTCTTTTTCACACGTACTGCTCTCAGAGCCAGGCATTGTCCCCCATTCTGTATCTTTGCATTTCGTTTTTCCTGCCAAAGTGGAGTATCTTGCATTTGTCACTGTTGAACTTCATTTTGTTAGTTTTGGCCCATCTCTCTAATCTGTCAAGATCATTTTGAATCCTGCTCCTGTCCTCTGGAGTATTAGCTATCCCATCCCAATTTGGTCCCGTCTGCAAACTTGATGATCCTGCCTTCTAACCTTTCATCTAAGTCATGAATGAAGATGTTGAACAGGACCGGGCCCAGGACGGAACCCTGCGGCACTCCACTTGTCACTTCTTTCCAGGATGAAGAGGAAGCATTTTGAAAAACTAAAGAAGATATGGCTTCCTGTGTTACATTGGGATCGACCGGGGGGGGGGGGGGGAGAGCTAGGCGGTGGGTGCTTCCCCTGTGGTATCAGGTAGGAGAGAAGCCAGGCGATGCGGGGGAAGGGACAACAGGTTCCCCACGCTGGGCACTGCCAGATTCGCCACAATGCGTGGTGATTCTGGCAACACATATGATGAGGTCCCTAGAGGACCCGGAGATTCCTATAGAGAATGTATTAATCAAATCCATAAAAGTGAAACCTGTTAATGTGGAACGTGGAAGGCAACCCTATGGTTTAGGCAGGTCAGAAATGACTGTCCTTTTGGTAACGATCTGGATAAGCTGATGCGTGAATTGGCCTGCAAAAGGTTTCCTGGAAATCACATTGAGCAATCTCTTCAAAAGAAACCAGCATAAACCAACAGTAGGCAGCACCCAGGATTTCCTTAAAAGGGCAATTTAAATTAATAAAATTATCTTTTGCCTCAGCTTGCATACTTACACGATAGTCCACTATGGTAGCTGGAATATTCCAGGAGTTATAATTCCAGAGTTTCCCCACTCTAAGAATCAGTCCAACAAATAATCTGCTATAGTTTAGATCAGGGGTCCTCAAACTTTTTAAACAAAGGGCCAGGTCAAACTTTTGGAGGGCTGGATTATAATTTGAAAAAAAAGAAGAACGAATTCCTATGCACACAGCACATATCTTTCAGGTAGTGAAATGCAGTTAACTACCTGATCTTAGGGGACCTGTGCAATGTACATTTTTTCAGATAAGCTTGCCTGAAATCTAATATGTAATATGTAATATAAACAATTATTTTCAGGGCAGATACACATGAGATCTTCTCTTTGCCTTTTATTGGCATCCTTCTAGACAACTAGGGTTGTCACTGTCATAGCCTCAAATTAACTTTCTTGTAAAATAAAATACTAAAATCCTACAGTGATTTTTCAGATGGTTACCATTTTTAGCTCTGCTTTTAAATTATGTTTGAATCCAAAATTAAACATGTGAGACTTGGCTGACAGAAGTAAACTTCCTTGCCTGTCCCTATAAAGAGCAGCCCTCCAGTCCCTTAAAATGTGTCATACAGTGAATCAGAGATCACTGAAGACTGCACACACACACACAAACACACACACACACACAGAGGCCCTGTATAGTTTTAAGCCTACACTTTAAACCATCGCCCAAACTGCAATTTCTTAGCTTTGCAATAAAGTGGAGTTGCTGGCAAATACCTTTCACACAGTTTTCTATTTTAAACAAAAGTGACACTGAATAATTGTGGTTGATTCAACCACCATCAGATTACTTCAGTGGTTTCTACAAATACAGGAGGTTTATCATTGCGATTTTCTTTTCCTGCCAAAATTCAGAGTCAGGAACAGTAACTCAAGCATTCTGAAAACCACTGTGGGCACACAAGCCCGCTAAGCACAACAGGAATACCAAAATATTGCTATCCAGTTCACTGCACAAGAATGTTACATTTAAACTTGTAATGAGTGCCATGTCTTAAAGCCTTTTCATTAGAAGATTAAGGATTCCTTCCTATTCCTTTGAGAAAACAAACCTCTGCGAACCCCACCCCCTCTTTCCTATTTTACAACATAAGCACTAGGGCTTAAATCCAATTGTTTATCCCAACTGGATTAGAACTACTGAATTACTGAGTACTTCATAAAACAACACAAATGCAAGATTTACTTATTCAATAGGTTTATTGTAGCTGGGAAGCAGCAACTGGATTTAAGCTTTGATCGCCATCTATCTATATATAAAAATGCTCTGTGCATAATGAGTACCTTAAAAACAAAAGAACCAATGAACGAAATCACACCAAATTTGGCAACAAAATGTCTCATAACACAAGGAGTGACCATCACTCCAAAAAATATGATTTTGTCATTTGGGAGTTGGAGTTGCTGGGATTTATAGTTCACCTGCAATCAAAGAGCATTCTGAACTCAATCAATGATGGAATTGAACCAAACTTGGCGCACAGAACTCCCATGACCAACAGAAAATACTGGAAGGGTTTGGTGGGCATTGACCTTGAGTTTGGGAGTTGTAGTTCACCTACATACAGAGAGCACTGTGGACTCAAACAATGATGGATCTGGACCAAAATTGGCGCAAGCACTCAATACGCCCAAATATGAACACAGATGGAGTTTGGGGGAAATAGACCTTAACATTTGGGAGTTGTAGTCACTGGGATTCACAGTTCACCTACAATCAAAGAGCATTCTGAACCCCACAAATGACAGAATCAGGGAGAACTTCCCACACAGAACCCCCATGACCAACAGAAAATACTTAAAGCCATCCAATCCAACTCCCTTCATCAGGGCAAGAAAACGTAATCAAAGTCCTCTGACAAAGAGCCATCCAGCCATAGATAGAGATAGATAGATAGATATAGATAGGCAGATAGATAGATAGATAGATAGATAGATAGATAGATAGACAGACAGAGAGATGGATGGATGGATGTGATTCACACGCACACAGATATAGTATCATAGATTTGAAAGGCACACTTAAAGGACATTGATATGTTGCATGTTCCGGGGTGGGAAAACCAGACACTCTCCACATCAACACTGACAAAGAAACAGCAAGAAATACTCTTTATCCACAAGCATAAAGAAATTACATATGTTAGAAACCAACACTTTCTCATTACTTTATTTTCCAGATCAACAGTTTGGGCCACAGCAACGCGTGGCAGGGGACGCTAGTCTGTTATATTAATTCACAGTTCTTGATGAACATGGTAAAACAACATTTATTTATTTATTTATTTACAGTATTTATATACCGCCTTTCTCACCCCTGGGTACTAGAACAGTGGATCCCAACCTTTGGTCCTCCAGGTGTTTTGAATTTCAACTCCCCAAAATCCCAGCCAGTTTACCAACTGTTAGGAATTGTGGGAGCTGAAGTCCAAAACACCTGGAGGAACAAAGGTTGGGAACCACTGCGAATAAGCCACTCCATAATTTGGGTCCTCCTTCTACAATGAATGGGTCAATTCTTTGTGGTTGGCCATCATGGAACAATTCTTTCCTTTGCTTCATAATACCTGCTGTAACGAAATAGGTTTGTTTTGTTTTTTGTCGTGTCAGGTGTGACTTGAGAAACTGCAAGTCGCTTCTGGTGTGAGAGAATTGGCTGTCTGCAAGGATGTTGCCCAGGGGACGCCCAGATGATTTGATGTTTTATCATTTTTGTGGGAGGCTTCTCTCATGTCCCTGCATGAGGAGCTGGAACTGATAGAGGGAGCTCATCCGCCTCTCCCTGGATTCGAACCTACGACCTGTCAGTCTTAATTCCTGCCGGCACAGAGGTTTAACCCACTGCGCCACCGGGGGCTCCAGCAAAATAGTTGATTATAATGTATGTTTTAAAATGTGTTTATTGATGTTGGGATATGATAGGTGCAGGCCAGCTGATGTGTCGCCTGTGCAGAGGCGTTGCCTTAGTGATGGAACCTGCTGTTAGAATGTATCCAAGTTAGAGAAGCCAAAGGGGCGGAGCTAACTGCCACCTAACTGCCACATTTTAAGAGAGTCGGTTCTTTTAGTCAGTGGACAAAAGTGGAAGCTGTGTTCTAGTGTGTGGGGAGACCGAACCAGGGGTTTAAGTCTTCAGCTTGTGTGTTTTCTGAGTCAATTGGACCTGTTTAAATTAGTAATTAGCTTGTGAGTTAAGGGGGAAAGAAACCCCAGTAGAAATCCATAACTTCAGTGGGGATAGCTGAAGGGAGAAAAAGGCAAGTCAGTGCCTTGAATTGTCAAGAAAAGAAAGATAATTTGCAGTGAAATAAGTTTAAAACCAGTCTGGTGGAAGCAAAAGCTATACAGGGTTAGTCAAAATGAATAGGCAAAATTGTAGCAGGAAGATAGGGCTGGGCAACCACGGAAAAATTTGTTTCTAAACTCGATTCGTTTTTTTGGGGTTTTTTGCGTTTCGATATTTAAAAGAATTCCGAAATTTTTCTTTAAAAAAGTTCGATATTTACGAAATTTCGTAAAATTACGAAACAATATGAAACGAATACGAAACGAATACGAATCGATTCGTTAATGGCGGACGCGACCGCGCAATACGCTAAAAAACCTCCATATGGGACAGGGGGAACTTTTGAAGCTTCCCTCTCCCTCTGTTGTTGACTGTTGGTGTGATATTTATAATTTTTTTTCACTGATTAAACAAACAACAGCTATAAAACTTGCCCCAGACATGCGGAAATAATAACGAAACGATTTCAAATACGAAACGAATACGAAGCAATTACGAAACGAATTGGAAAATTCGTTTCGTTTTTTAGATGCTCCTGAATGGTTCAAAATCGCTTCGTTATAAAAAATAACGAATTTTTAACGAATTGCGAAATTGCGAAACGAAACCGCCCAGCCCTAGTAACAACATTTAAAGGAATACAGAATAATCATCAAACCTTGTACACCTGTGAATCCTTAAATAAATATTTCGTTGATATTTATAATTAAGACCCATGTCCATTTATTGAGAAGAAGATTTACCTCAAAACAGGGCCGTAGCCAGACTATTATCTCCCAAAAGCCAAAACACATCTAAAAGTGTTTCCTCTTTGTCATCTAGGAGAACTGGGGTACAATCTTAAAATAGTTGAACTGCATAAACCAACAGACCTTTCACAAAATTTTATAGCGAGCTATCTGAAGCAGCTACACCATTTCAAACTACAGCCCAACCTGCTGCAGACACCCTGAGCTGATACAAAAATAAACTGTCTTCTATAAAGAAAAGTGCTTTCCCAAATGCCTCCCACCCTTTCAGTCTCCTGGTTGTATAATCAGAGTAACAGCCAAATGGCAGAGTACGAAGGAACTCCCTGTACTGTCTGGCCTACTGTTTCATCTAAATTACTACTCTGTATAAAAGGCAACCTGTTGTGCTCAAGGACTTTCTGGCAGCACAACTGACCCTTCCATTAGTAGCTGTTTACTGAAAAATTGGCTAGTAGACTACTAAGGCAGAGGCAACTAGAACTGTAATCTAAGGCTCCCATCTATACTGCCATATTTATTATTATTTATTTATTTACGACATTTATATGCCGCCTTTCTCACCCCGAAGGGGACTCAGAGCGGCTTACAAGGTATATATACATACAATTCTATATAAATAAAAATGTAATGTTAGTTCGTGCTACCATCAGAACTCAAAAACCACTGGGGGAATTGACACCAAATTTGGACACAAGACACCTAACAGTCCAATGTATGTCCTCCACTCAAAAAAAATGATTTTGTCATTTGGGAATTGTCGTTGCTGGGATTTATAGTTTACCTACAATCAAAGAGCATTCTGAACTCCACCAATGATGGAATTGATCAAACTTGGCACACAGAACTCCCATGACCAATAGAAAATACTGGAAGGGTTTGATGGGCACTGACCTTGAGTTTTGGGAATTGTAGTTCACCTACATCCAGAGAGCACTGTGGACTCAAACAATGATGGATCTGGACCAAACTTGACACAAATATTCCATATGCCCAAATATGAACACAGATGGAGTTTGGAGGAAATAGACCTTGACATTTGGGATTTGTACTTACTGGGATTTATAGTTCACCTACAATCAAAGAGCATTCTGAACTCCACCAATGATGGAATTCAACCAAACATGGCATACAGGACTTCCATGACCAACAGAACACACTGGAAGGGTTTGGTGGGATTGACCTTGAGTTTGGGAGTTGTAGTTCACCTACATCCAGAGAGCTGTGGACTCAAACAATGATGGATCTGGACCAAACTTGACACAAAAATTCCATATGCCTAAATATGAACACAGATGGAGTTTGGAGGAAATAGACCTTGACATTTGGGATTTGTAGTTACTGGGATTTATAGTTCACTACAATTAAAGAGCATTCTGAAACCCACAAACGACAGAAATGGGGCAAACTTCCCACACAGAACCCCCATGACCAACAGAAAATACTTAAGGCCATCCAACTCTCTTCACCAGGGCAAGAAAATGTAATCCACGCTCTCCCCAGATTCGAACCTACGACCTGTCAGTCTTCAGTCCTGTTGGCACAAGGGTTTAACCCATTGTGCCATCGGTGGCTCGGGAAAAGGTTAATCCTTGTCTTCTTCTTCTCCTTCTCCTTGTTTTGTACCCTAAGTTATTTTCAACTACAGTGAACCTATTTTGGGGTTGCCTTTGCCTTTTTTCTGAGCTGGGAGGGTTTGTCTTGCCTAAGGATGGGAAGGCCTGGGAACCCCCTCTTTTCTGTCGTCCCCCCCCCCCAATGTTTCTGCCCCCCCTCCCTTTTCATTTTTCCCCAGGCCTTTCCAGATCTAGTCTTGCCCAAGGTTTCCATGGCCAAGTGAGGATTCAAACCCAGGTTTCCAACACTCAAACTAATATGCCACTCTGACTCTCAACCTTCTTCCAATCCCCTTCTCCTTCAAAGTGCTGCTTCTTCTATATATTTTTGGAGTCTTCAAGGATTTTGTTATGTAACCTGATTCAGCTCACATTTCTTACTCTTTTCAGTTTCCTTCAGGAAGAAAATTAAAGGATGAGCAATCTGATGTGCTATCTTCCAGATCATGACATTCAAACAGGCGAGGGAATGGCTTGAGTCTATATAAGGACCACCAAACGCAGCATTGGCCAAACACGAATCAAGGAACATGAAAGGCACGGCAGACTACTTCAACCTGAGAAGTCAGCCATAGCAGAGCACCTGATGAACCAACCTGGACACAGCATTTTATTTGAGAACACAGAAACGCTGGACCACTCTCACAACCACCATGTCAGACTACACAGAGAAGCCATTGACATACACAAGCATGTGGACAATTTCAACAGAAAGGAGGAAACCATGAAAATGAACAAAATCTGGCTACCAGTATTAAAAAACTCTAAAATTAGAACAGCACAACAACAGAGAGGAAACAAACAAGGACATCTAATCACAACTCAGCAAAAAATTGCTCCAGGCAGTGCCAGGCAATCAAATGCTAATCAAGGTGGTCAGTTGAAACATTCACACCTAGCTCCAGAAGGCAAGAGTCCTTTATCTCACCCACAGATATATAAACCCTTTTTCCTAGTTCCAACAGACCTCACTACCTCTGAGGATGCTTGCCATAGATGCAGGCGAAACTTCAGGAGAGAATGCCTCTAGACCATGGCCATATAGCTCGAAAAAACCTACAACAACCCAATGGCTTGATGATTTGGTTTACTGGCTTCAAAAAAGCTTCTACCACCCAAGTTTGGGTATGGTATAATCCGAATATAAGGGTCACACCTCAAATAATCTACATCAGTCAAAGGCAAATACTTGTCTGCTATCAGTTTACATTTCTACTCTTTGCAACCACAACACCATACACAAAGGAAAATTTAATAATGAACATTTTCTCTTGCAGGTATAATTTAAAGACTATTTAGGTCCCTTCTACACTGCCATATAAAATCCAGATTTCTGATTTGAACTGTATTTTATGGAAGTGTAGATTCCTATAATCCAGTTCAAACCAGATAATGTGGATTATCTGCTGTGATCATCTTATTATTTATTTATTTACAGTATTATATTCCGCCCTTCTCACCCCGCAGGATTACAATGTACGTATACAGGCAAACTTTCAATGCCATAGACACACAACACATATAGACAGGCAGTCAAAGGGTATCACAAGTGAGATTGGTGGGGAGCAGGGCCTTCTCGGTGGTGGCCCCTCACCTGTGGAATTTACTCCCTGGGGAAATTAGGTCATCGACATCCCTCCTCTCTTTTAGAAGGAAATTAAAAACATGGATTTGGGAGCAGGCGTTTGGGCAACCTGGCAGATAGAAAGGACAATGACGACTAGAATTGATAGGAACTGACAATATGAAATGAATTTATGGATTCTGAGCTGGCGAACGTTGAGCATGCGATTCGTTTTATTGATTGTGATGAATAATTGATTATTTTAACTGTTTATAATTGTTTTAACTGCTGTTTTTATATGTTTTATTTTTACTGTTGTGTAGGCATCGAATTGTGCCTTTTGTAAGCCGCCCTGAGTCCCCCCTCGGGGGTTGAGAAGGGCGGGGTAGAAATACGCGAAATAAATAAATAAATAATATTTAACATTCCAACTTTTTCTGGCCACCAGGGGAGCTGTCGCTTCACCGTTCATCTGCAACATTGATGAAGTACTTCCTCATTCCCTGTATGCTTGCTGGAGATTTTTATGGCCTCGTAAATTAGTTAAATTAGCCTCCCCACATAAATGGTACCTAATTTTCCTACTTGACACATGCAACTGTCTTTCTGGCTGCAAAGGTCAATAACAAACTACACAAATTGGCCAGAAGCTCACTCTGACCCAGACTGGCTTTGAACTCATGACCTTTCGGTCAGTAGTGATCTTAATGCAGCTGACTCCCAGCCAGCTACGCCACAGTCCCGGTGCATCTGGATTATATGGCAGTGTAGAAGGGACCAGAGATAGTTGTATTCAGGCACTTCTATAACCTAAGAAACTATTAAGCATGTCTTTTTGTCCTGAACAAAGTACATTTCAAAATACAAAATACAAAGGATTAAATTTCCTTTAATTAACCCAGGAAATTCATGTATTAATTCTTTTTAGAAATGAAATGAATTAAAAAGTTTACAAATTACATAAGCAATATATATTGTCAAGTATGACAATCCACCAGTAGCTTGTGGAGAGACACAGGCTTATAAACTGCACTGCAAATGGAAATATGTTGTGGTCAGTCTGGTATACTAAATTGTATACATTTGGTCAAGAGCACATAATAATACACATAATAAACATTCAATACCCATTGATTCATCTTTCTTTTTCCCTCCCTTTCTCCCTGCAAAAGCATTAAGTGACAAAAATTGAGAAAACTTACTTGATCTTTTGATGGAACTAGTAACTCTTCAATCATCATGCTGTCCCGCACATAGGAACTCCGGTTCAAAGTGTAAGACCTATCCGAACTGAAGGAGCGGAGGCTGGTTGTATTTACAATTTTACCACAGAATGTGAAGGTGAGAATGAGATGAACAACAAAAATAAAATTAATGCATGCAACTTCCAGGGAACAAGTTTAAGATGATTAAAAACAAGTGTATTTCAGACTGACATCTGTTTATATGTTGCTTAAACTACAATAATATAAACTAATTTATTACTGCAAAATAATTTGCAAAAATATTATTTGTGGCATTGAAGAATTTACATAATTTATTATGTATGACAGTTTCGGTTTGTCATTGCTTGTTTTGATTATGCTTCAGCCAACTACTCAAGCTTTTATGCACATCATTCTTGTCTGCTTAAGGAGGAAAGGCAATTGTGAGGTATTTCGTAATAATAACAATATCAATGATCTTCTTACCCGCCTCTCTTTATAGCAGCGGTTCTCAAAGTGTGCTCCATGGAGCCCTTAGGGCTCCACAAAACATACCGAGGGGTTCCAAGGTTTCCTTTTCCTCCATTTTCCTCCAAGCTTTCCCTCCTCTTTCCTGCTCCTCCCCCTCCTCCCTTACCACCAAAAGTCTTTTTTCTTTACATCCCTTGCCCCCAGACCCTTTCCCCCCTCACCTTCCTTGCTTCCAAAACCCCTTTTTTCTTTCTTATTATTAACTAGCTTGGGGACCCGGTGCTGCCCGGGTAATTTGAGAAAGGCATTGTGCGCCAAGGTTGGTCTTTATCAGTTATTTATGTGGCTCACAGTGCTCTGGGGAAGTTAGCGAAGGTACTGCGAGTCCCATCGTCCATGGTCAATCATCCTCCAAACAGCACCAGGATGTAGAGTGGGTCATGGGGGCTCTCTGTGCCAAGTTTGGTCTTGATCAGTTATTGGATGAGGTTCGCAGCAGTCTCAGGAAGCAAGTGGAGGTACTTCAAGTCCCATCACCCGTGGTCCTTCCTACTCTGAACTGCACCAGGATGTACAGTGGGTCATGGGGGCTCTGTGAGCCAAGTTTGGTCTTGATCAGTCTTTGTTTGGGGCCACAGTAGTCTTTGGAAACAAAAGGGGTGGGAAAGTACTACAAATCCCATTCATTGTCTGTCCTCCCCAACCCTCACCAGGATGTAAAGAGGGTCATGGAGGTTATGTGTGCCAAGTTTGGTCTTGATTAGTCATTGAATGAGAGTTGCAGCGGACTCAGGAAGTGAGCAGTGATACTTCAAGTCCCATCATCCATGGTCAGCCCTCCTCCAAACTGCAGTAGGATGTAGAGTGGGTCATGGGGGCTTTATTGGTCTTTTTTGAGGACCACAGTGGTCTGTGGGAACCGATGGGTTTGAAAGTACTACAAATCCCATCATCTTTTGTCCGTCCTCCCCCAAGCCTCACCAGGACGTAAAGGGGGTCATGGGGGTTATGTGTGCCAAATTTGGTCCAAGTCCATCACCCGTGCTGGTCACAGTGGCCTGTGAAAGTGGCAGCCAATGAGAAAGCTGCCACATACACCGCCCTCCCTCCACATACAAACATTGACTTTTATTGTATACATAGATGTATTATGATGATGTTGTTGTTGTTTGTTGTTTATGCTTTGATTTTATTGCTGTAATATGTTGTCCGGGCTTAGCTCCATGTAAGCCGCTCCGAGTCCCCACTGGGGAGATGGTGGCAGGGTATAAATAAAGATTATTATTATTATTATTTCCCTCCCACCACTCAGGGGGTGCTTTGATTATGCTTTTCCTGCATGACAGAAGGGGATTGGACTGGATGGGTCTTCCACTGAAATATTTTAAAATTTATGTTGGTTGAAAAGTTTGCCCATGCCTATTATAATATATACACATATTATAAACAATGTAATATATAATATATAAGCATCTGAACATGAGGAAGAACTTCCTGACTGTGAGAGCCGTTCAGCAGTGGAACTCTGTGTGGTGGAGGCTCCTTCTTTGGAAGCTTTTAAACAGAGGCTGGATGGTCATCTGTCAGGGGTGGTTTGAATGCAATATTCCTGCTTCTTGGCAGGGGGTTGGACTGGATGGCCCATGAGGTCTCTTCCAACTCTATGATTCTATGATTTCTTGGGGCTCCACAAGGAAACTTTTGCTTCAAAAAAGGCTCCAATGTTGGAAAAAAATTGAGAACCCCTGCTCTATGGAATTAAATAAATCTAAACCTTTTAAAACACAATAATGCAAAGGAAGATTTTTGGCTACCAACCTCTTTTAAAATACTAGTCTTTTTAGAAATAAATAACTCCCAGTCTGGAGTGTGGCCAGGGTGTTGCCTTTACATTTCTGTGAACTGTAAAATATATCCAGAACCTTTGTTTTCTATGGAAAGCTTGGACGAGTTAATCTTTTTGGACAACAACTCCAGATTCCTCCACCCAGCAGAGCTGTATGACCTTCCAGGAGAATTTTTTCTCAGATCAATGTATTATCAAAGGTTTTCATGGCTGGAATCACTGGGTTGTTGTAGGTTTTTTTGGGCTATAATACCATGTTCTAGAGCAGGGGTCCTCAAACCTTTTAAACAGAGGGCCAAGTCACAGTCCCTCAAACTGTTGGAGGGCCGGGTTATAATTTGGAAAAAAAAATGAATGAATTCCTATGCACACATCTTATTTGTAGAGCAAAAAAAATTTGTAGAGCAAATTCATAGAATCATAGAATACAATAATTAAAATAAAGAACAATTTTAACAACAATAAACTTATTAGTATTTCTATGGGAAGTGTGGGCCTGCTTTTGGCTGATGAGATAGGATTGTTGTTGTGTGCTTTCAAGTCGCTTCAGACTTAGGATGACCCTGAGTGAGGGCCGGGTAAATGACCTTAGACGGCAGTATCCGGCTCCCAGGAATTAGTTGAGGACCCCTGTTCTAGAGGACCTCACAACCTCTGAGGATGCTTGCCATAGATGCAGGCGAAATATCAGGAGAGAATACCTCTAGAACAGGGGTCCTCAAACTTTTTAAACAGAGGGCCAGGTCACAGTCCCTCAAATTGTTGGAGGACCGGATTATAATCTTTAAAAAATGAATGAATATCTATGAACACTGCACATATCATATTTGTAGTGCAAAAATCACTTTAAAAATACAATAATTAAAATAAAGAACAATTTTAACAAATATAAACTTATTAGTATTTCAATGGGAGGTGTGGGCCTGCTTTTGGCTGATGAGATGGGATTGTTGTTGTTGTTTGCTTTCAAGTCATTTCAGACTTAGGTTGACCCTGAGCAAGGGCCAGGTAAATGACCTTGGAGGGCCGTATCTGGCCCCTGGGCCTTAGTTTGAGGACCCCTGCTCTAGAACATGGACATATAGCCTGAAAAACCTACAACAACCCAGTTTTATCAGATCAATTTCTGCTGCTGCAAAGATGCAGGAGCAAGAAAAGCTGAGCTTGCCAACTCTTCCTTGAACATATCGGAATTATAGAAGATGGCAGAGGTTAGAAATATTGTTTTTTATTACTACAACCTCCATCCCAATCATGAGTGATGGATTCTGGGATTGCAGTCCAAAAAATAACCAGCCAGCAATCACAGACAAGAGCTAAAACATATGTTTTCAGGGAGCCCAGATGTAACCTGTACTGGCCTCAAATTCATAGAACCATAGGGTTGGATGAGACCTCATGGGCCATCCAGTCCAACCCCCTGCCAAGAAGCAGGAAAATTGCATTCAAAGCACCCCTCGCAGATGGCCATCCAGCATCTGTTTAAAAGCTTCCAAAGAAGGAGCCTCCACCACACTCCGGGGCAGAGAGTTCCACTGCTGAACACAGTCAGGAAGTTCTTCCTAATGTTCTGATGGAATCTCCTTTCTTATAGTTTGAAGCCATTGTTCCGTGTCCTAGTCTCCAGGGCAGCAGAAAACAAGCTTGCTCCCTCCTCCCTATGACTTCCTCTCACATATTTATAAATGGCTATCATGTCTCCTCTCAGCCTTCTCTTCTTCGGCTTAAACATGCCCAGCTCTTTAAGCCACTCCTAATAGGGCTTGTTCTCCAGACCCTTGGTCATTTTAGTTGCCATTCTCTGGACACATTCCAGCTTGTCAATATCTCTCTTCAATTGTGGTGCCCATAACTGGACACAATATTCCAGATGTGGTCTAACCAAGGCAGAATAGAGGGGTAGCATGACTTCCCTGGATATAGACACTATACTCATATTGATCATTATTGTACTGACTATGCCTCACAAGTAAAAGACTGAAACAGCCATTGGCATCATGCATTCAGGAGAACGCACAACAAGATAATCTAAGAAGTAAAGGAAGTCATTCTATGTGCAAACATGCCTGATGGCTGCAATTACATACTAATCATATTGCTTTACGCACAACAATTCTCTTTCAGCTTTGACCTTTCCACTTGCAATATGGGAATAACAATACGGCCATGTTTTTAAAGGGTAGTGTAAGGATTGCTAAGATAAAGTAGACAAAGTACATTGATTATTGAAAGGTGTTAAATGTATATAGATTCATTCATCAAATATTTCCTTTAAGTGCTCAGTGAATGTACTGAGATCAAGGAAAATGCTGAATCTCAATGTTTTGTCCATTAACCCTGGAAGCTACATAAGGCATATGTTAGAAAACATGCCACACATTTAGACATGCTTGCTGTTGTGACTGAAAAGAAAGAAAATGGTCTACAAAAATAAATGCGTCCAGCAAAACAAAAAATATATTTCAACTTATTTCTTTTAAAAAAGCATACAGCTCTAGCAGATTGGAAGCATGCACTTGGCACTTCTGAATGAGACATTTACAAGATTCTATCCCAACAAGTATCCCATTTGTAATGTCACCACTGAGTTGAGAATAAAACAGAGTTGGGCTCCGGAACATTAAAGACCATCTATCATTTTTGCTAGTCTAAATATAGTAAACAAAACCAGGTCACTTGTTATGTTGCAAGAATCAAAACGGCATTGTCTAACATGGGACACAACAGAAAACCTCACGTCACATCACAATGCAGAGTAAATAAAATGAGAAAATGAAGAATGGCAAAAGCAGGGAAATGTCACAAGGGTGTCATGCTCTCTTACCTGACCTTAGGACTATAAATGGGCAAAGGGGGGAAAAGGAACAAGGAGAGAAAGCAAGTATCAGACAGCAGAGAAAGCACAGTGCCATGGACTGGGTGACTTAGACATTTAATGTAATTCACTGCATAATGTTACACTCAGATTCAGTCACACGAGAGAAACACGTGTGTGATTTGACTATATTGTTAGTTTTCGGGGGGGGGGGGACCTTAAAATATTACCAAATGCTCCTAAAAGCAAAGAATCGTAGCTGAAAGACAACTTGTCCTTCTGCTAAATGGAATAAATTGTAACTTAGGGTTAGAGCATACACTTTGTATGCAAAAGGTAACCAATTCATAGGATTCCTCCAAAAATAATTGCTGTATATACTCGAGTATAAGCCTAGTTTTTCAGCCCTTTTTTAGGCTGAAAAAGTCCCCCTTGGCTTATACTCGAGTCAAGATTATTTATTATTTTCCTCTGTTATTATTTTTATTACATTTATAATTTTACTCTACTATTATTACATTTATAATTTTACTCTATTATTACTACATTTATTATTTTACTCTATTATTGTTATTACATTTATTATTTTACGATATTATTACTGGTGTTACATTTCCATTATTTTACTCTATTATTATTGGAAGGATACATAAGCACATTTACATTGAAGAAGGTTAGAATACTTGGTTTAATCAGAGTTGGGCAGTCTTATCTTAAATTACAGTTTTATGTAAATACTAGCTGTTCCCTGCCACGCTTTGCTGTGGCCCAGTCTTGTGAGCTGGAAAAGAAAATAATGGTTTGTAATCTATGTAATTTCTTTATGCTTGTAGGTAAACGATATTTCTTCTTGTTTCTTTGTCAGTGTTGATGTGGAGAGAGTCTGGTTTGCCTACTCTGGAATTTGCAACATATCACTGTCCTTTAGGGTTCCCTTTCAAATCTATGATACTATATCTCTCTGTGTGCCAATCATATATATCTATCTATATCTATGGCTGGATGGCTCTTTGTCAGGAGGGCTTTGATTAGATTTTCTTGCCCTGGTGAAGGGAGTTGGACTGGATGGCCTTGAGTATTTTCTGTTGATCATGGGGGTTTCTGTGTGGGAAGTTTGCCCCATTTCTGTCGTTTGTGGGTTTCACAAACTACTAATCCCAAATGTCAAGGTCTATTTCCTCCAAACTCCATCTGTGTTCATATTTAGGCATATGGAATTTTTGTGCCAAGTTTGGTCCAGATCCATCATTGTTTGAGTCCACAGTGCTCTCTGGAGGTAGGTGAACTACAACTCCCAGACCCAAGGTCAATGCCCACCAAACCCTTCCAGAGTGTTCTGTTGGTCATGGAAGTCCTGTATGCCATGTTTGGTTGAATTCCATCATTGGTGGAGTCCAGAATGCTCTTTGATTGTAGGTAACTATAAATCCCAGCAACTACAACTCCCAAATGTCAAGGCCTATTTCCCTTAAACTCCATCTGTGTTCATATTTGGGCGTATGGAATATTTGTGCCAAGTTTGGTCCAGATCCATCATTGTTTGAGTCCACAGTGCTCTCTGGATGTGGGTGAACTATAATTCCCAAACTAAAGGTCAATGTCCACCAAATCTGTTGGTCATGGGAGCCCTGTGTGCTAAGTTTGGCCCAATTCCATCATTGGTGGAGTTCAGAATGCTCTTTGATTGTAGGTGAACTATAAATCCCAGCAACACAACTCCCAAATGACAAAATCATTATTTTTTTTTGAGTGAAGGACATACATTGGGTTGTTAGGTGTCTTGTGTCCAAATTTGGTGTCAATTCGTCCAGTGGTTTTTGAGTTCTGTTAATGAACATTACATTTTTATTTATATACATTATTATTATTATTACATTTATTATTTTACTCTATTATTATTGGAAGACTACGCAAGCACATTTACATTGAAGAAGGTTAGAATACTTGGTTTAATCAGAGTTGGGCAGTCTTACAGTTTTGTGTAAATATTTAATCTACTGATTCTTCAGTTAATGTAATGTTATTGGTATCTATTTTTATTTTGAAATTTACCAGTAGATGCTGCATTTCCCATCCTCGGCTTATACTCAAGTCAATACGTTTTCCCAGTTTTTTGTGATAAAATTTGGTGCCTTGGCTTATATTCGGGTCGGCTTATACTCGAGTTTATATGGTAATTTATAACTTTCTGAGTGTGACATAGGAGACTTGTTTTAAAAGTTCCAATCATTAACAATCTCCATGCCCGTTTGGAATCAAATGGAGATAGATATATGGTGTGTTGATATGTTCAAATGTCAATTTGTTGTCTCTGAGTGTAACACACATAAAAGATACTGCAGATGTAAACATGAGCTACATAGAGAAAAAACAATGGTACTGGTAAATCAGAAGCATATGAATTTTCAGGCTCTATCAAGGAAATCAAAGAGAAGCCAAGCCCACTGAGGATTTCTGATTAACAGGAAACATACAATACCTTAACATCTCAATAAATCTATGCAGGATGTATAGGTTTACAGAACCCTTACAGATACTACTAAGATGCCCTTTGAAGCCACAGTTTATATACTGTGGACAAGCACATATATCAAAAACTAGATAGAATGGATTTGATTCTGGATAGATAAGTTAAGTTGAGATGACTTTCGAAATTCATAATAGTGTTCTTATCTAGCCTGGTTGTTTCCAGAATGCTTTCTTCAGATGTAATTCAAAAGAAAGTACTGTAACCTAAGAGATCATCCACACTTCAGAACTATAGCACTATGGCACTACTTTAACTACCATGGCTCCATAATAGGGGTGTTGTGGCTCAGTCTGAACCTGACCTTTCTGAGCCTGAGTTTCCTCAGGACAAGGAGGATGATGGGTTACAGATTTCTGAACATGTCCCTGTTTGTTGGGGTTCAGCCTGTGTGTGAACCTGAACCTGATTCTCTGATTGTATTTCCTGATGCTAATGTAGATGTCAATGTGAATTCTGAGGCCAATTTAGATGATGATGGTTTGAGTAGTGAAAATCCTACAGCCTTGGAAAGTGAAAGTCAGAATTCCCATGAGAACATGCATTCCAAGCCGAGTGGAGATGTTTCACTCCCTTTTCCTCCCAATCTTAGTTCTCCAGAGAATCTGACACCTGGTCTCCCTAATGAGGATAGGCGGGGGCAGATCTGGCAGAGCTGGGGTGAAGCACAAAGTTTACGTAGGTCAACCAGATTGAAAGAAATGCAAACAAAATCTTCAGGCGTGTCTCACAATAGATTTCCCGGCCTTAAATATGCCTGGCCTGAATGCAGCTTCAGACCAGGCATCGTTCCAGATTCATGTGCAAGCTTTTCCAGGTCTCCTGATTCAAGTGGCCTTGTTCCTCGGAGGTTTTCTAGTTGTTCCAGGTATGGTTAATGGGTTGCTTACAGGTTCCAGGATTCAGCAGTTTTGCTGTGGATTTAATGATCTTGTTTGTGGACATTTCCTGTTCCTGATTTTTACTGTGACTTTTTACCTTTGCATATTTCTTCTATTTTGTATTCATCTTTCATTAATAAAATAGGATTGTTTTCCTGAAGTCAAGTGTGGTGGATTGTTGTCTGAGGATCCAGTTTCCAGCTGTGGGTTGCAACACTGTTGTTGATGCAGACAGTGTTGATACTGAAGACGGCGTTGGCGTTTCTGTTTCCCTGAGATGGCGTTTCTGTTTCCCAGAGAAAGGAATGTTGCTTTAGAAGATGGTCATGATTTGAGTGAAACTTCACAGCTGCAGGTGGAGGAGTCGACCACTCCATCTGTGAGCTCAGTGCCTATCGATTCCCAGGCTGGCCAGTCCCAAAATAATGAGTTATTCGGCCTTGAAGGTGCTGGGGATTTGCTTAGGGAGGTCCGTTTGCAATTAAGGGTACGCCGAAGTGCTCGGCTTGCTAACAAACGGGAAGTTCAAGGTCAACGTAATGCTTTCATATTAGGAAAGCATATTTAATGATCTGATTGAAGTCAACCCTTTGTCAGTGCAACTTTGTTTACACCCTGTTAACTTCTCTGGAATTGTCTCGGTTTTTGGGGAAAGCTCCTGGCTCTGAGACTTTGGTTTTGATCCTGGTTTCTGGGGACTTTGTCATGCTGCCATGGATTCTTGTTTGACCAATGCTTGTCGAGGATACTTCATGTTATTTGTGTTTGGACCTTGGAAACTCTGCCCTTTCATTTGAGACACTGTCTTGGCTATTGAACTTTTGCAACCTTATTTCTATGTTTTGATTTTTGCTTTTTCTTCATTAAACTACAAAACCTACAGCTTTGGTGTGTGGTGTTGTTCTGAGCAAGGTGAATCTATCCTGAGTTGCGACAAGGGGATCCTGAGGTTTGTAGTTTGTTGTGGCATCAGTTCTCTCGGACAGAGAACTGTCCAAAACGGCACATCCCAGCATCCTATAGCAGTGAACCATGGCAGTCAATGTGATGTCAAACTACTATAATTCTGCACTGTGGATACAGCTTGAGTGACTAAAATATTTTCCATGCAAATGTCTTGCACATGCTACCATACCAAATGCAGCCACAACAACCAAGCCAAAATTATATATACATACAAGCATCTGAGTTTTACCTTTGGGAGGTGTCACTCCCTGTTAGACAATGGAAGGGCTTTTCACAACAGATCATTAAGCTATAGGAAAATGCCCGCAGGCTACAAGCTTGAGAGGTTTAATTATTAGCTTCCAAACAATTCTACTGTCCGTAAACAGGCTACTAATGCACAACTGTGGAAATAATCCCAAATTATTGGGTTCCAGATGCTAGACAAGGCAGAAAAAACCCACATAGACGTTTCCAATAATACGAACATTTGCATGTCTTGAAGTGCAAAGATGGCAATCATTCTCATAAAACTGTGACCTATTTTCCTCCCTTGCAAGAAAAAAATGGCACATTCATTTGGAAAGAAACTATTGTAAGGGTTCCCCCCAAGCTATCTGTAAACAGATTTCAATATTTTACAAGTTATTAGTATTCACCATCTACACTCTTGGGGAAAAATAAAGGGACTATAATAGCCAAGCAGCCACCTTCAGTTTCTCTTGCATAAGATGATGTTGTTTTTTAGTCTTAAGCGAAAGAAGAAATTAGCGTCAATAAGAATTACTATCAAATGAATGAACAAAAGACCCTCTCCTTTTTTTTTTGTCCTGGCTTAAACGGTCATTGTGGGCTAAACAGTCTGGCTTTTAAACAGAGGCTTCCAGCTGTTTCCAAAGGAACTCTTCTGACATATTTAGAGCATGAGAGGACACTCCGGGAGAAAAATGAAGACTTCATTTGCTCTGAACTATTGCCACGCTAAAGCTATCACAGAGGGCACAGAGAAGCAGGAAACTCAGCAATACAGTCAGCCCTCCTCATTTGCTAGTGTTAGGGATACAGGATTCCCACAAAAGTTAAACCCCCCAAATAATAAAATGGTTTTGTTGTTTATTCACCGGAGATAACACATCTCTATGAATATATACCGTATATTCCGGGATACAAAACGACTGGGGCTATAAGAGAACGCCCCAACTTTAGCAAACAAAATAGAGTTGGGGATATACTCGCCGTTTAAGATGACTCCCCAAACCAGGTACTTCTCAGGCCGCTCTCCTTCTTCCTGTCCAGGCCTCGCGCGAAGTGCCTCTTCTCCCACGAGACAATGTTGTCTTGCGGGAGAAGAGGCACTTCGTGCGAGGCCTGGACAGGAAGGAGGAGAGCGGCCTGATCAGAAGGGCCTCGGCGCTCCTCAGGCCGCTCTCCTTCTTCCTGTCCAGGCCTCGCGAAGTGCCTCTTTTCCCACGAGACGTCTCGCAGGAGAAGAGGCACTTCTCGCAAGGCCTGGACAGGAAGAAGGAGAGTGGCCTGACCAGAAGGGCCTCCGGTGCTCCTCAGGCTGCTCTCCTTCTTCCTGTCCTGGCCTCGCACGAAGTGCCTCTTCTCCCACGAGACAATGTTGTCTTGCGGGAGAAGAGGCACTTCTCACGAGGCATAGACAGAAAGGAGAGCGGCCTGATCAGAAGGGCCTCCGGCGCTCCTCAGGCTGCTCTCCTTCTTCCTGTCCAGGCCTCGCGCGAAGTGCCTCTTTTCCCGCGAGACGTCTCACGGGAGAAGAGGCACTTCTCACAAGGTCTGGACAGTAAGGAGGGGAGCAGCCTGACCAGAAGGGCCTCCGGTGCTCCTGAGGACGCTCTCCTTCTTCCTGTCCAGGCCTCACACGAAGTGCCTCTTCTCCCACGAGACAATGTTGTCTTGCGGGAGAAGAGGCACTTCTCACGAGGCATAGACAGAAAGGAGAGCGGCCTGATCAGAAGGGCCTCCGGCGCTCCTCAGGCCGCTCTCGTTCTTCCTGTCCAGGCCTCGCGCGAAGTGCCTCTTCTCCCGCGAGACAACGTTGTCTCGTGGGAGAAGAGGCACTTCTCACAAGGCCTGGACAGGAAGGAGGACAGTGGCCGGATCAGAAGGGCCTCTGGCGCTCCTCAGGCCGCTCTCCTTCTTCCTGGCCAGGCCTCGGGCGAAGGGCCTCTTCTCCTGCGAGACAATGTTGTCTTGCAGGAGAAGAGGCACTTCTCACAAGGCCTGGACAGGAAGGAGGACAGTGGCCGGATCAGAAGGGCCTCTGGCGCTCCTCAGGCCGCTCTCCTTCTTCCTTCTTGTGAGGCCTGGACAGGAAGAAGGAGAGCGGCTTGAGCAGCGCGGGAAGCAGCCCAGGGGCCCGGCCGCCAACAAAGGAGAGGCCTGGGCCTGAGCAAGGAAGGCAGCCAGGAAGGGAGGAAGGATGGGGAGCCTGCCCGGGAGGCCGCCATGAACCAAGGCGGAGGAGGAGGAGGAGGGGAGCCCGAGGCCAAGGCAGCCATAGTATGTAATTTTATTATTATTTTAATTTTATACCCGGCGTACTAGATGACCCCCAAAATTTTATAAGGTTTTACATGCCTAAAAAATCATCTAGTACCCTGGAATATACGGTAGTTCCTTCTGATGTAAGTTGGTCATACAGTTACACTAGACGACCTAAAGATTGCTAAATAGAATATTTTAATCCAATCTGCACAAAGCAAATCTGCAAATGTGGAGGGCTGTCTGCAGATGCATATTTGAAAGACTGAGAGAGAGATCAAGCAGCCAACATTAAGGACTTGCTTCAAGCTTCAGAAAAAGGAAAGAGGTGATAAAATGCATTATGTTTGGGATTTGTTTTCCAATGTTTCTGAGCAGAACCCGCTGAATACCTGGCAGAGCGGGCTCCTAGGCTGAAGCCCATGTATCCTTCCGCAGGCAGAGAATCATCCCCCAGTTCCTTCAGATCCTGTGGCCCAAGGTATTTATCTGTATCTCCTGTCATCGCATCTTCACCTGTTGGCACAACAAGGAAGCTGAAGTCAGTAATGACACGTGACTGAACGTTTTCTTTGTAAACACATCTTGCCTTTTAGTAGGACTGCAAAAAAGTAAACTTACTGCATCCCTTGTGAGTTTGAAAACATGGTATTAAAATGTGAATTACCTGTTATGAGAACTGCAAGTTAACAATTCCCAGTAATTTGTCGGGTTTTAAAAAGAAAATAACCCATTTGGCAATTAATAGATGCTTAAGCAGAAAGAATGACATTTAGCCTCATAAATCCACCAGTTTAGCAGGTTATATCAGGTGTGATTCTAGTCAATCACTCTTAACAACTTTAGACAGAAAAAAACCCAAGAGAGATCATTGGCATGTAATACCCTGCCCACACCCTCACCCCAAGAAAAGGACCACTGCAAGCAGAAAGAAAAGGACGGTAAATCAAGATGATAACGTTTCTTCAATAAATTGCCTGCTGGTCTGTGTTGTTGTGGGTTTTTTTCCGGGCCATATGGCCATGTTCAAGAGGCATTCTCTCCTGATGTTTTTCCTGCATCTATGGCAAGCATCCTCAGAGGTAGTGAGGTCTGTTGGAACTTTGAAAATGGCTGCTGGCCTTTCACATCCCAGTTGGCAACTGGGAGAAAAATGAAGTTTTGCGCTACATTAAACCAAATGGCATTCAAAATTTCATAGAATCATTTAATCATAGAGTTGGAAGAGACCTCATGGGCCATCCAGTCCAACCCCTGCCAAGAAGCAGGAATATTGCATTCAAAGCACCCCTGACAGATGGCCATCCAGCCTCTGTTTAAAAGCTTCCAAAGAAAGAGCCTCCACCACACTCGGGGGCAGAGAGTTCCACTGCTGAATGGCTCTCACAGTCAGAAAGTTTTTCCTCATGTTCAGATGGAATCTCCTCTCTTGTAGTTTGAAGCCATTGTTCCGGTCCTAGTCTCCAGGGAAGCAGAAAACAAGCTTGCTCCCTCCTCCCTGTGACTTCCTCTCACATATTTATACATGGCTATCATGTCTCCTCTCAGCCTTCTCTTCAGGCTAAACATGTCCAGCTCTTTAAGCCTCTCCTCATAGTGCTTGTTCTCCAGACCTTTGATCATTTTAGTCACCATCCTCTGGACACATTCCAGCTTGTCAATATCTCTCTTCAATTGTGGTGCCCAGAATTGGACACAGTATTCCAGGTGTGGTCTAACCAAAGAATAGAGGGGTAGCATGACTTCCCTAGATCTAGACACTATGCTCCTATTGATGCAGGCCAAAATCCCATTGGCTTTTTTCTGCCACATCACATTGTTGGCTCATGTTTAACTTGTTGTCCACGAGGACTCCAAGATCTTTTTCACATGTACTGCTCTCGAGCCAGGCATTGTCCCCCATTCTGTATCTTTGCATTTCATTTTTGTTTTTGTTTGTTTTGTTTTGTTTTGTTTTTTGCCTTAGTGGAGTATCTTGCATTTGTCCCTGCTGAACTTTATTTTGTTAGTTTTGGCCCATCTGCAGGGGACAGCTAGTATGTGATATATTTCTATTTTCCTTCCAAGATGGTTTTTCACAACCCGTGGGACAGGCCACAAAACATAGGGCACAGGAGTTCCACAGGAGTTTCAACAGGCAAAACCAGAATTACTTTCCTGCCAACAGTGGATGGCCAGTGATGTAGTCTCTCAAGCCACTATGCTATGTATGGTAACCACAAAGACTACAGAGGCAGGGAACACGTGGGAACTTTCTGCCAAGGAACCTCCACTCTCTTTCACCTCTCCAGATTCTTCTTCCAATACCAGTGTTGGAGCAGTGCCACAGCCCTGAGAATTTTCACATGACCAGTAATGGACCACAAAACATCCAGTTGAGTGGAACATTTCTGTGTTCATGAAGGAGCTTGTGAGGATGGGGGATGCATCGTTCGAGAGCAGTACATGTGAAAAAGATCTTGGGGTCCTCATGGACAACAACAACAACAACAACAAAAGATCTTGGGGTCCTCTATTCTACCTTGGTTAGACTACACCTGGAATATTGTGTCCAATTCTGGGCACCACAATTGAAGAGAGATATTGACAAGCTGGAATGTGTCCAGAGGACGACGACTAAAATAATCAATGGTCTGGAGAACAAGTCCTATGAGGAATGGCTTAAAGAGCTGGGCATGTTTAGCCTGAAGAAGAGAAGGCTGAGAGGACACATGATAGCCATGTATAAATATGTGAGAGGAAGTCCTAGGGAGGAGGGAGCAAGCTTGTTTTCTGTTGCCCTGGAGACTAGGACACGGAACGATGGCTTCAAACTACAAGAAAGGAGATTCCATCTGAACATGAGGAAGAACTTCCTGACTGTGACAGCTGTTCAGCAGTGGAACTCTCTGCCCCGGAGTGTGGTGGAGGCTCCTACTTTTAAATAGAGGCTGGGTGGCCATTTGTCAGGGGTGCTTTGAATGCAATATTCCTGCTTCTTGGCAGGGGGTTGGACTGGATGGCCCATGAGGTCTCTTCCAACTCTTTGATTCTATGATTCTAATAATAAAAACAATCCTGTGCACATATGGCACTAAGACTTCTAAGTTTCAATGAATTACTATAGATCCCACTATTTATGTTGTTATTTTTTTCAGGTAGGGAGACCTAGGAATTAGTTCAAGAAGTAGCAGATGAAGTGATAATATAAATATACAAGCAATGAATACAAATATCAAGCCAGAATGATTCTTGAATTAGAGCTAAAACATGGTTCATTTGAACATCATTTTGGATCAGGATCATTTCATATATGGCATTGTATATCCTTTAATATAGCGATTCTAGATAAGGCTAGGTAAAGGTAAAGGTTATCCCCTGACATTAAGTCCAGTCGTGTCCGACTCTGGGGTATGGTGCTCATCTCCATTTCTAAGCCAAAGAGCCGGCATTGTTGGTAGACATCTCCAAGGTCATGTGGCCGGCATGACTGCATGGAGCGCCGTTAAGATAAGGCTAGACTGCCAATATTATTGTAAATGGCTTTTTAATTTTAAATTAATTTTAAACTAAATTAATGTATCATTCATGTGTAATTTCTGTATGTATTATCTTGTATGTAGTGGAATCAAATTGTGCCAGTGTGAACTGCCCTGAGTCCCTCTATGGGGGTACAAATGTTTGAAATAAATAAATAAATAATCTATATAAATAAAAATGTAATGTTCGTTTGTGGTATTCACAGAACTCAAAAACCACTGGACGAATTGCTGCCAAATTTGGACACCAGACACCAAAGGAGTGACCATCACTAATTTTTTTTTGTCATTTGGGAGTTGTAGTTGTTGGGATTTATAGTTCACCTAAAATCAAAGAGCATTTTGAACTCCACTAACGATGGAATTGAACCAAACTTGGCACTCAGGACACCCATGACCAACAGAAAACACTAGAAGTGTTTGGTGTGCATTGACCTTAAGTTTGGGAGTTGTAGTTCAGCAACATTCAGAGAGCACTGTGGACTCAAACAATGATGGATCTGGACCAAACTTGGCACAAATATTCCATATGCCCAAATGTGAACACAAGTGGAGTTTGGGGGAAATAGACCTTGACATTTGGGAGCTGTATTTGCTGGGATTTATAGTTCACCTACAATTAAAGAGCATTCTGAACCCCACCAACAACAGAATTGGGGCAAACTTCCTACACAGAACCCCCATGACCAACAGAAAAGGCCATGCAGTCCAACTCCCTTCACCAGGGCAAGAAAACGTAATCAAAGCCCTCCTGACAGAGAGCTATCCAGCCATAGATATAGATAGATATATATGATTCACACACACAGAGATATAGTATCATAGATTTGAAAGGGACCCCTCAATAAGGATAATTATATGTTGCATGTTCCAGAGTAGGCAAACCAGACACTCTCCACATCAACACCCACAAAGGAACAACAATAAATACTGTTTACCCACAAGCAGAAAGAAATTACACATATTAGAAACCAACACTTTCTCATTACTTTATTTTCCAGATCATGAGACTGGGCCACAGCAACGCGTGGCAGGGAACGGCTAGTAAAAAATAAAAATTAAAAGAATAATCTACTAATTCCCATGGATGTCTGCTTGTCTATATAAATAAAAATGTAATGTTCATTTGTGGGATTAACAGAACTCAAAAACCACTTTGGACGAATTGGCACCAAATTTGGACACAAGTCAACTAACAACCCAATGTATGTCCTTCACTCAAAAAATTGATTCTGTCATTTGGGAGTTGTAGTTGCTGGGATTTATAGTTCACCTACAATCAAAGGGCATTTTGAATCCCACCAATGATAGAATTGAGCCAAACCTCCCACAGAGAACCCCCATAACCAACAGAAAATACTGGAAGGGTTTGGTGGGCAGTGTCCTTTGGTTTTGGAGTTGTAGTTCACCTACATCCCGAGATCACTGTGGACTCAAACAATGATGGATCTGGACCAAACTCTACACGAATACTCAATATGCCCAAATGTGAACACTGGTGGAGTTTGGGGAAAATAGAATCTTGACATTCGGGAGTTGTAGTTGCTGGGATTTATAGTTCACCTACAATCACAGAGCATTCTGAATCCCACCAATGATAGAATTGGGCCAAACCTCCCACACAAAATCCCCATGACCAACAGAAAATACTGGAAGGATTTGGTGGGCAGTGTCCTTTGGTTTTGAAGTTGTAGTTGACCTACACCCTGAGATCACTGTGGTCTCAAACAATGATGGATCTGGACCAAACTCTACACGCATACTCAATATGTCCAAATGTGAACACTGAGTTTGGGGAAAATAGCATCTTGACATTCGGGAGTTGTAGTTGCTGGGATTTATAGTTCACCTACAATCACAGAGCATTCTGAATACCACCAACAATAGAATTGGGCCAAACAGTCCACACAGAACGCCCATGTGGGCCACAGCAATGCGTGGCAGGGGACGGCTAGTAAATAATAAATTTAAGTGGAACATCAAACTGAGGCAAATGCAAAAGAGAACACAAACACACCCCACAAACCTGCATGAATATGGTTTTGATAAAACCAGGATAAAAGGTAAAGGTAGTCCCCTGACATTAAGTCCAGTCATGTCTGACTCTGGGGTGTGGTGCTCATCTCCATTTCTAAGCCGAAGAGCCAGCATTGTCCGTAGACACCTCCAAGGTCATGTGGCCAGCATGACTGCATGGAGCGCCGTTACTTTCCCACCGGAGCGGTACCTATTGATCTACTCACATTTTATGTTTTTGAATTGCTAGGTTGGCAGAAGCTAGGGCTGACAGCGGAAGCTCAGGCCTCTCCCCAGAATCAAACCTGCGACCTTTCAATCAACATGCTCAGCAGCTCAGTGCTTTAACCCACTGCGCCACCGGGGACTCCCAAAAACAAAACAAAACAAAACAGGATAACAATGTAATATTTCCTAGGACTATAACGTTACAAAGTCTCTAAAAGGGCAACATATTCTAGGTACCCAAGACATCAGGTTTCAACATTTAAAACAAAGGCAAGGTTACCACTGAGTTGACGTGTAGGTAGCTGAACAAGATGCCCTGTGCTGTTGCTGATTCCTTAAAACTCTTCAAAGTTAGCAGAACAAATACTGGCCCTTTAATACAAAAACACAGCAATGGAAGGGTTAACTAACAGCTCCTTGCTTTCGCCAACTTAATCTACATTATGTCATAGGCGAAGCTGCATTCCAGGAGTGATAAGGATATTCTAAAACAGGTCCTTGTGGTTTTAGGGTTTTCCCTCCTGTCCTTTGCTTTAGAGCAGAGCAATTCATTCCATGTGAAAATTTACACTTTGTCTTCCCCACTTCTTTTTTTTTCTTGGATAAATAGCTGAATTGCTGGAAAGTTGGACGGTTAAAAATGAGCACTGGGCGCAGAGCATTCCCAGGGTGAGTGAGGCCAAGTCAATTTCCCCCGACCCCCTTTTTCAGTGCCGCAGAGTCAGAAGTGAACCATTCCCTTTTGTGGGAGGGGAACATGAAGCAGGCCCCATTTTCAAGCTACCAATCCGTTCTAAAAATACCCTGCGAGGGACAAAATAACAGATCAACTTTCTCCCCGCAACCCGGCAACCGCAATTATTGAAAGTTAAGCATTTCCAAAGCTTATAAACCGGCGCGAAATATTTCACAAGAGAAACATAAAAATCAGGAAAAAGGAAGGGGGGACCACAATTACTAAGGTAGGAAAATCTTACTGTTTTGGAAAGCCATTTTCACCCGCCAGTTCTACAAAAACTTTTTTTCCCCCTGCCTCTTGATGTTTCCAAGATCTCCTATTAGTCGTATTAGTCCTTAAGCAGCGATTTATAGTTAATCTCCAAACCAGTATAAGAACCTAATCTCTGTGGGTCATATTCACTTTCCACACACCAACGGTGCTCTTCTGAACATCTTGGGTTCTTCCAAAGCAGGCATTTTTCGGAATGTGCGCCTTTGTCCCTTGAAGCTTCCAAATGCACAGAGAAAGTTTGAAAAGACAGAAGATGACAGCTGCTGTTGGAGGTAAAGTTCTCTTTTTTGAAAAGGAGGAAAAAAAACCTTCTACATCCTTCCAAAGTGTCTCCTGATTGGATTGCAAACTTCTCTGGCAAGCTTCTAACAAGAGGACTGAATGGTGACACACAGACCAGCGCTGGAGTTATTTGTATGTAAATAAGGGTACAGCTTGGGTGTCAGTCCCCCTCCTTTCTCCCTGTAATTTGACACTAAGGCTTCGAGGTTAAACAGGCAGTCACTGCCACAGACTGAAATCAGACAGAAGGATATCACTGCAAAGATATGGAAGAAAGGAAGAAATAAGCAGGCAAAACGTCAGGAGAGAATGCCTCTAGAACATGGCCATATAGCCCGAAAAAACCTACAACAACAGTGATTCCGGCCATGAAAGCCTTCGACAATACAATTCAAATAGATTTTGCAATTAACCTGACTCTTAGGGACAAAGAAAGAAAAAGAGCTTAGAAGGTACAGTTTAGTGAGTGGTGAGGTGGCAGCAAGGAGAGCTGCGATCTGAGCTCAAAAGGACACCAACCCGGCAGCATTTCTTTCCAGCTTTCTTCAGGTGACGGCATGAGAAGACAGTTGAGATCCGAAGTCTGGAGAATATCCAGTTGATGGTTATTGGCACCCTTGATTGCCAGAAATGTTCCCAAAGGGACAATCCTGCCCCCCCTCTTTCACTCTTTGCAGATATCAGAGGCTGGTCACCAGGACTGGTTTTGGTAATCATTAACACCAGCGGCGTTCACATTCCGAGCAGCAATAAAAGGGAGAGAGAGCACCGATCTGTCAGCAAGATGGAGCCTCCAAAAGGGAGCAGGGAAGGACTGCCTGCAGGAGGTGGAATGTCTGGTTCATCAAGAAGACTGAGCAGGTTCCCAGTGTACCTATTTAACAGGAATAATGACTAGATTCACCGCTTACCATCCCCTACTGGTTCTGAACCTGGACATAATGCTAGTGTTCAACATTCAATGGTACAGAATTTTGTTGACTCACTTCTCTCTGGCAAACTTCATTACCAGATCGCATAAAACATCAAATTGGGAGGGATAACCAATACTCCAGAGGATTCAAAACGATCTTGACAAATTAGAGAGATGGGCCAAAACTAACAAAATGAAGTTCAACAGGGACAAATACAAGATACTCCACTTAGGCAGAAAAACCAAAATGCAAAGATACAGAATGGGGGACAATGCCTGGCTCTAGAGCAGTACGTGTGAAAAAGATCTTGGAGTCCTCGTGGACAACAAGTTAAACATTGTTATTGTTATTGCTGTTGTTATTGTTATTGCTGTTGTTTACTTTGCTTAACTGTTTTTAATTTGCTTTAGGTATTGTTTTGTTGTATTGTGTTTTGAGGCTTCGGCCTGTGTAAGCCGCATCGAGTCCTTCGGGAGATGCTAGCAGGGTACAAATAAAGTAATAATAATAATAATAATAATAATAATAATAATAATAATAACAACATGGTCCAGATCCATCATTGTTTGAGTCCACAGTGATCTCAGGATGTAGGTGAACTACAACTCCAAAACCACCATACCCTTCCAGTATTTTCTGCAACTCAACAACTTTAGAACTTCGTACATCCCCTATTCCTGCTATACATGGATTCTGGGAGTTATAATCCAAATTAATACCTTTTTCAAGCGTGAACACATAAAGTGTGAATGAAGCTAATATTTTCAAGAGCAAAGATACAGAATGGGGGACAATGCCTGGCTCAAGAGCAATATGTGTGAAAAAGATCTTGGAGTCCTCGTGGACAACAAGTTAAACATGAGCCAACAATGTGATGTGGCTGCAAAAAATAGCCAATGGGATTCTGGCCTGCATCAATAGGAGCATAGTATCTAGGTCCAGGGAAGTAATGCTACCCCTCTATTCCCTTTGGTTAGACCACATCTGGAATAGGGACCGCCTCATTCCTTTTCTCCATCAGTGGTCACCTCGATCCACCCAGGAAAATCTCCCATACATACCAGGCCCTAGGGAGGTACACCTGGAAGCTACAAGGCGTAGAGCTTTTTCGACCTATGCTCCAATTCTGTGGAACTCATTGCCTCCATACATAAGAGCAATGTCGGAGTTGCGACCTTTTGTAAAAGGCACTCAAGACTTGGCTGTTTGGTTGTGCATTTAAGTAATCAGATCTAATTTGCCAAATAGTCACTGTTGAATGTTTTTATGTTGAATGTTTTTATATTGTGTAAATGCTATTTTAGATTGTAAGTTGCTCGGAGCACCTTGGTGGAGAGCGACTAATTAAGAAATAAAGTGAAGTGAAGTGCAATTCTGGGCACCACAATTGAAGAGAGATATTGACAAGCTGGAATGTGTCCAGAGGAGGGCAAATAAAATGATCAAGGGTCTGGAGAACAAGCCCTATGAGGAGCGGCTTAAGGAGCTGGGCATGTTTAGCCTGAAGAAGAGAAGGCTGAGAGGAGACATGATAGCCATGTATAAATATGTGAGAGGAAGTCACAGGGAGGAGGGAGCAAGCTTGTTTTCTGCTTCTTTGGAGACTACTACTTCGGAGCCCCCGGTGGCACAGTGGGTTAAAGCACTGAGCTGCTGAGCTTGTTGATCGAAAGGTCGCAGGTTCGATTCCGGGGAGTGGCGTGAGCTTCCGCTGTCAGCCCTAGCTTCTGCCAACCTAGCAGTTCGAAAACATGCAAATGTGAGTAGATCAATAGGTATCGTTCCGGCGGGAAGGTAACGGCGCTCCATGCAGTTATGCCGGCCACATGACCTTGAAGGTGTTTACAGACAACGCTGGCTCTTCGGCTTAGAAATGGAGATGAGCACCACACCCCAGAGTCAGACATGACTGGACTTAATGTCAGGGGACTACCTTTACCTTTACCTTTACCTGGAGACTAGGACGCGGAACAATGGCTTCAAACTACAAGAGAGGAGATTTCCTCTGAACATGAGGAAAAACTTCCTGACTGTGAGAGCCGTTCAGCAGTGGAACTCTCTGCCCCAGAGTGTGGTGGAGGCTCCTTCTTTGGAAGCTTTTAAACAAAGGCTGGATGGCCATCTGTCAGGGGTGATTTGAATGCAATATTCCAGCTTCTTAGCAGGGAGTTGGACTGGATGGCCCATGAGGTCTCTTCCAACTCTTTGATTCTATGATTCTATGAAAACATGCCCTGTATCTTAGGCTAATATGATTCCAAGTCATACAGAGACAACAATGATTATATTGGGCACAATACCTATCCCTCCACACTTTTTAATGCCTATTTTCCCTTCTCCCCTAAGCCCATATACCCTTGTAATTATATGACATGATGACGATTAACCACCCTTTGGATGTACCCTTTAAAAAACTCAAAAATTATATATATACTAGCCGTCCCCAGCCACAAGTTGCTGTGGGCCACATGGGGTTCTGTGTGGGAGGTTTGGCCCAATTCTATCATTGGTGGGATTCAGAATGCTCTGATTGTAGGTGAACGATAAATCCCAGCAACTACAACTCCCAAATGTCAAGATTCTATTTCCCCCAAACTCTACCAGTGTTCACATTTGGGCATATTGAGTATTCGTGTAGAGTTTGGTCCAGATCCATCATTGTTTGAGTCCACAGTGATATCTGGATGTAGGTGAACTACATCTCCAAAACCAAAGGACACTGCCCACCAAACCCTTCCAGTATTTTCTGCAACTCAACAACTTTAGCGGTTCGTACATCCCCTATTCCTGCTATACATGGATTCTGGGAGTTATAATCCAAATTAATACCTTTTTCAAGCTTGAACACATAAAGCGTGAATGAAGTTAATATTTTCAAGAGCATCCATGAAGCTGATGTCTAACCAGTCGAAGCCACACATTAAAAATATGGGCAATGAGAAAGTCAGATGTTTGATGGATAAGAACTATTCAATGAACAGAATGTTTCATGTCTTCCCATGCCCAGTTCTGGATAGCCAGCTGCAGCTATTGATTCAATAGCATCCTCTTTTGCTCTGTTACTAGTGAAACAACAGCTTCTGTTAGGAGCCTCCGGTGGCGCAGTGGGTTAAGCCCCTGTGCCGGCAGGACTGAAGACCGACAGGTCGCAGGTTTGAATCTGGGGAGAGGCGGATGAGCTCCCTCTATCAGCTCCAGCTCCTCATGCGGGGACATGAGAGAAGCCTCCCACAAGTATGATAAAAAAATCAAATCATCCAGGCGTCCCCTGGGCAACGTCTTTGCAGACGGCCAATTCTCTCACACCAGAAGCGACTTGCTCCTGACACGACAAAAAACCCCAAAAACAACAAGCAAGTCAAACTTTTCCCCTCCAAAATCCCAGCTTTCGGATTCTAACTAAAAGTTAAAGTTGAAATTTCCTTTCCTCACATTTTTTTTGAATGTATTTACGTAACAAATAGAGAGTTTTAGCTTCCAAGCATTTCCTCAGTGCTGTTATAACTTTTGCACTTAATGTCTGCTAAACCTCTAGCTTATTTAAAACAAAGGACTGACTTTCTTAAGAGGACTTGATCTGAATACAAACAAAAGAGAAGATTGGCAGAAGTAAATGTGGGTAAACAAACCATTATCTCGAAACTAGTATCTTGGAGGTGATTTCCTGTTTTCTGAAATGTAAAGAATTCTTGCTTTCCAGGCTATTAATTGATCTGAACCCCATGAAGTGCAAAAACAAAAAGAAGATTCACAAAGCATGTAGATTATCTCTACTAGTCCTCCTATAATACACTCAACAGGACTTTAATTTTTATAGTCTAGCATATTGCTTGTATTTTTAGTTGGCACTAATGTATATACCTAGTGTAAATTGGCGCACAATTAAAACTTGTGCGCCAGTTGTGCCCGTACCTTGGGACGTCAGATCTGGCCACAGTGGTCCACGCTCTTGTTACATCCCGAATAGATTACTGCAATGCACTCTACGTGGGGTTGCCTTTGAAGACTGTTCGGAAACTTCAATTAGTCCACGGGTGGCAGCCAGATTACTCACTGGAGCGTCATACAGGGAACATACCACCCCCTGTTATGTCAGCTCCACTGGCTGCCGTCCAGTTCTGAGCACAATTCTAAGTGCTGGTTTTGACCTACAAAACCCTATATGGTTCTGGCCCAGCGTATCTGTCAGAACGCATCTCCTCTACGTCCCGCCTCGGAGTTTAAGATCTTCTGGGGAGGCCCTGCTCTCGGCCCCACCTCTATCACAAGTGAGATTGGTGGGACGAGGAGCAGGGCCTTCTCGGTGGTGGCCCCTCGCCTGTGGAATTCACTTCCTGAGGAAATTAGGTCATCGACATCCCTCCTCTGTTTTAGAAAGAAACTAAAAACATGGATATGGGACCAGGCCTTTGGGTAATCTGGTAGAACAGACAAAGGACAATGACGACTAGAATTGGATAGGATCATGACAATGCGGAATGAACTTATGGATTTTGAGCTTGGCGAACGTTGATCATTAGATTGGTTTTTATTAGTTGTGCTGTATAACTGAATTGTTTTAATTGATTTATAATAGTTGTTGATATATATTTTATCTTACTATTGTATTGCTGGCATCGAATTGTGCCTTTTGTAAGCCGTCCTGAGTCCCCCCTCGGGGGTTGAGAAGGGCGGGGTAGAAATGCCGGAAATAAATAAATAAAATAGTGTTGCCCAGGTATCGGGAGAGGCCATTGCCTGCCTGCTTGGGTGTCAACCTGTGCTGGACGGGGTTGCACTCCCCCTGAAGTCACAGGTCCACAGCTTGGGGTTTCTCTTGGACTCAGCGCTGACGCTTGCAGCACAGGTGTCGGCGGTGGCCGGGAGAAACTTTGCACAATTAAAACTTGTGCGCCAACTGCAACCATACCTCGTGAAGTCTGACTTGACCATAGTGGTCCATGCCTTAGTTACCTCTAGACTGGATTACTGCAATGCACTCTACATGGGGCTACACTTGAAGACGGCCCAGAAATTACAACTTGTCCAACGGTCGGCAGCAAGATTAATAACTGGGGCGACTTACACGGAGCGGTCAACCCCCCTGTTTAAGGAGCTCCATTGGCTGCCGTTCATCTTCCGGTCCCAACTCAAGGTACAGGTGCTTACCTATGAAGCCCTAAACGGTTTGGGACCCGCCTACCTTCGTGATCGTATCTCCCTCCATGAACCAGCCCGAACTCTCCGATCTTTGGGGGAGGCCCTCCTTTTGCCCTTGCCGGTCTCTCAAGCCCGCCTGGTGGGTACAAGAGAGAGAGCCTTCTCCTCTGTGGCCCCCCAACTCTGGAACTCATTGCCCAGAGAGATTAGGAAAGCCCCTACCTTAGAAACCTTTAAAAACAATCTCAAGACCTGGCTCTGCCGTTGCGCTTTTGGAGAGTAGTCACATAATCTTATTCTATTGCTCTCCTCAATGTTTTTGTCCTAGGAGTACAACAGCTCCTCCGTATGATGGTCTGTCTATTACCCTGTCTCTCCACATGTTCTCCCTTACAAATAATTCTGCTCCTTTATCTCACCCTGAGTTTTTAAATCATTTTATGTACATGCGGCCCGCTCACTGTCATTATGTTTGGATTACTGCTTTCTTCTTCTTCTATGTTTTGTGTATATTGTTTATCATGCATATATGTTTTGTACTTTAATGTGATGTTCTTTATTTTATTATAATCCGCATTTTATTTTATTGTAATTTGTTATTTGGGCCTGGCCTCACGTAAGCCACCCCGGGTCCCCGTTGGGGGAGATGGTGGCGGGGTATAAATCAAGTTGTTGTTGTTGTTGTTGTTGTTGTTGTTGTTGTTGTTGTTGTTATTATTATTCTCCAGCTCTGAAAAGGCCTTCTTCACAATGTCTCAATGGCAATGCTCAGTGGTGGGCAGGTTCTCTTTGTGGGTCTTTCTTTCTTTCCTCTATTTCCCCCATACGTCTTTTCACTCTTCCTTTTCTTTCTGTCTGCCTTGCTTTTCGTCATACACCTTTCTCTCTCTCTCTCTCTCTCTCCTTCCTTCCTTCCTCTCTCCTTCCTTTCTCTTTGCTTCTTTCTATGTTTTCCTCCCCTCATACCTTTCCCCTTTCTTTTCTCTTCCTTTCCCTCCCTTCTCTCCTTTGTCTTTCTTTCCTCTCTGGGTTTCTGTAGCTGAGTGGGAATTCCAATTCAGATCTTAGTTGCACAATAACTAACTACATCTCCGTATATGAACCGACACGATCTCTTCAATCATCTGTAGAGGCCCTGCTCACGATCCCTCCTGCGTTGCAAGCACGATTGGTGGGGACGAGGGACACTTGCTGGAACACCTCAGCAAGTGAGAGTCCAAAAGTGGCAGGCTCAAACCCAGAACCTCAACCAATGGCCGATACCAAATGAGAGACTCCCCCCTGGGCACACAGAAAACTGGGCAAATTGGAAGGCGCTGAACAGACTGTGCTCTGGCACCACGAGATGCAGAGCCAACCTTAAAAATAGGGCTACAAAGTGGAATCCACGACATGCGAGTGTGGAGAAGAGCAAACCACAGACCACCTGCTGCAATGCAATCTGAGCCCTGCCACATGCACAATGGAGGACCTTCTCACAGCAACACCAGAGGCACTCCAAGTGGACAGATACTGGTCAAAGGACATTTAATCAACTACCAAGCTTGAAAACTTTGTGTTTTGTATGTATTTATGTTTGTTTGTTTGTTAAAAAATGCAATACAACTGTTTGGTTTGCTCCTGACATGATGAATAAATAAATAAAACCAAAATTATTCCTTGGTCACTTCAGTAGTACTTCCCAGATTACACATATCAAAGCTTGCTCCTCGCATCTTGCAAACATTTTATGAACCAAAGTACATTTCACCGTGGTTGCCAACAAGGAGCAGTCAATTTATCAACTTGGCAAGCGCCACTGGTTTTCAGTAAATCTATATAAATAAAAATGTAATGTTAGTTTGTGATACCATCAGAACTCAAAAACCACTGGGGGAATTGACACCAAATTTGGACACAAGACACCTAACAGTCCAATTTATGTCCTCCACTCAAAAAAATGATTTTGTCATTTGGGAATTGTCGTTGCTGGGATTTATAGTTTACCTACAATCAAAGAGCATTCTGAACTCCACCAATGATGGAATTGGGCCAAACTTAGCACACAGGGCTCCCATGACCAACAGAAAAAACTGGAAAGGTTTGGTGGACATTGACCTTGAGTTTGGGAATTATAGTTCACCCACATCCAGAGAGCACTGTGGACTCAAACAATGATGGATCTGGACCAAACTTGGCACGAATATTCCATATGCCCAAATATGAACACAGATGGAGTTTGGGGAAATAGACCTTGACATTTGGGAGTTGTAGTTACTGGGATTTATAGTTCACCTACAATCAAAGAGCATTCTGAACTCCACCAATGATGGAATTCAACCAAACATGACATACAGGACTTCCATGACCAACAGAACACACTGGAAGGGTTTGGTGGGCATTGACCTTGAGTTTGGGAGTTGTAGTTCACCTACATCCAGAGAGCACTGTGGATTCAAACAATGATGGATCTGGACCAAACTTGACACAAAAATTCCATATGCCTAAATATGAACAGATGGAGTTTGGAGGAAATAGACCTTGACATTTGGGAGTTGTAGTTGCTGGGATTTATAGTTCACCTACAATCAAAGAGAATTCTGAACCCCACGAACGACAGAATTGGGCCAAACTTCCCATACAGAACCCCCATATACAACAGAAAATACTTAAGGCCATCCAGTCCAACTCCCTTCACCAGGGCAAGAAAATGTAATCAGAGCCCTCCTGACAAAGAGCCATCCAGTCATAAATATAGATAGATAGATATGATTCTCTCTCACACACAGATATAGTATCATAGATTTGAAAGAGACCCTTAAAGAAGGACTATGATATATTGCATATTCCAGAGTAGGCAAACCAGACACTCTCCACATCAACACTGACAAAGAAACAACAATAAATACTGTTTACCCACAAGCATAAAGGAATTACATATATTAGAAACCAACACTTTCTCATTACTTTATTTTCCAGATCACCAGACTGGGCCACAGCAATGCATGGCAGGGGACAGCTAGTATATATATAAAGAAGGATGCCTCTTTATGGTAGTGCTGCTAGTCTATAAAAATACAGTACATGGATTTGATACTTTCTTCCAAACCATAAAGAAAATTATTTTTGTTTTGGACCCTGTATCATCATCTTTTCAAATCAGTAATTTTCCAGAACCTTTGATAGAGCTGAAAGCAAACGCCGGATATTAAAACCCTGCCATTGTGCTGTTTTCACACATATACATTCTTGATAGGCATCTGTCCTTTTCCCCCTAGAAGACTTTCATATCTACTAACGTTCATCCGTTCGATTGAAAATTCTAATATGCAAAATTTTTATTTCAAGAAAAACAACAGTAACATAAGCGAGGACCCAAGAAGAATGTTAGTAGCCATTTGATTATAATGGTGAAGAAAGAAATCTGGATAAAATCAGGGGGTTATCATTAGCCATTGTGGTAAATACAAGAGTATAATGTATAAGAGGTACGGTGACGTCGTAAGAATTCTTAAGGAAGGTTAATGAAATTGAAGTCAGCTGCATATATACCACCATGATACTGCTGGAGATTTTTTTTTTTAACTGTCTATAACACTATGCAACATGATTTTTGTTCAATGTATTGTCGAAGACTTTCATGGCCAGAATCACTGGGTTGTTGTAAGGTTTTTCGGGCTGTATGGCCATGTTCTAGAGGCATTTCTCCTGACGTTTCGCCTGCATCTATGGCAAGCATCCTCAGAGGTACCTCACTACCTCTGAGGATGCTTGCCATAGATGCAGGGCGAAACGTAAGGAGAGAATGCCTCTAGAACATGGCCATATAGCCCAAAAAAACCTACAACAACCCAATGATTTTTGTTCCTGGGTTATAAATGTTATTTCCTAATTGGTTCTATCACACAAACATGGAAAAAGTTGATTAAACTCCAAAAACTTTGTTTTTGAAGGACATCTTGCAGCACATTTTGCTATAGTTTTTCAATGAATATCTCATAGTCTCAACCAATTCAACATAGTTGTGGCAGTCACAAAAACTAATATTCTGGTGTATAACCACTACTTTCAAAGTAAGTACTGCACAATTAAACAGGAAATAACACTTTTAAACCAGGAGCAGAACTGTTTTCAAATTTTGTTATGTAGTGTAATCATCACTGCTATTTTTTCATTTTCCCTACTGAAGTAAGTGAACACATCAATCTGGAATTAACTGGCAGAGCCTGTCACGGCAACCAGCTCCACTGGCTGCCAGTTCAGTTCCGAGCACAATTCAAGGTGCTGGTTTTGACCTACAAAACCCTGTACGGTTCCGGCCCAGTGTATCTGTCCGAACGTATCTCCCTCTACGTCCCACCCCAGAGTCTGAGATCATCTGGGGAGGCCCTGCTCCCGACCCCACCACTATCCCAAGTGAGGTTGGTGGGGACGAGGAGCAGGACCTTCTTGGTGGTGGCCCCTCACCTGTGGAACTCACTCCCTGGGAGAAATTAGGGCATCAACATCCCTCCTCTCCTTCAGGAGGAAAGTAAAAACGTGGTTGTGGGACCAGGCCTTTGGGCAATCTGACAACTAGATAAGGACAATCAAATGACTAGGACTGACAGGACTGACAATGTGGAATTGGAAATTGGACTATGAGATAGCGAACGCTGACCGTCTATGAGGAGTAATTGGGATTGTATTGTTTTATTGGTTTTAGGGTTGTAATGTAGGAACTGTTGTTTAACTGTTCAACTGTTTAATTGATGTTATTTTGTTTTACTACTGTTATGTGATGCTGGCATCGAATTGTGCCTTTGTAAGCCGCCCTGAGTCCCCTTCGGGGTGAGAAGGGCGGGGAAGAAGAAACCTAAATAAATAAATAAATAAATAAATAAATATATGCCTTGCGTGCACTCAGTGCCAGTTCAAATGATGGCATCACCAATATAGGATCTGAAACTTTCATTTTATGTTTTATGTTTGATATATGTATTCTACAGAGTGTTTTTAAATGATTATGTGTTTTAAGTATGTGTTTTAGCAATGTTGTAACCCGCCTTGAGCAGGTGGGTAAGAAATACTATTATTATTATTATTATTATTATTATTATTATTATTATTTTTTTACTGACACAAAAACACAGTATGTCACAGTATACTGGATTTTGTATCACAAAATCACAAGTCGAACACTTCCCAAGCATCTAGGACTATGTGATGTTTTTTCGAATGATGCGTGCAGATCCAAGTAAGGTGGCCTTATGCAGTTGACAGATCAAAATTTTGTCAATTGTCTATTGTTTCCAAATGCCGGCTGAGATCTTTTGGCACGGCACCCAGTGTGCCAATGACCACTGGGACCACCTGTACTGGTTCATGCCAGAGCCTTTGCAGTTCGATTTTGAGGTCCTGATAACGGCTGAGTTTCTCCTGTTGTTTTTCCTCAATTCGACTGTCACCCAGTACGGCGACATCAATATTCCAAATGTATTGTCAAAGGCTTTCATGGCCAGAATCATTGGGTTGTGTAGGTTTTTTCAGGCTATATGGCCATGTTCTAAAGGCATTTTCTCCTGACATTTTGCCTGCATCTATGGCAAGCATCCTCAGAGGTTGTGAGGACCTCACTACCTCTGAGGATGCTTGCCATAGATGCAGGCGAAACGTCAGGAGAAAATGCCTTTAGAACATAGCCATATAGCCCGAAAAAACCTACAACAACCCAATAATCCAAATATTTTTCTTTTCCACAATCGTGATGTCTGGTGTATTGTGTTTCAAAACTTTGTCAGTCTGGATTCAAAAGTCTCACAGTATTTTGCATGCTGCTGCTTCTCCTTCTTCTTTTTCTTCTTCTTCTTCTTCTTATTATTATTATTTTGAAACACAACAAGATGAGTCAACAGCAAACAAAGTCACTCTGCTGGCTGTTGTATTGGATCACATGTCAGACACTTCCCAAGTGTCTAGGACTGTGTGATGTATCGGCAAATAATGAGTGCAGATCCCTTTAAGGTGGCCTTTTGCAGCTGGCAGATGGTAATTTTGTCAGCGATTATTGTGTTTAAGTGCAGGCCAAGGTATTTAGGCACTGGACCCAGTGTGCCAATCACCACTGGGACCACCTTTACTGGCTTGTGCCAGAGTCTTTGCAGTTCGATCTTTAAATCCTCATATTGTGTCAGCTTTTTCAGTTGTTTCTCTTCAATCCCGCTGTATTATTATATAGCAAGAGACAGGAAAGGCCTCTTTGTAAGACTCTAGAGCAGTGGTTCTCAACGTTCCTAATGCCGCGACCCCTTAATACAGTTCCTCATGTTGTGGTGACCACCAGCCATTAAATTATTTTCATTGCTACTTCATAATTGTAATATTGTTACTGTTATGAATCGTTATGTAAATATCTGATATGCAGGATGTATTTTGATTCACTGGACCAAATTTGGCACAAATACTCAATATGCCCTAATTTGAATTCTGGTAGGGTTGGGATGGGAGGATTGATTTTGTCATTTGGGAGTTGTAGTTGCTGGGATTTATAGTTCACCTACATTCAAAGAGCATTCTGAACCCTACCAATGATGGAATTGGACCAAACTTGGCACACAGAACTCCCATGACCAACGGAAAATACTGGAAGGGTTTGGTGGGCATTGACCTTGAGTTTGGGAGTTGTAGTTTGCCTACACCCAGAGAGCACTGTGGATTCAAAGAATGGTGGATCTGGATTAAACTTGGCACTAATATTCAATATGCCCAAATGTGAACACTGGTGAAGTTTGAGGAAAATAGACCCTGACATTTGGGAGTTGTAGTTGCTGGGATTTATAGTTCACCTACAACTAAAGAGCATTCAGAAGCCTACCAATGATAGAATTAGGCTAGAAACAGAGAATGACCAACAGAAAATACTGTCTGTGATGGTCTTTGGCGACCCCTCTGACACCCCCTTGCAACCCCTCCAGGGGTCCTGATCCCCAGGTTAAGAACCACTGCTCTAGAGAGCTCATACCAATAAAATGCAGCAATTCTGCATGTGATGTACCAATGCCTTGACTCAGTGCATAACACATCCTTATTATGTTCCCAGCTAATACCTTGGAAACATCATTTCCAGACTACAAATTCCAGAATTCACCAGCCAGCCTGTCCAAATAAATATGCTCGTTCAGGGATCATCAAGCTAAGGCCCAGGGGCTGGATACGGCCCTCCAAGGTCATTTACCCGGCCCTCGCTTAGGGTCAACCAAAGTCTGAAATGACTTGAAAGCACACAACAACAATCCTATCTCATCAGCCAAAAGCAGACCCACACTTCCCACTGAAATACTAATAAATTTATATTTGTTAAAATTGTTTTTCACTTTAATTATTGTAAGTGTTCTTTTGCACTACAAATAAGATATGTGCAGTGTGCATAGGAATTCATTCATGTTTTTTTTTCAAATTATAATCCAATAATTTGAGGCACTGTGACCTGGCCCAGTCTTTAAAAAGTTTGGGGACCCCTGTGCTAGTTGATGATGATCAGAGCTGTAGCTAAGATGTGACAAATCTCTATAAACTGTATTAACCCTCCAAAGGAAAGTGTGAGATCCTTAGAATCCTTTTGTATCTTTCACTAGAAGTGCATTGTTCCTTCACAATAGTCCATCTTTGCTTATGTGCCTGTAGAGTGCAGACTATGCAATATTCTTTTGAATTGTCACAAGTCGTTCAAGATTGTTATAGTGACACAATGTTGACAATTCAAGAGAAAAAATGCATTTGGAATCCAACCATTCCCAAAAATGGCAGGATATATGCAGCTTTGATTTGTCAAGTTAGGATAGAAAGTAAAAAGAATGAAGGGCAGAGCCCACTGCAGTATCAAAAAAAAAATAGTTAGAAATACCTTCTTCACCATCATCTGAAATATATTCACCATCACTGAGAATTTCAGGAACATTCGCTTTACGAACTGCACAATTTAAGTGAACAAAATATTAGGTATCGGTAAACATGAGTGGAAAAAATGATTTCAATAGAACAACTTAATACTGCAATTTTCACACACACACAAACCAATATCAACTTTCTGTTGAAAAACAGAAAACACAAATTCCTGTTGAAGAATGTCTAGCAAGTATTCTATCATACATACCCTCATCGTCAGACATGTCCAAAACTTCATTCATTGTTTCCGGTACATTCATTTTATGCTTTTCTATGACAGTCTGTTAAAAAGAAAGGAACATTAGTTGCTACCAAGATCAAAGCAAAAAACAAAACAGTTTTCATAATAGTCAAGTGCTTTTTCTAACCATTCACACCTCTTCATATACAGATTGTGTCAGTAAGTGTTAAATCAGTGTTTCTCAACCTGGGGGTGGGGACCCCTGGGGGGGTCAGGAGGGGGTGTCAGAGGGGTCGCCGAAGACCATCAGAAAACGCAATATTTTCTGTTGGTCATAGGGGTCTCTGTGTGGGATGTTTGGCCCAATTCTGCCATTGGTGGGGTTCAGAGTGCTCTTTGATTGTAGGTGAACTATAAATCCCAGCAGCTACAACACCCAAATGTCAAATCTATTTTCCCCAAATTCCACCAGGGTTGACATGTGGGCATATTGAGTATTCGTGCCAAGTTTGGTCCAGATCCATCATTGTTTGATTCCACAGTGCTGTCTGGATGTTGGTGAACTACAACTCCCAAACTCAAGGTCAATGTCCACCAAACCCTTCCAGTATTTTCTGTTGTTTATGGAAGTTCTGTGTACCAGGTTTGGTTCAATTCCATCATTGGTGGAGTTCAGAATGCTCTTTGATTGTAGGTGAACTATAAATCCCGGCAACTACACTCCTACATGTCAAGTCTATTTTCCCCAAATTTCACCAGTGTTGGCATGTGGGCATAGTTTGGTCCAGATCCATCATTGTTTGAGTCCACAGTGCTCTCTGGATGTAGGTGAACTACAATTCCCAAACTCAAGGTCAATGTCCCAAACCCTTCCAGTATTTTCTGTTGGTCATGGGAGTTCTGTGTGCCAGGTTTGGTTCAATTCCATCATTGGTGGAGTTCAGAGTTCAGGTGAACTATAAATCCCAAATATTAAAATGTTAAAATCAATCCCCCCCCCCCAACCCCACCAGTAGCAATAAAAATAATTTTATGGTTGGGGGGTCACCACAGCATGAGGAACTGTATTAAGGGGTCGCAGCATTAGGAAGGTTGAGAAACAGTGTGTTAAATGCTTCTCCTCTTTTTGATTCAGATTTATCTCCTCATTAAGCTATGTCCCAAGCGGCCCAAAACTGGTTTTGCTTTAGCCTTGAATCTCTTATCCTTCCTTCTCTGAGCCTGGCGGAACCCCGGAGCCACTGATCTGCTTGCCTGTTTTGACTAATCACAACCCGTCTATCTATTTGCTCATTAATTTCTGCAGATGGGCCTGGTGCCGAACTCTTCTCAAGCTCCAAATCATGGGAATTCTCTGGTCACAACTTCAGGTTGCCTATCGACTTACAGTGATCCCATGTATTTCATAGGGTTTTCTTATGGCAAGGAATACTCAGAGGTGGTTTTGCCAGTTCCTAGAGCACTTGGTATTCATTGGCGATCTCCTATCTAAGTGCTAGCCAGGCATGATTCTGTGTACTTTCCGATATTTCATGTCTCCACTTTGTGGGAGAGAGTGGATAAAACACATAAAAACATAGAAAATATACAGGGCTTTAATATAATATATTGCTATCAGTGAGGCATGTACAGGAACTTTCTCTATACCAAAAAGCAGCAACTTTCAATTGTCTCCAGAGATCACTGACAGGACAGGTATTAATAAAAAACAAGCACAATTGTAAAAAAAAAATGCTCTCCTTGTCACAATGTTGTCACTAATTATTATTTAAATAGATTATTTTGTATCTACTTCATCTACCATTTTTATTTTATTTTTTTACAATTTATTTATTTATTATTTTATAATTATTTCATGCTTGTTTTAAGACGGGGTCCTCAAACTATGGCCCGGGGGCCGGATACGGCCCTCCAAGGTCATTCACCCGGCCCTTGCTCAGGATCAACCTAAGTCTGAAATGACTTGAAAGCACACAACAACAACAACAATCCTATTTCATCAGTCAAAAGCAGGCCCATTGAAATACTAATAAGCTTATATTTATTAAAATTGTTCTTCATTTTAATTATTGTATTTTTAAAGTGTTTTTGCACTAATGCTGCGACCCTTTAATACCATTCCTCATGTTGTGGTGACCCCCCAGCCATAACATTATTTTTGTTACTACTTTCACAACTGTACATTTGCTACTGTTATGGATCGTAATGTAAACATCTGATATGCAGGATGTATTTTTATTCACTGGACCAAATTTGGCACAAATACCCATATGCCCACATTTGAATACTGGTGAGGTATTTTAGGGGAGATTGATTTTGTCATTTGAGAGTTGTAGTTGCTGGGATTTATAGTTCACCTGCAATCAAAGAGCATTCTGAACTCTCCCAGTGATGGAATTGAACCAAACTTGGCACACAGAACTCCCGTGACCAACAGAAAATATTGGAAGGGATTGCAGGGCACTGACCTTGAGTTTTGGAGTTGTAGTTCACCTACCTCCAGAGACTCAAGCTAGGATGGATCTGGACCAAACTTGGCAGAAATACTCAATATGCCTAAATGTGGACACTGGTGGTGTTTGGGGAAAACAGACCTTAACATTTGGGAGTTGTAGTTCCTGGGATTTGTAGTTCACTACAATCAAAGAACATTCTGAACCACATCAATGATAGAATTGGGCCAAACTTCCCACACAGAACCCCCATGACTAACAGAAAATACTGTGTTTTCTGATAGTCTTTGGCGACCCCTTTGACCCCCTGGCGACCCCCCCCCCCAGGGGTCCTGACCCCCAGGTTGAGAAACACTGTTTTAAACAGTTTTGGAAAGTTGGGAATGTATCATGGATCCTTGGTTTCTGAAATAAACAAAGTGTGAGTGACATAAGATGGCTCTAGACCAGTGTTTCTCAACCTGTGAGTCCCCGGATGTTTTGGCCTACAACTCCCAGAAATCCCAGCCAATTTACCAGCTGTTAGCATTTCTGGGATTTGAAGGCCAAAACATCTGGGAACCCACAGGTTGAGAACCATTACTCTAGACCAGTGGTTCTCAACCTGGGGTCCCCAGATGTTTTGGCCTTCACCCCCAGAAATCCTAACAGCTGGTAAACTGGCTGGGATTTCTGGGAGCTGTAGGCCAAAAACATCTGGGGACCCCAGGTTGAGAACCACTGCTCTAGACAGAAATACTTGCTATCACAATTATTGTGAAGAAATAAGTATAATCGCTCCCACTTGATACTTCCAAAGATAGGAGCAACTAAATGATCCATGTTCTAATCTGGGAGACATTATCCACTGTAAAGTGGATGATGAAGATATCAAAATAATTGTGTAAATTGTGAAAAGTTAGGAATAGCTCTTAACAATGGGTATGCCATGACATCTGATTGTCCTAATGTGTAATCTGTACTAGGTACAAAAAGCTCCATCAGGCTGGAGAAGAATTTTACAGATATTATACATTGCCAAAAGACAAATAAATGAATCAAGGACATTTTCACTAGAAGCTATAATCATCAAACTGAAGTTGTCACACTTTGGGCACATCACGACACCATGATACATTGGAAATGACAGAGCTCAGTAAAGTTGAAGGCAATAGAAAAAGAGGAAGACCATATTATAACTGGATTGCTTCAGCCAAGGAAGCAACATGAGTTTGCACGAGCTGAGCAACGTTGTAGATTATTATAGCCCTTGGAAGTTTCTCATTCCTAGGGTTGCCATACATTGATGTGATCTTGAAGGCAATTAACAAAAAAGCTCATGGTTTTCATGGTTTGAGATGATGTCTGAATTGGATTCTGTCTTCTTGTTGTTGCGTGCCTTCAAGACAGTTCTGACTGAAGGCAACTCTGTCATGGGGTTTCTTGGCAGAGTTTGTTGAGAGGGAGTTTGCCCTTGCTTTCATATGAAGCTGAGAGAGTGTGACTTGCCCAAAATGATCCAGTGGGTTTCCACTACAGAGTAGCGATTCAAATTCTTTTATTCCATTCATCCTAGTCCAGGACATCACACTGTTTGTTGCATTAACAACTGGAAGTAAGCCATAGATTTTGAGTTACGAGGGGTATTTTTTTAAGTAAGGTCCGTTTTGTTGTAGACACTAGTAGTTCGCGCGCATACCGCAACGAGCGCGTGCATCGTGTACCGGCATGCCTCGGGAACAACTGTGCTCAGTTTCCGCTCTGTAGCTAACCTGTACGGTTCTGTTCTGTGCTTTAAAAATGTTTAAGACTATCAACTCACCCGCCGCATGTGAGGTTCGCTCAGTGATACGGTTTTTGTCAGCAAGGAACCTGCCTGCTGCAGAAATTCATCGACAGATTTGTGAAGTGTACGGTGATACTGTTATGAGTGAAAGCAAAGTGCGTAAGTGGGTACGACAATTCAAAGATGGCCGTGACAACGTCCATGATGAGGACCGCTCCGGTCGCCCTTCTTTGATTACAGACGATTTGGTGGCTTTTGGTGGCGGCAAGTTTTTATGAAGAGGTATTTTAAAATTGGTTCAGAGGTATGATAAGTGTTTGAACAAACTTGGCAACTATGTCGAAAAATAAAGTGAAGTATGTACTTTCTGAAATAAATTTACTTTTTTGAAATAAACTTTCGTTGTGTACTTATGTTCAAACGGACCTTACTTAAACAACAACAACAATAATAATAAGGTAAAGGTAGTCCCCTGACATTAAGTCCAGTCATGTCTGACTCTGGGGTGTGTGCTCATCTCCATTTCTAAGCCGAAGAGCCAGCGTTGTCCGTAGACACCTCCAAGGTCATGTGGCCAGCATGACTGCATGGAGCGCCGTTACCTTCCCGTCGGAGCGGTACCTATTGATCTACTCACATTTGCATGTTTTCGAACTGCTAGTGTTTTCGAACTGCTGTATGTTAACTGTAGTATGTATTAATAGTGGACTCAAGAGACTTCATGCTTGAAACTGTGCTGAACATTCAAGATAACAGATTTTAGACTAAATTAGAGGTTGCAACTTGGTCAACACTGCTTATTTCACAAGAAGAAGGCAGGAGGAAACAAAAGAGAGAAGAAAGGAGAAACTACAAGAAGATAATCATATCAACGATAAGAATCACATGGCGCGGAGAAGGAGATTCAGGAGTCAACAACAACACACACCCCCACCCAGCTTTCCATCTCTAATCCCATACCCCCTGACCCATTGCTATTCCTCCATGTCCCCCAGTCTGTCCTGTTAGATATTTACCTTAGTTCTTCCCTTCACCACACCCTAAGTTTTACCTTTGGACCACACCCCTTTACCCTAAGGCACACAGCCCTTTCTTTTTTCCCTAAACTTTTATTGCTGTAAACACCAAAATGCATTTAATAAAAATTATTTTAAAAAAAAACACTGTTTATTTCAAATTTAGTTCTAATAACAATAAGTTATTTGCAAGCCACTTTGAGTCTCCTTGTGGAGAGAAAACGTAGGTTATGAATAAACATAATAATAATAATAATAATAATAATAATAATTATTATTATTATTATTATTATTATTATTATTATTATTATTATTATTTATAACTTTAAACCTTTGGGAGGGGGCATCCGAGGTATCTAACAAATGCTGCATGAAATCATCTTGAAGACAAATTGCCAAACTTTTTTGTAGGTTGAGCTACATTGTGACTGTTCCAAACTAAACAGTTCTCTGTCAAAGAAAAAAAATCTGATTACTGCTTTCACTGTTGAAATATAGCCATACTTACAATTGCTGTCATGGTTTCTTCTGTCACCACCTTTAGTGTGTCAACAACGGAAATGTAGCCAAGTCGTTTTGCAATAGCCAGGGCAGTATTCCCATTCTGGACAATGGAAAAGTTCATTAAAACAATTAACGTTAGCACAATCTTCAGATAATGAGGTAGCTAGACATACAGCTTAGTTACACTCAATAAAACATGCCCAAACTAGTGCTTACTTCCACTGTAAGTGGATGTCAGTGGAATGTTTGTGGAGGAAAATGGAAATGAAAGACTTGCTTCTTTCTCCATCCAAATCCACATGTTGCCTGCCCGGTTTAGCTGAGGTGGGAAAGCAAGCTCTTGAAGCAATCTGTCTTTAATATTATGTGTATAAAACGCAAGGAGTTTTATACTTGTTTTTTTTTTGAGAAGGTGAGAAAAAAATTGCCTAGCGCTATATGTTTTGAGTTTATTACTTGAAGAAAATGAAGGACTTGGTTTTCTATGTATATTTTCAGAATGTGAGTACATTTTAAGTAAATAAGTTTCTTTTCAATTGGGGATGGAGCTAGAAAAAAAAAACACATCACTTTTGTTATATACCAGTGTTTCTGCAAATATGTAGCATATCGGGATATGAGTGAAGTCTAACATAACAATCCCACCATAACGTCAGGACAAAAATTGCCTCCAGAACATGGCCATATAGCCCGGAAAAACCTACAACAACCCAATCCCACCATTTCCTCCCCTTAAAGGACTTCTATAAAACCAATATAATCATTCAATGTGAAAGTGAAGTAGATATTTCAGGGAAAGGAAGGCCAAAAAAGACGTCTGTCTTACCACAGTGAGTTCATTGGGTGATGCGCCATTCTGGAGTAAGACGTTGATTATATGGGTGTGCCCTTGTTGGGCTGCTTGATGCAGAGGGGTGTATCCATTCTAAACAGCAGAGAAAACAAATAGTGCCTCTGTTTTACACACACACACACACACCAAAAGAAAGACTAAGGAAAGAGATAGATGAGAAAAAGATGACAACCTCACCTTTGTCTTGGCATTCACTTTTGCAAATTGCTGCATTAGGAAATTCACCATCTTTATGTTTCCATAGTGGCATCCAACGTGTAAGGGGGTGTATCCCATCTGGAATGCACAAAAAGAGAGAGGGAGAAAGGAGAAGAGGAATTAATGAATGAATACATGTCTAGAATGACAGTATAATTCACATTTTGGCAACAAACTATTAGTTGAGGTGAGTTTTCAAGTCATCTGTGACTTATGATGAAATGGCCTTGGGTGAGTCATATATTCTCAGCCACAAAGAACACATGGTTTTCTGGCCTGAGAGTATTTGATTCATTCAAGGTCACTTAGTGGATTTCCAAGGCTGAGCGGGGAATTAGGCTCTGGTTTCCAGAGTCATAATTCAATGCTGAAACCACGAAAGCACTCTGATTATTATCCATGCCTTTTACCAATTTTTTAAATTGTTGTAAGCCACTTCGAGCCTCAATTTGGGGAAAAGACAAAACAGAAAATAGTAATAATAATAATAATAATAATAATAATAATAATGTCACTTATGTCACAAGTACCACCTGCCAGCAGCAAAGAATTGGTGGGATCATAAACCCGCAAAGGTCGTGGAAAATGAACATACAAAAATACTGTGGGACTTTCGAATCCAGACTGACAAAGTTTTGGAACACAACACGCCAGACATCATGATTGTGGAAAAGAAAAAATCCTGCATTATTGATGTTGCCATACCAGGTGACAGTCGCACTATCAAGACCTTAAAATCAAACTGCAAAGGCTCTGGCATAAACCAGTACAGGTGGTCCCAGTGGTCATTGGCACACTGGGTGCCGTGCCAAAAGATCTCAGCCGGCATTTGGAAACAATAAACATTGACAAAATCACGATCTGACAACTGCAAAAGGCCACCTTACTTGGATCTGCGCGCATCATTCGAAAATATGTCACACAGTCCTAGACGCTTGGGAAGTGTTCGACTTGTGATTTTGTGATATGAAATCCAGCATATAGATCTCGTTTGCTGTGACCTACTATTCTTTTGTGTCAATAATAATAATAATAATAATAATAATAATAATAATAATAATCTTATATCCCGCCAACCATCTCCCTTAGGGGACTCGAGGCGGCTTACAAGGGACAAGCCCAAAATTACAATTAAAACACACAAGTACAACACTTTAACCAATTAAAACATCAGACAAGCAATTGTCTTTAAAGGAAATCTTTACCTATTTCAATTGTGTCAGGAAATTGATAGATGTAGATGATAGTTACCCTCCCAAAGACAGAATCCACTCACTGATGAACATTTTTGTGTGTGCCTCATTTATACCCACAACTCCATTTCTACAAGTGCTAAGCCTGTTTAAGTACATGGATCTCCTTAAACTGCTCAGGGTGCAAAGTTGAAAAAGAATGTTTCTTGTGAGATACTTTACTATGGAGGGAAGAGACAGATCTCTGATGTGGTTATACTATTAATCTGATGTGGTTATACTATTAACCTTCCTTCCTGCAAAAATAGACATTTGACTTTCAGAATGGAAATGGACGGCATATAAAGCAAAGCTAGATTGCATCCTGTACTTTGTTGTTTCTGTTTTTAAGGTTGAGTGCAACCATTCTGGTTTCACCTTCACACCCCACCAACTGTGAAGCAGGATACATACTTGGAGAGTTTTTATGCTTGTCTCTAATCAAAAAATCAGTTCAATGTGCAAATCATTAAAATATGATGACCTTATGAACAAAAGACCTGCAAGTCACCAATCAACAACCCTGTTCTTGCAGATTCAGGTCTGTGGATTCCCTGATTGAGTATATTAATCCAGAATCTGACTGAGTCTATACATCTTCCTCTTTTCTTACTGCTTTCTTTGAAAGGCAGCAGATCACAGGAGCTGTCTTCATAGACCTGTCAGCAGCTTATGATACTGTAAACCACCACCTCCTCCTGAGTAAAATGTATAATATCACAAAGGATTACCATCTCAGCCACCTCATAGGAAATCTGCTACAAAACAGGAGTTTTTTTGTTGAGTTCCAGGGCCAAAGAAGCAGATGGCAGAAACAGAAGAATGGCCTGCCTCAGGAGAGCATGCTTGCTCCATCAATGTTCAACATTTACACAAATGACCAGCAATTACCATAAGAGACAGAGAGTTTCATCTATGCTGACGATCATGCCATTACCGCTCAAGCAGGGAGCTTTGAAATGGTTGAACAAAAGCTCTCCGAAGCTCTAGGTGCTCTCACTGCCTATTACAGGGAAAACTAGCTGATTCCTAATCCATCTAAAACACAGACATGTGCTTTTCATCTTAAGAACAGACAAGCATCCCGAGCTCTGAGGATTACCTGGGAAGGAATCCCACTGGAGTATTGCAGCACATTGCAGCACACCTGGGAGTTACCCTGGACCGTGCTCTGACGTACAAGAAGCACTGCCCGCATATCAAGCAAAAAGTGGGCGCTAGAAATAATATCATACGAAAGCTGACTGCACAACCTGGGGATCACGAGCAGATACAGTGAAGACATCTGCCCTTGCGCTATGCTATTCTGCTGCTGAGTATGCATGCCCAGTGTGGAACACCTGCATGCCCGCTAAAACAGTGGATGTGGCTCTTAATGAGACATGCGCATTATCACGGGGTGTCTGCGCCCTACACCGCTGGAGAAATTACACTGCTTAGGCGGTATTGCACCACCTGACATCTGCCGGGAAGTAGCAGCCAATAGTGAAAGGACCAAGCAGTGACATCTCCGGCCCATCCCTGTTTGAGTATCAGCCAGCACAACTTAAATCAAGAAATAGTTTTCTAAGATCTACAGAGACACTCACTGGAACACCTCAGCAAGCGAGAGTCCAAAAGTGGCAGGCTCAAACCCAGAACCTCAATCAATGGCTGATACCAAATGAGAGACTCCCTCCTGGGCACACAGAAAACTGGGCGAATTGGAAGGCGCTGAACAGACTGCTCTGGCACCACGAGATGCAGAGCCAACCTTAAGAAATGGGGCTACAAAGTGGAATCCATGACATGCGAGTGTGGAGAAGAGCAAACCACAGACACCTACTGCAATGCAACCTGAGCCCTGCCACATGCACAATGGAGGACCTTCTTGCAGCAACACCAGAGGCACTCCAAGTGGCCAGCTACTTGTCAAAGGACATTTAATAGAATACCAAGTCTGCAAACTTTGTGTTTTGTTTGTTTGTCTGTTTTTTTAATGCAATACAACTGTTTTGATTCGCTCCTGACACGATAGATAAATAAATAAATACTGCTGTCTACTTTCCCAAGTCTTTGGGGCAAAGTTATCCTATATTCCAGTCAGCAAGTCTTTAGGAATCCAGTGATTACAGTACAAGAGCTGTTGAGGAGTTGCAGGAAACCTCAGAATGTGTCTCTCCTCTGCTTCATCCTTGAACTCAAGGAGACCTTCATTATCCAGATTCTGAGGAATCTGCCTCCTCCTTTCCATCTGAATTGTCTGGAGTGAGTTGTGACATGAGTCAAATCTTCTTATGATACACCATACATCAATCTCTGTTTTATTATATTGACTTCTAGGGAGAGTTCAGGCTTGATTTGCTCCAGGACTCATTGAGTTCTCTGTTTATTTAGCAGTATACAGTATAACGTGTCTGCTTACAGCTATTGAAATGAATACACCAAAGCTCTGGCAACAAGTCTATGATTTGGGATGTGAAATGACCAGAGAGAGGGGCGTGTGAAGTGGGAAAAATGTGATAATATATAATCATTACATATATAACCACTTTGTCCAGAGCCCAACCTCTTCTATCCTTGTTTTCTTCCTGTAGAGGTGTGACGGCGCGAGGGGTGCCACCTATGTATAGAACTGTTAGTTGCAAGATTTAAACTCTTGCATCATGCTTAATCCTGCCCCTTTTACCCTGCTTATGTATAGTTGTATGGATTGGTTACTTATAGCTGTCAATCAGTACTGTTTGGCTCCACCTCTTCCTGCAGGAGGGGAGTGCTTCCTTTTTTTTCATTCTGCCATCAGAGTTCCTACCATATGGATGTAAGAGACTTGACTTTAAAGGACTCTGATTTAAGTTACCTCTTAGCACCAGTTCTGAGGTTTTTTACCCTTGGGACTCATGCTTTACATCCAGATCGTCCTGGACAACATTAAGGAGACCCAAGCGCCTTCAAACCAGTTCTTTTGGCACCAAAGGAAGATCCTGAGTCTTCAAACATAGGCCATCTGAACTGGGGTTGTGGTTTGCTCCGGCATTCACAGCCATTGAGGAAAGAGGAAACTTGGTGAGGCTTCTCAGCTTCAAACACCTTGGACCCAGGACTAATTGAGACTGTAACGTATATTTTCCTTCACCCCTCTGAGGTTTCCAGCTCATTGCTTTAAAGAAATAACTCTTTGTGATCAATAAAACTTATTTTGAGTTATTTACAGCGTTTTGAGTTTTTGAGAGTTCCAGTTTCCTATAGGAGGGCAAGAAGCAATCCCTTGGGTGAAAGATGCCATGTCCATCCCTCCTTCACCAAGAAAAATAGCCCCCAAGTGCGACGGCACAAGAGGTTTGTGAGCAGAAGCTGGATGGTCATCTGTCTGGAGTGCTTTCATTATATTTTCTTGCAGGGCAGGGGATTAGACTGAATGGTCCTTGTGGTCTCTTCCAACTCTAGGATTCCATGTGTTTTCTGTGCATTACATTGCAATGGTCTCTCCTTTAGTACAGAGACCCAGAACAAGATGGGAGAATCATAAACAAGACTCATGCAGTTTTCTGCCTTCTTAGGCCCTTTCTACACAGCTGTATAAAATCCACATTATCTGCTTCGAACTGGACTATATGGCAGTGTAGACTAAGATAATCCAGTTCAAACCGGATAATGTGGATTTATGCTTTGATAACCTGGATTATCTGGCAGTGTTCCCCAAAGAAAGTAAGAAATATAATCCTCATGCCTAAATTTATAAATAAATTTAATAATAATAATAAAAATAATAATAATAATAGGCACAACATTCTACTTCTTCTATTGTTGTCTCTCTTTCTCTTTTTCCAGTAAGAACAATCCTGTTTAGCAGCAGAAAGAAGACGAAAAACTGGCCCTGCCAGTCCTGGCTGTGTAGGAGGAACTTGCCAACAATGGTGCTACTGTGTGACAGTAGAGACCACGTGCGTCAAGTTTTGATCTCATTGTTGTTTTGCTGGGTTTGCCAAGAGCAAACTATCAGCAGTAGGTTGGTGAACATGCAGAACCTTAAAATGAAAAAGAATCATGTTGTGGTGGTCCATGGACTGGTGCCAGTCCACAAACTATTAGCTGCCAGGATGTGGCAAGTTTCCAAGAAAGAACTCATTGTAGTCAGTGGGCACAAATATGTTGCAAGTTCTTGGAACATTGGGAAAGAGGCTCAGTCCATATAACTGCACAGGTCAGGTTTTCGCCCGGGTCATGGGACGGAGGCGGTCCTGGTTGCTATTACTGATGAACTTCGTCGTCAGTCTGATAGCGGCGGATCGGCGCTTCTGGTACTTCTCGATCTTACCGCAGCTTTTGACGCTGTTGACGACGATTTAATGATCCACCGTCTCACCATGTCCGGAGTTCGCGGCCCTCAATTGGTTCAATTCATTTCTCCGAAACTGGAGTCAGTGCGTGGAATATATGGACCAAGTCTCCAAAAGTTCCCCCCTCCTTTGCGGGGTACCCCAAGGTGCAATTCTCTCCCCTCTTCTTTTCAACATCTACGTTAGACCCCTTGCCAGTTTGGCCCGGAGATTCGGCCTGGACTGCTATCAATATGCGGATGACACCCAACTTCTGTTGCTCTTGGAGCCTGGAGTAACGTCAATACCTGACAATTTCACCTTATGCCTGGAGGCTTTGTCGAACTGGCTACGTGCTAGCAGACTGAAGGTGAATCCGGCGAAGACTGAGATCCTGTGGCCGCCTGCCTGATAGGTCCGACCCATCCATTACCTTCCTTTGATGGCGCTGCTCCATCGCCTATCGTTAAGAGCCTTGGTGCCATTTTGGATTCGCAGCTGACGATGGAGGCTCAGGTCGCTGCTGCCAGCAAACAGGCCTTTTTCCATCTACGACAAGCGAGGCAACTGGCACCTTACCTGTCGGATGAGGCTCTGGCAACAGTCATCCATGCCACGGTCACATCTAGGCTAGGCTATTGTAATGCCTTGTATGTTGGCCTTCCTATTTCTACAACCCGAAAGCTCCGTATTGTCCAGAATGCTGCAGCCAGGTTACTCACAAAAACGCTCATGAAATGCCATATAACACCAGCGCTGCGGCATCTACACTGGCTCCCAATTGAGTATCATGGTTTGTATAAGATGCTGGTCCTGACCTTTAAAACTTTATATGGCCAGGGTCCATTGTATCTTAGAAACCGTCTCTCCTTCTACCATCATTGGAGGTCGCCACGACCATCCCAACGTGATTTGCTCTATATACCGGGTCCTAGGGAAGTGCACTTGGAGAGCACCAGACGCAGGGCCTTCTCTGTTTCTGCCCCTGCCTTATGGAATTCCTTGCCTCCCTATTTGAGAGCCATGCGTGACTTAGGGCATTTTATCCTAGCACTTAAGACCTGGCTTATTACTAGAGCATTTGACCCTTGTTAATTTTAATATTTGTATGTATGTGTTTTATCCTGTATAATTTCTGCAATGTAAATCGCCTGGAGCATCTCGGATGGAGAGTGATTAATAAATAATTAAAGATGATGATGATGATGACGCTTTATAGGAAACTTCTCCAACTCATTTGACATAGAGGTGTTGGACTACAACTCCTGGTCAGTGCAATCACAGTGGTTGGGGTGATGGGACTTGTAGGTCAACCCATTTACATGATGTCAAGTTGTACAAGGCTGCTTTTTAATGACAAAGTCTAAAAGTATATGAAGCAGGCCAAATAATAACATTAATAATAAAAACAGCAACAATATAATTATCCTCCTCTCCTTGCAGCTCAAGGAGGGGTATAAAATGGAGAAAACTGGTGCGATTTTTGGAATCAGCAGGTCAACTAAACCTAGAACATTTCAGTCACCAAAATGCATGTTGGACAGTCTTACCCATCAATTTGTCCTATTCCCAATATGATCTTTAATTTGGTTTAAAAATCTAAATACTCTTCTCCTTAGTTATAAATACATTTAATTCTATTGAGTACAATACTACAGGCAATTCCTGTATTTATAAATTTATAAACGTATCTCCTCTATGGGAGCCCCCGGTGGCGCAGTGGGTAAAAGAGCTGAGCTGCTGAGCTTGTTGACCGAAAGGTCGAGGGTTGGAATCCGGGGAGCGGCGTGAGCTTCCGCTGTCAGCCCCAGCTTCTGCCAACTTAATAGTTCGAAAACATGCTCCGGTGGGAAATGGCCTCCATGCAGTCATGCCAGCCAAATGACCTTGGAGGCGTCTACGGACAAAGCTGGCTCTTCGGCTTAGAAATGGAGATGAGCACCACACCCCAGAGTCAGACACTACTGGACTTCATGTCAGGGGAAAATCTTTACCTTTAACTTTAATCTCCTCCTATGAACCATCCAGGAGCTTAAGATCATCTGGGGAGGCCCTGCTCTCGATCCCGCCTGCCTCGCAAGTCGATTGGCAGAGGAAAAGGACAGGGCCTTCTCAGTGGTGGGCCCCCATCTATGGAACTCCTTCCCAGGGATATTAGAGTGGCCCCCTCCTTTCTGACTTTCCAAAAAACAGTAAAGACCTGGTTCTTTGAGCAAGCTTTTGAGAATGCAGAGGAATAGATAACACAGAACTATGAATGATGAACATGGAATGGCCAGATGATGTTACTTGGATAACGTTTTTAACAGGATGACACCGATGATTATATGCTTTAACGGTTTTTATATATGTTTTATATTGTAATGTTGATTGTTTTTCATGGCACTTTTATGAATGTCTGACATTGAATTGTGCCAATCTGTAACCCGCCTTGAGTCGCCATATGGCTGAGAAAGGCGAGCTATAAATATTGTAAAAAAAATAAAATAAATAAATTCCCTGACTAAATAGCAGTAACCTAGAATTATGATTGCACACCACTGTCCTCTCTTGAGGACAATATAGTAGAAACACTGCTCATGGATGTGTATCTATATTGCAATTATGTTAATTTGCACTGTAAAAAGGATTACGTAGGCAGTTGCAGGACTAATACAGAGGTACAACCACTATTTCCAGAGGATCTGTACTAATGATCCGTTTGTTCACTGCTGCATCATTCTCACTTCTTCCACAATACAGTATGGCCTTCATGCCCATGGGAGAAGTAACTATGGTTTCACCTACCCACATCTGACAAAGTTATGTCCTTTCTAGATATTTTCTAAATCCTCCAAACAATGTTATGGCAACTTGCAGGACAGACCATTCATTTAAATAGGGTTTACTATTTAAGGACAAGAGGGATCCTCTCACTTCTGCAGGAGTCTACCGTGTACCATGCAGCTGTGGACAAGTCTACATAGGGACCACCAATGCAGCATTGCCCAAACACGAATCAAGGAACATGAAAGGCACTGCAGACTACTTCAACCAGAGAAGTCAGCCATAGCAGAGCACCTGATGAACCAACCTGGACACAGCATATTATTTGAGAACACAGAAATGCTGGACCACTCCAACAACCACCATGTCAGACTACACAGAGAAGCCATTGAAATCCATAAGCATGTATACAATTTCAACAGAAAGGAGGAAACCATGAAAATGAACAAAATCTGCCTACCAATATTAAAAAACTCTAAAATTACAACAGCACAACAACAGAGAGGAAACAAACAAGGACATCTAATCACCTCTCAACAAAAGTTTGCTCCAGGCACAGTCAGGCCATTATATGCTAATCAAGGTGGTCAGTTGAAACATTCACACCTAGCTCCCGCAGACAAGAGTCCTTTGTCTCACCCTGGTCATTCCACAGATATATAAACCCTTTTCCTAGTTCCAACAGACCTCACTACCTCTGAGGATGCTGGCGAAATGTCAGGAGAGAATGCCTCTAGACCATGGTCATATATCCTGAAAAAACCTACAACAACCCAGGGTTACTATTATCCACAGTTTTCTGCTTCCACAGTAAAGTCAGGAATATATCAGTTATGGATACAGGGTTTGGTTTATGGCTATACACGCTATAAAAATGAGCATTTGAGGGTAGAAAGCCCTGGCATCCCCACCCATAAAAGAATGTATTGCTATCACTTTAAAGCATTCTTCCTTCTCCATTTTCTTAACCTCAAGGCCCAAACAGTTGAGCCTTATAACAGGAGTTGAGTCGTAGAAATTCTGGTCTGGGTGATTTTTTGGCAGATCCACCATGGTCGTCTTCCAATGGGAGCAGAGTCTTGGGGAAGCCACTAAGAATGGCAGTTTGCTTGCCCTTATTGTTTTACCCTGACAGGTAGCATTGTTAATTTAGGAAAATAATGTGCACATCGATTTTTGCAAGAATAATGGGGCTAATTTAAACTAAGCTATAATAATGATAGCAGCTAACACTTCCATGTTCCAGGCTTTTCTTTTTTCTTAATATAATTCAACTGTTACTTGTTTTGGAAAAAAAGTTTAGTTATCCCCAAGGTCGAAGAGTAACAGTCATAATCTGATTATACTTAAAGGCCATTATCATTTCCTGTTCCATCAGCCTGCATGAAGATAACATGATCTCCCCTTTCGTTAGAAACATGCTTACTTAATAGAGTCAAGCTGGGAATGCATGAAGGGAATTGTTCACAAGAGTGTCAGTGTAATTTGATATTTTCCTGTACCTAAGTGTGTTAAATATAGAAATGAATAGCACTTGCAATAACAATAAAATGGTTAATCTTTTGACACACAGGCACTTATCTCTGTATATAAAAATGCTCTGTGCATAATGAGTACCTTAAAAACAAAAGAACCAATGAACGAAATCACACCAAATTTGGCAACAAAACGTCTCACAACACAAGGAGTGACCATCACTCAAAAATTATGATTTTGTCATTTGGGAGTTGGAGTTGCTGGGACTTATAGTTCACTTATAATCAAAGAGCATTCTGAACTCCATCAATGATGGAATTGAACCAAACTTGGCACACAGAACTCCCATGACCAACAGAAAATACTGGAAGGGTTTGGTGGGCATTGACCTTGAGTTTGGGAGTTGTAGTTCACCTACATCTAGAGAGCACTGTGGACTCAAACAATGATGGATCTGGACCAAACTTGGCACAAGCACTCAATACGCCCAAATATGAACACAGATGGAGTTTGGGGGAAATAGACTTTGACATTTGGGAGTTGTAGATACTGGGATTTATAGTTCACCTACAATCAAGGAGCGTTCTGAATCCCACCAATGATAGAATTGGGCCAAACTTCCAACACAGAAATCCCATGACCAACAGAAAATACTGTGTTTTCTGATGGTCTTTGGTGACCCCTCTGACACCCCTTCGCGACCCCCTTAGGGGTCCCGACCCCCAGGTTGAGAAACACTGGTGTAGATGCACCCAAAGTCAACTCTTCCACACTGCCATGTAAAATCCGGATTATCTACTTAGGACTGGATAATATGGCAGTGTAGACACATGCACACGCACGCGCACACACACACATACACATGGATGAATGTTGGATTACTGGTTGGTGTGTGTATGTGTATATATATAATTACAATACTTTATATATTACTATATACATATATATAGAGAGAGAGAGCTATATAATACATATATATTATATTATATTATATTTATTATTCTTATGTATACTACTATATAATATAATGTTACTACTATACATTACTATATTAAATAGACTCATAGAATAGAGTTAGAAGGGACTCTACAATGGTATTGGAGGAGAACAGACAGGAAGGAATGAGAGAAGAAAGGAGGGAGGGAAAAAGGGAAGGAATGAAGGAGGGAAAGGGGGAAGGAAGGAAAAAGAGAAGGAGGGATGGAAAGAAGGAAGGAGGGAAGGAAAGAGGGAAGGAAGGAGAGAAGGAAGGAAAGCAAGAGGTACCGAAGGAAGGAAGAAGAGAAAGTAGAAAGGAAAGGAAAATGGAGGGAAATGCAGGAAAGAAGTAAAGAAAGAAGGAAGGAGAAAAGGAAATAAAAAAGTGAAAGAAGGAAGGAAACAGGGAGGGAAGAAAGGAGACAAAGGAAGAAGTAGAGAAAAGGAGAGGGAAGGAAGGAAAGAAAGGGAGAAGGAAGGATGAAACCAAAGAGCAAAAGAAGGAATGAAAAAAAGAGGTAGAGCAGGAAGAAAGGAGAGCAAGGGGAAGGGGAAGAAAAGGGGGAAGGAATAGGTAGGTACCTCTCTTTCATAATAGTCCAGATATCTACCTCTACTTTGAAAATTCTTACTATAGGCCACAGCAACACATGGCAGGGCACAGCTAGTCTATCTCTCTATATATAAATGCTCTGAGTACCTTAAAAACAAAAGAACCAATGAACGAAATCACACCAAATTTGGCAAGAAAACGTCTCACAACACAAGGAGTGACCATCACTCAAAATTATGATTTTGTCATTTGGGAGTTGTAGTTGCTGGGATTTATAGTTCACCTACAATCAAAGAGCATTCTGAACTCCATCAACGATGGAATTGAACCAAACTTGGCACACAGAACTCCCATGACCAACAGAAAATACTGGAAGGGTTTGGTGGGCACTGACCTTGAGTTTGGGAGTTGTAGTTCACCTACATCTAGAGAGCACTGTGGACTCAAACAATAATGGATCTGGACCAAACTTGACACAAGCACTCAATACGCCCAAATATGAACACAGATGGAGTTTGGGGGAAATAGACCTTGACATTTTGGAGTTGTAGTCACTGGGTTTCACAGTTCACCTACAATCAAAGAGCATTCTGAACCCCACAAACGACAGAATCGGGGCAAACTTCCCACACAGAACCCCATGACCAACAGAAAATACTAAGGCCATCCAGTCCAACTCCCTTCACCAGGGCAAGAAAACGTAATCAAAGCCCTCCTGACAAAGAGCCATCCAGCCATAGATATAGATAGATATGATTCACACACACACAGATATAGTATCATAGATTTGAAAGGGACCCCTGAAGAAGGACAATTATATGTTGCATGTTCCAGAGTAGGCAAATCAGACAATCTCCACATCAACACTGACAAAGAAACAGCAAGAAATACTGTTTACCCACAAGCATAAAGAAATTACATATATTAGAAACCAACGCTTTCTCGTTACTTTATTTTCCAGATCAACAGACTGGGCCACAGCAACGCCTGGCAGGTGACAGCTAGTTGAATATAACTTAGTGTGAAACAGTTCAAGTTTAGAGAGAACATTTGCATATATGCTAAAGTGTGTCTAGTTTTCAACAGAACATATATATGCTCTTTATATATGCTGATGACCGCGACCTAACAACACAAGCAAAAGACTTTGAAATAGTTAAAATCCAACTTACTAATGCCTTGAAAGATCTCTCCAGCTACTTCCAAGATAACCAACTGAAGCCTAACCCTTCCAAGACACAAGTGTGTGCTTTCTATCTACACAACCGTGAAGCCAACAGGAAATTGAAAGTCACCTGGGAAGGTCAAGAGCTTGAACATTGTTTCCATCCTAAATATCTCGGTGTCACCTTAGATCAAACACTAGCATATAAGAAACACTGCTTGAATACCAAGTACAAAGTAGCTGCACACATAAACATCCTGTGGAAACTTACTGGCAACACATGGGGTGCAGACCCAAAATTAGTAAGAACATCAGCCCTGGCCTTGTCTTACTCAACTGCTGAGTATTCCTGCCCTGTTTGGCATGGGTCTGCCCATGCAAAGCAGGTGAACATAGCCTTGAATGAAACATGCAGAATAATCACAGGCTGTCTTAAACCTACACCTGTTGATAAACTCTACAAGCTAGAGACTCAGAAGTGGAGTGGTCTAGCATTTCTGTGTTCTCAAATAATATGCTGTGTCCAGGTTGGTTCATCAGGTGCTCTGCTATGGCTGACTTCTCTGGTTGAAGTAGTCTGCAGTGCCTTTCATGTTCCTTGATTTGTGTTTGGGCAATGCTGCATTTGGTGGTCCCTATGTAGACTTGTCCACATGGTATACGGTAGACTCCTGCAGAAACAGAAATGCTGAACCACAGAAAACACGGAAATGCTGGACCACTCCAACAACCACCATGTCAGACTGCACAGAGAAGCCACTGAAATCCACAAGCATGTGGACAATTTCAACAGAAAGGAGGAAACCATGAAAATGAACAAAATCTGGCAACCAGCATTAAAAAACTCTAAAACCCTAAACGACTCTGGCCCAGTTTACCTGTCCGAACGTATTCTCCCCTATGAACCATCTAGATTGTTAAGATTGTCTGGAGGGGCCCTGATCTCGGTCCCACCGGCCTCACAGGCGCGTCTGGTGGGGACGAGGGACAGGGCCTTCTCGGTGGTGGCCCCTCGGCTCTGGAACTCTCTCCCACTGGAGATCAGAACTGCCCCTTCCAGCTTGACTTTCAGGAAACGGGTGAAAACTTGGCTATGGAGTTTGGCTTTCGACGAGTGAGTCAATATTCTGTGATATGGATGGTTGACGATGAATGACGAACAACGAATTTACTATGACGACTGACCATTGTAATTATGTGATTGCATTTTGCTATTTTAACGTTTTAGTTTAATATGCTATATGATGTTTTAATGACTTTGTGATATTACTGTTGGAAACTGGCCCGAGTCCCTCGACAGAGGAGAGAAGACCGGTATACAAAATTGCTAAATAAATAAATAAATAAAACTACAACAGCCCAACAACAGAGAGGAAACAAACAAGGACATCTAATCACCTCTCAACAAAAGATTGCTCCAGACACTGCCAGGCAATCAAATGCTAATCAAAGTGATCAGTTGAAACGTTCATACCTAGGTCCAGAAGACAAGAGTCCTTTGTCCCACCCTGGTCATTTCACAGATATATAAACCCTTTTTCCTAGTTCCAACAGACCTCACTACCTCTGAGGATGCTTGCCATAGATGCAGGCGAAACGTCAGGAGAAAATGCCTCTAGACCATGGCCATATAGCCCGAAAAAACCTACAACAACCTAATTATCATGTAGCTCACTGAGCAATCATATGAAGCAACTGTGAGAGAACACAGGCTCCATGAGTGATACAAAATATAGGCATGGCATCTCTTGAAATACTGCAAGATGTCCCTAAAAGCACTGTTGCTCCAAGAGACAACTTGGGCTGTTTTTGCCAACAGGCTGCTTCTGCATTACCTCCTCTAAATATTCAAGCTGTCAGATCCAGTGGATTTCAAGATTGCATAAGGCCATGGCTGAGAAAGGAGCATTTCTTCCGAACCAAAAGACAATTGAGTGGGAGTTTTTAACTGGCTTCACATTCATACATACTATAATGTAATGTATCACATTAAGTAATTAATGGATTGTTTTAGCCCAAAGTACCCATCCATTTAATGGGTGGTCTCTTGAATCCCCATGTTGTTTTCCCTTTCTAGTCACTGCAGGGAGTTAATTCTGTGTAACACCACTTCAACTGCAGATGAGTCATTTTATCATTCTGTTTTGTTGTTGCTGTTGTGTGCCTTCAAGTCATTTCTGCTACTGAAACATTATGCTGTCTGCTCCCAAAGCGACGCTACACACAAGAGGAACTCACACAGAGAAACAGTAGGGTGTATTCCCCTAACGGGGAGGCAATTTCTACTCTCTCCATTTAGGATAATCGAGCCATCTGCACACCAGCCATCAGAAATTTGGGGAATAGTTGTCTGAAGATAAGAGCAGTGTGGGCTCAGTGTAGTGCAGTAGACTGATGACACAACTCCATCTCGTCACTGAGCCTGGAACCCCAGGTTTCAGCAGTGACCAGGGGAGCATTTGCACAGTTAAAAATTGTGCGCCAGCTGCACCTGTACTTTAGAATCATAGAATCAAAGAGTTGGAAGAGACCTCATGGGCCATACAGTCCAACCCTCTGCCAAGAAGCAGGAATATTGCATTCAAAGCACCCCTGACAGATGGCCATCCAGCCCTTGTTTAAAAGCTTCCAAAGAAGGAGCCTCCACCACACTTTGGGGCAGAGAGTTCCACTGCTGAACGGCTCTCACAGTCAGGAAGTTCTTCCTCATGTTCAGATGGAATCTCCTCTCTTGTAGTTTGAAGCCATTGTTCCACGTACTAGTCTCCAAGGAAGCAGAAAACAAGCTTGCTCCCTCCTCCCTGTGACTTCCTCTCACATATTTATACATGGCTATCATGTCTCCTCTCAGCCTTCTTCTTCAGGCTAAACATGCCCAGCTCTTTAAGCCGCTCCTCATTGGGCTTGTTCTCCAGACCTTTGATCATTTTAGTTGCACTCCTCTGGACACATTCCAGCTTGTCAACATCTCTCTTCGATTGTGTTGCCCAGAATTGGACACAATATTCCAGGTGTGGTCTAACCAAGGCGGAATAGAGAGGTAGCATGACTTCCCTAGATCTAGACACTATGCTCCTATTGATGCAGGCCAAAATCCATTGGCTTTTTTTGCCGCCACATCACATTGTTGGCTCATGTTTAACTTGTCCACGAGGACTCCAAGATCTTTTTCACACGTACTGCTCTCGAGCCAGGCGTCCCCCATTCTGTATCTTTGCATTTCATTTTTTCTGCCAAAGTGGAGTATCTTGCATTTGTCACTGTTGAAGTTCATTTTGTTAGTTTTGGCCCATCTCTCTAATCTGTCAAGATCGTTTTGAATTCTGCTCCTGTCCTCTGGACTATTGGCTATCCCTCCCAATTTGGTGTCGTCTGCAAACTTGATGATCATGCCTTCTAGCCCTTCATCTAAGTCATTAATAAAGATGTTGAACAGGACGGAACCCTTCGGCACTCCACTCGTCACTTCTTTCCAGGATGAAGAGGAAGCATTGGTGAGCACCCTCTGGGTTCGTCCATTTAACCAATTACAGATCCACCTCACCGTAGTTTTGCCTAGTCCACATTGGACTAGTTTCTTTGCCAGAAGGTCATGGGGGACCTTGTTATTATTATTATTATTAACTTTATTTGTACCCTGCTAACATCTCCCGAAGGACTCGATGCAGCTTACAAAGGCCAAGGCCTTACTGAATTCCAGGTACTCTACATCCACGGCATGTGTACAGGGAAAAAAATCTTCTAGTTGCCACCCTTCCCCATAATCTTCATAGGATGCACATCTGAAATTAAGACTAGATGGAGGTGACTGCCAGTGAGAAAGACCTTTACTCCGAAGAACACTGTTTAATTGGGAGGTTATGCATATCATGTTTACTCCGACTAATCAAGCAGACAGTTTGGGAATTAGCTTTTTATCTTACTGTTTCAGCATGGCATAACGATTGCAGACGTAGACCTCTGGTATGGTTAGCTTCTTCATCATCATGGAATAGGCTGTCTTGTCATGACAGATCAACTTTTGATGTCTAGATTACTCTTATTCATTGTGCAGGACATTGTTTCTGATGTAATATGACACAAGATGGCTATGAGAAATGGGAAGCTTAATGGCATGCCTTCTAGAGTTGCCCGGTGGCTATCTTAGTATATCTGTTCCAGAGAGGTCAAAGTTGAGACCAGGAATGTATTGCTTTGCTCTCAGGATGGCAGGTGCCTTTTTTGCCTTTGGGCAGGCATGCTGAATCTCTCAGGGAGAGAGATTTATTATTTATTTATTTACTTTATTTATATACCGCTTTTCTCAGCCCTCAGGCGACTCAAAGCGGTGAACAACATCGATACAAAACATCACGAGACAAGTATAGGGCAATTAAAAACAATTGTAACATAAATCATTAAACATCAGAATAAAAATCATTAGCGCCTCAACAGTAAAATCAGAATCCAGTCTCATCATCCATTATTCCGTATTCCTATGTTCAATTACACTGAACATGAGGAAGAACTTCCTGACTGTGAGAGCCGTTCAGCTGTGGAACTCTCTGCCCCGGAGTGTGGTGGAGGCTCCTTCTTTGGAAGCTTTTAAACAGAGGCTGGATGGCCATCTGTCAGGGGTGATTTGAATGCAATATTCCTGCTTCTTGGCAGGGGGTTGGACTGGATGGCCCATGAGGTCTCTTCCAACTCTTTGATTCTATGATTCCATGATTCTATGATGTATCACTATATTTTTCCACCCATAAGTCTGTGTTGCAGACATAGGAAATATTTTAGTGTCATCCCCCCTGAGTGCCAACTATGCAGTTTTCGGGCAAAGTCTTCTCAGCACAAGTGTCAAATTGACAGCATAGATATGGCTCTAGGAAAAGGCTTTAAATATGCATAGTTTCAGTTATACACCATCCCCAGTAAACAGTTCCAAAAGTCTGTGGAAAAATAAATACAAAAAGTATGCAATAAAAAGACACTGCAGCCATGTCCTCCCTTTTGAAAAGATATTACAACATCAAAACAAGTGGAGATATTGTGTCTCTTTTCCTTCATGGCTGATCCTTAAGCTGCTTTGGCTGTGACTGCCAAGCAATGAAGCCCATATGAGCACTTCAATTAGCATAAAGAATTTTCCTTTTGCACTTTTAATTTCATGAAGTTTCAAAAATGGTTTACAGGAGACATTAATGATAGTGTTAATGAACGCATCTCCTCCTATGAAGCAGCTAGGATGTTAAGATCCTCTGGGGAAGCCCTGCTCTCGATCCCGCCTGCATCACAAATATGTTTGGCGGGGATGAGAGACAGGGCCTTCTCAGTGGTGGCTCCTCGGCAATGGAACGCCCTTCATAGAGACATTAGATCGTCCCCCTCTCTTTTAGCATTCCAGAAGAAAGTCAAGACCTCGCTGTTTGAGCAAGCATTTTGAAAAGGCAGTGTAACAGACATAGGAATATGGAACGATTGGATGATGAGATTGGATCTTGATTTTAACTAGGAGACGTCAATGATCTATATTGACCTTGTTATGATTGTATTTTTATGCTATTGTTTTTAATGGTTTAAAATGTTTTATGATGTTTCTGGGCATTGAATTTTGGCTCTGTAAACCACCTTGAATTGCCCATGGGCTGAGAAAGGAAGTATACAAATATAGTAATTACATCTATATAAATAAAAATGTTCGTTTGTGGGATTAACATAACTCAAAAACCACTGGACGAATGGACACCAAATTTGGTCACAAGACACTTACTAACCCAAGGAGTAACCATCACTAAATTGAGTTTGTCATTTGGGAGTTGTAGTTGCTGGGATTTAGAGTTCACCTACAATCAAAGAGCATTCTGAACTCCACCAAACATGGCACACAGGACTCCCATGACCAACAGAAAATACTAGAAGGGTTTGGTGGCCATTGACATTGAGTTTGGGAGTTGTGGTACACCTACATCCAGAGATCACTGTGGACTCAAACAATGATGGATCTGGACCAAACTTGGCACGAATATTCCATATGCCGAACTAGGAACACAGATGGAGCTTGGGGGAAATAGACCTTGACATTTGGGAGTTGTAGTTACTGGGATTTACTGGGATTCACCTACAATCAAAGAGCATTCTGGACCCCACAAATGATAGAATTGGGGCAAACTTCCCACACAGAACCCCTATGACCAATAGAAAATACTTAAGGCCATCCAGTCCAACCCTCTTTGCCAGGGCAGTAATCAAATACTGTTTACCTACAAGCATAAAGAAATTACACATATTAGAAACCAACACTTTCTCATTACTTTATTTTCCAGATCACCAGACTGGGCCACAGCAACGCATGGCAGGGGACGGCTAGTAAATAAATAAATAAAGTGTGGACTGAACACACTCCTCTGGAATGTGTCCAGAGTAGGGCGACTAAAATGATCAAGGGTCTGGAGAGCAAGCCCTATGAGGAGCGGCTTAAGGAGCTGGGCATGTTTAGCCTGAAGAAGAGAAGGCTGAGAGGAGATATGATAGCCATGTATAAATATGTGAGAGGAAGCCACAGGGAGGAGGGAGCAAGCTTGTTTTCTGCTTCCCTGGAGACTAGGACGCGAAACAATGGTTTCAAACTACAAGAAAGGAGATTGCATCTGAACATGAGGAAGAACTTCCTGACTGTGAGAGCCATTCAGCAGTGGTGGAGGCTCCTTCTTTGGAAGCTTTTAAACACAGGCTGGATGGCCATCTGTCAGGGGTCTTTTTTGTTGTGTCAGGAGCGACCCGAGAAACTGCAAGTTGCTTCTGGTGTGAGAGAATTGGCCGTTTGCAAGGACGTTGCCCAGGGGACGCCCGGATGATTTGATGTTTTTATCATCCTTGTGGGTGGCTTCTCTCATGTCCCCGTATGAGGAGCTGGAGCTGATAGAGGGAGCTCATCCGCCTCTACCCGGATTCGAACCTGCGACCTGTGGGTCTTCAGTCTTGCTGGCACAGGGGTTTAACCCACTGTGCCACTGGGGGATCCCATCTGTCAGGGGTGATTTGAATGCAATATTCCTGCTTCTTGGCAGGGGGTTGGACTGGATGGCCCATGAGGTCTCTTCCAACTCTTTCATTCTATGATTCTATGAACAAAAAATGGAAAGCTAACACCCTCTTGGGTACAGTTTGAACTTGATACCAACAAAATTACAACTACACAGCTTGTTTCAGAACACATCATTTTCTGCACAATGCTTCCAATAAATAAAGAGAACCACATACTGCTCAATATTCTAAAAAATCCATAAAGTTTCATTTTTCCCGTAGTACAAAACTGTATGTCCATTCAGAGCCAAAACATTTTCCAGATTTTTTTAACCTGCCAAACCAATGAAATGTTGATCTCTAGAAGAGGGGAGGATTGATTTGAGAGAGTTCCATTTCCCTACAGGAAAAATACGAGCTTATTTATGGCCAAACCTGAAAGTAGAAAGAATAGTTATGCTATTCATAATCACTCTCTTGTTTTCCTCCCCTCCCTGTTTCATTCTCTCCTTTTCTCTCCCCGCCTCTCTCCTCTGTCTCCTTTTTTTCCTATCTATAGATTTTGCCTCTGCAGGCTAATAGCAATGTCCCCAAGTTTTATGAGTCAATAATCCATTGCCTAACCTTTGATAAGAGGATACTGGCAGGTAATTATTACTGTGACATGCTCCCCCTCCCCTAAAATGCCATAGCCAAGAGGCTGACAGACCTATAATTATAGCATCAAGCAAGACAGAGTCAGCAATGTTGTATCCTTAAATGCAAGGAAAGAGCCATGATCCTTCTCTAAACAGCAGGCCTGTGAGACCACACATGTACTACTGTATTATAATAGCCAGGTTGGCCAGCAATTGAATACCCGAGAAGAAGAACATGAGGTTCTTGTGGGTTTTTTCGGGCTATAGGGCCATGTTCTAGAGGCATTTCTCCTGACGTTTCGCCTGCATCTATGGCAAGCATCCTCAGAGGTAGTGAGGTCTGTTGGAATTAGGACAATGGGTTTATATATCTGTGGAATGGCTGGGGTGGATCAAAGAGCTCTTCTCTGCTGCAGCTAGGTGTGAATGTTTCAACTGACCACCTTCATTAGCATTTGAAGGCCTGGCTGAGCCTGGGAAAATCTTTTGTTGAGAGTTGTTAAGATGTGCCTGGTTGTTTCCTCTCTGCTGTTTTGCTGTTGTAATTTTAGAGTTTTTTAATACTGGTAGCCAGATTTTGTTCATTTTCATGGTCTCTTCCTTTCTGTTGAAATTGTCCACATGCTTGTGGATTTCAATGGCTTCTCTGTGTAGTCTGACATGGTGGTTGTTGGTGTGGTCCAGCATTTCTGTGTTCTCAAATAATATGCTGTGTCCAGGCTGGTTCATCAGGTGCTCTGCTATGTCTGACTTCTCTGGTTGAGTAGTCTGCAGTGCCTTTCATGTTCCTTGATTCGTGTTTGAGCAATGCTGCGTTTGGTAGTCCCTCAGCAAAAGAGCAGAGAGGAAACAACCAGGCACATCTTAACAACTCTCAACGAAAGATTTTCCCAGGCTCAGCCAGGCCTTCAAATGCTAATGAAGGTGGTCAGTTGAAACATTCACACCTAGCTGCAGCAGAGAGCTCTTTGCCCCACCCCAGCCATTCCACAGATATATAAACCCATTGTCCTAATTCCAACAGACCTCACTACCTCTGAGGATGCTTGCCATAGATGCAGGCGAAACGTCAGGAGAAATGCCTCTAGAACATGGCCCTATAGCCCGAAAAAACCCACAAGAACCTAGTGATTCCGGCCATGAAAGCCTTCGACAATACAAAAAAGAACATGGTTCCTTCCTCATGCGTAAATGAGGAATGAAGTGAGAAATCTTGTCCCACCTAGAGTCAGGTATCAGCATCTCACTCCAGGTCTGCCTTGGGAAAAGACAATCAAGTTGCCCCAACATTTTGGGTAGCTAAAATAGTAGAAATGCAAAGGATATTCAAAAAATATCCAGAAAAAAAAATAATCAAAAGTAGGTTATGTGGAAATCCCAGCAAGAACCCTGGATTGATGAAAATCTTCACAGTTCAGGACTTACCAATGCTATTTTTAAACACCTCTATGAAGTCTCTAATGTCTTATTTTTGTGCACAGACAACAACAAATATATTCATATATTTAAGCCCTGTTCACACACTATCAGAAAAAATGCGTGGCAAGGGTGAACATGATAATCCATTTCCATTTCCTTCTATGCAGGGAAAGTAGTTTTTCAAGGGATTCCAAGTCTGGAGGGAACCTTTGTCCAGAGAGACTCTCCCCTTCAGAAAGTCACCTTCCATGTTAATAGAGGGTGATGTAAAAAGCAGTAGAGCAAGTCGGATTAATTCTCTCACTTTTGTAGCTGTAGCAACAACCTCTGCGTAGGTGATGTTCAGGCAGTACCTACAAGAAGCACTGCCTGAACATCAAGCAAAAAGTGGGTGCTAGAAACAATATCATACGAAAGTTGACTGGCACAACCTGGGGATCACCACCAGATACAGTGAAGACATCTGCCCTTGCGCTATGCTACTCTGCTGCTGAGTATGCATGCCCAATGTGGAACACATCTCACCACGCTAAAACAGTGGATGTGGCTCTTAATGAGACATGCCGCATTATCACGGGGTGTCTGCGCCCTACACCACTGGAGAAATTACACTGCTTAGCCGGTATTGCACCACCTGACATCCGCCGGGAAGTAGCAGCCAATAGTGAAAGGACCAAGGCAGAGACATCTCCAGCTCATCCCCTGTTTGGGTATCAGCCAGCACGTCAACGACTTTAGAAACAGTTTTCTAAGATCTACAGAGACAATCGCTGGAACACCTCAGCAAGCGAGAGTCCAAAAGTGGCAGGCTCAAACCCAGAACCTCAATCCGTGGGTGATACCAGATGAGAGACTCCCCCCTGGGCATAAAGAGGACTGGGCGACTTGGAAGGTGCTGAACAGACTGCGCTCTGGCACCACAAGATGCAGAGCCAACCTTTAGAAATGGGGCTACAAAGTGGAATCCTCAACATGCGAGTGTGGAGATGAGCAAACCACTGACCACCTGCTGCAATGCAACCTGAGCCCTGCCACATGCACAGTGGAGGACCTTCTTGCAGCAACACCAGAAGCACTCCAAGTGGCCAGATATTGGTCAAAGGACATTTAATCAACTACCAAACTCACAAATTTTGTATTTTGTCTGTTTGTTTGCTTTGTTCTGTTAGAAATGTAATATAATGGACTGGTTGCCCTGACACGACAAATAAATAATCTGGGTGGAGGCCACAAGGGGGCACTAGAGAGAGAAGGATAGTCCATTTTAGTTGTAGAAGGAAAACCATTACCCCTTGTTTTCCTCTTATTCCCCCCTCCCATGTCCCTGTCATGAAACAAAGCTTATTTATGAAATGGGAAGTGGGGAGGGGGAATAAACAGGGAAAATGAGGGAACTGGTTTTCCTCCTTCAACTCCCCGCCCCTGTAAAACAGACTATCATTCTCTCTTTCTGGTGCCTCCTGGTGGCCTTTACCCAGAAAATGGAACAGTATCGAAATATACCAAGCTACATCAATTTTCATCTCTTCTGGGAACATGTAAAAACGATACTTCAAGAATATGTACCTTGGTTTGCGCATCCACAGTAGCCCCCTGGTTGACAAGAACCTCAGCCACGTTGACTCGGTCCTCTTGTGCGGCCAGATGAAGAGGAGTCAGCCCACTCTGTAAAGGAGAAACCACAAATTAGAATAATAGAATCATAGAGTTGGAAGAGACCTCATGGGCCATCCAGTCCAACCCCCTGCCAAGAAGCAGGAATATTGTATTCAAAGCACCCCTGACACATGGCCATCCAGCCTCTGTTTAAAACCTTCCAAAGAAGGAGCCTCTACCACACTCCGGGGCAGAGAGTTCCACTGCTGAATGGTTCTCACAGTCAGGAAGTTCTTCCTTATGTTCAGATGGAATCTTGAAGTTTGAAGCCATTGTTCTGCGTCCTAGTCTCCAAGGCAGCAGAAAACAAGCTTGCTCCCTCATCCCTATGACTTCCTTAAGGTTGACCTCCAGTGCAAAGTGAGGGTTATGATCTCATCCTGAACATGGCTTTCTCAACACTCTTTAAGTATGTCCAATTACATGCAACACTAACCAACAAGTAGAAAACATGTTGGCAAGCCAATTGTTCCTAAAAGGAAATGTTACTTACGTGCACCATGGACACTATGTCACTTTTCTTAACTAGCGTTAATATTTCAAAATTCATTTCTTCCAGTCATTAATTTGATATGTAGGAGACTAATCCAATTAGGGAAAGTGGCGCTGGGTTGATATTTACTCCAGAGTCATACCAACCCCTTGTATTATTTTGTTGTTCTTATACCCCGCAACCATCTCCCGCATGACTCCGTGCTGCTTACAAGAGGCCAAGCTCAACAACATCATAAAACAACAACAACAAAATAGTAATAACTCATAAAAAGCAAAACAATACAATTATGACACAACACATTTTAAAAACATAAGGCAGGGCCAAATGTGAAAGTTTTAAAAGTTAAAAGCTGGGAAGTTTAAAGGGGATAGGAGGAATGTTTTGGGAAAGGTGGACGTGCAGACAGTTCTAAATCTCTCATAAAGTGCATTGAGGACATATTGCTTAGGATTCCTTATTCTGGGAAGGCACACCGGAACATCCAGGTTTTCAAGCTCCTTCTAAAGACTGCCAATGTTGGGGCCTGCCTGATGTCTTTGGGGAAGGAGTTCCAGAGTCGCGGGGCCACCACCGAGAAGGCCCTGTCCCTTGTTCCCACCAATCGTGCCTGTGAAGCAGGTGGGATCGTGAGCAGGACCTCACCAGATGAATGAAGAGATCGTGTGGGTTTGTATACGGAGATGCGGTCATGCAGGTAGAATGGTCCCAAACCATTCAGGGCTTTGTAGGTAAGCACCTGCACCTTGAATTGGGTTCAGTAGGTAAACAGCAGCCAGTGGAGCTCTTTAAACAGGAGGGTTGACCTCTTTCTGTAAGGTGCACCAGTTAACAGTCTGGCCACCGCCCACTGTACCAACTGGAATTTCCGGGCCATTTCCACGTAGAGTGCATTACAGTAGTCCAATCTAGAGATGACTAAGGCATGAACCACCCCGGCCAGATCCGCCTTCACGAGGTACGGTCGCAGTTGGCGCACGAGTCTTAATTGTGCAAAGGCCCTCCCGGCCACCGCCGATGCCTGAGCTTCAAGCGTAAGTGATGAGTCCAGGAGGACACCCAAACTGCGGACCTGTGACTTCAGGGGGAGTGTAACCCCGTCCAGCACAGGTTGCCACCCTATACCCCAATCTGGTTTACGATTGACCAGGAGGACCTCTGTCTTGTCGGGATTGATCTTCAGCTTGTTCTTCCTCATCCAGCCAGCCACAGCGGCCAGGCACTCGTCCAGCAAAGGCTATAGGTCACTGGGTTGTAATTCCCATCAGATCCTGTCATTAACTACTCTGATTATGGATCATAAGACCTGCAGTCAAAAACATCTCATGGCCTCATATTCCTGGTCCTTTTTATTGTTTCAAAGTGTTTTGCAAACATTCTTTTGCAAATTTGCCTGAGAGCAATTCTGCAACGCTGGCTGCTATTTTGCTCTAACATGTAGTTTTCTTTTCCTTTCTCTACCCTAAGCTATTAAAAAGGCTTTGCTAACAAGATAGGTGACAATGCAGTAAGTGACAGATGATTTAAGAGGCAGGCACGAGCACTTAGCCAATTTGTTGATGAAGCTCTTTTCCCCAAAGATCCAAATGGTTCTCATTAAACTGAACAGAATCCAGGTAACTTCCACCTTAAATGGTTTGCTGGCCTAGGCTTATTGCCAACTCGAAATGCATATTTGTGGAATAGCCACATTTTTTATGGTTAAAAGCTAGGCTTTTTCATTTTGATTTCAAACCTGCATCATTTAAAGGAACAAATTTACAGACACAGGAGAATGTGCACATAAAAGCACACAAAGCCCAAGATTTCAAAACTAGTATCATAACATCCAGACATTTCTCAGTTGTAACTTTTCAAGATACAGGGCAGAGACAAGCGGGCAAAAGTATGTGCATCTAAAGCAAGAGAAATTATTCAGCAGCTTTAAAAAGGGAGTGGGCCAGCGTGGAGATAATCTTGTGAAGAATGCTGTCTCACTTGAACAATAATAGAATCATAGAATCAAAGAGTTGGAAGAGACCTCATGGGCCATCCAGTCCAACCCCTTGCCAAGAATACAGAACATATTGAAGCTGGAACATATATGAAAGGAAATAAAGAAAAATGATGAAGGACTGGCTAACATGAACTGAATCCCTTCCTGTACTAACTTATTACACAACTAACCATCCCCTGCCACGCGTTACTGTGGCCCAGTCTGTGTATATGTGTTGTGTGTGTGTATGTATATATGAGTGTTTGTGTATATATGTGGTTTTGTGCATGGGTTGTAATGTATTTTTGGTTTTTGGCTTTTTAAACCTCTTCCGCTGTGTTTTTCAGTGTTTTATGAGTTATGGTCACTCATTGGCCTGATAGGTGTCTTGTGTCCAATTTGGTGTCAATTCGTCCAGTGGTTTTTGAGTTACATTAATCCCACAAATGAACATTACATTTTTATTTATATAGACTAGCCGTCCCCTGCCAGGCGTTGCTGTGGCCCACATGGGGGTTCTGTGTGGGAGGTTTGGCCCAATTCTATTGTTGGTGGGGTTCAGAATGCTCTGTGATTGTAGGTGAACTATAAATCCCAGCAACTACAACTCCCAAATGTCAATATTCTATTTTCCCCAAACTCCACCAGTGTTCACATTTGGGCATATTGAGTATTTGTGTAGAGTTTGGTCCAGATCCATCATTGTTTGAGTCCACAGTGCTCTCTGGATGTAGGTGAACTACAACTCCAAAACTCAAGGTCAATGCCCACCAAACCCTTCCAGTATTTGCTGTTGGTCATGGGAGTTCTGTGTGCCAAGTTTGGTTCAATTCCATCATTGTTGGAGTTCAGAATGCTCTTTGATTGTAGGTGAACTATAAATCCCAGCAACTACAACTCCCAAATGACAAAATCATAATTTTTTGAGTGATGGTCACTCCTTGTGTTGTGAGACGTTTTGTTGCCAAATTCAGTGTGATTTCGTTCATTGGTTCTTCTTGTTTTTAAGGTACTCATTATGCACAGAGCATTTTAATATAAATAGAAGATGAATATCTATCTTTGAAATATTCACGTTAGTTACAGCAATTTTTTAAAAAACCGAATGCTGACTTTCTCTTTAACAACTTAGTTAATATTGTGTGAAAGGATTTGTTATACTCAAAATGAAACTCCAGTTTATGTGACGCACAAAGTATGTTGAAAATTAGGCGGGAGACTGATGAAAAAATTAATAGAATAAATAACGCAAAATGGGCTGCCAGGATTGTCCATCTTAAAACATAAGTATTTTGACTGTCTGTCCAATGATCAATAAACTTTTCCATGGTTTTAGGATAGAACCCCGATTAGTGGGTAAAGGACAAAAACAAAAGTAAAGATTTTCCCTGAGCTAAGTCTAGTGTTCATATCCCCAACCCTGGAGAGTGGTGCTCAACCTCATTTCTAAGCCATAAGAGCCGCGTGCGGTGTGTAGGTATTGTTGGTACGTAACAGATGCCCCTGCAAGGTAAGTTTGCCGGGCCATGACTGCATTGGAGTGTGTAATTCCACCAACAAAGCACATTGGGGGGGGAGTCCTGGGCCGGTGGTTACTATTGATTACATCACATATTTGCTGGTTGCGTTTTTACGAAACTTGCGTAGGTTGGCAGAAGTGGCCGATTAAGTGCAGGCGATCACCCGGCTCCCACCAGATGTGAACTGCCAACCTTTATTATTTATTTATTTACTATTTATTTAGTTACTGTAGTTGTATACTGCTTTCTACAGCCAAAATGGCAATCCTCTCCCTCCCCCAGCGGTTTCTAACCTCACACATAGGGAAACCTCAACACATGTGAGACCTTCGCACAACCTTTTGGTCATCAAGTTCAGCAGCTCAGTGGTTTAACCCACTAGGGCTGATAGAACCAATTAGGAAAATGACATTTATAACCCAGGAACAAAAATTATGTTACATGGTGTTATTTTTAGATTTTAAATGCATCATGTGTCATTGTTTTTAGTGTTTTATTGTCTTTGCTTGATGTTTTATTATTTGCTTATGAGTTTTACTGTTATATTTGTATGTTGTTGTTTGTTGCGGCCTTGGCCTTTGTAAGCCGCATCGAGTCCTTCGGGAGATTTTGCGGGGTATAAATAAAGATAATAATAATAATAATAATAATAATAATAATAATAATAATTCTGTAACACTGATGCACATTGCTTTTCTGTGCTCAACTAAGGGTTCACCTTCCTCAACACGGATTGTACTGGGATTGTACTGGGCCTTGTTGCCTCTGTAAACTGCCTTGAGTCGCCTGCGGGCGGAGAAGGGTGGTATACAAATATAGTAAGTAAATAAATAAATTATAAATAATAAACATTCTGTTTTTTCCAGCAGCAGCACATGCCAACTTATCATGGGATCTGCATTCAAGCAAACGGAACTAAGTGTGTATGCAGTACAATCTCATATCACGAGGGGCTAAATCTAGAAATAGTTTTCTAAGATCTACAGAGACACTCGCTGGAACACCTCAGCAAGCGAGAGTCCAAAAGTGGCAGGCTCAAACCCAGAACTTCAACCAATGGCTGATACCAAATGAGAGACTCCCCCTGGGGCACACAGAAGACTGGGTGCTCCAAATGAGAGACTCCCCCCTGGGCACACAGAAAACTGGGCGACTTGGAAGGCGCTGAACAGACTGCGCTCTGGCACCACAAGATGCAGAGCCAATCTTAAGAAATGGGGCTACAAAGTGGAATCCATGACATGCGAGTGTGGAGAAGAGCAAACCACTGACCACCTGCTGCAATGCAACCTGAGCCCACATGCACAATGGAGGACCTTCTTGCAGCAACACCAGAGGCACTCCAAGTGGCCAGCTACTGGTCAAAGGACATTTAATCAACTACCAAACTCACAAATTCTGTATTTTTTCTGTTTGCTTTGTTCTGTTAGAAATGTAACATAATTGACTGGTTGCCCTGACATGACAAACAAATAAATCCACAGGGGATCTTGTACTCACTGTGGAAACAAGGCAACTGCAGATACAATAATAATGAACCTTATTGAAATGAATAATTCTGCTGGAAATCACTATAGACATTCCTGGAGCAGTACCCTCTTGAGGCATTTGAGAGTGCAACTTTATGGGAACTTCCAGTGGAAGCATGCCCTAGAATCATCTGGAGGACCTCAAAAAGTCATAGAGAGGACATATTTTGTCAGATGCAGGGAGGTGAAACTGCAAGTATTGGTCCCACAGATTGCACTGGGCCTGTAGAATCTTATGAGCATTTTCAACTGGGAAAAAAGAAGGGAATTTTCAAGATTCTTGCTCATTTTTCATTACTCCAGCCATTTGTCTTACCACTGCTGCCTGAGGTCAAGAACAAGATGGCAATCCCCTTCATTCTCTGTGAAGAATCCAACTAGATTAGTAGCTTCACACTTCTTCCACAATGTCAATGGAAGAGCAACCTCTACCATACCAAAGAGGCCCAGAGCAAGACACGTAGCACATTCCTTCCCACATGTTGTTGCTGCCTCCTAAGCAATTGCTGCTTTAGGGGACTGTCTCGTTCTGCCTAATAGTAGTGTTTGCCCTAGGAATGAGATTAATTTAGGACTGGGAATAATGGTTTCATACAATGCTATTTACTTCACATAGCACCTGCCTTAATTACTATTTATATGCTACTACAGTGGAGAGAGAATGTATTTGAAATGCTACCTTTGACAAAACCAGTATGTGTGTGTGTATCTAGTTAAAACATTATTTCCCACTGAATTTTATCAACAACTACTTTGGTCAGTTGTATCCTATCTGGTCTTGCACAGGTCATGATGGAATGTGACATAAATAAACTATCTAACTGTTATAGAGAGAGTGATTGTATATACCAGGTGCCCTCAAACTAAGGCCAGCGGGCCGGATATAGCCCTCCAAGGTCATTTACACGGCCCTTGCTCAGGGTCAACCTAAGTCTGAACTGACTCGAAAGCACACAACAACAACAACAATCTCATCAGCCAAAAGCAGGCCCACACTTCCCATTGAAATACTAATATATATAAAATGCTCTGTGCATAATGAGTACCTTAAAAACAAAAGAACCAATGAACGAAATCACACCAAATTTGGCAACAAAACATCTCACAACACAAGGAGTGACCATCACTCAAAAAATTATGATTTTGTCACTTGGGAGTTGTAGTTGCTGGGATTTATAGTTCACCTACAATCAAAGAGCATTCTGAACTCCATCAACGATGGAATTGAACCAAACTTGGCACACAGAACTCCCATGACCAACAGAAAATACTGGAAGGGTTTGTGGGCATTGACTGTGAGTTTGGGTGTTAGTTCATCTATTTATTTATTTTATTTATTTACAGCTTTTATATTCTTCCCTTCTCACCCCGCAGGGGACTCAGAGTGGATTACAGTGTAATGATGGCAAACATTCAATGCCAATTTTAGACATACAAACATATACAGACATACACAGAGGCTATTTAACTTTTTCTGGCCGCCAGGGGAGCTGTCGCTTTCATCGTCCATCTGCGACGCTGATGAAGCACTTCCGCATTCCCGCATGCTTCCCCGCTGGAATGCTTTGCTGGAGTCTTCTTTATGGCCTCATAAATTAGTTAATTTAGCCTCCCCACACTTTTTAAGGTGGTACCTTATTTTCCTACTTGACAGATGCAACTGTCTTTCGGGTTGCAAAGGTCGACAACAGGCTACACACAATTGGTTGGAAACCCACTCCAACCCGGGCTGGCTTCGAACTCATGACCTTCTGGTCAGAGTTGATCTACATCCAGAGAGCACTGTAGACTCAAACAATGATGGATCTGTACCAAATTTGGCACAAGCACTCAATACGCCCAAATATGAACACTGATGGAGTTTGGGGGAAATAGACCTTGACATTTGGGAGTTGTAGTCACTGGGATTCACAGTTCACCTACAATCAAAGAGCATTCTGAACCCCACGAACGACAGAATCGGGGCAAACTTCTCACACACCACCATGACCAACAGAAAATACTTAAGGCCATCCAATCCAACTCCCTTCATCAGGGCAAGAAAACATAAACAAAGTCCTCCTGACAAAAAGCCATCCAGCCATAGATATAGATAGATAGATCGATATAGATATAGATAGATATGATTCACACAGAGAGAGATAGAATCATAGAATCCAAGAGTTGGAAGAGAACTAATGGGCCATCCAGTCCAACCCCCTGCCAAGAAGCAGGAATATCGCATTTAAAGCACCCCTGAGATGGCCATCCAGCCTCTGTTTAAAAGCTTCCAAAGAAGCAGCCTCCACCACACTCTGGGAGAGAGTTCCACTGCTGAATGGCTCTCACAGTCAGGAAGTTCTTCCTAATGTTCAGATGGAATCTCTATTTTTGAATGATGTGTCCAAGGAAGCAGAAAACAAGCTTGCTCCCTCCTCCCAGTGGCTTCCTCTCACATATTTATACATGGCTATCATATCTCCTCTCAGCCTTCTCTTCTTCAGGCTAAACATGCCCAGCTCCTTAAGCCGCTCCTCATAGGGCTTGTTCTCCAGACCCTTGAACATTTTAGTCGCCCTCCTCTGGACACATTCCAGCTTGTCAATATATATCTTGTCAAAGATATAGCATCACAGATTTGAAAGGGACCCCTAAAGAAGGACAATTATATGTTGCATGTTCCAGAGTAGGCAAACCAGACAATCTCCACATCAACAACAAGGAATACTGTTCACCCACAAGCATAAAGGAATTACATATATTAGAAACCATTACTTTATTTTCCAGATCACCAGACTGGGCCACAGCAACACGTGGCAGGGGATGGCTAGTAAGTTTATATTTCTTAAAATTGTTCATTTAAGGTATTGTATTGTTTTTAAGTGTTTTGTACTACAAATAAGATATTGTGCAGTGTTCACAGGAATTCATTCATTTTTTTTTTCAAATTATAATCCGGCCCTCCAACAGTTTGAGGGACTGTGACCTGACCCTCTGTTTAAAAAATTTGAGGTCCCCTGATATATACAGTGTGTGTCTTTCAGTGCACAAATAGCACCACACAGCAGATTATCCTCAAAATAATACTGTGATTTGCCCAGTGGGATGTAGAAATAAGTGAGAGGCTTTCTTGGGGACAGGAGTGGAGATTAATGGAGTACACATATTGTGACACAAATAGTTTTTCAGAACCATTCACTGCCTGAAATAGCAGGGAGCTTTCCTAAAGGAGCCATCCATTTAATGCTTGGACTGGATTGATGATGCCCTTAGGAATGGACTGAGCACTAAACCCAGGCAGGAGGTGTACAAAAGAAATGTAAAAAGAAAACACTGCAAGGGAGTTCCCATGGGTGCATGTAGCATATGGCCCGCTGGGAAATCAACAGAGGTGCCTGCACTGAGACAGGTAATAAGGAAGTGGTTTGCTACTAATTCCTCTCTTGCACAAACCAAACAACTTGCTGACTACATTCTGAGTCATATAAAATTCACTCTAGTATGCCTTCTCTTCTTCAGAGAATTGAACTATGCACTCTATCATTTTCTTTCTTATTTTGACCAGCTGTAATTGGTCTGGTATACACAGATCTCCTCTGCACCTTGTGCCTTTCCTGTCCTTCTTTCCTCTCCCCATTAAAGCAGGGATACAGGAGCAAACAATCAGCACAAATTCTTCCAGGGCTTGTTTTGAAAGCATGTTAACGTTAACACCAATAATAATGGATAAAAAATTCCCCCAAAATTTAAAAGATATATTAGATAAAAAAGAGAGAAGAATAGAGTCAAGACGAAGATCCACCCAGAGGAAAAGTGTTCTTGCCATACATCAAGGAAACCACTGACCGCATAGGGAAGCTGATGAGGAAACACAACATACAAACTATCTACAGATATTTCCATTTTAACTTTACATTTGGCCTTCCCACTGTTTTTAATTGTGTGTTGTCTTATTGATAATGTTGTATATTTTATTGTCTATGTTTATTTTAATTGCTTGTACTGTTGTTGTTTTGCTTGTATTGTTGTATTCGGGCTCGGCCTCATGTAAGCCGCACCGAGTCCCTTGGGGAGATGGTAGCGGGGTACAAATAAAGTTTATTATTATTATTATTATTATTATTATTATTATTATTATTATTATTCTACCCCAACTAGTTTGTGCCACAAGCTATGTTGAATTGGTTGAGACTCAATAAGATACTCATCTGCAGGAGTCTACTGTATACCATGCAGCTGTGGACAATCTACATAGGGACTACCAAACGCAGCAGTGCGCAAACACAAATCAAGGAACATGAAAGGCACTGCAGACTACTTCAACCAGAGAAGTCAGCCATAGCAGAGCACCTGATGAACCAACCTGGACACAGCATATTATTTGAGAACACAGAAATGCTGGACCACTCTCACAACCACCATGTCAGACTACACAGAGAAGCTAATTGAAATACACAAGCATGTGGACAATTTCAACAGAAAGGAGGAAACCATGAAAATGAACAAAATCTGGCTACCAGTATTAAAAAAATCTCTAAAATTACAACAGCACAACAACAGAGAGGAAACAAACAAGGACATCTAATAACCTCTCAACAAAAGATTGCTCCAGGCACTGCCAGGCCATCAAATGCTAATCAAGGTGGTCAGTTGAAACATTCACACCTAGCTCCAGCAGACAAGAGTCCTTTGTCCCACCCTGGTCATTCCACAGATATATAACCCCTTTTTCCTAGTTCCAACAGACCTCACTACCTCTGAGGATGCTTGCCATAGATGCAGGCGAAACGTCAGGAGAGAATGCCTCTAGACCATGGCCATATAGCCCGAAAAAGCCTACAACAACTCACTGTTGCAAAGCTTCCCATGAATGTGGTGGACCAATCTTATCAGGATTCCCAATCACATGGACTTCTGTAATCATACTCGTTTGAATCCCATTACCGACCCTTTTGCAGATCTTCCTTGTAAACAGAGGGCAGGGAGTGGGATTGAAACATGCATTATGACTCCCTTCTGCATAATTTAAAAACAGAAAGCTTGAAGATGAGCTGGCATTGTCTTTGAAGCACAGAGGCAACACAGCAGGGCTAGTTCTGCCAATTCATCTACACCAAAGTTATGCTCCATTGCAAAGGTGCCAATGGCCCATTAGACATACAGCATAAAGCCTACTTGCCTTGTTGCTCAGGTTCACATTGGCGTTTCTTGTGAGAAGCAAGGAGACCATATCCACGTGGCCCTCTTGTGAGGCCAGATGCACTGGAGCAATTCCCTGCCTGGTCACAGCATTGGCATCAGCACCATATTCCAGCAATGTAGTTGCAATATCCATCTGGTTCTTCTTGGCAGCGATGTGCAGCGGTGTGTAACCATTCTGTCAACCAAAAGATGTTTGGTTATCAACTTATGCAAGTCATATTAGTAATACACTCTTTCTTCCTTATATCCTGACTGTGTCAAAGTCTTTTCAAGTAGAAACACATAACTTTGTTTACTTCATTCTTGTACAGAAGAAATACAAATTCAAATGTTTTCTCTGTGACTGGTGAAATGTCAACAATTTTGGACATTTGAATGTTTGAAGTTTTTAAAACTTAGGCATTTTTCCACACAATACAAGTTTGCATGAAATACAATTGTGCATACAAAATGTCAATTAAATAAGTGCTGTCATTCCCGTTTTTATTGTATCTATCTCCCCCCCCCCCCAAAGGAATGCCTTAATGTGTTGAGACAGCCTTTGTTGCCAAGGATGAGAAAGCTTTTGAATATTCATCCATATTCTCAAAGTTTCTTTTGCTCACGGACATTGTCGTTGAGATAGGGAAACATTATTCTTTAATTTGCAGGCTCTTGTGAAAATATACCAATACATGTTTAAATGATTTTTATCTCCTAGATATGGGGATACTTCACTGGTTGAATTCCACAAAATACATCTGAGTTTTTCTGTTTACTTGCCTGTTAAAATACATTGTTGGCTTTTTAAAAATTCTAGATCAGTGGTTCCCAACCTTTTTTTGATCAGGCACCACTTGACCAGGGACCACTTTGACCAGGAACCACTTTGATCATGGACCTTTCTCCAACATTAGTATCAAAAGGGTTATGAATCAGTTTTTGGTCAACTTTAGATTACGTTTGGGGTGCTGATTCAGAAAATTGTGTTGGATAGACCATATCAGCTCTAGTTTCTGATACAGAACATATGCCATGGTCAGCCACAGAGAGCCCCCGGTGGTGCAGTGGGTTAAACCCCTGTGCCGGCAGGACTGAAGACCGACAGGTTGCAGGTTCAAATCCGCGCTTTCTCTATTAGCTCCATCTCCTAATGTGGGAACATGAGAGAAGCCTCCCACAAGGAGGGTAAAATATCAAAACATCCAGGCGTCTCCTGGGCAACGTCTTTGCAGACGGCCAATTCTCTCACACCAGAAGCGACTTGCAGTTTCTCAAGTCACTCCTGACACGACAAAAAAAAAAAGCAACAGGGAAGGAGTGGCTAGCGGCATGAAAGGAGTGGAAATAAATAAAATAAATAAATAAAGAGAAAGGATGCTTGAGGACCAGATTTTTATCCTCATGGCCCACTGGTGGTCCGCAGCCCACAAGTTAAGAACCACTGTTCTAGACAGATCAAGGAGGTTAAAGAAGAAAACACGAGAACACCAATCCATTAGGAAAAAAACAGGGCTTGTCCTGTTAGCATATTTTCTCCCCTTCATCCCTAGTGAAGTGAACATGAAGGTTGAAACCCAATCTCATAAAAACACTGAGACTATAAAAACAATAAGAGAATCAGCAACTGGGCTGTCAGGCTACAGGACTAGATATATGATTAAAGGTTAATGACTCATGGTAATATTAAGAAAGACGGAAGCGGAACCCTTGTATAAGGGAGTAGATATCCTCCAAGAAGATCTGAGCAACATGCTGGAATCTCTCACTTTATCCTTCTGCACAATAAACAGGGAAGCATTTAGGTGAAGGGTAGCATCTTGTGTTGTCTAGGCTAAGGAAAGAATTGGCCTAATACGTCTTGCTGCCTACCATTGCATTCACAGAAACCAACCTAGCCATAAAACTGCGTTGTTGTAGGTTTTTTCAGGCTATATTGCCATGTTCTAGAGGCATTATCTCCTGACGTTTCGCCTGCATCTATGGCAAGCATCCTCAGAAGTATTGAGGTCTGTTGGAACTAGGAAAATGGGTTTATATATCTGTGGAATGACCAGGGTGGGACAAAGAACTCTTGTCCCTTGGAGCTAGGTGTGAATGTTTGAACTGACCACCTTTGATGGCCTGGCAGTAGTTTGGTGTGGCTTGTTGGTGCCTGGGGCAATCTTTTATTGGGAGGTGATTAGATGTCCCTGATTGTTCCCTCTCTGTTGTTTTGCTGTTGTAATTTTAGAGTTTTTTTAATACTAGTAGCCAGCTTTTGTTCATTTTCATGGTTTCCTCCTTTCTGTTGAAATTGCCCACATGTTTGTGGATTTCAATAGCTTCTCCGTGTAGTCTGACATGGTGGTTGTGAGAGTGGTCCAGCATTTCTGTGTTCTCAAATAATACACAGTGTCCAATTTGGTTCATCAGGTGCTCTGCTATGGCTGACTTCTCTGGTTGAAGTAGTCTGCAGTGTCTTTCATGTTCCTTGATGCATGTTTGGGCAAGGCTGTGTTTGGTGTTCCCTATGTAGACTTGTCCACAGCTGCATGGTATACGGTAGACTCCTGCAGAAGCGATAGGATCCCTCTTGTCCTTTGCTGAACATAGCATTTGTTGGATTTTCTTGGTGGGTCTGTAGATGGTTTGTATGTTGTGTTTCCTCATCAGCTTCCCTATGCAGTCAGTGGTTTCCTTGATGTATGGCAAGAACACTTTTCCTCTGGGGGGATCTTCATCGTTACTGTCGTGGCTTGTTCTTGGTCTTGCAGCTCTTCTGATGTCTGAGATGGAGTATCCATTGGACTGTAGAGCCCAGTTGAGGTGGTTCAGTTCATCTTGGAGAAGGTGGGGTTCACAGATTCTTTTTGCACTGTCTGTCAAGGCTTTAATGGTGCTTCTTTTTTTGACTTGGGTGATGGTTGGAGTTTTTATGTAGTATCTATCTCTGTGTGTGGGTGGGTTTTCTGTAAATGGTGTGACCCAATTGTTGATCTGGTTTACGGATGACTAGGACATCTAGAAAAGGCAGTCGTCAGGAAAGAATGCCTCTAGAACATGGCCATATAGCCCAAAAAAACCTACAACAACCCAGTGATTCCGGCCATGAAAGCCTTCGACAATACACCAGCCATAAAAACCTGAAAAATGAGAAGAACATGCTATCTTTGCAGAGCCTGATAACCTGGGAAAGTGCTAATTGAGTAAATAGGGATCTCGAAAGGAAAGTATGGTTTGTGAAGAAGAGAAAACATTTCTTAGTGACTTCTAATTCTCTCAAGAGGCTTGGTTCCACGATTTCCCTCATCGTCAATTTGTTTGAAGTAGTTACATCCTGCCTCTTAATCCTGTTTCCAGAAACAGGCTACTACAGATACAAAAATACTAAGTGAATGCACTTGGAAGGGATATATATACAAGCTACATGAAAACAGGGACCAGTTGGAAAAGGAAGATAGCCGAGGATGAACAGATGTGCACTTTGAAAGCAACAAAGAGCGTTGTAGCACCTTAAAAGCAGCCAAATTTATTAGGGCATAAACTTATTACAGCATATGCTTGGTATGTCTTTATAGCTCTCAGGTACATGAAGAGACTGGTGTGCAGCTATTCACTTTGTGGCGTCCTGATACAGAAAATTATTCTAAAGTATCAAGTAGAAAGGAAGAGAGAGAGAGAAAAGCTACTAGGAGACCATTTCTGCCTGAGCAATAGGACATTTATTTATCAAACCAAATGTCTAATGGGAGTAGAAAATCATCTGCTATCAACATACAATCTCTTAGCTGACTGCACAACATGCAGCCTAAAGCAGTGCGGGATGCCGCCATTAATTCCAAGACTGATGCTCAGTTTGTTTCATTTCTATGCCTTGCATACGGAAATATGTTTTGTTTAGGAAAGTCTCCTGGCAGCAACTTCAAACACCAAAGTGGCAGCTGCTAACCCATTTGGTCAGGGACAGGCGAATCAAGTGACCCAATCTATAATTTCTGGTATTCTTTCATATATATTTTTGTTGTTGTTGCTTTGTTACAGAGAACCACTGGCTCTAGGAGCAAGAATAGCCTCTGCCCGTAGGAAAAAGAAAGATGCTTTGCAATTCAGAATTAAAATAGGTCATTGTCCTGTCCCCTATATAAAGGCTGTACTTAAACTGTTGTATTGTTTCATGTCAGTGCACGGCAATGTTAAAGATTTGGAAGTGAAGCTCAGTATCTCCGGAAGTGCAGTGAAGGCATATCACTCACAAAACGAGGTCCTGCTTACCCTTCAAGCTCTTCATATGAATTTGATTTGCCTTTCCTTCCCAATACATAGTAAGTGACCCACGGCTTATACTATGATTTTTCTCTGTGATCCTCTTTATCTCTATTCATGCAAAAGGATCTGACAACTAGGCATTTAATCATCCACTGGAAGGCAATCCAAAGGGAAATCTACATGCAACTTTGAAAAAAAATCCCTTTGACAAAGTCTTAAAATATATCTCTGAAATTGAAGAGCTCTGTTGTTGAGCATGAGGAATATAAACCATTATTTCTGTTACGGTAGTAAAGGTTGTCCCTGTCCAGTCATGCCTGACTCTGGGGTGTGGTGCTCATCTCCATTTCTAAGCCGAAGAGCCGGCGTTGTTCATAGACACCTCCAAGGTCATGTGTCCAGCATGACTGCATGGAGCGCCGTTACCTTCCCACCAGAGCGGTATCTATTGATCTACTCACATTTGCACGTTTTCGAACTGCTAGGTTGGCAGAAGCTATGGCTGACAACAGAAGCTCACACCACTCCCCGGAATCAAACCTGTGACCTTTCGGTCAACAAGATCAGCAGCTCAGTGCTTTAACCCACTGCGCCACTGGGGGCTCCTGCTGTTATGGTATCTGAACATATTTCAGCCCGTTTATTTTAAAGCTTACAGGCAAAATTGGTTATTATTTATATGTGATTTATATTAATTGTATTGTACTTATTGCTTCTGTTTATTGCTTTTTGGTTTTATTGATGTGTTGTTGGGCTTGGCCTCGCGTAAGCCGCTCCAAGTCCCTTGGGGAGATGGTGGCGCGGGGTATAAATAAAGTTATTATTATTATTATTATTATTATTATTATTATTATTATTATTATTATTATCAGACATTATTTGTAAGATTGTTTTTTCTCAGTCAGGCCCGTAGCCAGGATTTTGATTTGGGGAGGGGGGGCTGATTTTGATTCGAGGGGGGCTCAGGATCTACCCTAGCAAACCTTTTGTATCATTATCCCAATAACCCCGTGCATATGGGATATATTGAGCATGGTGATCAGATAATGATATGAATAAACATAACAGTTTAAATAATGTACCAGTAAGGCCTTCTCGCGGACCACCCTGAAAATTTCGGGGGGGGGGGCTGAAACCCCTCAAACACGCCCCCCCCCCCCCCTGGCTACAGGCCTGGTCTCAGTAGTAACTAGGGAGGGGATGAGCCACTACAATTATGCACTGAGAGTAACCAGATACTAATTCTAAGCAAAGACTGCTCGCAAAGCTGATTATACATAAATGAATTGCCAAAGGATAAGCATGGAATGTGTCCAGAGGAGGGCGACTAAAATGATCAAGGGTCTGGAGAACAAGCCCTATGAGGAGCGGCTTAGGGAACTGGGCATGTTTAGCCTGAAGAAGAGAAGGCTGAGAGGAGATATGATAGCCATGTATAAATATGTGAGAGGAAGCCACAGGGAGGAGGGAGCAAGCTTGTTTTCTGCTTCCTTGGAGACTAGGACGCGGAACAATGGCTTCAAACTACAAGAGAGGAGATTCCATCTGAACATGAGAAAGAACTTCCTGACTGTGAGAGCCGTTCAGCAGTGGAACTCTCTGCCCCGGAGTGTGGTGGAGGCTCCTTCTTTGGAAGCTTTTAACAGAGGCTGGATGGCCATCTGTCAGGGGTGATTTGAATGCAATATTCCTGCTTCTTGGCAGGGGGTTGGACTGGATGGCCCATGAGGTCTCTTCCAACTCTTTGACTCTATGATTCATTGAGATTCAGACTTGGATATGAGCTCCTCACATCGAATAACCACCCCACCCAGGCTCTCTCAGTCATCGGAGATCAGCTCAAAATACTACCTGGTGCTTGGGTTCATGAGCTTATAGAACTGGACCTTAAAAATCTATATATATCACCAATAGTTCCATATTCACTGAGTGCCTTGGTAGCTATACAATCCAAATATTACTTCAATCTGACAATGGTGAAATGACAGCTTCCTGCCAATGCTACTGCTCTTTGGTTTTCTTCTGACTGCTGACACTACTTAAGGTCTTCCATTCAAAATGGGGAAAAGGGGAAACGAGGCTGAATGTTTCTTTGGGCAGTCCCTCAAACATAGAACTGGTTCTGATCTTTTCCATCAGATGAATTTATGTCTCTTTCCAGACTGGTGTTCATAAGTCGCCATATCAATTCTTACTTACAACAACATTGTAGTCACTGGGTTGTTGTAGGTTTTTCAGGCTATATGGCCATGTTCTAGAACAGTGGTTCTCAACCTGGGGTCCCCAGATGTTTTTGGCCTACAACTCCCAGAAATCCCAGCCAGTTTACCAGCTGTTAGGATTTCTGGGAGTTGTAGGCCAAAAACATCTGGGGACCCAGGTTGAGAACCACTGTTCTAGAAGTATTCTCTCCTGACGTTTCGCCTGCATCTATGACAAGCATCCTCAGAGGTTGTGAGGGCATCTGAGGATGCTTGCCATAGATGCAGGCGAAACGTCAGGAGAGAATGCTTCTAGAACAGTGGTTCTCAACCTTCCTAATGCTGCGACCCCTTAACACATTTCCTCATGTTGTGGTGACCCCCAACCATAACATTATTTTCGTTGTACTTCATAACTGTAATTTTGCTACTGTTATGAATTGCAATGTAAATATCTGATATGCAGGATGTATTTTCATTCACTGGACCAAATTTGGCAAAAATATCCGATACACCCAAATTTGAACACTGGTGGGGTTGGGGGGATTGATTTTGTCATTTGGGAGTTGTAGTTGCTGGGATTTATAGTTCACCTAAAATCAAAGAGCATTCTGAACTCCACCAATGATGGAATTGAACCAAACCTGGCACACAGAACTCCCATGACCAACAGAAAATACTGGAAGGGTTTGGTGGGCATTGACCTTGAGTTTTGTAGTTGAGGCTTTCATGGCTGGAATCATTAGGTTCTTGTGGGTTTTTTCGGGCTACAGGGCCATGTTCTAGAGGCATTTCTCCTGACGTTTCGCCTGCATCTATGGCAAGCATCCTCAGAGGATAATCTTCATTGACCTTGAGTTTGGGAGTTGTAGTTCACCTACATCCAGAGTGCACTGTGGACTCAAACAAGGATGGGTCTGAACCAAACTTGGCATGAATACTCAATATGCCCAAATGTGTGCACTGATGGTGTTTGGGGAAAATAGACCTTGACATTTGGGAGTTGTAGTTGCTGGGATTTATAGTTCACCTACAATCAAAGAGCATTCTGAACTCCACCAATGATGGAATTGAACCAAACTTGGCACACAGAACTCCCATGACCAACAGAAAATACTGGAAGGGTTTGGTGGGCATTGACCTTGGGTTTTGGAGTTGTAGTTCACCTACATCCAGAGAGCACTGTGGACTCAAACAATGATGGATCTGGACCAAACTTGGCATGAATACTCAATATGCCCAAATGTGAACACTGGTGGAGTTTGGGGAAAATAGACCTTGACATTTGGGAGTTGTAGTTACTCGGATTTATAGTTCACCTACAATCAAAGAGCATTCTGAATCCCACCAATGGTAGAATTGGCCCAAACTTCCCAAAAAGAACCCCCATGACCCACAGAAAATATAGTGTTTTCTCATGGTCTTTCACGACCCCTCTGACACCCCCTCGTGACCCCCCCAGTGGTCCCGACCCCCAGGTTGAGAACTACTGTTCTAGAACATTGCCATATAGCCTGAAAAACCTACAACAACCCAGTGATTCCAGCCATGAAAGCCTTCGACAAAACATTGTAGTCACTTTTGCAAAAGCCTATTTCACTTTTTAATGAAAATGGTGTCACTTTTATTTTTGATGGATGAGACTAACACTGAAATCTTATCTCTGCTTATCTAGGAACAAGTACCATTGAACTCTTCCACATAATATAATTTCCCTCATAATATAAAAAAGATAAATGTATTGCTGGAGGTGGGAAGAGTTCACATTGCTTTCTCCTCGTGAGTCTAATAACCACTTTCTGGAATCTATTTTTTCCCTTCAAATTTCTGTTTTTTTCCATGTACAGAAACTGTTAACTGCATATTGCCTGGTGTACTCTGAAGTGCAATGTGCTGAGGACATTTTGATTTTTTTTTCTACTTCTAAGGAACTCACAAACACTTATGATGCCACAGAGATGGTGGATAAAACAATCATGCAAGGATCTTACCTGGACTTTTTCTTGCTTACCTTTTATGGCCCGTGTTACAGGATTAAAAATAAAGAATAGACCGAAATGCACCCAATTCAGGTGACATTTTACCCTCAGATATAAAGCTGGTGCCCATAAGAAGAACAGATTGGAAACGAGGCCTTAGATCTAAGTTCTTCTGGGAAATCTTTTAGCCACTTTACTTATTATTCCTATATATTACAAAAAGCAATCTTTATATGTATAATGGCCACAGAATGGCCTCCTAAAAGCTCCTCTAACCAGGTCAATATAAGGTCTTTTTAACCAATGGAAATACATTAATGCAATGGATCTCAACTTTTGACCTTGGAGCTCCTAGAAGCTCTAACCAGGTCAATATAAGGTCTTTTTAACCAATGGAGATATATTAATGCAATGGATCGCAACCTCAGATCCCAGAAGTCCCAGCCATCTTACCATCTGTTAGGAATTATGGGAGCTGAAGTCCAAAACATCTAGTGGACCAAGGGTTGAGAACCACTGCATTAATGTATATTTGGCTAAGCTACTATGAAGATGTCAAGGTGTCTCCTAGAATACCCAGTGCATTACAGAGGGGCTAAAAGTAAGAGTACAACTTATCCTTTAAGAACAGTGGTTAACACCAAATCTCAACAAGTGTTCTCAAAAGTATTAACTTCTAGTCTTCATCCGGATGCTGGCAGTCTCATTTTATACTATTGTCATATACTACATTTTGGGCTTATGTAGAGCGTCCTGTTTTGTGTTCCTTACAATGCCTTTCTCACAGCTTTACTGGCAGGACATTGTGGTTAGGACAATTGATGTTCATTATTAGATGGAAAGTCTCAAATTACAAGATGGCTTTAGTAAGTGCTTACAGAACCGTCACAATTTGAGGCCTGATCTACACTGCCATATAAAATCCAGATTATCTGCTTTAAATTAGATTTTTTTTTTGTGGTGTCAGGAGTGACTTGAGAAACTCCAAGTCGCTTCTAGTGTGAGAGAATTGGCCGTCTGCAAGGACGTTGCCCAGGGGACGCCCGGATGTTTTGATGTTTTTACCATCCTTGAGAAACTGCAAGTCACTTTTGGTGTGAGAGAATTGGTCGTCTGCAAGGACGTTGCCCAGGGACGCCCGAATGTTTTTGATGTTTTTACCATCCTTGAGAAACTGCAAGTCGCTTTTGGTGTGAGAGAATTGGTCGTCTGCAAGGACGTTGCCCAGGGACACCGAATGTTTTTGATGTTTTTACCATCCTTGAGAAACTGCAAGTCGCTTCTGGTATGAGAGAATTGGCCGTCTGCAAGGATGTTGCCCAGGGGACGCCTGAATGTTTTTGATGTTTTTACCATCCTTGTGGGAGGCTTCTCTCATGTCCCTGCATGAGGAGCTGGAGCTGACAGAGGGAGCTCATCCACGCTCTCCCTGGATTCATGGAAAGATCTGTCGGTCTTCAGGCCTGCTGGCATAGAGGTTTAACCCACTGCACCATCGGGGGCTCCATGAACTGGATTATGTGGTAGTGTAGACTCATATAATCCAGTACACAGCCGATGTGGATTATCTGATTTGATAATCTGGATTACATGGCAGTGAGAAGGGGCCTGAGTCTCCATCTCTGGAAGTTTTTAAACAGAGGCTTTCTGTCAGGAGTAGAGATGGAAAGGACTGGGGGGAAATAGAAACATTGGGGGGAAAATAGATTTTTTAACCCCCCCCCCTTTTTTTCTGTTTTTTTCATGCCTTCCCATCTCTCAAGTCAGGAGTACTTTGGTCATGTATTACTGTATGGTAGGGATTGGACCAACTTTCTATTCCAACTCTACAAGTCTATGATTCATGGAAAGATTATGTTCATGGATGAAATAATGAATCATCAAGACATTTAGGGTAATTGGTCTGACATTTTTTAAAGTTTTACCTACTGTATATACTCGAGTATAAGCCTGGTTTTTCAGCTCCCTTTTTAGGCTGAAAAAGCTCCCCTCGGCTTATACTTGAGCCAAGGTTATTTATTATTTTACTCTGTTATTAGTATTATTTTTATTATATTTATGTTATTACTCTGTTATTATTTTTATTACATTTATTATTTACTCTATTATTATTGATATTATTACATTTACATTCTTTTACTCTATTATTTTTATTACATTTATTATTTACTCTATTATTATTGATATTATTACATTTACATTATTTTACTCTATTATTTTATTGCATTTATTATTTTACTCTATTTATTACATTTATTATTGTTACTAGCTGTACCGGCCATCCCTTCCTTTTTCTTTCTCTCCTTTCTTCCTTCTCTACCTATTCTTGGACTGCAACTCCCAGCAGTCCTCCTGATTGATCTATCTACCTACCTATCTCTATCTAATCTATCTATCTATCTGGAGGATTGCTGGGAGTTGCAGTCCAGGAATAGGAAATAGGAAATATGTATGGATTGGGATGCTCTCAAAGAAATCCAAGGAGAAGCAAGCTTGCATCTTGGAAGCAGTGCATTCAGAGCATCCTCCTCCCCTAAAGGGCCTGGTCTAGGGGATGCTGGGAGATGTCATTTTTGCACATGCGCTAGATTGTCATTTAACTTTTTGGGGGGTTTTAAGTCATTTCCACTGTTTTTTGGGAGGGGGTTATGAGTGATGGTCACTCATTGGTCTGTTAGGGGTGTAGTGTCCAAATTTCATGTCAAATCGTTCAGTGGTTTTTGAGTTATGCTAATACTACAAACCAACATTATATTTTTATTTATATAGATTCAATTTATTATTTTGCTCTCATTATTATTATTGGAAGGATACGTAAGCACATTTACATTGAAGGAGGCTAGAATAATGGTTTCATCAGAGCTGGACAGTCTTACATTACAGTTTTATGTAAATACTAGCCGTCCCCTGCCACGCATTGCTGTGGACCACATGGCTGTTCTGTGTGGGAGTTTTGGCCCAATTCTGTCAATTGGTGGGGTTCAGAATGCTCTGTGATTGTAGATGAACTATAAATCCCAGCAACTACAACTCCCAAATGTCAAGATTCTATTTTTCCCAAACTCCACCAGTGTTCACATTTGGGCATATTGAGTATTTGTGTAGAGTTTGGTCCAGATCCATCATTGTTTGAGTCCACAGTGATCTCTGGATGTAGGTGAACTACAACTCCAAAACCAAAGGACACTGCCCACCAAACCCTTCCAGTATTTTCTGTTGGTCATGGGAGAACTTGTGCCAAGTTTGGTTCAATTCCATGGTGAGGTTCAGAATGCTCTTTGATTGCAGGTGAACTATAAATCCCAGCAACTACAACTCCCAAATGACAAAATAAATTTTTTTGAGTGAAGGACATACATTGGACTGTTAGGTGTCTTGTGTCCAAACTTGGTGTCAATTCGTCCAGTGGTTTTTGAGTTCTGTTAATCCCACAAACGAACATTATATTTTTATTTATATAGATTCCAAAACATTTAACCTATTGGTACCTGAATTAATGTAATTTTATTGGTATCTAGTTTTATTTTAAAATTGACAAGTAGCTGCTACATTTCCCACCCTCAGCTTATATTTGAGTCAATACACTTTCCCAGTTTTTGTGGTAAAATGAGGTGCCTCGGCTTATATTCAGGTCGGCTTATACTCGAGTATATATGGTATATTGTGAGTTTACTTTGTTGGGCTGAATGGAAGGTTAAAACCTGTCCGAACGGATTCTCCCCTATGAACCATCAAGGTTATTAAGATCTTCGGGGGGGGGGGCTGCTCTCGGTCCCACCACCCTCGCAATCACGTTTGGTGGGGACGAGGGACAGGGCCTTCTCGGTGGTGGCTCCCCAGCTTTGGAACTCCCTCCCACTAGAGATTAGATCTGCTCCCTCCCTCCTGACTTTCAGGAAACTAATAAAGACCTGGCTCTGGAACGTGGCATTCGAGGACTGAATCTATAACCTTCGTCCACAAGGAAGGAGGATGATGAACTGTGACTATGACTGTGACTGTATTGACGACTTGGCTTGGGTAATGTGATGATGTTGTTTTTACTGTACTATTTTAATCTGTAATGATGTTGCACTCTGTTGTTATTGTATATTATTGTATTTGCATACATGCTGTAAACCGACCTGAGTCCCTCGTTTGAGGTGAGAAGGCCGGTATATAAAACGTCTAAATAAATAAATAAAACTTTTAAACACAAGCTAACCACGTATATAACTTCTTCACCTTCCCAGAACCTTCTCGGTTGCGTATATGTGAGTGACTTTGATGAAAATATTCTCCTCCAAAGGTTGTGGTCATAAACCTTTGGAGAAGAATATTTTCATCAAAGTCACTCACATATCCAATCTTTTCCCAGGCAGCTTTTCTAATTTTACCTAGGTCTGTGTAATACGGTCCTCAACCAAGCAAATCGGATGCCAGATGACGTGGCCAAATGAAAGAAGATGGGATGAGGAATGGCTGTGTGAAGGTAAACTGGCTGGCCTTTTGTTTTTACAGAGCAAGCACCAGTACCTTTGCAGAGGCGTGAGGTGAAGCTCCCTGGTCCAAGAGCAGAAGTGCCACTTTCTGATTATCGTAATGTGCCGCAACATGCAGTGGAGTTAAACCACTCTAAAAACACATGCAGAACAAACAGGCATTGTTAGAAAACCACTTTACATAAAAGCTCAGAAAAAAAAGTAGGTTAAACTAGATTTGGTGAGATTACTGTGGTATTAACTAAGGTTTGAAATGGTAAAACAACAACAACACTGTACGACACAAAATTCTTATTGACTTGCAGGCAAATGCTCTCCTTCACATACATTCCGAGGTAGAATGAGGTGCCTAATTTCAATAATAATCACTAACCGCCCAAAATTGCACGTGAGAACTACTGTTTTGGCATTTGTTCATGCTTTTCGTAAGTCTCAAATAACCGATTCTAAGAGACAGCAGGATGCCTCCTGGATTTTAATAGGATGCTGATGGGGTGAAACCTGTATGTTTGCATGCTTTCCTACAAACTTCCCTGGACATTTAAAACAGACCTATTACATTGAATTGACGTAGCACAGCCTTCTTCATTACATAATACGAGGGGTATTTTTTAAGTTAGGTCCGTTTTGTTGTAGACACTAGTAGTTTGCGCACATACCACAACGAGAGCGTGCGTCGTGTACCGGCATGCCTCAGGAACAACTGTGCTCAGTTTCCGCTCTGTAGCTAACCTGTACGGTTCTGTTCTCTGCTTTAAAAATGTTTAAGACTATCAACTCACCCTCCGCATGTGAGGTTCGCTCAGTGATACGGTTTTTGTCAGCAAGGAACCTGCCTGCTGCAGAAATTCATCGACAGATTTGTGAAGTGTACGGTGATACTGTTATGAGTGAAAGCAAAGTGCGTAAGTGGGTACGACAATTCAAAGATGGCTGTGACCACGTCCATGATGAGGACCGCTCCGGTCGCCCTTCTTTGATTACAGACAATTAGGTGGCTTTAGTTGAAGCAAGGATTCCTGAAGAGGGTATTTTAAAATTGGTTCAGAGGTATGATAAGTGTTTGAACAAACTTGGCAACTATGTCAAAAAATAGAGTGAAGTACGTACTTTCTGAAAATAAATTTACTTTTTTGAAATAAACTTTCATTGTGTACTTATGTTCCAACGGACCTTACTTAAAGAATACCCCTCGTAGTTTCAGTGTGCAGGAAACTTTAAAGTGGATGAGTGGCTGATCATGAAATTAACTCTGTCCCATCAGAAGTTCCTCGCACCCGTAAAATATTCAGGTTTGGAAAACGTTGCACACAGGCCCATAGCCAGGATTTTGATTCGGGAGGGGCTGAGTTTGATTCGGGGGGGGGGGGCTGAGTCTGAGTGAAAGAAGGTCTATTTATTTATTTGTTTCGCATATTTCTACCCCGCCCTTCTCAACCCCCGAGGGGGGACTCAGGGCGGCTTACAAAAGGCACAATTCGATGCCTAGCAAATCTTTTGTATCGTTACCCCATGCACATGGGATATATTGAGCATGGTGATCAGATCATGATATGAATAAACATAAATAATGTACCAGTAAGGCCTTCTTGCGGACCACCATGAGAATTTGGGGGGGGGGCTGAAGCCCCTCAAGCTCCCCTCCTGGCTACATGCCTGGTTGCATAGAATATTAGTTAGAGTCTGACCCAGAGAATCCTATTTTCATGTAAACATTTGTGTGTGTGTGTTTTATGTGTAATCACAAAATGATTGACATAGATTATGGCAGCAAGTGGGTCACACTGATCCAGGTCATGACAGGCTGTATGGATTATGAAGGCACACAATCAAGATACCACCACTCTTGATTATCTAGAACCAACTTAATAAAAACCTGGAAATCTGTATGAAGACGTTTAACTATTCAAGAGACACCTGCTGCTACTGTTGGTAGTTGTTGTCAGACTCATAATGGAAAGACTGAGTTCCAATTTGAAATGGTATCATGCCACCACGGTGCTGAAGGACAGGCACTAGATGTGGTAATCATTGGTCTGAGGTGGTATCATCTGGCGTAAATTGCCTCCTTCACACAGGAGGGTTCATATGTGAAAAAATCCAGTCATGACACAGTCTGTAGAAGCAGAAAGTCTATCTCCACGATTGCATCTCCTTCTATGAACCGGCATGAGCTCTAAAATCTTCCGGGGAGGCTTTCCTCTTGGTCCCACTACCGTCTCAAGCACGGTTGGTGGGGATGAGAGAGAGGGCTTTCTCAGTGGTGGCCCCCCATCTCTGGAACGCCCTTCCAAGGGAAATAAGACAGCCCCATCCCTCCCCTCCTTTCCTAAGAGCTTGAAGACCTGGTGGTTTCAACAAGCCTTTGAAAATGACCAATTCTAACTCAGCCCTACACATTGTCGAATACGGCCTTATTCTTCCTACCAATTACCCAGATTCTTTCCTCTAATCGGTCCCGGAATGAACAGCCACAGACCCGTACCTAATATTATTGTTGCCTGACATAGCATTGCACTTAATTCCCGGGCCCCCTAGAATTTTTGGGCTTTCAGAAATCTTGGCCTGGCCTTTTAATTTTTTTAATTGCCTTGAACAGGCAGGATTACTTTTAATATATGTGTGTTAGGGCGACAATGTTTATGCTTATATTTTGTTTTGTTAATCTTATGGTTATGTTGTTTTTTTTAACTTTATGTTTTGTGATGTTACCTGGGAACTGCTCTGAGTCCCCCCGGGGAGATGGAGCGGTATATAAATAAAGTATTATTATTATTATTATTATTATTTTATAAAGTGGCTTTCACCCATCTTACCTTTCCAGCAGCATCTGGAGATGCATTCTTCTGAAGCAGGAGGTTGGCTACTTCAATTTTGCCATATTTGGCTGCCACGTGTAGAGGAGTAAACCCTTTCTGCAACAGAGACATTGTCATCAGTACTTCTCATTAACCATCAAGTCTTCTCCCCAGATTCGAACCTGCGACCTCTCGGTCTTCAGTCCTGCCAGCACAGGGGATTAACCCACTGCACCACCGGGGGCTCCATGTTGGGTGTATTGATATCATAACAGAAAGTTAGCCTACCATCCAGTAGTCCATTTGGAACAATTTATATTCATTGGCATGGATGTTTTTGGCCACTCCAGAATGATTTTAAAAGGTTTCCCACCTGCTTTGCCTGCTGCACCTAACACTCTCTTACCTTGGTAGTTATACATAAGGATGCTCCATGGTCCAAAAGGACTGAGGCTACATCTTCATGTCCTTCGCGTGCTGAAAGATGCAATGGTGTGTATCCTGAAGTTGTGGCAGCATTCGGAGAAGCTCCTTGTTGTAGAAGCTGTTGCACTATATCAGCTTTACCCAATCTCGCGGAGATATGGAGTGGTGTTTGGTCATCCTAAATGTGCAAGGAAAAGGGAGTCAAATAAAGTGTTTTACAGTCATTGATAGTCATAGAATCAAAGAGTTGGAAGAGACCTCATGGGCCATCCAGTCCAACCCCCTGCCAAGAAGCAGGAATATTGCATTCAAATCACCCTTGACAGATGGCCATCCAGCCTCTGTTTAAAAGCTTCCAAAGAGGGAGCCTCCAACACATTCTGGGGCAGAGAGTTCCACTGCTGAACAGCTCTCACAGTCAGGAAGTTCTTCCTCATGTTCATATGGAATCTCCTTTCTTGTAGTTTGAAGCCATTGTTCCGCGTCCTAGTCTCAAGGGAAGCAGAAAACAAGCTTGCTCCCTCCTCCCATGGCTTCCTCTCACATATTTATACATGGCTATCATATCTCCTCTCAGCCTTCTCTTCTTCAGGCTAAACATGCCCAGCTCCTTAAGCCGCTCCTCATAGGGCTTGTTCTCCAAACCCTTGATCATTTTAGTCGCCCTCCTCTGGACACATTCCAGCTTGTCAATATCTCTCTTCAAGTGTGGTGCCCAGAATTGGACACAATATTCCAGGTGTGGTCTAACCAAAGCAGAATAGAGGGGTAGCATGACTTCCCTAGATCTAGACACTATGCTCCTATTGATGCAGGCCAAAATCCCATTGGCTTTTTTGCCACATCACATTGTTGGCTCATGTTTAACTTGTTGTCCACATTAAACACAATAATTACTATTTAAAAGGTTGTTATGATGAGTTACTGGCATATGTCTAAGGAGGGTCTGGATGATGCAAGAACACAAGGCTAAAAGCAATGCAAATTCTGTGCATGGCCATCATTGTCCTGATGTCTACCATACGACCTCTCCACAGGATGGCTTAGAGCTGCCATATAAATGTTCTCAATGCCCCTGACATAGCACTAATTTAGGGGATTGTGAGGAATTAGCATGAGGATCCAAACAACCTGGCACAGTTCATCGGTCTACTGATGTGGTCATGTAAACTGAGTAGGTTCAAGAAGGACATCCATGAGTGGACAAATAGCCGAATGCCTTTCTAATCTGGAAACAGACTCTTTCTGCATTAGAGCCAAAGGCTCATGTCTTACACCTTTAGCTCATTATCTCCCATTGATGTTCCTTGCACCCCTATAAACGTAAAGACAGAAAATGTACACAAATACCAGCCTGCGGAAAAAAACCTCAGGGTTTCTGGGTAGGGCTTGTTTTACTATTTGGACTTCTGCGGCCCTCTTTGGCAGATGTTGAAGAACCTAACTTTGACTTCATATTATCATTTGATGCTGGATAAAATATTATCCTGGGGGTTACCTTTAAAATACAGATTACTTTTGGACTGCATCACTGACAATCTTCCGGCCAGCATGGTCAGTGGACATATGGTTAAGGATTCTGGGAGTGGAAGTCTAAAAAACCGAATCTCTGCTTGATACCTGTTCTCAGCGCAGAGTCTACTTCCTCTCTAATTTGCCATATTCAGGCCATGACTTGAGTCCATCAAGTTGACAGGCCAATGCAAACAGGGTCAAGTAGCACTTCTGGATTTCTAAATGATCAGGCAATTGTCCAGGAGTAGTGATTCTACCCCAAATGGTCTAGAACAGTGTTTCTCAACCTTCCGAATGCCGCGACCCCTTAATATAGTTCCCCATGTGGTGGTGACCCCCAACCATAAAATTATTTTCGTTGCTACTTCATAACTGTAATTTTGCTACTGTTAAGAATCGTAATGTAAATATCTGATATGCAGGATGTATTTTCATTCACTGGACCAAATTTGACACAAATACCCGGTACGCCCACATTTGAATACTGGTGGGGTTGGGGGGGGGGGTTGATTTTGTCATTTGGGAGTTGTAATTGCTGGTATTTATAGTTCACCTACAAACAAAGAGCATTCTGAAATCTACCAACGATGGAATTGAACTAAACTTGGCACACAGAACTGCCATGACCAACAGAAAATACTGAAAGGATTTGTTGGGTATTGACCTTGAGTTTTGGAGTTGTAGTTTACCTACATCCAGAGAGCACTGTGGACTCAAACAATGATGGGTCTGGATCAAACTTGGCATGAATATTCAATATGCCCAAATGTGAACACTGGTGGAGTTTGGGGAAAACAGACCTTGACACTTGGGAGTTGTGGTTACTGGGATTTATAGTTTCCCTACAATCAAAGAGCACCAAGGATAGAATTGGGCCAAACTTCCCACACAGAACCCCATGACCAACAGCAAATACTGTTTTCTGATGGTCTTTGGCAACCCCTCTGACATCCTCTTGTGACCCCCAGGTTGAGAAGCACTGGTCTAGAAGGCATGCCCTCCTGTACCCACTCCTTGACTGAACAGCAACACTCTTCCTCCCTTTGAAGGAAGAGGAGCATGCCATTGGCAATATCAGTCACACCAAGAAATTAGGATCTTACCTTGGCTTTGGCTTCTACCTGAGCTCCATTCTGGACTAAGTATCGAACAACTTCTGATTGGCCAGCTCTGGCAGCCATATGAAGCGCTGTCTCTCCTCTCTATGAAAGTAAAATTTCGTTGAAATATTAAGGTCTCCCATCAAAATGTTAGAAATCACAAAAATGTTTCATCAACGGGGACAAAAGCTTTCATTTTAGTCAGAAACCAGTGCAGCATGAATACTTTTGGAAGAGTTGTTTGGGAACATAACACTGAACCCAGTCAATATTTGCCCTCTAACTCTGGTCCTCAGAAAGTAATTTATTCCAGTATCGATTTTCTAACTATCACAGTACATGAGTGTTTTCTTGTTTGTCAAGGAAAAATATCTATTTAAAAATATGGTGCTCCACTCAGAGCACCAACACAACACTGTGCTAAGTGGTCATTCACAGTTGGTCAAGCATTTGTAATTATGCCAAGCTTTACATATTCAGATATGCACATTTTTCATCCATTTGCTTCTCAGCGATTGTACTCTAATAACCCTGGCATATGCCGTCAGCAAGCAAATTCTCTGCTGGGCAGATCAAAACAAATCAATAATCATACCCAAGTTTGCTTTAAAAATGTAAAGCTTCATCTGCTTTGGCCAGAAAATATATTGCCAGGGAAATGGTAAGAACACCAAGAACATTGATATGAAAAAAGTGAACAGTTTTCTTGATCTTTAAAAGCAAAGATTATTTATAGCACAAATGGTGTTGGTGAATGCCCCTGTAATTTACAGAGCAAATCGACAAAGGCAATGCTCTGTTGTCCCAATCCTTTGCTACAGGGTGCGGCAGCATAACTTCCTTTTTAAAAATGCGTGCCATTCAGTCGGTTGAAGACGTAGTGGTCTCGTTCGAGAGGCGGGAATATAAAGTTTTGTCCTGACACAGTTCAGTCGCCATCATGCGTTGGAACAGTGAGGAGCATGCTTTTGCCATTGAGGCCTACTTTTCGAGTTGATGTTCTGTGATCGCAACCCAGCGTGTCTTTCGGAATCGCTTTAATTTAGCCCCATTGGCCCCTGTCCCGGACCGGAAATCAATTGTGACGTGGGTCACTACATTCAGACAAACTGCAAGTGTGACAAGATGAAGAACTGGAGTCCCTCGGCCCATTAGATCACCTGAGAACATTGAGGCAGTGAGAGCTTCAATGTTGTGATCACCATGGCATTCTGCGCGCAAAAATTCTGCCCTTGGACTTTCCGATAATTCTGTGAGGAGAATTCTTCATGATGATCTTCATTTCCATCCTTACAAGATGGTGATTGTGCAGGAACTTTCTGAACATGACTTCAATTCTCGGAGGAAAGTGTGTGAGGTTCTTCTCGAAGTCGTTCCTGAGGACGCTATTTTTTTAAGTGACGAAGCCCATTTTCATCTGTGCGGATTCGTCAACAAACAAAACATGCACTGTATTGTCGCAGGCTTTCACGGCTGGAATCACTAAGTTCTTGTGGGTTTTTTCGGGTTATATGGCCATGTTTTAGAGGCATTTTCTCTCATTTCGCTTGCATAGATGCAACAAAAAATAGCGATGAAGCCCATTTTCATTCGTGTGAATCCGTCAACAAACAAAACATGCGCTACTGGGCTGACAACAATCCTCGAGAATTGCATCAAAGGCCTTTGCATTCACCTAAAATCACAGTGTGGTGTGCAATTTCCTCAGCTGGAATTATTGGTCCCTGTTTCTTTGAGGAAAATGAAGTCGCAGTGACAATGAATTCGGACCGCTATGTAAACATGTTACAGTAATTTTTTTCCCTATGGCTAGATGTGTTGGACTTAGGGGACATTTGGTTCCAACAAGATGGTGCAACTGCACACACTTCAAGAGCATTAATGGCTGTTTTGAGGGAACACTTCCCAGAGCGCCTCATCTCAATTAGGGGGGATTTGGAGTGGCCGGCCCGCTCTCCAGATTTGGCCCCTTGTGATTTTTTTCTATGGGGTTTTTTGAAATCCCGTGTTTATGTGAACCTGTCCAAGGACCCTACAAGATTTGAAGACCAACATCCAGGAAGAAATTGCCAACATAATGCCTGCTATGCTGGCAAGAGTCATGACAAATGCCAGAAATTAGTTTACTTAGTGTATGGAGAATGGGCGACGTCACCTAGAATCATAGAATCAAAGAGTTGGAAGAGACCTCATGGGCCATCCAGTCCAACCCCCTGCCAAGAAGCAGGAATTTTGCATTCAAATCACCCCTTGACAGATGGCCATCCAGCCTCTGTTTAAAAGCTTCCAAAGAAGGAGCCTCCACCTTCCCTGGCAGAGAGTTCCACTGCTGAACAGCTCTCACAGTCAGGAAGTTCTTCCTCGTGTTCAGATGGAATCTCCTTTCTTGTAATTTGAAGCCATTGTTCCGCGTCCTAGTCTCCAAGGAAGCAGAAAACAAGCTTGCTCCCTCCTCCCTGTGGCTTCCTCTCACATATTTATACATGGCTATCCTATCTCCTCTCAGTCTTCTCTTCTTCAGGCTAAACATGCCCAGCTCCTTAAGCCGCTCCTCATAGGGCTTGTTCTCCAGACCCTTGATCATTTTAGTTGCCCTCCTCTGGACACATTCCAGCTTGTCAATATCTCTCTTGAATTGTGGTGCCCAGAATTGGACACAATTCTGACCTACCTAATTTGATCTTCAAAACTACGTAAAACAAAACTTTAGGTATGCGCCTACTATATATAAATTCTGATTCATACAATGGGTTTTATTAAGTTTTGAAAAAAGGAAGTTATGCTGCTGCACCCTGTACTTGTGCTTCCAACCTGGCAAAGAACAGTTAGCAGCAAACTACAGTAAAAAAAAATGCAATGTAGTGTGTCTCTGTGTTTTTTGAAGCTCAATTATTTTCATTTTCTCACAGCTGCATCTAAAGCAGCTTCATTTTTAACACCTTTTACCGACTGCTTTTGGGAGCACAGAGGCATTCTAGCATGCCTGTGCTGGACACAGGCAATATGTCTCGATCATCTGCTGCAATCTGTTAGCAACATCAACAGAGCTTGCTTCAGCATGTGCATGTCTATGTGCGCAAGATCTTCTGAGGTTATGTGCTGCAAAGAAGCTAAATTCAATTATATATATATTTATTTCATGTAATTTTAATGATGTTACTTGTTTATGTTTTGGTTTTTATTTTGATGTAATATGTTGTTCAGGCTTGGCCCTATGTAAGCCGCTCCGAGTCCCCATCGGGGAGATGGTGGTGGGGTATAAATAAAGTTTATTATTATTTATTATTAACTGCTAGTCCCAGCTAGAACAGAACCACCGAATCAATGGGGATTTGGTAATGCAACACTTACATATAATAGAATCAAAGAGTTGGAAGAGACCTCATGGGCCATCCAGTCCAACCCCCTGCCAAGAAGCTGGAATATTGCATTCAAATCACCCTGACAGATGGCCATCCAGCCTCTGTTTAAAAGCTTCCAAAGAAGGAGCCTCCACCACACTCTGGGGCAGAGAGTTCCACTGCTGAACGGCTCTCACAGTCAGGAAGTAGGTATTCCTGACTGTTAGTTGGTATATTTTAACTGGGACTAACAATAGGATTCATGCCAAGGAGCTGAACCCAAATGTCTGAAACTAGGCAGAAATATTCTTTTGTTTTCCAGTGCAAAAGAAGTTAAAACAAGAACTGCAATATATCAGTTCTGAGACGAGGAAGGGAGTGGGAGAGAAGTCCAAGGAGACTTTCAATTCTTCTCCCTGACACAAATTTGTGTGTTTGTGATCGTGATAGAATCCGCATTAATAAAGCACTGGAGGTAAAGCAAAAACTGAATAATTTTTTGGAGGATAACCACTCCTCATTCATATTGTAAAATCCATGCTGCCAAGCATATACTCATTTAGGAATTGTATCCAAACTCCTCAGCCAGAATATCTGTAGAATATATATGTTTGCAACCATATGTTTGCTGGGTATGTTATAATTTGTGTAGTCATACAAAAAATACCATTTTAATGTCACGCTCAATAATAGATTATAGTAAGCAATACCTACAAAGTTGAGTATTGCAGAACTATTTTTACAACACTTCCAAATAGTTGACCCACAGCAACAACCAAATAAAGGTGACGTGACATGAGAAACCTCATATTTTAGCACTTTAATTCATTTGTACAAACACAAGAGGAAAAAAAGAGTAACTATAGAGTCCTTCTATTTAAATATCCTGACCATTATCGGTATTCCCTTTCCCTGTTCTCCCACTCCTTCATGATATGACATTTCCTGATATACTGTATATACTCGAGTATAAGCCTAGTTTTTCAGCCCTTTTTTAAGGCTTAAAAAGTCCCACTCGGCTTATACTCGAATCAAGATTATTTATTATTTTACTCTGTTATTATTATTATTATATTACTTTTATTTTACTCTATTTATTATTTTTATTATTATTACATGTATCATTTTGCTCTATTATTACTATTATTACATTTCCATTATTTTACTCTAGTAGTACAGTTATTATTATATTTCCAGTCTTTTACTCTATTATTACTGTTATTATTACATTTCCATTATTTTGCTATATTATTATTATTATTATTATTATTATTATTTTACTCTCTTTATTATTGGAAGGATATGTTCACACGTTCACATTGAAGAAGTTTAGAATAATAGTTTAATCAGAATTGGGCAGTCTTATCTTAAATGACAGTTTTATGTAAATATACAAAAACATTTAACCTACTCATGCCTCAATTAATGTAATTATATTGGTATCTATTTTTATTTTGAAATTCACCAGTAGCTGCTGCATTTCCCACCCTAGGCTTATACTCGAGTCAATCCATTTTCCCAGTTTTTTGTGGTAAAATTAGGCACCTTGGCTTATATTTGGGTTGGCTTATACTCGGGTATATACAGTATTTGCTCTCAAGTGCCAGTCTTTAATGACAAGCAGCCCTCCCAACTAGCTGAAATACATCCAGCAATGAAGGAGACTGCTCTGTCTTTTGCCATCTTCCCCTATTTTGCAGATGTCTGCATTCCCCGCAACTGATCTAAATGTGAGAAGTGCATGCACAGCGACAATACTTTGCTCCACACAAACAGCTAAACTGTATGAACTATCATCAGTAGAGGGGTGTAGTGGATATATGAAACTGTGGATAATAGTGTATCTTATTGAGATGGAGGACCTCTGGCCCAAGAATATGATAGAGGTGCACTGGGGGACCTAGAAAACATCTAGAAAGGCCACATTTGGTCAGATGTGTATAAATAAATCTGCAGATACCAGTCCCACAGATATGAAAGTCATACTGTATATACTTGCCACCTATGATTGTGTGCCTAAATCATATATTTTGCATCATATTCCCCCCTGGTTGTAATGAAGTGCAAAGAAACACGATAGTTGACCTCATTCACGATAGTTGAATGGACCTTTTCATTTCACAATCCAGTCAACATACTACTATAAGAAACCCATTATTTTCTTTCCTGAGTGGTGGTAGCTCTTTGACATAAATTCAGTAGTGACAGCAATATGAAAAAATTACAGTAAATTAATAAAATGTCACAATGGATATACATACAGTATATACATGTTGGCCGTACATGTCATAGCTTGTCTAGAATGCGGCTTTTCATGTTCTCAAATGGGAAAACTATAGGACGTACAGTAACTAGATGAGCAGGAAATATCTTGTGGATAATCCTTATTCACATAACAGAAATGCAGCTTTGAAGATAGGTAAATCTATGTAGGTCCCTGTCAAAAACTTGGGCTGACAAGAAGAAACAGAAAACATGCTGGTGGCTCAAGATCCAAATAGCGGGGTGCCTCACCTTGAGATTCTGGGGGTGAGGATGCACTTGTTACTCTGGTCACAAAGCAAACCCAAACAGACAGTGAGGATAAAAAACAGTGATTTGAAAGTGTCTCATAATGTCTATTGAGGAAACCATATATGCTCTGGTACAGCTGTACCAGGAGCTCCAATTTTGTTTGCTTTACATTAAATGTTTGTTTGCAGTCCTAGGTTTCAGGGACTCTGCAGATAGGTGGCTTCTTTTGGTTGCAGTTATAGGGCAAGCCACCTGTCCATCATCATTAAGTTTTGGTCCCACCCCTTGCTCAGGGCAATTGGGAAGGGAAAGGGAGCCATTTTTTAGTTAGTCTCAGCTAGGTTAGCCAATGTACAGGACATGTGTAAACGTCCCCTGTACAAAAGCTTCAACCTTTAAGAATTTCCAGGGTTACAGAAATTCCAACAGAAACAGAAGGAAAAGAGTCTCCAAAGACTTTCCAGGGAAACAGCCCTAAAGATCAAAGAACTCCAGCTGAAGAGACTACAGGCCTTGCTGGTAGGCCCACTCGGTGCTTTGAGACGCAGTTCAACCCGGTAGTGGTGCCCACATCAGTTAGGTTTAAGTTTACAGTCAGCCTGGGAGAAGTTAAAAAGGGGATTTTCCTTTAAAGAAGAAGTTATTGAAGATAGTTGCCTGTCCTTCGTGGGCAAGATTAGGAATTCACCAGTTGCCTAAAAGCTTGGAATCATTTGCTTAACTTTACTGAAGACAAGAGAAGTTTCTGTTTGATTGTGCATTAATAAACGACTTTGTTGTACTTCTCAAGCCATCTAAAGACTGTTTGTGGTGGAAACCTCTGAGAACTTCTCTTTAGGCCCCCTGGCTTCCCGCGGCAAAGGTTGCACGTCCTGTTTTAAAGACAACAATTTACAGGCCCAACGCGCGACAGAACAATATAGGCAAAGAAAAAGGCACAATGGACACAAACTCACCACATTGGTTGTGTTGGGCGAAGCTCCATGATGCATCAGCTGTGAAACAATATTTACATGTCCCATAAAGGCAGCAACATGGATTGGAGTCAACCCCGACTGGGAAAAAGGAAGTAGGGGGAGAAGAGAAAAAAAAATCACTACAGGATAGCATTATGCATTGTGAAGCAGCATAGCATGAGTTATGGTAAAACTGAGCTAAACCTGAGGATGTGCATTATAGAAGGCCCAATAAAGAGTATTCAAAGCTTGATGAAGACTATCAATAGGTTCCAAAATGTGGCAGGATTTAAAATAAACAAAGAGACATCTATGTTCTTAACAAAAATTTATCAAAAAGCAATATTGACAAATTGGGAGAATTTATCAGCTTGTAAGGTAGCGACGAAAGTAAAATATCTAGGATTATGGATAACCAATAAAAATAACAATTTATATCACAATGAAAAAGTGGGGAAGGAAGGACCCCAGTGCATACAAATTATATTGATACTCAAGTCCCATTAAATACAAAAGTGTAGTAAAATGTTTTCCTTTTTATAAAATAGCATAATCAATTCTTTTTAAAAAAAATTCAAGCATGGATAGTTGTGGGTGCAGAATCTGTAGACACTGAAAACTCCCTATAGGCAGAATTTTACAAAAATGCCTTACAGGGCCGGGCTGGTAACACAACTGGTTAATCAGGTGTAATAAATCACTGCCAACCAAAAGGTGGCAAGTTTGAAGCCCGAGTCAGGGTTGAGCACCCGACTGTTAATAGCTGTTAAAAAAAATGCCCAGCTCACTGTCGACCTAAGAAGTTCGAAAACAGCTGTGAGCTTTGAGTAGAAAAATTAGGGACCGCTTAAAGTGGGGAGGCTAATTTATGACACCATAAAAATGCCGGAGAGCAAGGAGGAAATACTACGGTCAAAAGGCTCGGCATCATAGTGGACAAAGTGACAGCTCCCCCTGTGGCCAAATCAAGCAACCTCCTGGATCTGGTGGAAGAACTGCTAAACGGCCTCTGTCTGTCTGTATGTCTTGTCTGTATGCCCAGCGTACCTGTCCGAACGTATCTCCTTCTATGTCCCACCTCGGAGTTTAAGATCTTCTGGGGAGGCCCTGCTCTTGGCCCCGCCTCTATCACAAGTGAGGCTGGTGGGGACGAGGGACAGGGCCTTCTCAGTGGTGGCCCCTCGCCTGTAGAATTCACTCCCCGGGGAAATCAGGTCATCAAAATTCCTCCTCTCCTTCAGAAGGAAGCTGAAAACATGGATATGGGACCAGGCCTTTGGGTAATTTGGCAGACTGACAAGGTAATGACGACCAGAATTTGGAAAGGACTATGGTAATGCTGAATGGACTTACGGATTTTAGAACTCGGTGAATGTTGGCCACTAGATTGGCTTTTTAGTTGTTATTGTATTAATTGATTGTTTTTAACCATTGTGGCTATTGCTGTTATGTATTTTATCTGTTGAATTGTTGGCATCGAATTGTGCCGGTTGTAAGCCGCCCTGAGTCCCCCCCTGGGGGTTGAGAAGGGTGGGGTAGAAGTGCCCGAAATAAATAAATAAATAAATAAATAAATAAATTGTATGTAAAAAACGGCATTGAATGTTTGCCAAATGTACGTGTATTTTGATCTGCCCTGAGTCCCCTTCAGGGTGAGAAGGGCGGAATATGAATACTGTAAATAAATAAATAATAAATAAATACATAGAAAAGTAATAAAAAGATACCCAGCTTGAAGTCAGCATCCTCCTTGATTTTCTCAGCTCTTATATTGAATGACTGAATGTCATGTGTGGATGGGCAACATAACAGTATGCGAAACTGATGATGCATTACCTCTGTGACAGCTTGGATAGATGCTCCATGTTTCAGTAAAAGTTCCATCACTTTAATTCTGTTCTTTTTGCAGGCAATATGGAGAGGTGTAAAACCATTCTGCAAAAGTACAAAAAGGACTTTCAAAGACCTCGGAGGGGGAAAAAGACGTCAATGATAAAATACAACTTCTCTCAATTATCTTCAAAACATTTGCAGTATCTCTTTTGATATTCTGCATCTGCCAACTTTCTCCATTTTAAAAAAAAGTTTACTTTGCTGGTTGAAACAGTAATAATGAATATGCTCTGGAAATACTACATGTATATCTGCACCATGCAACGTGATGCAAAAATAAACTACCATTTGATTTCGGGTGAAGCAAAAGCAGCAAGAAAACAAGCCTTCCTGAACATCAAAGATCCATATCCTCCTGCTCATAGCGTTGCTTAGATCTTGATGACAACTTTTATATATATATCAAAGGGGCATCACTGGCATATTTTTAAAACAGCTGACAGAATTAGGCCTTCAATCTGATCAACAATAGCTGCCTTCCCAACAGGAGTTTTAAATACCAGATTGCTTTCATAACATACAGTCAGGGCTGCTGCCTGTTCTAGCCAAGTAAAAACAGACAGTTGCAGCCATTGCAGATTCTTTCTCAATTCTATATAAGCCTTTCTTCTTCTTTTAATTATTAAGGATAATGATCTGGGGAAAGTGCATCAGTAAACAGAGCTTACCATCTTTCCCATTTCTGTAAACCAGTGTTTTTTAACCTTCCTAATGTCGCGAACCTTTAATACAATTCCTCATGTTGTGCTGACCTCCAACCATAACATTATTTTCCTTGCTACTTCATAACTGTAATTTTGCTACTATTATGAATTGTAATGTAAATATCTGATATGAAGGATATATTTTCACTCACCGGACCAAATTTGACATAAATACCCAATACGCCCAAATTTGAATACTGGTGGGATTGGGGGGGAATTGATTTTGTCATCTGGGAGTTGTAGTTGCTGGGATTTATAGTTAACCTACAATCAAAGAGCATTCTGAGCTCCACCAATGATGGAATTGAACTTGGCACACAGAACTTCCACGACCAACAGAAAATACTAGAAGGGTTTGATGGGCATTGAACCTTGAGTTTTGGAGTTGAAGTTCACCTACATCCAGAGAGCACTGTGGACTCAAACAATGGTGGATCTGGACCAAAGTTGGCACCCATACAGAGGCGGCCCTAGGTAATTTTCAATGGTAAGCAAACAGTATTTTGGTGCCCCCCCCCCTCAACCAATCATTGATATATATTTTCTGTTCGTCGTGGGAGTTCTGTGTGCCATGTTTGGTTCAATTCCATCATGGGTGGAGTTCAGAATGCTCTTTGATTGTAGGTGAACTATACATCCCAGTAACTACACTTGCCGCATTTGCTCCCTTATGCGAAGTAAGTGTTCTGCGACCGCTTACTTCGCGTAMTRGACGAGCCGCCCCTGGCTGTGCCCCATAGAAAAGAGTAGGAAAGGATTAAGGGAGAGGCAGTGGGCGGAACCATGCAAATTCCACACCAATTGAGAGAGTCAGACACACTGGGATGCCTGTGGTGGAGGAAACACATACAATCTAAGATGGAATTGTTCCCAAATGAAAGCATTCCTTTAGTGGTGGGCAGTATGGTGTTTGGTAGGACTCTTGGACATGTTCACAGCCAGGGGCGGCTCTTCCATTACACAAAGTAAACGGTTGCAGAACACTTTTTTTTGCCAGGGGCGCAGAGACGCCTCTGTAAATGCCCCTCGACCGCCACTTGAGAAGCGCCCCCTCAGCTCACAACAGCCCTAGCAGTCCGGGGGGAGCCTCGGCTTTCTTGCCTCGCTGCCGGGCGATCCTCTTCCCAAAGGGCCGGGCCCTTGAGCCTCGCCTAGCCCCTCTCGTTCCTGCTCCACCCGGCCACCGGGTGCGCGAGCAGAGCCGGCGCTCAATCGTTCTCCGCGTTCGATCCCTTCCCCATGACCGGCTCCCTTTCCCGATCCCCCGGCACTCCACCCGCCTCCTCTCCTCTCCCCAATCCGCGGGTGGGCCAAGGGGCGGAGCCGCCGCGCCTGGCCCGCTTCGGGTCCGGAGGCGTGTCTGAAGACCCCAGCGTGTGCACCAAAAGTCGCCTCTTCTCCTGACTTTCTCTTCAGCCATTGGGACCAAGAGAGAGAGAGAGAGAGAGAGCCCCTCTGGCTGGAGGTATCTCCCACCTCCGCTCCCTCCTTTGTTTTTGCGCCTACTTTCAGGAAAGGTGGTCTCTCCCTCTCTCTCTCTCTCTTGGTCCCAATGGCTGAGGAGAAAGTCAGGAGAAGAGGTGACTTTTGGTGCACACGCCAGGGTCTTCAGGCACGCCTCCGGACCAAAGCGGGCCAGGCAAGGGAGCAAGTGCGGCAAGTGTAGTTACTGGGATGTATAGTTCACCTACAATCAAAGAGCATTCTGAACTCCACCAATGATGGTATTGAACCAAATATGGCACACAGAACTCCCACGACAAACAGAAAATATATATCAGTGATTGGTTGGGGGGTCAAAATACTGTTTGCTTACCGTTGAAAATTACCTAGGGCCGCCTCTGTTCCCAGCACTCACTATAACCTGCAATGTCATTGGAGGGAGGGCCATTGGTGTCTCCTGAGAGGTGGGAGCTATAGCTGTTTGTGGATGCAAGAGCTTGTCTGTGTAAGTGGACACCCCAGCCATTTACATTTGTTTGAGAGACTTTGAAACCACACACCAATGGGATTGTTGGGAATCGACTGGCTCTCTCTGTCCACCTTTGTGGCCTCATCCCCGCCCTGCCTTTTGGGTGGCAACCCTTCCAGCTATATGGGAGGATCCCGGGAAGAGAGACACATGTCATTGTTTTGCAGAACACCTGGGTGTGTGCAAGGCTTGATTGTCCTTAGTAATTTGCTTCCAGGCGAAAGAACAGTGGTATAATTTGGGCATCCTTCTCCATTTTTCCCATCTCTTCAAACTTTCATGTAATCTTAATTGATTGTTGAAGGCTTTCGTGGCTGGAATCGCTGCGTTGCTGTGAGTTTTCCGGGCTGTCTGGTCATGTTCCAGAAGCATTCTCTCCTAATGTTTCGCCCACATCTATTGCAGGCATTCTTAGAATTTATAAGTTGTTTGCCTAGTTTCCAAAAGACCTAACAACCTCTGAGAATGCCTGCCACATATGTGGGCGAAACATCAGGAGAGAATGTGGCAGAATACGACGACAACAACAAAACTTTATTTATATACCACTCTATCTCCCCGATGGGACTCAGAGCGGTTTCTAAGTTTGCAGACGACACCAAATTGGGAGGGAGAGCCAATATTCCAGAGGACAGGAGCAGGATTCAAAATGATCTTGACAGATTAGAGAGATGGGCCAAAACTAACAAAATGAAGTTCAATAGTGACAAATGCAAGATACTCCACTTTGGCAGAAAAAATGAAATGCAAAGATACAGAATGGGGGACGCCTGGCTCGAGAGCAGTACATGTGAAAAAGATCTTGGAGTCCTCGTGGACAACAAGTTAAACATGAGCCAACAATGTGATGTGGCGGCAAAAAAAGCCAATGGGATTTTGGCCTGCATCAATAGGAGCATAGTGTCTAGATCTAGGGAAGTCATGCTCCCCATGCTCTATTCCTCTTTGGTTAGACCACACCTGGAATATTGTGTCCAATTCTGGGCACCACAATTCAAGAGAGATATTGACAAGCTGGAATGTGTCCAGAGGAGGGCGACCAAAATGATCAAGGGTCTGGAGAACAAGCCCTATGAGGAGCGGCTTAAGGAGCTGGGCATGTTTAGCCTGAAGAAGAGAAGGCTGAGAGGAGATATGATAGCCATGTATAAATATGTGAGAGGAAGCCACAGGGAGGAGGGAGCACGCTTGTTTACTGCTTCCATGGAGATTAGGACAAGGAACAATGGCTTCAAACTACAAGAGAGGAGATTCCATCTGAACGAGGAAGAACTTCCTGACTGTGAGAGCCGTTCAGCAGTGGAACTCTCTGCCCTGGAGTGTGGTGGAGGCTCCTTCTTTGGAAGCTTTTAAACAGAGGCTGGGAAGGGATCAAACGCGGAGCACGATTGCGCACCGGCTCTGCTCGTGCACCTGGTGGCCGGGTGGAGCAGGAACGAGAGGGGCTAGGCGTGGCTCAAGGGCCCGGCCCCTTTGGGAAGTGGATCGCCCGGCAGCGAGGCAAGAAAGCCGAGGCTCCCCCCGGACTGCTAGGGCTGTTGTGAGCTGAGGGGGCGCTCCTCAAGTGGCGGTCGAGGGGCATTTACAGAGGCGCCTCTGCACCCCTGGCAAAAAAAAAGTGTTCTGCGACCGCTTACTTCGCGTAATGGACAAGCCGCCCCTGCATACATACATACATATGCTGAAACTTCCAATCTGGATTGGAAAATCTTGACATTTGGGAGTTGTAGTTGCTGGGATTTATAGTTCACCTACAATCAAAGAGCATTCTGAACCCAACTGACGATAGAATTGGGCCAAACTTCCCACACAGAACCTCCATGCCCAACTGAAAATACTGTGCTTTTCGATGGTCTTTGGCGACCCTTCTGACACGCACCTCATGACCCTCCCAGAGGTCCCGACCCCCAGGTTGAGAAACGCTGCTGTAAACTGAGATCTTTTAAGTGGAAGCTGGTAAGTCGTGAGCCTTAAAGCACAGGGTTGTGTGAAAGCTCTGAGAAATGTTGCTAAATTTACCCTTTGATATCATAGAATCATAGAATCAAAGAGTTGGAAGAGACCTCATGGGCCATCCAGTCCAACCCCCTGCCAAGAGGCAGGAATATTGCATTCAAATCACCCCTGACAGATGGCCATCCAGCCTCTGTTTAAAAGCTTCCAAAGAAGGAGCCTCCACCACACTCCGGGGCAGAGAGTTCCACTGCTGAACGGCTCTCACAGTCAGTAAGTTCTTCCTCATGTTCAGATGGAATCTCCTCCCTTGTAGTTTGATATCTCTCAAACTTTCTTGGATAGTCTGTTTGAGAAGGATTCCTCCAACTCTGCCACTTTACTATCAATTTTACTTTAGGAAATATTTTGGTGGCAAGTTGTACAAGTGCTCCAATGGAATCCCCATAAATAGTACTGAAACAACAGGTAGTGGTACCATATTGAAATGCAATGCCATTAGAAAGTCACACATGACTCTCTAATTCAGTGGTTCTCAACCTGGGGGTCGGGATCCGGGGGGGGGGCATGAGGGGGTGTTAGAGGGGTTGCCAATGACCACCTGAAAACACAATATTTTCTGTTGGTCATGGGGGTTCTGTGTGGAAATTTGGCCCAATTCTATCGTTGGTGGGGTTCAGAATGCTCTTTTATTGTAGGTGACCTATAAATCCCAGCAACTAACAACTCCCAACAGTCAAGGTCTATTTCCCCAAAATTCCACCAGTGTTCACATTTGGGCATATTGAGGATAGGTGCCAACTTTGGTCCAGATCCACCATTGTTTGAGTCCAAAGTGCTCTCTAGATATAGATGAACTTCAACTCCAAAACTCAAGGTTCAATGCCCATCAAACCCTTCTAGTATTTTCTGTTGGTCGTGGAAGTTCTGTGATTCTCTATATTCCCGAAGCAGACCAAATATTATTTTATGAATCCAAATAAAATCCAATAGAAATAGAGAGCAAAGGCATAAGATTTTGTAAAAACAGAAAGCCAACAAAAAGGGAAACAGGATCTTTTTGCTCCAGCCAGAGAGATTACAACTAGCAAGAACAGAAGAGCTAAAATCAACTTTCCATTTGGAGGCTTAAGATAGCAAGCTCACGTAAACTCAGGACTGCAACAAAAACTGCCTAGAGATTACAATCTTTTGTTTAGAATAGTTTGTAAATGCCGATTTACCCATATATACAGACAGGCTTACAGAAAAGGATGTTTTGGGGTAGTACTATAAATGTTTATCTTTTAGTCATTAGATTACACTATATCAACAAATTTGAAGAAAAAAACCTGTTTCTGGTTTAGGAGTGTTTATTGTAATGTTATTTTGTTTTTGTATTCATATGTTTTTTTAAATGTAATTTTGATGATGTTGCTTGTTGTTTATGTTTTGGTTTTATTTTGATGTAATATGTTGTCCGGGCTTGGCCCCATGTAATCCACTCTGAGTCCCCATTAGGGAGAGGGTGGCGGGGTATAAATGAAGATTATTATTATTATTAACTTAACTGTGTGGTACTTACTTTGAAAGCACCGGGATTGTGGCGCAGCTGGCTGAGTGTCAGCTGCATTAAGATCACTCTGACCAAAAGGTCATGAGTTCGAAGCCAGCCCAGGTTGGAGTGGGTTTCCAACCAATTGTGTAGCCTGTTGTCGACCTTTGCAACCCGAAAGACAGTTGCATCTGTCAAGTAGGAAAATTAGGTACCACCTTAAAGTGTGGGGAGGCTCAACTAATTTATGAGGCCATAAAAGACTCCAGCAAAGCACTCCAGCGGGGAAGCATGCGGGGAATGCGGAAGTACTTCATCAGTGTCGCAGATGGACGATGAAAACAACAGCTCCCCTGGCGGCCAGAAAAAGTTAAATAGCCTCTGTGTATGTCTGTATATGTTTGTCAAAAATTGGCATTGAATGTTTGCCATATATGTGTACACTGTAATCCACCCTGAGTCTCCTACGGGGTGAGAAGAGTGGAATATAAAAGCTGTAAATAAATAAATAAATAAATAAAATAATAGTTGTTATACTCCAGAAACTTTGTTTTAATGGCGGCTACAAACTATGTTGGTTTGTATCATGTTTTTAGAGATGAGACCTTAGTGAATAGTTATTATAGTAATTGTGTATTAATTGTGTATTAGATTAGGTTATTAACTGTTTCATATAGGTGTTGAATTTTGCTGTGTCCTGTGTCTTGTGAACCGCTGTGAGTCGCCTCCGGGCTGAGAACAGCGGTATAGAAGTAAAGTAAATAAATAATTGAGAAAAAGATCTTGGAGTCCTCGTAGACAACAAGTTAAACATGAGCCAACAATGTGATGCGGCAGCAAAAAAAGTCAATAGGATTTTGGCCTGCATCAATAGGAGCATAGTGTCTAGATCTAGGGAAGTAATGCTACCCCTCTATTCTGCTTTGGTTAGACCACACCTGGAATATTGTGTCCAATTCTGGGCACCACAATTCAAGAGAGATATTGACAAGCTGGAATGTGTCCAGAGGAGGGCGACTAAAATGATCAAGTGTCTGGAGAACAAGCCCTATGAGGAGCGGCTTAAAGAGCTGGGCATGTTTAGCCTGAAGAAGAGAAGGCTGAGAGAAGACATGATAGCCATGTATAAATACGTGAGGGGAAGTCATAGGGAGGAGGGGACGAACTTGTTTTCAGCTGCCCTGGAGACTAGGATGAGGAACAATGGCTTCAAACTACAAGAAAGGAGATTCCATCTGAACATGAGGAAGAACTTCCTGACTGTGAGAGCCGTTCAGCAGTGGAACTCTCTGCCCCGGAGTGTGGTGGGGGCTCCTTCTTTGGGAGCTTTTAAACAGAGGCTGGATTGCCATCTGTCAGGGGTGATTTGAATGCAATATCCCTGCTTCTTGGCAGGGGGTTGGACTGGATGGCCCATGAGGTCTCTTCCAGCTCTTTGATTCTATGATTCTACTAGCCGTTCCCTGCCACGCGTTGCTGTGGCCCAGTCTGTGTATATGTGTTTTGTGTGTGTATATATTTGTGTATATATATGGTTTTGTGCATGTGTTATAATGTATTTTTTATTTTTTGGCTTTTAAAGTGTTATAATGTATTTTAATTATAATGTATTTTTTATTTTTCGGCTTTTAAAAGCTGTGTTTTCTAGTGTTTTTAGGGGTGATGGTCACTCATTGGCCTGATAGGAGCCCCCGGTGGTACAGTGGGTTAAACCCCTCTGCCGGCAGGACTGAAGACCGACAGGTCGCAGGTTCGAATCTGTGGAGAGGCGGATGAGCTCCCTCTATCAGCTCCAGCTTCTCATGCGGGGACATGAGAGAAGTCTCCCACGAGGATGATAAAAACATCAAATCATCTAGGCGTCCCCTGGGCAACGTCCTTGCAGACGGCCAATTCTCTCACACCAGAAGCGACTTGCAGTTCCTCCTGTCCAGTCGCTCCTGACACGACAAAAAAAAAAAATTGCCTGATAATTGTGTCTGAATTTGGTGTCAGTTTGCCCAGTGGTTTTTGAGTTATGTTAACCCCACAAACGAACATTACATTTTTATTTATATAGATGCTTCTATGACTCTCTGAGATATTCATTGAAACTCTACAGCAAAATGTGATGAAGGATGTCCCGCAAAAACAAAGTATTCGCAGTTTAATACACTTCTTCATGAGTTATACTGTATAATAGAACCAATTATGAAATGGTATTTATAACCCAGGAACAAAAAATGTGTTACATAGTATTATCCTATCTCTCTCTAGTCTAGTCCATTCACAATCTTGTATTTATCCTCCAGTTTAATTCTTGTTTTGCAAACACTAGGAGCTTTTTAAATCCAAGCATTTTAATTTTTTTCTCCAAGCATTTTTTTTCCCTTAAAAGGCCAGATATTTCATCTGATCCTTCCAAACTGATGCAAATACTAAATTTCTCCTATCCTGACTGACAACAGGAGGAGGCGAAGGCCATTTATACAAGAAGAAACCATAAAAATTCCACACAAATCCCCTTCAGTTTGCTGATAGACAGACAATTGCATAAATCCTCCCCCCCCCCCCTTCACAACATAGAAAAACACATGGCTTGCACCAGAAATCATAGAATCAAAGAGTTGGAAGAGACCTCCTGGGCCATCTAATCCAACCCCCTGCCAAGAAGCAGGAATTTTGCATTCAGATCACCCCTGACAGAGGGCCATCCAGCCTCTGCTTAAAAGCTTCCAAAGAAGGAGCCTCCACCACACTCCGTACTTTTAATTTCAGCATCTTTTCTTAATAAACTCTTTCCAACCCCAGAATGTCAGGACACTGAAAGGCCCCTTCTACAATGTCATATAAAACCCAGATGATCTGCTTTGAACTGGGTTATATGTCAGTGTAGAGTCATATAATCCAGTTCAGAGCAGATCATGTGGGCCGAAAACAGGAGCCTTTGCTCACAGACAAACTGGAGCCTTGCTGGGTACTCACCAGTGCTTTGGCATTAGGGTTGGTTTTCTTGTCCAATAAGACCTTTGCAACTTTGTAGTGGCCACAGTGGGCGGCAACGTGCAGTGCTGTCAGATAGTCATTGGTGACGTCGTCCACAGGCACATTGTGCTCGATCAGGAGCTGAACACAGTTGAGGTGGTCCCCCTGCGTCGCCATGTGCAGTGGAGATAAACCATTCTAGGAGGAAAAACAGAAAGGGCATTGAGGAGCCAGATAAGGCACTTGCTTGGAAACCACGGCCCCTCGACACAGGGAAGGGTTGTCACTACCTTGCCATATAAGCTTTTGTGATTCAGAGAGTCAACATTAACAAGGAAACACTTTAACCAAAGTCTTTCATTTAGGTGTTATTCACACTTTACTCAGACAGCCCTGTGAAAGTAACCTGAGGAAAACTGGGTTGTTGTAGTTTTTTCGGGCTATATGGCCATGTTCTAGAGGCATTCTCTCCTAACGTTTCGCCTGCATCTATGGCAAGCATCCTCAGAGGTAGTGAGGTCTGTTTGGAACTAGGAAAATGGGTTTATATATCTGTGGAATTACCAGGGTGAGACAAAGAACTCTTGTCTGTTGGAGCTAGGTGTGAATGTTTCAACTGACCACCTTGATTCGCATTTGATGGCATGGCAGTTGTTTGGTGTGGCTTGTTATTGCCTGGGGCAATCTTTTGTTGAGAGGTGGTTAGATGTCCCTGATTGTTTCCTCACTGTTGTTTTGCTGTGGTAATTTTAGAGTTTTGTTTAATACTGATGTAATTTTAGAGTTTTTAAATAGTTTTTTAACCTGAGGGAAAGTCAGTTAAAAATGAGGAGGAGAAGGAGAGGAAGAAGAAAAAAAAGAGGAGGAAGAGGGAGAAGGAGGTTGTTACTATTGACATAGGCAGAATTATTTGATTATTTACCTAGGAAGTCTAAGGGCCCTTCTACACTGTGATATCATCCACTGTCATATCATCAATCTAGGCAGACAATCCACATTAGAATCATAAAATCGTAGGGTTGGACGAGACCTCATGGACCATCCAGTCCAACCCCTGCCAAGAAGCAGGAATATAGCATTCAAAGCACCCCCGACAGATGGCCATCCAGCCTCTGTTTAAAAGCTTCCAAAGAAGGAGCCTCCACCACACTCCGGGGCAGAGAGTTCCACTGCTGAACGGCTCTCACGGTCAGGAAGTTCTTCCTAATGTTCAGATGGAATCTCCTTTCTTGTAGTTTGAAGCCATTGTTCTTCTATCGTTCCAATTAGCTATTACGAATCAGATTAATGAAATGCTAAGTCTAAACTCCACAGGCCACTAAAGAAGAAAGAGTTTTTTATCACACTTATGGTGCCCCCATGTGACCACTGTTGGCATAAATTATACAATGATCATAATTTATGCCAACTATGATCTAGTAGAGCTAATAATTAAATAGGTAAAGCTGCCAATATCCAGACTGCATCCTATTTGCAAATAAAGATGTACTTCCACATTATCTGCTTTGAACTGGATTATACACTGCCATGTAATCCAGTTTAAATAAAATAATCTGGATTTTATATGGCAATGTAGAAGGGGCCTCAGGCATAAAACCCACTGGATGACTCTTGGTTACTAGCCATCATCTTTCATGTATGCCTCACATCACTGCTAGAAAAATTTAGGTGGGGATCACACCTTCTGTTTTAAAAGCTTAGAAGAAAGGCAAGATAAAAATGTAATAGGTAAATTAATAGTTCCTCCAAAGAGCTGCATGGAGGGATCTCTGTGGATGTGTTTAGATGGGACTGTGTGGAGACATGAGCAAAATTTGCTGCTGTACGTACAGGCTGCTTGTCAGCATCTCGGTGAAATGGAGATCTATTCCCATTATAGAATTCCAGTGCAATTGTCATGGAAAAGGCCTTTACAATCCTCAGAGCACTCCAGTGCCTCACCAAACTACAAACCCTGGGATTCCCCAGGATGGAACAATGGCAGATGAAACAAAATAATAGTGCTACAAAGATATAATGTGAATGGGCCTTTGCTTGGATACTGTGGGAGAAGTATGAGTTCAGCTGAATTTGGCAGGACTCTTATGTGTCCTCCATATGGTATTCCCCATAGTCACCTACGGATGTGAGAGCTGGACTATAGGGAAGGCTGAGCGAAGGAAGATAGATGCTTTTGAACTGTGGTGTTGGAGGAAAGTTTTTGAGAGTGCCTTGAAAAGTGAGAAGATCCAACCAGTCCATACTTCAGGAAATAAAGCCCAACTGCTCATTGGAGGGAAGGATAGTAGAGGCAAAGATGAAATACCTTGGCCACATAAGGAGAAGACGGGAAAGCTTAGAGAAGGCAATGATGCTGGGGAAAATGGAAGGAAAAAAGGAAGAGGGGCCGACCAAGGGCAAGATGGATGGATGGCATCCTTGAAGTGACTGGATTGACCTTGAAGAAGCTAGGGGTGGTGATGGTCGATAGGGATCTCTGGTGTGGGCTGGTCCATGAGGTCACGAAGAGTCAGAAGTGACTGAATGAATGAACAACAACAACATTCCTCCATATGGAAACATCGACAGAAAAGGGCATGGAATCAACGGTTTATTTGTGGGACATTGGTAGATCTTTACAAGTACCACCAGATAGTTCTATCTACATATCGGAAAAATCAAAGAACAAGCTGAACCTGTTTCATAAGTTTAGTTCTATTTTTTAAAGGAAAAACCACAACAGAATTATGAAACCAAAAGAATCAGTTTTTTAACTCAGAAAACCAAGAATGTCAGTTCTGTTTCAGTTCCACCCCCACCCTATTTTTAAGATGATGGATAATTGCAGTCACTCTGCGCCATGCAAATGGGTTCATTAATGTCATTTACAAGTTCTCCAGTCTCTTCTTTAAAACACCTGGTCAAAATTAACATATCAGAAAAAAGGCAGAGAAGAGAGACTCCAAATACAGAACTCCTAGCATTCATCTTTAATGTGAAACAGCTATTCCTCTGATGGAGGAAAGGTGCATGTATATTACAGTAGAAGAGTTGCTTTGCTGAACAGTTACATAAGCCTTTTTCTAGGCCAGCATCCTGCCATGACCGTTGTACAAAAATGGGACTTTCAAATTCAGGAGCGTTGGATCATTTTTCAAGGTTTCGGAAGGAAAGCTGTTGATTTAATTCTTGAAAGAGCTACTTCTAAACTTTGAAGGATATCCCCAAAAAGGGAGAAAGTATAATGCCTTTTAAATTAGTATTTCCCAAGTAAGTGACTAACAGTGGTAAAAATAATAATAATAGGAATTCACTTGTGCCATAAAGTAATGATGAAGTTTCCCAGTAGAATAACATAAAGTCATGAATGCAACAAGCAAACACATTTGATAGGAGAAGAGCAGGGTATAAATAAAGGAAATAATAATAATAATAATAATAATAATAATAATAATAATAATAATCTCTGTGCCTCTATTGCAGAGATAAAAAGGGTTATGTGTTGGACTACAGCTGACAGACTCCCCAGAAAGCTTCCTCATTGCCTATACTAGCTGGAGGATACTTGCTGGAGTTTTAGCACAGCTGGCAAATCATCAGTAGCTATAAGATCTATCAACCGAAAGGTTGCAAGTTCAAAGCCCCGGATCGGCGTGCGCTGCCGACCATAATCCCTGCTCAATGTTTATCTAAGCAGTTCGAAAACAACTTTAGCTGTAATTAGACAAATTAGGTACTGCTAAAAGCAGAGGAGGTGTTTTACAACGCCATATAGAAAAAGAAGATTAGAAAATGCTGAAATGAGGAAGTCCTGATGGCTCTTCATCACAGAGCAGTGGTTCTCAACCTGAGGGTCGGGACCCCTGGGGGGGGGGGTCACGAGGGGGTTTCAGAGGGGTCTCCAAAAACCATCCAAAAACGTATTTTCTGTTGGTCATAGGGGTTCCATGTGGGAAGTTTGGCCCAGTTCTATCATTGGTAGGTATCAGAATGATCTTTTATTGTAGGTGAACTATAAATCCCAGCAACTAAAACTCTCAAATGCAAGGTCTATTTTCCCCAAATTCCACCAGTGTTCATTCACATTGGGCATGTTGAGTATTCATGGCAAGTTTGGTCCAGATCCATCATTGTTTTGAGTCCGCAGTGCTCCCTGGATCTAGGTGAACTACAACTCCAAAAGTCAAGGTGAATGCCCACCAAACCCTTCCAGTATTTTCTGTTGGTCACGGGAGTTCTGTGTTGCAAGATTGGTTCAATTCCATTGTTGGAGTTCATAATGCTCTTTGATTGTAGGTAAACTATAAATCCCAGCAACTACAACTCCCAAATGACAACATCAATCCCCTGCCAACCCCACCAGTATTCAAATTGGGGCATATCACGTATTTATGCCAAATTTGGTCCAGTGAATAAAAATACACCCTGCATATCAGATATTTATATTATGATTAATAACAGTAGCAAAATTGTAGTTGTGAAGTAGCAACAAAAATAATATTTTTGGGGGGTCACCCCAACATGAGGAACTGTATTAAGGGGTTGCAGCATTAGAAAGGTTGAGAACCACTGTCATAGAGGATGGAGTGACAGCACCCCCTGTGAACTCGAGCCCAACTGTCCATGGCATCGAAACAACACCTCCTTCTGTGCTGTCTGTCTGTGTACTGCCTATACAAAAGGCATTGAATGTTTGCCTTGTATGCGTACTTGTGATCCGCCCTGAGTCTCCTTCAGGGTGAGAAGGGTGGAATATAAATAAAGTGTTGTTATTATTATTTGGAGCTGTAATCCAACAAAATAGCAGTTTGCCTATGTGTGGCCCTACTTGCATCAAGACCTAAAGCAGTGGTTCTCAACCTTCCTAATGCCGCGACCCCTTAATACAGTTCCTCATGTTGTGGTGACCCCCAACCATAACATTTTCAGTGCTACTTCATAACTGTCACTTTTCTATTGTTATGAATTGTAAATATTCGATATGCAGGATGTATTTTCATTCACTGGACCAAATTTGGCACAAATATTCGATATACCCACATTTGAATACTGGTGGTGTTGTGGAGGATTCATTTTCTCATTTGGGAGTTGTAGTTGCTAGGATTTATAGTTCACCTACACTCAAAGAGCATTCTGAACTCCACCAACAATGGAATTGGACCAAATTTGGCACACAGAACTCCCATGATCAACATAAAATATTGGAAGGGTTAGGTGGGCATTGACCTTGAGTTTTGGAGTTGTAATTCACCTACATCCAGACAGCACTGTGGACTCAAACAAAGATATTTGGATCAAACTTGACACGAATACTCAATATGCCAAAATGTGGACACTAGTGGAGTTTGGGGAAATAGACCTTGACATTTGGGAGTTGTAGTCACTGGGATGTATAGACCACCTACAATTAAAGAGCATTCAGAACCCCACCCATGATAGAATTGGGCCAAACTTCCCACACAGAACCCCCATGACCAACAGAAAATACTGTGTTTTTTTATCGTCTTTGGCGACCCCTCTGACAACCCCCTCGCGACCCCCTCAGGGGTCCCGTCCCCCAGGTTGAGAAACACTGGCCTAAAGAAGCAGACAGAGAAAATGCTCAGTAAATTAGGAAGTGCAGAAGGCCAGACTTGCAGTTGCCTAATTCCAATAAATTGTCTTTTGGTGCAATTTATCCAGCACAACAATTAAATTAAACCTATATGCATAGAGGTTTCACAATGTACTGTCCCAAAATTTAATGACCAAAAATATTGTTTCAAAAGTCTAAAACTACTTCTTAAGCCACTTAAGAACACTTTTAATGTTAGCTGCTTTGATATCTCCTTATGGGGAGCAGAAGCGGGACATAAATAAACAGGAGGAGGAGGAGGAGATGATGATGATGATGATGATGATGATGATGATGATGATGATGAAGAAGAAGAAGAAGGGGAATTTGTTACCGTGTCTAATTCTGGGGACCACAATTGAAGAGAGATATTGACAAGCTGGAATGTGTCCAGAGGAGGGCGACTAAAATGATCAACGGTCTGGAGAACAAGCCCTATGAGGAGCGGCTTAAGGAGCTGGGCATGTTTAGCCTGAAGAAGAGAAGGCTGAGAGGAGATATGATAGCCATGTATAAATATGTGAGAGGAAGCCACAGGGAGGAGGGAGCAAGCTTGTTTTCTGCTTCCTTGGAGACTAGGACTCGGAACAATGGCTTCAAACTACAGAGAGGAGATTCCATCTGAACATGAGGAAGAACTTCCTGACTGTGAGAGCCGTTCAGCAGTGGAACTCTCTGCCCCAGAGTGTGGTGGAGGCTCCTTCTTTGGAAGCTTTTAAACAGGCTGGATGGCCATCTGTCAGGGGTGATTTGAATGCAATATTCCTGCTTCTTGGCAGGGGGTTGGACTGGATGGCCCATGAGGTCTCTTCCAACTCTTTGATTCTATGATTCTAGGTGCTGGCTTCAAGTTCTGAAGATCTAGGGCCCTTCCAGATAGGCCCTATATCCCAGAATCTGATCCCTGGTTTTCTGCATTAAACTGGATTATATGAGTCCCCACTGCCAGATAATCAGAAATAAACAGAAAACCTGGGATCAGATCCTGGGATACAGGGCCTGTCTGGAAGGGCCCCTAGACACCCATGATTTGTGCAATAAATTAAAAAAGAATATTAAGTGAGAATAGGCAGTATACAAATAGTTCAGAGACTTGAACCTCTTTGAGTTCCCTTCGGGGTGATAAAGCAAGGAATAACAACAACAACAACAACAACAACAGCAGCAACAACAACAGAAAGAAGAATAAATGAAGCACTGTGGTCTGCAAGTGCAAACAAACAACTTCCTATTCCCTGCTCTTTTAAAACATATACACCATTAAATGAAGCCAAAACCTTCAAACCCGTAAACCCTGTTTGACAAGATTATACTGTGGGAAAGCGGATAAATCTTAAGGCAATTATAATTTTGTATCCGGAAAGGAAACATATGAACAGGGCTAGAGTTTAAAGTGGGGGAAAGACATGTTTCATCATGAGAAACCTGATTATTATATGGCACAGAGAAAGGGGAGTGAACCCGGGAAGGAGTTCCAAGTTTATTGAAAATGTTGCACAGTTGAGACAGAAGAGAAAGAAAGAAAGAGGAGAGAATAACGTAGCTCTTCATGCATATATGTTTATCATGCTTTCTTCTTCTCATCTCTATAGTCAAGTCCCTTTAGCTGCTCAGTTTTTATTATGTGGTAAATGTATGTGATGTGATTTATTTAAGTTTTTTGCTTATTTTTTGGCTAGTTATTATAAGTTTATATTGATGTTGTTTTATTTACTGAGTTGATTGATTTGTTGTTTGTCTGATTTATTATGGAATTGAATGAAGGTTTGCCACTTTTGTTGGAAACCACCCTGAGTTCCCTTGGGGAGATAGGGCAGGTTACAAATAAATTATTATTATTATTATTATTATTATTATTATTATTATTATTATTATTATTATATACTAGCCGTCCCCTGCCAAGTGTTACTGTGGCCCAGTCTGGTGATCTCGAAAATAAAATAATGAGAACATGTTGGTTTTATATGTAATATATATTTAATATATGTAATGCCTTTACATCCTTGAAGTGACTGGATTGACCTTGAAGGAGCTGGGGGTGGTGACGGCCGACAGGGAGCTCTGGCGTGGGCTGGTCCATGAGGTCACGAAGAGTTGGAGATGACTGAACGAATGAACAACAACAACAATGCCTTTATGCTTGTGGGTAAACATTATTTCTTGTTGTTTCTTTGTCAGTGTTGAAGTAGAGATTGTCTGGTTTGACTACTCTGGAACATGCAACATAGAATTGGCCTTCTCCCTTTCAAATCTATGATACTATATCTCTCTTCTCTGTGAATAATATCTATCTATATCTATGGCTGAATGGCTCTTTTGTCAGGAGGGCTTTGATTACATTTTCTTGCCCTGGTGAAGGAAGTTGGACTGGATGGCCTTAAGTATTTTCTATTGGTCATGGGGGTTCTGTGTGGGAAGTTTGCCCCAATCCTGTTGCTGGTGGGGTTCAGAATGCTCTTTGATTGTAGGTAAACTATAAATCCCAGTAACTACAAATCCCAAATGTCAAGGGCTATTTCCCCCAAACTCCATCTGTGTTCATATTTGGGCATATGGAATATTTGTGCCAAATTTGGTCCAGATCCATCATTGTTTGAGTCCACAGTGCTCTTTGGATGTAGGTGAACGACAACTCCCAAACTCAAGGTCAATGCCCACCAATCCCTTCTAGTGTTTTGTGTTGGTCATGGGAGTCCTGTATGCCACGTTTGGTTCAATGCCATAATTGGTGGAGTTCAGAATGCTCTTTGATTGTAGGTGAACTATAAATCCCAGAAATTACAACTCCCAAATGACAAAATCAGTTTTTTTTTAGTGAAGGACATACATTGGGTTGTTAGGTGTCTTGTGTCCAAATTTGGTGTCAATTTGTTCAGTGGTTTTTGAGTTCTGTTAACCCTACTAACGAACATTACATTTTTATTTATATAGATGAAGTCTATGTCAGACCCCAAAATCCAGATTATCAGCTTTGAACCGGATTATATGGCAGTGTGGACTCAGATAATCCAATTCAAAGCAGATAATGGGGATTATCTGCTTTGATGATCTGGATTATATGACCATGTAGATCCAGCCTATGACTCTAAAGACAAGAAGTTGAATCCCTGTTCAGCCAGGTACCCACTGGCTAAACTTGGGCAAGTCATACTTTCTCAGTCTCAGAGGAACAAATCAGAGAAAGGAAATCTTGGTTTAGTTTGAAGGCACAGAACAACACAAACCTTTTCACTCAATGACAGAGTCTGAAGATAATATCTCCTGGAATTCCTAGGCTAGCACAAGAGCTCTAGAATATTTTGGGCAATGTATTTCCAAAACAAAACAAAACAACAACAAACAAAACTTTTCTAAGTTTTGCTAATGTTTGAGCAGAGATATTGGCATGCCCACCCCCTACCCACAAAAATAATCTTCCTCGTTACAAACCAAATTTCACATTACCTTTGTTTTGGAAAGAATAGGAGCTCCTCGGTCAAGCAGCATACGCACAACTTGTTCATGGCCACTTCGTGCCCCACAGTGGAGAGGCGTCAGACCATCCTATGGAATATGAAAAGCACAACTGATCATTTTGATGGATAAAGTAATAAAATACTGTTACCATACTGAAATTATAGTTTATGTTCTCTCTTCCACTTTTATGGAGGTTCTGCTTTCCAACAAAAGCAGAAAAGACCATCAATATCTCAAGGGAGAGGAGATAAGGCGCTGCAGCAGTCTCACTTACCCTGCGGACCCCGTCTTCTTTTCTAATACAAGCTCATAAATAATCAAAACTGTGAGTGTGAAAGTCATAAAAGTTGAGGGATGATGATACAGTGTTCTTTCCCAGGCCCCTTGTACACTGTCATCTAATCCAGATTATCAAATGCTCTTTGATTGTAGGTGAACTATAAATCCCAGTAACTACAAATCCCAAATGTCAAGGTCTATTTCCCCCAAACTCCATCTGTCTTCATATTTGGGCATATGGAATATTTGTGCCAAGTTTGGTCCAGATCCATCATCGTGTGAGTCCACAGTGCTCTTTGGATGTAGGTGAACTACAACTCCCAAATTCAAGGTCAATGCCCACCAATCCCTTCTAGTGTTTTGTGTTGGTCATGGGAGTCCTGTATGCCACGTTTGGTTCAATGCCATAATTGGTGGAGTTCAGAATGCTCTGAACAAAGCAGAATGTTCAGAATGCTCTGAACAAAGCAGAATGCACATTATCTGCTTTGAACTGGATTATGTGAGTCTACACTAACATATAATCCAGTTCAAATCAGATAATCTGGAATAAAATAATAAATAACCTTGACTCGAGTATAAGCCGAGGGGAGCTTTTTCAGCCTAAAAAAGGGGCTGAAAAACTAGGCTTATACTCGAGTATATACAGTATTTACCATAAACTGCTTCATTTCCATGTCTCCAAGATGGCATAGAAAAGGAAACAAGACATTAAACATGATGTGAAAATTAACTAGTTTAAATACTGGTGGCAAGGAAGGAGATGGAGGTTAAGAAGTGAAATCTGCACATTCCTAAAAATTACACTGTTTCTGAAATAAGGGTTTTCCAGTAGGTTTGTTTTCTGGGCGCATATAACGCAGGAGTACATGAAGCATAAAATATATTACTGGCATTACGGCGCATCAATCCACTGATACAACAGTCCTACAAAAGCTCAGGGAAACCATCCCGAGATGATTATGACTACTGGCAGATTAAGGGCTTCCTAAGTGTACGCTGACAAAGATTAAATGTATCATCTCTTTTATCTAGTCTTCCAAAGGAGCTTTTATATATGTAAGGCCAGTAGAAGAGTCATTCTTCAGATGAAGAATTTGAGTAACAATATTTACATAAATACTGTGCCTCCTGCTTGTGTTCTGATAATCCAAAGAATGACAAGCTTTCTTTGGAATGAATACACACACATAATCAAAATTGAGTTGTACATGAATTACAATTATAATACAATCATTTATTACCCAAATCCCCAGGCTGGACTAGGCTAAAGCATTTTCTACACTGCCATATACAATCCAAATTATCTGGTTTGAACTGGGACTGGGACTGTGGGGCAGATGGCTGGGAGTCATCTGCATTAAGATCACTACTGACCAAAAGGTCATGAGTTCGAAGCCAGAGCTTCTGATCAATTTGTATAGCTTGCTGTTGACCTTTGCAGCCCGAAAGACAAGTTGAATCTGTCAAGTAGGAAATTTAGGTACCGCTTATGCAGGGAGGCTAATTTACAATGCCATAAAAATCTCCAGTAAGCATGCAAAAAATGAGGAAGTACTTCATCAGTGTCACAAATCAACGATGAAGCGACAGCTCCCCTGGTGGCTAGAATACCCTCATGAAAAAGCTGGAATATTAAATATTGTGTGTCTGTCTATATATGTTGTGTGTCTATGGCAGGGGTCCTCAAACTAAGGCCCGGGGGCCAGATGCAGCCCTTCAAGGTCTTTTACCCGGTCCTCGCTCAGGGTCAACCTAAGTCTGAAATGACTTGAAAGCACACAACAACAACAACAACAACAATCCTATCTCATCAGCCAAAAGAAGGCCCGCACTTCCCATTGAAATACTAATAAGTTTATATTTGCTAAAATTGTTCTTCATTTTAATTATTGTATTGTTTTTAAGTGGTTTTGCACCACAAATAAGATATGTGCAGTGTGCATAGGAATTAATTCATTTTTTTTCAAATTATAATCCGGCCCTCCAACAGTTTGAGGGACTGTGATCCGGCCCTCTGTTTAACAAGTTTGAGGACCCCTGGTCTATGGCATTGAATGCTAGCCATGTATATGTACATTGTAATCCGCCCTGAGTCCCCTGCGGGGTGAGAAGGGCAGAATATAAATACTGTAAATAAATAAATAAATAAATAAATAAATAAATAAATAAATAAATAAATAAATAAATAAACTGGAAACTGTCATAAGGGAGACCTTATGTCTGTAACCGGCTCTACTTACGAGACTCCTTCTACACTGTCCTATATCCCAGCATCTGATCCCAGGATATTTGCTTTGAACTGGACTATATGAGTCTCCACTGCCAGATAATCTGGGATAAACAGATAATCTGAGATCATATCCTGGGATATAGGTCCAGTGTAGACGGAGCCTCAATGATAGGAGCTTTTCAGGTCTTCCTCTAAAAAGAAAGGGAACAGGGCTTCCTCCCTTACTCCATGCAACAGAACACATTTGAATACAGTTACTATCGGGTTGTAGGTTTTTTCAGGCTATATGTCCATGTTCTAGAGGCATTCTCTCTGACGTTTCGTCTGCATCTATGGCAAGCATCCTCAGAAGTATTGAGGTCTGACCTCACAACATCTGAGGATGCTTGCCGACTGAACTCACTAGCTCTGAGGATGGTTGCCATAGATGCAGGCAAAACGTTAGGAGAGAATGCCTCTAGAACATGGCCATATAGCCCAAAGAAACCTACAACAACCCTGTGATTCAGGCCGTGAAAGCCTTCAACAATACAGCTTCTATCCTCCATACCTATGGTATACACTCCATTCTCAATTGGATTTTCAAACAAATTTAGTCTATGTTTCATTCAGAGATTAATTTCCTAGCTCCCAGACACCAGCAGTGGACATATTCAATTACTATGCTAACTGGAGGTAGGAATGGAATGGAATTTCTGCAATTTGGAGTTCAGAATCCTTTTATAACATGTACTTATTATACACTCAGTTTTAGTAATCCCCATGCTGTTCTGCAACTTTTAGTGGCTATTGTAGGATAAACTGGGTTAACTGGGTTAACCCAGTCAGGGCCCTTCCAGACAGGCCCAAAGATGCGAGGCTGTCTGGCTTTTACCAAATGATGCCTCGGGTAAAAGCAAGTTAATTCGGGACAAAGCAGGCAAACCCTGGTTTGTCCCGAATTAATTAGATACCCCATTAGATCTGGGCCTTCCTGAATAGCCCAGGTATAATGGGGTATTGGTCTAACAGGGTACTGTCCCAGCACTACCTATGGGTGCGTCCCCACTGCCATCTCGCTTCTTTGGGATTTATATTCTGCCCTTCTCACCCCGCAGGGGACTCAGGGCGGATTACAGTGTACACATATATGGCAAACATTCAATGCCAATTTTTTACATACAAACATATACAGACATAGACAGAGGCTATTTAACTTTTTCTGGCCGCCAGGGGGGCTGTCGCTCTCATCATCTATTTGCGATGCTGATGAAGTACTTCCGCATTCCCTGCATGCTTTTTTTTTTTTTTTGCTGGAGTGCTTTGCTGGAGTCCTTTTTATGGCCTCATAATTCAGTTAACTTAGCCTCCCCACACTTTAAGGTGGTACCTAATTTTCCTACTTGACAGATGCAACTGTCTTTCGGGTTGCAAAGGTCGACAACAGGCTACACAATTGGTTGGAAACCCACTCCAACCCGGGCTGGCTTCGAACTCATGACCTTTTGGTCAGAGTGATCTTGATGCAGCTGACACTCAGCCAGCTGCGCCACAATCCTGGTCTAAGAGAGAGAGGATGAGTTTGGATCATCAGGATCATCTAGGCATAGCTTTCATTTTTGGGGGGGGGGGGGCAATTACCATATTTCCCAAGAAAATCTTCTCAAAAGTCAGGGGTCGTCTTATATGCGGGAGTAGTCTTATACGGCGGGAGTTACCTTATAGAGCAATACAGATTCAAACTTCCAATCTGTACTGGAGAATCTGTGGTTGCCACATATATTAGGGAGAGCTCAAAAATGGCAGTGGCTGCGTCCCTGCCATATGCAGCGACTGTATGAAAGCATCAAGCGCAACGCTGTACATGTACAGTAGAAGAAAATCCATTCATCAGGATTTGTGGACTTAATGCGGTCCCGATGGTGAGGTGAAAGGGTGCCTCACTGGGAAGGTGTAAGTGAAGGGCGGAGCAAGCTGCAGGCATCCGGAGCACCCGGGGTATGGAAAAAAGAGAGTGGCTCGGGGCCCAGAAAAACACACCTCTTTTACCTGTCTGGCCCGCCCTTGTATCCTATTGCCGTACCTCCTCCTCTGCCTCTCAGATCACGCTCCTGAAGTCTGTAGTGAATGAAGGTGTGCATGTGCGAGATTTGAGAGGCAGAGAAGGAGGTACAGTAATAGGAAAATTACCACATTGAATTCAAATATGATGCTTTTAAAAAATGTATTTGGTGTGCATTGGAAGAGGGGTAGTCTTATACGGTGAGTATATCCCAAACTCTATTTTAACTGGAAAAGTTGGGGGTCGTCTTATACGCCCAGTCGTCTTATATGCTGGAAAATATGGTAAATATATTGAGTTCCTCTATCTGAACAGATTCTCCCCTATGAACCATCAAGGTTGTTAAGATCTTCTGGAGGGGCCCTGCTCTCGGTCCCACCACCTTCGCAATCGCGTCTGGTGGGGACAAGGGACAGGGCCTTCTCGGTGGTGGCCCCTTGGCTCTGGAACTCTCTCCCGTTGGAGATTAGATCTGCCTCTTCCCTCCTGACTTTCAGAAAGCTGGTAACAACCTGGCTTTGGAATATAGCATTTGCAGAATGATGATCGAGTCAATAACGGCTGACCACACCGGCAGATGGTGATTAATTTGTGATTTTATTCTGACGACCTGGCTTTTGTAATTGTATGATATTGTATGATCTGTATTTTAATGGATTTTGTATTAATGTATTATGATGCTATTATGTTTACTATATTTGTGTTGAATTTTCTGCTGTTAGCCGGCCTGAGTCCTTCTTGGAGGTCGAGATCACCGGGTTATAAAAGCTCTAAATAAATAAATAAATACCTCCTACACCTAACACTGAATACTCTGCCCTTGTGGGTGTCATCAGTGCATAGGTCCATGTGGGGAACGTGGAAGGAGCACAAATACAGAATCCTTGAGGAGAGGAACAGTCAGGCTTTTCAGTCCATCATGATTACTATGAAGATAGAAGTGGCCCCAATAGATCTTAAAGCTTATATATGCAGCATGTTTTCCTGTAGATTCGAGAGCTGGCCTTTCAAGCTCAGCAGCAACATCGCTGATTGAAGATTACAAGTGCTTACTGCTAATCCTGGGTAAAATGTGCTCACTGTCTATGACAAACACAAATTCATCTTGGCAAGCAGAGTATCAGGCCGCCAAACTAAGTCAAGCTAATTTAATCAACTTACTAAGTGTGTTTTCTTTGCTTAAAATCTGTTCCGGAATATGGGGACAGAGGAAAGACAACTGGAGAGGCACTATTTTGTACAGGACTTTATAGAGCAAGGAACAATGTTTTTTTTAAAAAAAAAAAATCAGAAATGCTTCTCAGAAAACAAGCAATGGACTTTTGCCATTGATGTTTTGTGCAGCTGTTAAAACATGGAAACTGACCACACTTTATTATCTGTCAGTGTTTCAAGATCCCAAGGACTATTAACATAAAAATAAACCGCACACACCATAATTCATTTGAGCAAAGTGCAGCTCACAGTCGTTCAGCATAAAAAAGGATAATACAAGAATTCATAGTTAGTCTTACCCTCGTTTTGGCATCAATTTTTGCCCCTCTATCAAGAAGCAGCTTAACCATGTTGGTGTTCCCCCTCTTTGATGCTACATGCAAAGGAGTGATGTCGTTCTGTGGGAGAAAACAGAGGCATCACAGTTATAGTTATAGAATCATACCCACTAAAATTACAAAAAAATATGTTATCCATGGCATGATTCCCAAGACATTTATTTTTACATGTTTTCAGATTTATGCTACACCCAAAATGCAACCCTTCTCCCACAAAAGTGGAGTTAAGGATCCATTTTTCAGAAAAAAAATCTGTAGGGCTTGTACCAGACATTGTATGAACTCATTTTATTTATTTATTTATTTATTTATTTATTTATTTATTTATTTATTTATTTATTTACAAGCCGTCCCCTGTCATGCGTTGCTGTGGCCCAGTCTGTGTATATGTGTTTTGTGTGTGTATATATGTATATATTTCTGTATATGTGTATTTATGTGGTTATGTGCATGCATTGTAATGTATTTTTTTTGGCTTTTAAAGTCTTTTCCGCTGTGTTTTTATGAGTGACTGTGGCAAACCTTCCCTCCCTCTTTCCTTCCTTCCTTCTTTTTATTTGCCTTCTTATTTCCCTTTTTCTTTCTTCCTTCTCTGTTTCTTACCTCCCTTCCTTTGCTCTTTGGTTCCATCTTTCCTTCTCTCCTTCTCCATCCTTCCTTCCTTCCTTCCTTCCTTCCTTCCTTCCTTCCTTCCTTCCTTCCTTCCTTCCCTCCCTCCCTCCCTCCCTCCCTCCCTCCCTCTTTTGTTCCTTCTCTCCTTCCTTCCCTCTCTCTTTCCTTCTTTCACTTTTTTATTTCCTTCTCTCCTTCCTTCCTTCACTACCTTTCTTTCCTTCTCTCCTTCCTTCCTTCTTTCCCTCTTTCTATCCCTCCTTCCTTTCCTCCTTCCTTCCCCCTTTCTGTGTATATGTGTTTTGTGTGTGTATATATATGCATATATGTGTGTTTGTGTATATGTGTAGTTTTGTGCATGTGTTGTAATGATTTTTTTTTTGCTTTTGCCTTTTTAAGTCTCTTCTGCTGTGTTTTTCAATGTTTTTATGAGTGATGGACACTCATTGGCCTGATAGGTATATTGTGTCCAAATTTGGTGTCAATTGGCCCACTGGCTTTTGAGTTCTGTTAATCCCACAAACAAACATTACATTTTTATTTATATAAGATTTATTTATTTACAGTATCTATATACCGTCTTTCTCACCCCTGGAGGGAGTCAAAGTGGTTTACACATAAATAATGGCAAGATTCAATGCCTTATGTTGGGCACCGATACGATGCCAGCGTAGCTACACTGATATTACAATAGTAAAACCACAACTAAGATAAATCACAATGAAAACAATACATCAACAAGCATTAAAACAATAATACAGTTTCATCAGTCGAATCGCTGTTCCAGTCAATGCCCCTCTAAAATGCTACATACATCTACTGTCCGAAGGCCTGGTCCCAGAACCATGATTTTAATTTTTTTCTAAAAGCCAGGAGGGAGGGAGGGGATCTTACCTCATTGGGGAGTGTGTTGCATAGGTGAAGGGGGGGGGGGCACAGCTGAGAAGGCCCTGTCTCTCGTCCCGGCCAGATGCATTTATGGTGTTGATGAGAGCGAGAGCAGGGCTTCCCCGGATGATCTTAGACATAGGGATGGATGCGTTCGGACAAGTAATCTGGGCCAGAACCGTATAGAGCTTTATAGGTCAAAAACCAGCACTTTGAATTGGGCTCGGAGATGGACTGGCAGCCAGTGAAGCTGACATAACAGAGGGGTGGTGTGCTCCCTGTATGTCGCCCCGGTTAGTAATCTGGCTGCCGCCCATTGGACTAGCTGAAGTTTCCAAACTGTCTTCAAAGGCAGCTCCAGGTAGAATGCATTGCAGTAATCTATTCAGGATGCAACCAGAGTGAGGACCACCATGGTCAGATCAGACTTCCCAAGGTATGGGCGCAGCTGGTGCACGGGTTTTAACTGTGCAAAAGCTCCCCTGGCCACCGCTGATACTTGGGGTTCCAGGCTCAGCGATTAGTCCAGGATCACTCCCAAGCTGCGAACCTGCGTCTTCAGGGGGAGTGTAACCCCATCCAACACAGGCTGTAACCCTATGCCCTGTTTGGCCTTTCGACTGACCAGGAGGACCTCTGTCTTGTCTGGATTCAATTTCAATTTGTTAGTACTCATCCAGTCCAGAACCGGTTCAAGGACTGGACAGCCTCCTTAGTAACAGGTGGGAAGGAGTAACAGATTTGGATGTCATCTGCGTACAGATAACACCTTACTCCGAAACTCCAGATGATCTCCCCCAGCAGCTTCATGTAGATATTAAATAATATCGGGGACAGTAGTGAACCCTGAGGGACTCCACAAGACAACAGTTGTGGAGTCGAACAGGTGTCCCCCAGTAACACCTTCTGAGACCGGTCCTCCTGGAAGGACTGGAGCCACTGCAGGGCAGTACCTCCAAATCCCATTTCTGCGAGACGTCCCAGAAGGATACCGTGGTCAATGGTATCAAAGGCCGCTGAGAGGTCCAGCAGAACCAACAGGGACACACTCCCCGTCTAACCCCCGGCGTAGATCATCTACTAAGGTGACCAAGGCTGTTTCAGTGCCATGTCCCGGCCTAATGACAGACTGTGCCGGATCTAGATAATCAGTGTCTACCAAGAACCCCTGGAGCTGTGAGACCACCACTCGTTCCATGACTTTGCCCAGGTAGGGAAGATTGAAACTGGCCGATAGTTGACTAATTGAGTGGGGTCCAGTGATGGTTTTTTCAACAGCAGTTTTATTAAAGAGCCCGTTGGCTCTTGCGAATGGGACAATTGCTAGGGCAACCCCATGTATGTTGCTATGAGTTCCATGAAGGTGATACAAAAATGTAACCAATTAAATGAAAATACCTCTCACCACCCAATCACTTTTTTCTGTGTCATCTTCAGTGGCACCCAAAATCTGCTGCCTGGGGCAAAGACTCTGTGATAAGATCCTGCCAATGTATGCATACAGTTGAAAAGGAATTTCTCATCTTCAGTTCTGACTATCTGTTTAGCCAGACAACCATATGCAAATAGGATGCACATTCAGGACAATTACGTGACAGGCTCACTCAGGCGCAAAGATGCAAGATGTAGCGAGATGCTGTTCACATCCTGCTAAATTACCCAAAAGCAGTAATGCTCCTACAATGTCTAATATAAGCATCCACATATATACATTAATAACATAAAAATGAAGAAAATGAAACGTGATTTTCAAATTCAAAAGAACAGGCACACTATTGCAACAGACACCATGGCTGGCATTGTGTTGCTTAGTCCCATCTAGAACAAAAAGATTCAATCATAGAATCATAGAAACATAAAGTTGGAAGAGACCTATGGGCCATCCAATCCAACCCCCTGCCAAGAAGCAGGAAAATTGCATTCAAAGCATCTCCAACAGATGGCCATCCAGGCTCTGTTTCAAATCCTCCAAAGAAGGAGCCTCCACCACACTCCGGGGCAGAGAGTTCCACTGCTGAACGGCTCTCACAGTCTGGAAGTTCTTCCTAATGTTCAGATGGAATCTCATTTCTTGTCGTTTGAAGCCAATGTTCCATGTCCTAATCTCCAGGGCAGCAGAAAACAAGCTCCCTCCCTCCTCCCTATGACTTCCTCTCATGTGTTTATACATGGCTATCATGTCTTCTCTCAGCCTTCTCTTCTTCAGGCTAAACATGCCCAGCTCCTTAAGCCGCTCCTCATAGGGCTTGTTCTTCAGACCCTTGATCATTTTAGTCACCCTCCTCTGGACACATTCCAGCTTGTCAATATCTCTCTTCAATTGTGGTGCCCAGAATTGGAGACAATATTCAAGTGTGCTCAAACCAAGGTAGAATTGACTAAATTAACTAATTTATGAGGCCATAAAAAAAAAGACTCCAGCAAGTATTCCAGCAAAAAGCATGCAGGGAATGCGGAAGTACTTCATCAGTGTCGCAGATGGACGATGAAAGCGACAGCTCCTCTGGAGGCCAGAAAAAGTTAGATATTCTCTGTCTATGTCTGTATATGTTGTATGTCAAAATTGGCATTGAATGTTTGCCATATATGTGTACACTGTAATCCGCCCTGAGTCCCCTGCGGGGTGAGAAGGGCGAAATATAAATGCTGTAAATAAATAATAAATAATAAGAAAGGAAATTCGATCTGAACATAGGAAGCACTTCCTGACTGTGAGAGCCGTTCAGCAGTGGAACTCCCTGCCCCAGAGTGTGGTGGAGGCTCCTTCTTTGGAAGCTTGTAAACAGAGGCTGGATGGCCATCTATCGGGGGTGCTCTGAATGCAATATTTCTGCTTTTTGGCAGGGGATTGGACTGGATGGCCCATGAGGTCTCTTCCAACTCTATGATTCTATAATTATTGTTTCTTCCTTTCATTCCACCTCCTCCTAGAAAATATTGGAATTGGTACATCCCTATACATACAGAGGTTCGATCATGTATCTGAGATAATTAAAATAATAAAACACAGTTTGCATTAACCATGAATACACATTCTGCTTATATCAAGATTTTAAGGTAACTTCCTGAGAAATAGCACATACCCTTGCAGTAAAGTCCACAGCGGCACCACGATTTAAAAGCAGCGTAGCTACATTGATATTTCCATAGTGTGCAGCTATGTGGAGCGGAGTAAAGCCACTCTGGAAAAAGAAAGAAAAAAAGAAAAACAAACATACCACAAAATATAAATTATTCTTTTTAAAAATGCCTCCCAGCAGCTCCTAAAATGTATGGCTCGCAGTATAGACAGAGTTCCATAAACAGAATTATATCAAGAGACACAGTGTGCATCCTTACTCAAGTTTCAGTGACTGAACTAATTCATGGGTTGTTTGAAGACTGTGAATAGAAATACACCAGCAGACAGAGAAGATGTGTTACTATGACTATTTTGGGAGAATATAAGCAGGACACAACGATTGGCTCTTATAAGAGGAATGTACCAAAGCATGTTAATAAAATGAAAGCGTTATACTTTCACAAATCAATTTCTTACTGGAAATGTCTACTTGTGATTAGTACAAGGGTATTTTTTAAGTAAGGTCCGTTTTGTTGTAGACACTAGTAGTTCGCGCGCATACCGCAACGAGCGCATGCGTCGTGTACCGGCATGCCTCGGGAAAAACTGTGCTCAGTTTACGCTCTGTAGCTAACCTGTACGGTTCTGTTCTGTGCTTTAAAAATGTTTAAGACTATCAACTCACCCTCCGCATGTGAGGTTCGCTCAGTGATACGGTTTTTGTCAGCAAGGAACCTGCCTGCTGCAGAAATTCATCGACAGATTTGTGAAGTGTACGGTGATACTGTTATGAGTGAAAGCAAAGTGCGTAAGTGGGTACGACAATTCAAAGATGGCCATGACAACGTCCATGATGAGGACCGCTCCGGTCGCCCTTCTTTGATTACAGACGATTTGGTTATCGGAGCAGGCGGCAAGTTTTTATGAAGAGGGTATTTTAAAATTGGTTTGGAGGTATGATAAGTGATTGAACAAACTTGGCAACTATGTCGAAAAATAGAGTGAAGTATGTACTTTCTGAAAATAAATTTACTTTTTTGAAATAAATTTTCGTTATGTACTTATGTTCCAACGGACCTTACTTAAAAAAATACCCCTCGTATTTTTACAATCCTTAGAAGTCTAACACTCGACAGAAGTTCAGATGAAGTCACGTGATAATAAATTGCTGAACAGATTTCATCAATTCCAAATTAAAACAACATCAAAGTCCATTTAAATAGAGATGGATGTGAACGATATTGCTAATACAAATTAATATGGTTCCTTCTACAAAACACCAGTCTTCCACAGTGACCAATCATGAAAGTTTAATCTTACAACATCCCAGACGTCATGAAAAAGTGCCTAGCCGATCATATCTGTTCAGTGAGTTGTTTCTAAGCCATTTAAAGCAAGATCCCACCCACCACAATAGAATGCTAAAACATGCAGCAATTCAATCAGTCCCCACAATGTGTGAAACCTCATAGAGGGAACTTGACACATTTCTAAAATCATCCGCAAGCCTCTTTAGCCATGCTAGCTGCCACTGTCTCAACTTGAAGAGTATTTTATACATTTCTGAGTCACCTGGAAGAACCAATCCCACCCCCACCCCTGCCACTTTTTGGTTGACACTGATGTCCAAGTGTCATGCAGGAGCCTAAGGAACCACGTCCTGGATGCAAAAGTGTGTCAGGGATGTCTGCAGCTCATGACATGGCTGGTAAAACAGCCTGCTGGCACTGTTTCCTCTTACGCAGAATTGCTCTTTTCAGTGCTAGCAATTAGGTTCAAGGGAAAATTGCATGTCCGTTTTAAATACACCTGTTTCAGCTGCAGAAAGCCCTGGTTTTGTCTAGAACTACATTCTTCTCTAGCACATGCTACTTGGTTGAGTCTAAAGCAGGTCTACTCTTCTAAAAGGCAATGCAGAGAAGAAAAGGAAGGAATGATGCAGCAGCTCTACATTGTGAAAGAGTGATAATGCATATATATTTATATATACATATACATATATATAATATTTTTATATATACCTCAGTTGTTCTATTCACCATCATCTAGGTTAACACATTTGGAAGCAAAGAAGGGGGAGAAAATGAACGGTTAGTTCTCTACCAGTGATAATGGATGCAGAAAGCTTTGTGACCGCTGTATGGGTGCTACAACAGAAGCACAAATAGGCACTAAAGGAAAGCACGACTAAATGACAGGCTATCTCCCTCCCAAAACATGAACGTGTGGGCATTTAAAATGAGATTTCACTATTTGCTCATGTTTCAAGAGCATTTCCTTGTTCAGTTTCAACCTTCTTCGACAGAATTCAGTCTTCAACCTATTATTATGGAAGAAAACTACACATAGCTCTGTAGGACAGTAGCGTGGTAAAGAAAAGAAGATCAACCTTAATTCCAAATTTGATTACTTAATCTCAACTGGACACATCAGCATTTATGTCTAATACCTAACAGCATGGAATCTGTAATTATTTTTTTTCCTTCATGGATGTTGGCACATTAGAACACTAAATGTAAGCAGGCCTTCACAATGTATTGTCGAAGGCTTTCATGGCCGGAATCACTGGGTTGTTGTAGGTTTTTTCGGGCTATATGGCCATGGTCTAGAGACATTCTCTCCTGACGTTTCACCTGCATCTATGGCAAGCATCCTCAGAGGTAGTGAGGTCTGTTGGAACTAGGAAAAAAAGTTTATATATCTGTGGAACAGATATAACAACTGCACAACAACAGAGAGGAAACAAACAAGGACATCTAATTACCTCTCAACAAAAGTTTGCTCTAGGCACTGTCAGGCCATTATATGCTAATCAAGGTGGTCAGTTGAAACATTCACACCTAGCTCCAGCAGACAAGAGTCCTTTGTCTCACCCTGGTCATTCCACAGATATATAAACCCTTTTTCCTAGTTCCAACAGACCTCACTACCTCTGAGGATGCTTGCCATAGATGCAGGCGAAACGTCAGGAGAGAATGCCTCTAGACCATGGCCATATATCCCAAAAAAACCTACAACAACCCAGGCCTTTACAACTTGTGATCCATCTCAAACACAGCCAGGGGTGGTGAGTGGCCTGCTAAAAATCTCAATACACTTCTTGACTCATCTGTCTTCCTAAGGCTCCAAAGGCAGATGGCCTGGCGAATCCAAAGCTGGTGTGTTAAAAGTTGCTTTGGTGCATCACAAACAGGATAGCTCCAACTTTCAATAGTGCCATATACAGGGCACTATTGCCATTCAGTCGGTTGAAGACGTAGTGGAGCACTAGTGGTCTCGTTCAAGAGACGGGAGTATAAAGTTTTGTCCTGACACAGTTCAATCACCATCATGCGTTGGAACAGTGAGGAGCGTGCTTTTGCCGTTGAGGCCTATTTTTCGAGCGGATTTGGAGTGGCCGGCCCGCTCTCCAGATTTGGCCCCTTGTGATTTTTTTTCTGTGGGGTTTTTTGAAATCCCGTGTTTATGTAAACCATCCAAGGACCCTACAAGATTTGAAGACCAACATCCAGGAAGAAATTGCCAACATAACGCCTGCTATGCTGGCAAGAGTCATGACGAACGCCAGAAATCGGTTTACTCAGTGTATGGAGAATGGGGGACGTCACCTACCTAATTTGATCTACGTAAAACAAAACTTTAGGTATGCGCCTACATTATTAAAAAACTTAATGATTCTGATTCTGATTCATACAATGGGTTTTATTAAGTTTCGAAAAAAGGAAGTTATGCTGCCTCACCCTGTATTATATTATTATATTAAAATGTAATAGAAAAACCTGAATAGACAAGGATTTCTTATGAACGTGTCTACATATTCGTTAGGAGATGTGCTGGTACGGCTGTACCAGGAGCTCCAACTTTATTTGCTTTGTATCGAGTGTTTGCTTGCAGTCCAGGGTTTCAGAGGTTCTGCACAAAGGTGGCTTCCTTTGGTTGCAGTCGTAGGGCAAGTCACCTGTCCATCATCATTAAGTTTTGGTTCCGCGCCTTGCTCAGGGCAATTGGGAAGGGAAGGGAGCCATTTTTTAGTTAGTCTCTGTAAGGAAAACTAATGTACAGGACGTGTACAAGCTTCTCCTGTACAAAAGCTTCAACTCTTAAGACTTTCCGGGGGAGAACAGTCTTAAGAGCATCCAAAGATCTCCAAAGATTCCCAGGGAAACAGCTCTAAAGCCTTGAGGAATTTCGGAGGGTAAACAGTTTGGAAGACCACAAAACTCCAGCTGGAGAATCTACTGGCCTTACTGGTAGGTCCACTCGGTGCTCGAGAACCAGATCGACCCGGTAGCGGAGCCCACATCAGTAAGGATTAGATTACAGTCAGCCTGGGAGAAGTTAAAAAGGGATTTTCCTTAAAGTAAAGTAACAGTTAATGAAGACAATTGCCTGTCCTTCGTGGACAAGATTAGGAAGCCACCAGTTGCATAAAAGCCTGGAAGCATTTGTTTAACTTTATTGAATACAAGAAAAGTTTCTGTTTGATTGTTCATTAATAAAGGACTTTGTTATATTTCACAAGCCATCTAAATACCATTTGTGGTGGAAGATCCCTGAGAGCTTCTCTTCGGGGCCCTCTGGCTTCCCGCTGGGCTCAAGTTGCACGTCCTAACTTAAAGACAATTCTTTACAGGCCCAGCGCGCGACAGAACAGGAGATATATTGTATGCATATATATGCTTCAGCAGATACTGTTAAACAAATGAAGTAGCAACTAACCTTGGACTCCACATCGGCATTGTGGTCGTTCTGCAGCAGTAGAGCAGCAGCCTTGGTATCATCTTTCCGTGCGGCGATGTGAAGAGCAGGGAGCCGAACCTTTCCCTTCGTGTCATTTTCAAGCAACAAGGAAACCACCTGATCATGGCCCTGCTGAAGAGCCACTGCTAATGGCGTGAAGCCATCCTATCAAATGAACACATAACAACCATCAAATAGAGATGCCTCTAGAGAAACCAGATTAGTGATGCACAGATTTTGTAGACAGCAGGAAGAGCTCTGCATAAATCAAAATGCTCCAGAAGCACAGAGAAAGCATAGCCAGTAATTCTGGACAAAGAAACTAGCATACTCATAGTGAAAAGGTGGCCATATTGCACAAAAGTGGGTGGGAAAATCAAAACACTGGAGATGTAGCTGAGCTCTCCCTTTAGTGCAGAGCTTTCCAAACTCTGTGTCGCAACACGTCAGTGTGTTGGCTGTAGTGAGTAGGTGAACCATGCAAACTTAACAAAAAAATGTCAGGTTTTACAATGTATTGTAATGTAATATAGCTGAGTCATGCACTGCTAATAGGCTTCTATTGGAAATGCTGAGTCATGCATTAACTGTATATAGGGAATCATTTGGGGAATGTGTTCTGGCCTAGTTCAGGTGATTGTGAATGATGTCATCCTGGGTCTGAGTTAAGTTAATGAGTTGGGAACCAATCAGAGATTGCTCTGTGTAATTGTATAGAATTTTATATAAGGAAGTCATGTAGTGTATACTCTCTCCTTGTGCTGTGATGCTGTTTGTCAAAGCCTCTATGTAATTGATTAAAAGAACATGTCTGCTAAGACAAGATATAACCGTGTGCTGTGGTAAGTTTGTAGTGTCATCTAGATTGGAGGGGAAAACAATAGTAAAACTGACAATGGCCGGGCATGTGCTCAAGTGTCTGTAAAAGAGTTCCAGAGTGACTACAGTTTGTGGGAGCAGTTGATTGAAAATACTGTGCAGGAAGAAGCTACTGGAAAGCGCTGAATTTGTGCAACTGATCTGCTGAATTGTGAAATTAATCTCAACAAAAACCTCTGTGTCTATGTGACCACTGAAATATGGAAGCATAAAAATGCTTGATGACAACATGTGAGCATCTTTATTTAATATTCCGTGAAATGTTCAAAAGCTGTGTCCATTCAACCTCGTACATCCCACTAACATGGTAAGAAGTTATTTTATGAGCGTTATACAATTTTTTTGAATTCTTGCACATTTTTTACATATTTTTACTCATAAATGACAAAAATATTATTTTACCAATCATATATTTTAAAAATATAACTGAAAGTTTTTCATGAGATATACATTTTGTTATTAACCATTTATGTATGTGTCTATATCTCTTATAAGGGGTTGTTTAGCCTTTGATTTAGGTAATTTCTTGGTGAAGAAACTGGACTGCCGGGACATATAATTTCAGTATGTCCCATAACTTTAGTGGTTTTAGGCTACTAAATAGGCTGTCTGCAAAGTATGCATTCCTTCCTAGAATTAGTTACAATGCGATTATTAGACAGAAACATCAGAAATTTATGAAAGACAAGGGTTGATCACAGAATACTTCTAAGCATTGCACACTTTGATATTACGAGCGAGAGCGAAAAGATATACAAATATCAAATACAGTTATTCCTCCTCATTTGCTAGGGTCAGAGGCACAGAACCCTGCAAAAATGGGAAACCCCCCCCCCCCTTTTTTTTTTTACTGGAGGGAACACCCCGCTAGGTCTTCGAGTACTAGAAGTTGATTACAGAATTGCATTGAAGAAGATAGAGATTCCTATTGAGGTTTTCTCTCGAGGAATTTCTAGGCCTTCAAGCATTTCTAAGTCTTCAAGTGCCCCTCCCAGTTTCACAAGCTCGCCTTGTAAGCACAAGGAAGTGAGCTTTTTCATCTGTGCCCCCCCGCCCCCCGACTCTGGAATTCATTACCTGGAGAGATCAGGAAAGCCCCTACCCTAGAAACCTTTAAAAAGAACCTTAAAACCTGGTTCTTCCACTGCGCCTTTGGTGAGTAGGTATACAACCTCACACTATTGCTTAGCCTCAACATATTGTCATTGGAGTCTACGTCCCCCCTCTCCTTGTGGGAAAATTTGATTCCACAACTCCCGTTTTAATGTGCCCCCTTCGCAAATAACCTGCTTCTCCTTTATCTCACCCGAGTTTTTAATCAGTTTTTAATTAGTTTTTCTTTTAATCATTACATGTAGCCTGCCCATTGTCACTGTGATTGTGTTTAGTGTAATTTTATATTGTTATGCATTCATGTTTTATGATGTTGGATTGTTGTAGATTTTTTCGGGCTATATGACTATATTCTAGAGGCATTCTCTCCTGACGTTTTGCCTGCATCTATGGCAAGCATCCTCAGAGGTAGTGAGGATGCTTGCCATAGATGCAGGTGAAACGTCAGGAGAGAATGCCTCTAGAATATGGCCATATAGCCCGAAAAAACCTACAACAACCCAGTGATTCCGGCCATGAAAGTTTTCAACAATAATTATGATGTTGTTTATTGTTTTCGTTTTCAGTTTTATTTTGCTATAATTTGTTGTTTGGGCTTGGCCTTATGTAAGCTGCCCCGAGTCCCCACCGGGGAGATGGTGGTGGGGTATAAATAAAGATGATGATGATGATGATTATTATTATTATTATTATCACTCTATTAAAAGTTAACCACAGAACCACATTTTAACATCAAATCAAATCCATGATTGTGGAGGACCAACTGTACTTTTATTCTTATACCCTATTTATGGGAGTAGAATTGGATTTACATGGTAGACATCTTAAAGTATGATCTAGAATCAAGTTTGCTTTAGATACTAGTATTAAAAATCTCCATTGTTCTTAAATGATTAAGTGTAAAAGATGATTCATACTTGTTTACTTAGTTTTTAATGAATAATAGCTGGATACGTATGTGTATGTTAAGTGACTCAACTAAAAAGTGTTGCGTTTTGAGGCGATATGAACATAATACCTGCAATAAATAAAATGGCTCATGCACACACAATGTTTGCATGCTAAATGATGAACTGAGAAACCTAGAAGTATGAAACACCTACAGGTATATGTGAAGGGCTTAGTAATTAAAATATTTTAAGTGTAGAAAAAGAAAGACACCAAGAAGCAAAACAGATTTTTTTAAAATGCTAGATAGGAAGGTTTGAAACTGATTTGACTCAAAGAGATAAATGTATACTAGGATCAACCTACAATTGGCACAACTGGCACAACCTGGGGATCACAACCAGACACAGTGAAGACATCTGCCCTTGTGCTATGCTACTCTGCTGCTGAGTATGCATGCCCAGTGTGGAACACATCTCACCACACTAAAACAGTGGATGTGGCTCTTAATGAGACATGCCGCATTATCACAGGGTGTGTGCGCCCTACACCACTGGAGAAATTACACTGCTTAGCCGGTATTGCACCACCTGACATCCGCCGGGAAGTAGCAGCCAATAGTGAAAGGACCAAGGCAGCGACATCTCCGGCTCATCCCTTGTTTGGGTATCAGCCAGCACGTCAATGACTTAAATCAAGAAATAGTTTTCTAAGATCTACAGAGACACTCGCTGGAACACCTCAGCAAGCGAGAGTCCAAAAGTGGCAGGCTCAAACCCAGAACCTCAATCAATGGCTGATACCAAATGAGAGACTCCCCCCTGGGCACACAGAGGACTGGGTGACTTGGAAGGCACTGAACAGACTGCGCTCTGGCACCACGAGATGCAGAGCCAACCTTCAGAAATGGGGCTACAAAGTGGAATCCATGACATGTGAGTGTGGAGAAGAGCAAACTACAGCCTACCTGCTGCAATGCAACCTGAGCCCCACCACTTGCACAATGGAGGACCTCGCAGCAACACCAGAGGCACTCCAAGTGGCCAGCTACTGGTCAAAGGACATTTAATCAACTACCAAGCTTGCAAATTCTGTGTTTTGTCTGTTTGTTTGTTTTTGTTAAAAATGTAATACAAATGTCTGGTTGCTGATGACACGATAAATAAATAAATAACCTACAATTAACACTCTGTAATAAAATTTGGGGGAAAAACTGTTCTCGGTTTAAACATCTGTTTAATTGTGTGGTGCTTACTTTGAGAGTAGTTGTTATACTCCAGAAACTTTGTTTTGGGGGATTTTGCACTTCAATAAGCTTTTTCCATGTTTTTATGATAGAACGAATTAGGAAATAATATTTAAAACCCAGGAACAAAAATTGTGTTACACAGTGTTATTTTATTATTTGTCTAAATTATTATATTATAAATTATTATAATACATTATTATATTGTAGTAACTTATTATACTGTGCTAATTCACACAGAGATATAGATAGATTTATGCACTTTGTTGTAATCAAAAAAATTAACTGAAGTTAAAAGACCTTCGTCTGTTACAAAACCGAACATGCTTCAGGAAGCTGAATGGAAACGCTCATCATTTCCAGCCACAGGGCTGAAGTGTAAGCAGTAGAGAATTTCATTCTAAAGATCAGTTGCTGTGATTTTATACAGAGGGCTGGTGGAGTGGTACACTTCCCTCATTCCCATAATCTATTAAGCTGTTAAGTAAATTTACAACTTTAGAACATAGAAAAGCAAAACTTACCTCTGTGGCAAGGCTCTGACTTGCCCCATTGTCAAGAAGAAATTTAACCACTTCCAGGTGATTTTCTTGGGCTGCCATATACAATGGGGTGAACCCATTCTGAAATAGAAAGTATAACAACATCAGCCTTTCTATGAAAACCTTGGCAGCCACCTCTCCACCAAAGTCAACATCGACACCGAAATACAACACCGCCTGAGCTCTGCGAGTGCAGCATTTTTCCAAATGAAGCAGAGAGTGTTTGAGGACTGGGACATCCGTAGGGATACCAAGCTGCTTGTTTATAGAGCTATTCTCCTCCCAGCCCTGCTATATGCCTGTGAGACGTGGACTGTCTACAGACGTCACATGCAACTCCTGGAACGATTCCGTCAATGCTGCCTCTGGAAAATCCTACAAATCTCTTGGGAAGACAGGCGGACAAACGTCAGCGTGCTGGAAGAAGCAAAGACCACCAGTATTGAAGCGATGGTCCTCCACCATCAACTCTGCAGGACCGGCCATGTTATCCGGATGCCCGACCACCGTCTCCCAAAGCAGTTGCTCTACTCCGAGCTCAAGAACAGAAATGTTGGTGGACAGGAAAAGAGATTTAAAGATGGGCTCAAAGCCAACCTTAAAAACTCTGGCATAGACACTGAGAACTGGGAAGCCCTGGCCCTTGACCGCTCCAGCTGGAGGTCAGCTGTGACCAGCAGTGCTGCAGAATTTGAAGAGGCACGAATGGAGGGTGAAAGGGAGAAGCGTGCCAAGAGGAAGGCGCGTCAAGCCAACCCCGACCGAGACCGCCTTCCACCTGGAAACCAATGCCCTCACTGCGGGAGAAGATGCAGAGCAAGAATAGGGCTCCACAGCCACATACGGACCCACAAGAATATTGGAAGACAATCCTCCTTGGAAAACGAGGGATCGCCTAAGTAAGTAAGTAAGTAAGTCTATGAAAACCTAAGGTTCAGCCCAAGGGAAAAAAAATGATCCTCTCTTTTGCAGCTATTTGTTTATTTATTTATTTACAATATTTATATTCCGCCCTTCTCACCCCGCAGGCGACTCAGGGCGGATTACAATGTACATATACATGGCAAACATTCAATGCCATAGACACACAACACATATAGACAGACAGTCAGAGGCTATTTAACTTTTTCTGGCCACCAGGGGAGCTATTGCTTCATCTGCGACACTGATGAAGTACTTTCTCATTCCCCGCATGCTTGCTGGAGCTTTTTATGGCCTTGTAAATTAGTTAAATTAGCCTCCCCACATATAAGTGGTACCTAAATTTCCTACTTGACAGATGCAACTGTCTTTCGGGCTGCAAACGTCAACAACAAGCTACACCATTGGTCGGAAGTGTTGTGACTCAGCTGGAATCGCAGAGTGATGGTATCAATTATTTTGATGGGGATGATCAGATGGGAAGCAAGGATGTTCCTGTGTTAGACGAGGAAGACCAGGATCAGGGGGCAGAAGTTCAGTTGTTTCCCACAGCAAGGGTTGACACTGGAGAAAGTGAAACTACTGAGACTGAGAGCGAGGTGCCCGATGAAGGAAGGGAGGATGTAGAAAGGGAGGATAGTTCTCAGCCAGCTAACGAGGGATTTGGCCTCAATGGGGTCGGTGATTTATATAGGGCTGATCTCTTGGAATTGAAAGTGTGAAGGAGTGTCAGGATCGCCGGGAGGTGAGAGAGAGAGGCCCGTGGCCATAGGAACGCCTTCATGCTGACCCAAGAGTATTAAACAGACTGTTTGAATGTGCCTCAGTGTCAGAGCAACTTCACGCTTTAACCAAGAGATTTTGGGATTTATCTTGTAGCCTTTCATGTTCATGTTTTAGGACTTTGTCATGCACTTAAGGGACTTTGCCTTGCCTGTGTCTTCATGGATCTTGTTCGCCTATGTTACCTTGGATTGATCTTTTGAAATATACTTTTGCTTTTTGAACTTTTTATCTTTTATTTTAAATAAAACTACAAAGACAACTGCTGGTGTGTTCTTTGGTGTCTTAAGCAAGGTGGTTCTACTCTGAGGTGCAACAGGAAGCTAACTCCGAACCAGGCTGGCTTCAAACTCATGACCTTTTGGTCAGTAGTGATCTTAATGCAGCTGACGCCCAGCCAGCTGTGCCACAGCCCCTCTTAATCTATCCAAACATCAGAATGAGATGGTGAATCCTGAGGTACCAGGACTGCATGTGTAGGATCACATTTTTGAATGCACTTTTATTTTCAACGGGAAACTTCTGACATAATGCCAAAGTCATCTCAATGAGGCCATATTATTGTTTGTAAAAGATTTGAGTGCGCTCTTATGTGATGGCATTGCTGGCTCAGCAATCAGCAACTATTGATTTCTGGGGAAAATATGAAAGAGTCGATGCCAGGAGAAGTGCGTGGTCAGCTTCAGGGGAGAATTCTTATGAGGCATCTTACCCACTTTTTGCTAATGTCAGCAAATGACTGTCAATCTATGTTCCTTATGTCCTGCAGACTAGAGATATGAAGGCCTGAGAAAAATAGTGGACGTGGGTGGTGGTGAAGGAGCAGATAGGTCTGCTCAGCAGCACATTTTAACATAATTTTCTGATTCAGGGTCTCCTAATTATTAAAAGGGGACCCTGTGAATTTGTGGGAAAAATACTAGGAAGAAGAGGAAGAAGAGGAAGAGGAGGAAGAGGAAGAGGAAGAGGAAGAGGAAGAGGAAGAAGAAGAAGAAGAAGAAGAAGAATAAGAAGTCATTAGAATCAAAGAGTTGGAAGAGACCTCATGGGCCATCCAGTCCAACCCCCTGCCAAGAAGAAGGAATATTGCATTCAAATCACCCCTGACAGATGCCATCCAGCCTCTGTTTAAAAGCTTCCAAAGAAGGAGCCTCCACCACACTCCGGGGCAGAGAGTTCCACTGCTGAATGGCTCTCACAGTCAAGAAGTTCTTTCTCATGTTCAGATGGAATCTCCTTTCTTGTAGTTTGAAGCCATTGTTCCGCGTCCTAGTCTCCAAGGAAGCAGAAAACAAGCTTGCTCCCTCCTCCCTGTGGTTCCTCTCACATATTTATACATGGCTATCATATCTCCTCTCAGCCTTCTCTTCTTCAGGCTAAACATGCCCAGCTCCTTAAGCCGCTCCTCATAGGGCTTGTTCTCCAGACCCTTGATCATTTTATTCGCCCTCCTCTGGACACATTCCAGCTTGTCAATATCTCTCTTCAATTGTGGTGCCCAGAATTGGACACAGTATTCCAGGTGTGGTCTAACCAAGCAGAATAGAGGGGTAGCATGACTTCCCTGGATCTAGACACTATGTTCCTATTGATGCAGGCAAAATCCCATTGGCTTTTTTGCTGCCACATCACATTGTTGGCTCATGTTTAACTTGTTGTCCACGAGGACTCCAAGATCTTTTTCACACGTACTGCTCTTGAGCCAGGCGTCCCCCATTCTGTATCTTTGCATTTCATTTTTTCTGCCAAAGTGGAGTATCTTGCATTTGTCACTGTTGAACTTCATTTTGTTAGTTTTGGCCCATCTCTCTAATCTGTCAAGATCGTTTTGAATTCGGCTCCTGTCCTCTGGACTATTGGCTATCCCTCCCAATTTGGTGTCGTCTGCAAACTTGATGATCCTGCCTTCTAAGCCTTCATCTAAGTTATTAATAAAGATGTTGAACAAAACCGGGCCCAAGAAGGAACCCTGCGGCACTCCGCTCGTCACTTCTTTCCAGGATGAAGAGGAAGTATTGGTGAGCACCCTCTGGCTTCGTCCATTTAACCAATTACAGATCCACCTCACCGTAGTTTTGCCTAGCCCACATTGGACTAGTTTGTTTGCCAGAAGGTCATGGGGAAACTTGTCAAAGAAGAAGAAGAAGAAGAAGAAGAAGGGGAAGGGGAAGAATCTTTCCTAACTATTAAAAGGTGCAGAAGAACCGTTCCAAATTCAACCTGGCATTCCTAACCTATTATAAAATGTTGGTTCCTTAAAAAAAAAAGCCATTCCTTGCCCATGGCGTCAAGATTTCCAAAATGACACATCTCTAGGGCCCCTTCTACACTGCCATATAATTCAGATTATCAAAGCAGATGGTGGCCCCTCGGCTGTGGAACGCCCTTCCCATGGACATTAGATCAGCCCCTTTGTTAATGGTGTTTCGAAGAAAACTAAAACCTGGCTGTTTGAACAGGCGTTCAGATAAATAGTGCAATTGAACGATGAATATAGGAAACGGAATTATGGATGACGAATTGGATCACAATTTTAGTTACGAGACGTTAATGTGTTGTTATTGATGTGTCATTATTTTGTATATTATGCTGTTAATGGTTTTAAATATTGTATGTTGTACGATTGACTTTTTGCTCTTGTTGTGAACTGCGTTGAGTCGCCTACGGGCTGAGAAACTGCGGTATACAAGCAAAGTAAATAAATAAATAAATAATAAATAATAAATAATCCACATTAGTGCTGTTTCATTCTTTAAGGGAGCATCACGCCTAGATAAAGAGATGTCATGTTCCAAGATCATTCTGAGAACTCAACCAGGTTTCAAAATAACCAGATGGGTATGAGATACCCAGCTGTTCCTAGTCATGTGTATGACAGCTGGTAAAACTGAATGTGGTGTCCAACTGGAAAAAAAAAACCCCTGGCTAAATCCAAAGGCACATTTCCAACAGAACTGTGATAGAACTGTACTCTTTGCCAGTGTAGGCTCAGTCATTAAAAAGAAAATATCCTGCAACCAATGAAAATAAGTTCTGTTAAATGGGTTATTCAAGGGGTTTTTAATGTTTGATGAACTCAAACAGAGGATCAGCAGATGTTTAGTCAAGACTTTCTGTGTCGGAAGATCTTCAGTCAACCTTTGCTATTGGCTGGTTTTCTCACTCCACTGGCTTCCTGTATTTTAATTTAGAGTTCATGATTATTTTATTGTCACGCAGCTACAATGTTTAAATGGATTTTGATGGCATGTCAGTTATTAATTGAGGGAGCTAGTTCAGACCAAATGACATACCAGAAATTAACTAATACAAGACACAATAGAAAAATACTAAGTCATATAGGCTTAAGTTTTTAAATTCTGTGTGTTATTTTTTATATGTGAGTTATATTAATTGTACTGTTTTATTTGCTTGCTGTTTTGTTTTTACTGATGTCCTGTTGGGCTTGGCCTCATGTAAGCCACCCCGAGTCCCCTTGGGGAGATGGTGGCGGGATATAAATAAAGTATTATTATTATTATTATTATTATTATTATTATTATTATTATTCAGTTCTTGTGGGTTTTTTCGGGCTATATGGCCATGTTCTAGAGGCATTTCTCCTGACGTTTCGCCTGCATCTATGGCAAGCATCCTCAGAGGTGAGACCTCAGAGGTGAGACCTCACCTCTGAGGATGCTTGCCATAGATGCAGGCGAAACGTCAGGAGAAATGCCTCTAGAACATGGCCATATAGCCCGAAAAAACCCACAAGAACTGAGTGATTCCAGCCATGAAAGCCATCTATGCATATAGTTTTAATTGTTGTGCTGGATAAATTGCACCAAAAGACAATTTATTGGAATTAGGCAACTGGCAAGTGTGGCCTTCTGCACTTAATTATTATTATTAGGCAACTGATTGGCTACTAAAGAACAGGGTTTTAAAAGCTGAAGGCTATTTTATACTTTTTCTTTTTCTGATGTGTGTTTACATTGTTATTTTTTTACTACAGTGTTTCTCAACCTTCCTAATGCCACGACCCCTTAATACAGTTCCTCATGTTGTGGTGACCCCCAACCATAACATTATTTTCATTGCTACTTCATAACTGTAATTTTGCTACTGTTATGAATTCTATATGAGGGATGCATTTTCATGCACTGGACCAAATTTGGAACAAATACCCAATACACCCAAATTTGAATACTGGTGGGGTTGAGGGAGATTGTTTTTATCATTTAGGGGTTGTAGTTGCTGGGATATATTGGGGTTCACCTAGAATCAAAGCGCATTCTGAACTCTGCCAACGATGGAATTGAACCCAACGTGGCAAACAGAACTCCCATGACCAACAGAAAATACTGGAAGGGTTTGGTGGGCATTGACCTTGAGTTTTGGAGTTGTAGTTCACCTACATCCAGAGAGCATGGTGGACTCAAACAATGATGGATCTGGACCAAACTTGGGATGGATACTCAATATGCCCAGATGTGAACACTGGTGGAGATTGGGAGACACAGACCTTGACATTTGGGAGTTGTAGTTGCTGGGATTTATAGTTCACCTACAATCAAAGAACATTCTGAACCCCACCAACGATAGAATTGGGCCAAACTTTCCACACAGAACCCCCATGACCAACTGGTGACCCCTCTGACACCCCCTTGTGACCCCCCCAGGGGTCCTGACCCCCAGGTTGAGAACCACTGTTTTAGTAGGATGATATGTATAACTGTGTTTCAATATTACAATTTATTATTATTATTATTATTATTATTATTATTATTATTATTATTAAACTTTATTTGTACCCCGCTACCTTCTCCCCAAGGGACTTGGTGCGGCTCACATGAGGCCGAGCCCACAATACAACAATAAAACATAGCAACAGTAATACAACAATAAATAAAGTCATAAACAGAAAATAGCAATAAACATTAACCACCTGACGAAGGCTCTTGTGAGTCGAAACCGGTTGCAGGTTGGAGTCAATTCATGTGACTCCTGGAGTCTACTCATATGTAATAAAGAACGGGACATTTACTCACACAAAGACTTTGTTTTATACTTCAAGAGAAGAACCACTTGTTTCTACTTAATGTGAATGTGGCAGTCCTGTTTATATATATATATATATATATATATATATATATATATGTGTGTGTGTGTGTGTGTGTGTGTGTGTGTGTGTGTGTGTGTGTGTGTGTGTGTGTGTGTTTGTAATATATACATTGAGTTAATTTAGTTATTTTCACATTACCACAATCAGTGGATTTTGGTCTCCACAGTTTTAGGGGAACCCATTTTTCTTTTTGAATTTACAGGAAGCCCAGGCTTCTCAATTGCCCAGCTTTGGTTGATAATTAGCCATTGCAGCCATGTAGCAATGCAGTTCAGATGTTGAAGAGGGCAGCCCTTAAGCGGAAGGGTGTGAATGTTTTCCTCTGCTCTGTGTTACTTGACACTTATAAGCACAGCTGACAGACCATTCTGGGTCACAGGAAGACAAAGGCTAGCATTTGTCTCATGCTCACTGGATGACAGCAAAGAGAGCCTATTGGAATGCACTTTCAGGGGGGATTTCATTCCTCCCAGACTGCTTGCCTTGCATTCTTCCAAGGAAGGCAGCATTCACCCAGACTTCCTTTATTAAGAGCCAGAAATATTGCTTGGGACAGGAAATGTTCAGATTTCTACATTTTTTTAAATACCTGGATCTGCATATATGCACATTGTGCTGGTACAGCTGTACCAGAAGCTCCCACTTTATTTGCCTTGTATTAAGTGTTTGCTTGCAGCCCAAGGCTTGGGATTCTGCAGAAGGGTGGCTTCCTGTTAAAGTTTGCAGTTATAGGGCAGGCCCCCTGTCCATCATCGTTAAGTTTGGTTCCGCCCCCTGTTCAGGACAATTGAGAAGGGAAGGGAGCCATTTTCAGTCAGTCTCAGCAAGGAAAGTCAATGTACAGGACGTGTACAGACTTTCTCCTGTACAAAGGCTTCAACCCTTAAGACCTCCTGGGGGAGAACAGTCTTAAGAGCAAAAGGATTCCCAAAGATTCCCAGGGAAACAGCCCTAAAGCTCTGAGGAATTTCGGAGGGAAAAACAGCTTTGAACATCTAAGAACTCCAGCTGAAGTGACTACAGGCCTACTGGTAGGTCCACTCTGTGCTTTGAGATGCAGTTCAGCCCGGTAGTTGAGCCCACATCAGTTAGGTTTAGGATCACAGTTAGCCTGGGAGAAGTTTGGAAAGGGATTTTCCTTTAGAGTAAAGTAACAGTTAGAAGCCATCAGTTGCACAAAGCCTGGAAGCATTTGTTTAACCCTTTGAAGACAAAAGAAGTTTCTGTTGATTGTTCATCAATAAAAGATATTTTACAAGCCCTCTAGAGACTGTTCATGGTGAAAATCCTTAAGAATTTCTCTTCAGGCCCCCTGGCTTCCCGCTGGGCTAAAGTTACACGTCCTGTATTAAAAGCAATTCGTTTCAAGCCCAGCGTGCGACAGAACATACATAATGAAATATCTTGGGACTCAAGTCCATGGTGGTCCATGCCTTAGTTACCTCTAGACTGGACTACTGTAATGCACTCTACGAGGGACTAACCTTGAAGACGGCTCGGAAACTACAGCCAGATTAATAATTGGGGCTAGTTATAAGGAGCGGTCTACTCCCTTGTTTAAGGAGCTCCACTGGCTGCCGTTTATTTTCCGGTCCCAATTCAAGGTGCAGGTTATCACCTATAAAGCCCTAAACGGTTTGGGACCCGCCTACCTTCGTGACCGTATCTCCCTCCATGAACCAGCTCGGGCCATCCGATCTTCTAGGGAGGCCCTTCTTTCACCCCTGCCAGTTTCTAAAGCTCGCCTTGTAAGTACAAGGGAGAGAGCTCTTTCCTCTGTGGCCCCTCGACTCTGGAACTCACTACCTGGAGAGATTAGGAAAGCCCCTACCCTTGAAATCTTTAAAAAGAACCTTAAAACCTGGCTCTTCCGCTGCTCCTTTGGTGAGTAGGTATACAACCTCATACTACTGCTCAGCCTCAACATTCTGTCATTGGAGCCCCCCCCCCCCTTTTTGTATGGGAAAGCTTGATTCCACAATCTCCGCTATAATGAGCCCTCCTCTTCAAATAACGGGCTTCTTTCTTACCTCACTTGTGTTTTAATTAGTTTTAATCAGTTTTTTTCCTTTCTTTTAAATTTTACGTGTAGCCCGCCCATTGTCACTGTGATTGTGTTTATTGTAATTTTATACTGTTATGTTTTTACATGTTTTATGTAATTATGATGTTATTGTTTACTGTCTGCGTTTTCGGGTTGCGTTTTCAGTTTTAGGCTGCTGTAATTTGTGTTTGGCCTCACGTAAGCTGCTCCGAGTCTCCATTGGGGAGATGGTGGCGGAGTAAAAATAAAGATTATTATTATTATTATTATTATTATTATTATTATTATTACAGACCTCATCAGACAGGCAGGGGTAAAGGAGGAAACAGTGGATAAAACTGTCAGGCTGTTCCCTCCCATCGGGTCCGTCTCCTAAGTGTCAATTATAGAATTATACAGCTGGAAGAAACCACAAGAGGCATCCAGTCCAACCTCCTGTGATGGACTGGATTATTATTATTATTATTATTATTATTATTATTATTGTTATTATTATTATTATTATTTTATTTGTAACCCGCTAGCATCTCCCGAAGGACTCGATGCGGATGAGGGTTAACAGGTTGAAGCTTAATCCAGTCAAGACAGAGGTCCTCCTGGTCAGTCGCGGGGCCAACCGGGGTATTGGATGGCAACCTGTGCTCGACGGGGTTACATTCCTCCTGAAAGCACAGGTTCGTAGCTTGGGGGTCCTCCTGGACTCAACGCTGTCGCTTGATGCTCAGGTGTTGGCGGTGGGCGGAAGGGCCTTTGCACAAACTTGTGCGCCAGCTGTGACCATACCTCGTGAAGTCTGACTTGGCCAGGGTGATCCACGCCTTGGTTACATCCAGACCGGACTATTGCCATGCGCTCAATGTGGGGCTGCCTTTGAAGACAGCCCAGAAGTTTCAACTGGTACAACGGGCAGCAGCCAGGCTCCTTACTGGAGCAAACTATAGGGAGCATACAATGCCCCTATTAAAACAGCTTCATTGGCTGCTGGTAAGTTGTCGAGCCAAATTCAAGATGCAGGTCATGACCTATAAAGCCCTAAACCAGTGGTTCTCAACCTATGGGTCCCCAGTTGTTTTGGCCTACAACTCCCAGAAATCCCAGCCAGATTACCAGCTGTTAGGATTTCTGAGAGTTGAAGGCCAAAACATCTGAGGACCCACAGGTTGAGAACTACTGCCCTAAACGGTTCGGGCCACGCCTATCTCCGCGGTCACATCTCCTATGAACTGGCGCAAACTCTAAGATCTTCCGGGGAGGCCCTCCTTTCGGTCCCACCACCGTCACAAGTAGGTTGGTGGGGATTAGAGAGAGTCTTCTCAGTGATAGATACGTTTTATTGATTGGCCTATTGGCCGTATCAAAACATTTAACACATAACACAATTAACACATAGTCATACCTAGTCATACATACAACATACAGTGGTGGCCCCTGCTTCTGGAATGCCCTCCCCTGGGAAATTAGGCCCCATTCCCCCCTCCTTTCGTAAGAGTTTGAATTCCTGGTAGTTTCAACAAGCCTTTGAGAACAACTAGTTCTAGCTCAGCCCTAAACATTGTTGAATATGGCCTTATTCTTTCTACCAATTACCCAGGTCATTTCCCTAATAGGCCCCGGAAATGAACAGCCATAGACCCATACCTATTATTGTTATTGCCTGCTATAGCACTGCACTCAATTCCTGGGCCCTCTAGCTTGCACTAATCTCGGCCCGGCCTTTTAAATTGCCTTGAACAGGCAGGATTACTTTAAATATATATGTGTTATAGCGACAATTTTTATTTTTCATTGAGCCCCTGGTGGTGCAGCGGTTTAATCTGCTGAGCTGCTGAACTTGCAGACCGAAAGGTCAGCAGTTCAAATCTGGGGAGCGGGGTGAGCTCCTGCTGTTAGTCCCAGCTTCTGCCAACCTAGCAGTTTGAAAACACGCAAATGTGTGTAGATCAATAGGTACCGCTTATGTGGGAAGGTAACAGTACTCCATGCAGTCATACTGGCCACATAACCTTGGAGGTGTATACGGACAACGCTGGTTCTTCGGCTTAGAAATGGAGATGAGCACCACCCTCTGAGTCAGACACAACTAGACTTAATGTCAAGGGAAAACCTTTACCTTTTTTAACCATTGCAATGTCTTCTTGTTCATTCTAGGATCTTCAACTATCTGAAGTCACGCAAATATCTGAGGAATAGCTTACAGACACAGCTTCACACAAACACTGTGTTTTTCTTGCACTCTTGGGTATATTCTCTAACACAGTGGTTCTCAACCTGTGGGTCCCCAGGTGTTTTGGCCTACAACTCCCAGAAACCCTAACAGCTGGTAAACTGGCTGGGATTTCTGGGAGTTGTAGGCCAAAAACATCTGGGGACCCCAGGTTGAGAACCACTGCTCTAAGACTACTACTAAATCCAGTACTATTTCATTATGCTAGATGACTGTTTAAGGTTGTTGTTTCGATAACAGTAGGAGAAATACTGAAAGAGGCACTTGGTTCACTAGGGATACTCGAACAATCCTTTTTAAATTCTCCCAACCATGGAGAGGTATAGGTTTTATCTCACAAATTCTAGACAACATCTGTATTCATATAGATGACATCTTCATTTCTCACTTGGGTAAGGAGATTTGGGAAGGAACAGATTTGGGTAGAGATAAATAAGGACCATGCCCAAATTCTCCCTCAACCAGAAAATGGAAGGCATGTAATGAAATGAAATGCCATTTTGCAAATCACCCTGCTCAGAAACTTTCCACAAGCAATAATCACATGAATGTGTCCAGTCATCAACACATACTGCATAAGTAAAGAAAAGGACATAATAGATATAAGCAGCACACATCAGCTCACACCTTTTAGCACTGAGACATCCAAGCAAAGCAACTTTACCTGAGACTGTGCATTGACATTGGCCCCATTTGTCACCAGCACTTTCACCACTTCGGTCTGCCCCGCTAGAGACGCTATGTGCAAAGCTGTGTTTCCTTTCTGAAATTAGAGAAGAGGACGGAATGTGAAAAATGTCAAAGTGCCCCAACAGCAGATGCAAGCAGGAAGACACTGTCAAAAATGTTGGCAGCATACAGGATTCTGGGTTTTACCTTCAGAGATTCTATATATAGCCAGGTATTACCAGGGTCTTCCTAACTATGTATTTTGGCAAGCCGCTTGTTACAGATTTAGAACAACACAAGCATACATACCTACACACAAATTACATTCTTAGGATCAAAGTTGAACAAATTATGAAATAATATTGTCACAGTGAAGGAGGCATAAGAAATATTTAAAAATTAACCGAAATGTTAGTATAGAGATCATACAAAGTTCAAGGTTTTGGCTTTTTGAAAAGTCGCTATATTAGTGAGCTTACATAGGAAGTTGGTTTGTGGTTAAGCACAAAGTCTGCAGGTGCGAAAAGGTTGATAGGACAGGAAGAGTAAAGGAAGAGTAAAGGTCAAAGTACTTTCAATGACAAAAATATTATTGTTTACCTGAGGGTATATAAAGTTTTCAAAAACAGAGGAGGGCGCAGCAGTCTGTAGGAGCACTTGCAAAACTGCTGTCTGTTCGCCTCATGCTGATCAGCTTGAATAAACGTTGTCTTACCTGAACCTTTTGGACTCTGTGGACTTCTTTGAAAAGGGACCCTGCACCCTAAACCCGTGTTCCCTTACAATAGTGCCCCTTCAAGTAGATTATGGCAACTCTAAGTTGAAGCAATCACAGGGCTTTCTTGGCAATATATATATTTGGAAAAGATTTGTCTTTGTCCTCCTCTGAGCTGAGAGAGTGTGCCTTGGTCAAGGTCACCCTGTGCATTTTCATGGCGGAGTGGCGATTTAAACCCTGGTCTCCATAGAGATTTAGTGTATATTTAGGTCACTACAGTAACCTGGCTCTTTCGAGAGGTGAGTATTCTAGAATATGTTGTGTTCCAGTAACACACAGCAGTTTTCTATGTGACGTGTGAGATTATTAGCTTTTCCTTTTGTGTCAGTCTTACAGGCACCTTGAAATGGTACTTTCAGTTTCTTGGATCTGTAGGGAAACACTATCCTGATCAAAGTATGTCTATTTGGTTATTTTAATGTCTTGGCTAACTTACTATTTTTGCTAGGAGAAGGGGCCTGTCCTAGAATCCAACAGGTCATATGTAATGCTAAAATTTAAACCAGACACAGAACACTGTTTTTTTCCAAACAATTCCACAATAGAGATTTCTAAGGGCAAGATTGCCAGGTATACCCAAATCATATTCCTACAAGGTAGAATGATTAGGTCTAGTTACAACAAAAATCCACCACCTGTGACCCAACATTCAATGAACAGAGAGTAAATAATCAGGCACATCAAATCACTCTCAACAAAAGATTCTCCCCAGGCACTTCCAAGCCATTAAATGCTAATCAAGGTGGTCAGTTATTATTATTATTTATTATTTCATCTACTTATACCCCGCCCTTCTCACCCCGGGGGGGACTCAGGGCGGCTTACAAAGGAGGCACAATTAGATGCCCAAATCACACAACAAACAATACAAAATATAACAGTTCAACAATTAAAATGAAACATCAATACCTATTAAAATCATAAAAACTATCTCATGTCAGAGTCCATATATCAGAGTCCATATATCCATTCCATTCCATTGTCCTTGTCTATCGATAGGTCCTTTAATCAGTTGTCAGCATGGCCAAAAGCTTGGTCCCACATCCAGGTCTTTAGTTTTTTCCTAAACGCTAGAAGGGAAGTCGTCGATCTGATCTCCCCGGGGAGTGAGTTCCACAGGTGGGGGGCCACCACTGAGAAGGCCCTGCTCCTCGTCCCCGCCAGTCTCACTTGTGCCACTGGCGGGGTCGAGAGCAGGGCCTCCCCAGAAGATCTTAAACTTCGAGGTGGGATGTAGAGGGAGATCCGTTCGGACAGATACACTGGGCCGGAACCTATAGGGTTTTGTAGGTCAAAACCAGCACTTTGAATTGTGCTCGGAATTGGATCGGCAGCCAGTGGAGCTGACGCAACAGGGGGGTGGTGTGCTCCCTGTACGCCGCTCCGGTGAGCAATCTGGCTGCTTCTCGCTGGACTAGTTGAAGTTTCCGAGCAGTCTTCAAAGGCAACCCCACGTAGAGTTGAAACATTCACACCTAGCTCCAGCAGACAAAAGTCCTTTGTCCCACCCTGGTCATTCCACAGATATATAAACCCATTTTCCTACTTCCAACAGACCTCACTACCTCTGAGCATGCTTGCCATAGATGCAGGCGAAACATCAGGAGAAAATGCCTCTAGAACATGGCCATATAGCTGGGAAAAACCTACCACAACCCAGATTCAATGAATGACAGCTTCAACAGATTGTCGAAGGCTTTCGTGGCCAGAAACACTGGGTTGTTGTAGGTTTTTCAGGCTATATGGTCTTTTTCTTGCCCCACAAGTTTAATATGCATGAAGAATATTTTATGCAGTCTGAAATGGTACAACGCAATGGAGTTTCTGTTCATTTGTCTGCCCTTAATGCTTGCAGACAGTGCAATTCAAATGAACAATTCAGTACCAAGAAGGCAAATAAGGCAGCAAGTTTCTGTAATTGGCAACATTTATCTCATTTTTAAAATGCCAGTGCGTAGAAGTGCACCTAAGTGTATGAACAGCAGGTATAAGCAACACCTGCGAGCTTCGACAACTTTGCTGGCTGGAAAACTCTACAGCTATAACAAAACCTTTCACTGCTCATGTCTTTCCATCCATCAGGCTAATTTGAATGCAGTCTACTGGCATGCAGGACTGAATATGCAAATATGTTGGCCTCCTGCCCCTTCTTCATTTGTTTCTCCATGGCCATGTATACCAGAGGGAACTTCTTGGCCATCCAGATATATTAGGGCATAAAATGTAGGCTATAACTAAGACAATCATTTAACATATGGCTGGGTTGAGCTTCTGGAAGTTGAGATAGAAAAGATCTTGAGGGCCAAAGATTCCTCAGCCATGGTTAAAGCCAAGTGTAAGAAGTGTAGTGGCTTCCAGATTGCTTTGGCTACATCTTCCATCAGTCCCACCTAAAATGGCCAACAGTCAGACTCATTTTCAATTTACTTTTGGTCTTTGGATTTCCACTGTTTTCTGCTATTTTGTTATTTTAAGTACATGTGTATGTTATTGCTATTACTCCCTTAGGCATGCATGTGTGTGTGTGTGTGTGTGTATGTATGTATGTATGTATGTGTGTGTGTGTGTATATATATATACACACACACACACACACACACACACATACACACAAGCTGTACCCGCCATGCGTTGCTGTGGCCACCCTTCCCTCCCTCTTTCTCTCCTTCCTTTCCTCTTTTTCTTTCCCTGTTTCTCTTCTTTCTTCCATCTCTACCTGTTTCTTTCCTCCCTTTCTTTGCTTTTTGGTTACATCCTTCCTTCCTTCTCTTTCGTTCCTTCTCCCTCCTTCCCTCTCTTTTTCCTTTCACTTTTTTATTTCCTTCTCTTTCCTTGCTCTCTTCTTTCTTTTCTTTCTTTCTTTCCTTCCTCCTTCTCCCTCTCCTCTTCCTTCCTTTCTTCCTTCCTTCCTCCTTCCTTCCTCTCCCTTCCTGTTCCTCCTTCCTTCCCCTCCTTTTTCCTTCCCTCTTTCCCTCCTTCTCTTCTTCTTGACTGTCCCTTCCATTTAATATTGTTTTTATATCTTACATAGAAAGAAGGAAAGGAAGAAGAGGAAGGAAGGGAGGAAAGGAAGGAAAAAGGAAGGAGGGAGGGAAGGAGGGAAAGAAGGATGGAAGGAAAAGAAAGGAGGGACAGGAAGGAAGGAAGGAAGGAAGGAAGGAAGGAAGGAAGGAAGGAAGGGAAGCAGAAGGAAGGATGGAGGGAAAAGAAGGAGGGGTGAAGAAAGGAGGGAGGGAAGGAAATGAAGGGGAAGGAAATGAAGAAAGGGAAAGAAGGAGGAAAGGAAGGGAAGGAGGAAAGGAAGGAAAGGAAGAAGGAAGGAGGGACAGGACGGAAGGGAGTGAGGGAAAGAAGGAAAGTCCTTCATGCAAGCACCATCAACCTTCCTCGCCTCCTCCTCCTCCCCCCCTTCTTCCTTGCCTGGGGGCTCCGCTGGTGCCACTGCCACTCGTCCGACCCTTCCTCTTCCAACAGGGAAAAGAGGAGGAGGAGACCGCCCTCCTGACATAGCAGGGAAAGAGAAGGGGCTCCATGCGGCAAGCCTCCACCTCCACTCCCATGGTGCCCACTCTGGCTTGTGTGTGTGTGTGGCCGTGCACACGCGCCTGGCTCCTCATGCTTTAACGGCTGGCTGTTTCTCCATGAGGAAGAGGGAGCATGGCCATGGTTCTCTTTGTGGGCATGCATTCTCCTTTGTGGATATGCAGTTTAGAAGTCCTTTCTGCTTTTTGTTGTGTTTTTTTTTTGAGTGGACATACATTGGGTTGATAGGTGTATCATGTCCAAATTTGGTGTCAATTCCCCCAGTGGTTCTTGAGTTCTGTTAATCCCACAAACGAACATTACATTTTTATGTATATAGATTATAATAAGCAGTCTTCAAATCAGGATAACACCCCATTCTCTATCCCTGCTTTGTGTTGATCAAAACATTCCTTAATGAAAAGGGAAAATGTCAGAAAGACTCTTTTAACACAAAACTGGTTTTTAAAAGTCTTTTTGAAAAAAAAAACACAATTTAAATGAAAGAGACTAAACATTATGATGCAGCCTTATGCTGAATTGAACCACTGGTTCACCTAGCCCGGCATTATCTGTAATGATAGATTATGACTGTGAGGCATTCATTTTCTTTGGGAGACCAGTCGACCTTTTCTTAAAAACTAGTGATTTTGAGGTATGCCCTAAGGCATGTTGCTGGTAAAGCCTGAAATCATTATTTTGAGGAGACTTAAAACATTCTTCATCCTAATCTAAGATCACCTAAGGCAGTTGTAGCAGAGGAAGCCCCAAGGTTTACTGTAGATACTTCAGGTTATTGTTTGGCAGCCCTCATGTCTGTTTTTAACAAGCCTATAACAATTATAATGTCTACCCTGGACTTGTTTCTGAAGAACGCACAGTAAAATCCTTGTTATCACATAACCCATATCCACTTACATACACCTAGGCAATTCTATGGAGGTGCATTGGAGGACCTAGATTGGAGAGGTATCATCTCTAGTATTTTGCTAGGTCCCTCAAAGTAACTCCATAGTATGCTGGGAATGGAAACCAGCTAATTTAATGGTGTTCAGTTGTATCTGTATTTTCAGGTAATTGGGCTCCAGATGGGAACATATCTCTCCTGGATACCGTGGTCTTACTGTGCTATAACTTCCAAATAAGGATGTTTCTATGAGTCAGGTTTGAATTGTCTTCCTTAAGTCTACAAGCTAGATAGAATTCTTTTTTTTACTGATAATTTTTATTCGGGAAAGTTACTAGTGATACAATAAAAGAGGGGGGGCATTATAAGTATATATGAAAGTAGGGTTGAAGGATAAAACTGTAGTCCAAAAAAAGGTGTGGGCAAGGAAGAAAACAAAAAACACCAAAACTGAAACCGGGGACGATGACGACAAAGAATTAAAAAGAAAAACTTAGTACTTCCTGTCTTTGCCTCAAAGAATTATTATCAAAAGAAAAAGAATTGATTTATACCTTGCTAGTCCTCTTGGTATATAAATTCAATTGTTCAGTGTATTTCATATATTAGTTTCTTTCACTTTTATTTCCAGATTTTCATTTTTCAAAAAACATTTTAGCAATGTCCAGTCTGTTTTCTTTTTAGGATTTGGAGAATGGCATGAAATTTGATAAGTCAGTGTGTCCATATTCATTATATCCAGTAATTTTAATAATTGTAATAACCATGATATTCTAGTTGGAATCATTTCCTGTTTCCAAAGTTTTGCGTTAAGTTAATCTTGCTGCTGTCATCATATAAGTGAAAATTTTAATCTTGATTTTGGTCTAATGCAAAGACAAACATACCTAATAAAAAATATTCTGGCTTAAACTTGAACCTTATTTTCAAAATTTTCTGTATTGTTTTATAAATGTCTTTCCAGAAGTCTCTTGCTTTTACACAGTCCCATCACATATGTAGAAAGGACCCTGTGTGTGCTTTACATTCCCAGCACCTACTGTTGCTGTTTTGTTTTTGTTTTTTTTGTTTTTGTTTTTTTTTGAAATTTGGACAATTTTTGTGGAATGAGATACCACTGATAAAACATTTTTATCCAGTTTTCTTTTAAATCCATTGAATAAGTATATTTCAAATTTTTGTTCCAAATTTCTTCCCACTTGTCTAATTGTATGGTATGACCTATACCCGCTGCCCATTTCACCATGCAAGCTTTGATGCTTTCCTCTTCAATTTCCCATTCTAATATTTTTTGGTATAAAATTTTAATACTTTGCTTGTCTTTTTTCATCAATTTGTCTCTCATGGATACCGTGGTCTTACTGTGCTATAACTTCCTAATAAGGATGTTTCTATGAGTCAGGTTTGACCTGTCTTCCTTAAGTCTACAAGCTGGATAGAATTCAAACAGGCACTCTATCACTCTGATTTCTCCATTCTCATCCCGCTCAATAGGTACTCAACTACTAATAGGTACTCAACTACTACAGAATTCACTGGGGTCCCTTCTACCCTGCCATATAATCTAGTCTATCAAATCAAGTAATCCAGATTACCAGTTTTGAACTGGATTTCATATGGCAGTGTAGAAGAGGCCTCTGTCAGCAGTGGTAGCCTACCTGCGTGACCACATCTCCGTATATGAACCCACACGATCTCTCTGATCATCTGGTGAGGCCCTGCTCACGATCCCACCTGCGTCACAAGCACGATTGTTTCAACTGACCACCTTGATTAGCATTTAATGGCTTGGAAGTGCCTGGGGGAATCTTTTGTTGAGAGGTGATTTGATGTGCCTGATTATTTACTCTCTGTTGATTTGCTGTTGCAATTTTTGAGTTTTTTAATACTGGTAGCCAGATTTTGTTAGTTTTCATGGTTTCTTCCTTTCTGTTGAAATTGTTCACATGCTTGTGGATTTCAATGGCTTCTCTGTGTAGTCTGACATGGTGGTTGTGAGAGTGGTCCAGCATTTCTGAAACATTCAACCTAGCTCCAGCAGACAAAAGTCCTTTGTCCCACCCTGGTCATTCCACAGATATATAAACCCATTTTCCTAGTTCCAACAGACCTCACTACCTCTGAGGATGCTTGCCACAGATGCAGGCGAAACGTCAGGGTAAAATGCCTCTAGAACATGGCCATATAGCCCGGAAAAACCTAAAACAACCCTATGTTTTTCTTTCCCTCTGCTTACTGTGCCTGACTACAGGGCTGGATTAAAGACTCGCTGTCTGCAGTCCAGTTGTTGACACTCTGCAAGTGTGGCATCACCATAGGAAAAGCGTAGACTATGTAGATATCAGCTACCAACCTTTGTTGCTGCGTCCACATTGGCACCTCTCTGTATCAGTTCTGAAACAACTTCGACATGGCCTTCTTTGGAGGCGAGATGGAGGGCGTTCAACCCATTCTGATAAAAACAAAGAGGAATGAGAATGATTGATGCACAATGCCAAGAACAGCAAGGGATATGTCAAGAGGCCTGAAGGTCACATTCCCACATAGTGAGAACTTGCAGAAAGAAAGAAAGAAAGAAAGAAAGAAAGAAAGAAAGAAAGAAAGAAAGAAAGAAAGAAAGACCTTCTCAATTGCTCTAACCACCAATTGCTAGAGTGAAAGAGTGCCGTTGTAGTATAAAATGCTACAAATCTAGTCTACTCATCCTTTGGATATATAATAATACAATCCACAGCAATATTATATATAAGGTTTGCTTGAATTCAAATGGATTTATTCCCTTCTAAGCAGGTTTAAGCATAATACAAAGACACCAGTTAAAGTACAATTCCTCTGTATACTTCTGTGGGATATTATTTTAGAATATACCATATATACTCGAGTATAAGCCGACCCGAATATAAGCCGAGTCACTTAATCTTGCCACAAAAACTGGGAAAACGGATTGACTCAAGTATAAGCCGAGGGGGAGAAATTCAGAAGCTACTGGTACATTCCAAAATGAAAATAGATACCAATAAAATTACATTAATTGAGGCATCTAATTGAGGTGTCAGTAGGTTAAATGTTTTTGAGTATTTATATAAAATTGTAATTTAAGATAAGTGTGCCCTAACCTTCTTCAATGTAAATGTGCTTACGTATCCTTCCATTAATAATAAAGACAGTGAACTAATAAATGGAATAATAATAGAGTGAAATAATAAATGGAATAATAACAATCATAGAGTAAAATAATAAATGTAATGATGACACTGATAAAATAAAATAATAAATGTAATAATAAAGTAAAATGATAACTATAATAATAATAATAATAGAGTAAAATAATAAATGCAACAACAACAACAACAATAATAATAGAGTAAAATAATAAATAACCTTAACTTGAGTATAAGCCGAGGGGGACTTTTTCAGCCTAAAACAAGGGTTGAAAAACTAGGCTTATACTTGAGTATATACATTACTTTCATTTCACATGGATTCATCCATAAGTATTTTATAAGCAAAACGTTCAAATAAAGATGGCTCAAAATACTGATTCTTTCCTTTGAACCCAAAGAGTGGCATTTCAAATATAGTTGGACATTCACATTTCCAAGTTTTTGTGCATTTGATTATTCCCAGATTCAATTAATATGTTCTCTCTAGGAATCTCCAGGCCTTTCCAATTGCATCTAAGGTCAACGTCTGTCAGAGGTTCACCATAGAGCCATCCTGAAAGATCTAGAGAATCTTAGGTCCTTCTCCACTGCCATTTAAATCCAGATTATCTGCTTTGAACAGGATTATATAGCAGCGTAGACTCATATAATCCAGTTCAAAGCAGATAATGTGAATCTTAGCCCACTTCTTCATTGCCTTATAAAATCCAGAGTATCTGTTTTGATAATCTGGATTACATGGCAGTGTAGAAGGGGCCAGGGTGATGCCATTCCTGGGCAATTTGCTTTTGCTGTTGTCAACTGCTGCTTAATTGACTTTGACTTATGATCACCCATGAAAGAGAGACCTCCAAGTTATCAACAACCCTACTTGGGTCCTACAAACTCAGCTATAAGTATAATTTGTTGATAAGTATCAGCATTAAGTAGAGTTTTGGGGCATAATCTCTAGAAAAAAACTTTGATGTATTGCACAAACTAATAACCAAGATGCGGGTCTGAGAAAAGAAGCATTTGTGGACTGTTGAGCCAGTTTACAACACAATTATATGCATGTTGTCATTCTAATATTGCTACTTTTTTCCAACTAAGTGGACAGCCTCTCTGCATCTTCTGTTGGATAGGTTCCTTTTCACTCATTCTTTGTATGCTACATACTTAAAGTGGTGAGCAATTTTAGTGGGAATTAATTTTATTTCTTTTACAGTACATAAAATTTAAAGTTGGATGATGCTAATTATCCACCTTGAACATACAGAATAATTCGTTTCAGTTATCTAAGACTTCAGTTATCTTTTGACATTGTTAAAAAGTAAGTACACGTAAGCACTAGAAGCAAAAGAAGAATCAGCTGAATATTTTTCCAACCTGGTTGCAAATGTTGATGTCCACTCCATTTTTTAAATAATCAAGAGCCTTTTCTAGGTTGCCTGCTCGGGCAGCTCGAAGGTAACTTGCATTGGTGTCACACTGTGAAATAAAAAAAGAAAAGAAGAAAATATAAACATTAAAATTCTAAAAAACTGAATTCAGATGACATAGCAATTGCTCATTATTTTTTATAACTAAGCAAAGACGTAGATGAGCTGAATTTATTTCCACAAGATAATCCACATTTTATATATCAAATAGCCGTCCCCTGCCACGCATTGCTGTGGCCCAGTCTGTGTACATGTGTTTTGTGTGTGTATATATATTTGTGTATATGTGTATATGTTCTGTCGCCACTGGGCCTGCATTTGGTTGGCTTTAAATATAGGATGTGTAACCTTTGCCCAGCGGAAAGCCAGGGGCCTAAGAAGAAGTTATCAGAGGTTTCCACTACAAAAGAGTCTTGATATGGCTTGAAAAATACAACAAAGTCTTTTATTAATGAATCAAACAGGTACTTCAAAGCTTTCTTGATAAAGAATTAGTTCTCTCAATCTTGCCCACAGGGGACAGGCACTAACTTCAATAACTTTCTTTAAAGGAAAATTCCCCTTTTTTAACTTCTCCCAAGGCTGACTAAAATCCAACCCTCACTGGTGTGGGTTCCGCTGCCAGGCCAAACTGCTTCTCGAGCGCTGAGAGGACCTACCAGCAAGGCAATGGATGTTCTCCAGCTGGAGTTCTCTGGACCTTAAAGCTGTCTTCCTGGAAACTCTCAAGGCTGTGGAAGGCTTCCCTGGAGTTCTTAGGAGACTATTAAAGCTGTTCTCCCCTGGAGATTCTGTTACGAGTTTCTGTGACCCTGGAATTCTTAAAGGTTGAAGCCTTTGTACAGGGGAAGCAACACACATCCTATACATTGGCTACCCTGGCTGAAAACTAAACACAAAATGGCTCATTTCCCTACCAAAGCCCAAAAAGGGGGCAGGACTAGGGAACCTAACTATAATTGACAGGTGGCTTGCCCTATGATTGCAGCCAAAAGAAGCCACCTATCTGCAGAGTCCCTGAAACTTAGGACTACAACAAACATTCAATGCAAAGCAAACAAAATTGGAGCTCCTGGTACAGTTGTACCTGCACATGTATGCTCCCTGTACACTGAATGTATTTTTATTTTTTGGCTTTTAAGTCTCTTCCACTGTGTTTTTCAGTGTTTTTATGAGTGATGGTCACTTGTTGGCCTGATAGGTGTATTGTGTCCAAATTTGGTGTAAATTCATCCAGTGGTTTTTGAGTTATGTTAATCCCACAAACAAACATACATTTTTATTTATATAGATAAATGCACTCTTTTGAATGCAAACTTTTTTAAAAAAAGAAATCTCCTTTGTTAGATGTTTTCAGTATAACACTCAACCTGACTTAATTGCAATCCACATGCATCATAGTAATCACTCATGTACACGTTAGATGGAAAACAGGAAAAAAATTGGAAAGAAAGAAACACAGCCAGAAAAAAAGGAAGTAAGGAAAGAAAGGCACATCTTTCTCTTAACTTCTCAGCTATAACCATTTATAATTAACAAAGCTCTTTTAGATCTCAAAAGAAACATACGCTCCACATTACAAGTAGGCAAGGATGGGAATCTTGTTACCCTATAGATCAGTGGTTCTCAAAGTGTGCTCTGCGAAGCATACTGAGGGGCTCCACACTTTCGTCCTCCTCTTTCTCCAAGGTTTTCCTCCTCTTTCCTGCTCCTCCCTTGCCACCAAAAGTCTTTCCTCCCGCCTCCCTTACCACACAGATCCTTTCCCCCTAGCTTTGCTTCCTTCCAAAAACCTACTTCACTGCTCAGGGGGTGCTTTGATTGTGCTTTTCCTGCATGGTGGAAGGGGGTTGGACTGAATGGCCCCTGGGGTCTTCCACTGAAATACTGTGAAATTTATGTTGGTTAAAATTGTTCTTCATTTTAAATATTATATTATTCTTTCTTTCCTCTTTTTTGGCAGATGGATGTCCTGTACTGTATAAGACCACAAACTCAACCCAAACGGTTCGGGCCCCGCCTATCTCTGTGATCGCATCTCCTTCTATGAACCGGCGCGAACTCTAAGATCTTCTGGGGAGGCCCTCCTCTCGGTCCCACTACCGTCTCAAGCGCAGTTGGTGGGGACGAGAGAGGGGCCTTCTCAGTGGTGGCCCCCGCCTCTGGAACACCCTTCCAAGGGAAATAAGACAGGCCCCATCCCTCCCCTCCTTTCGTAAGAGCTTGAAGACCTGGTGGTTTCAACAAGCCTTTGAAAATGACCAGTTCTAACTCAGCCCCACACATTGTCTAATATGGCCTTATTCTTCCTACCAGTTACCCAGATTACTTCCTCTAATCGGCCCCGGAATGAACAGCCACAGAACCGTACCTAATATTATTGTTGCTTGCCATAGCATTGCACTTAATTCCCGGGCCCCCTAGAATTTTTGGGCTTACAAATCTTGGCCTGGCCTTTTAAATTTTTAAATTGCCTTGAACAGGCAGGATTACTTTTAATATATGTATAGCTGCGACAATTATTATTATTATTATTATTATTATTATTATTATTATTATTATTATTATTATCTATATACATCTCCCGGAGGACTCGATGCGGCTTACATAGGCCAAGGCCTCAAAAACACAATACAACAATACAATACCTAAAGCAAATTAAAAACAGTTAAGCAGAATAAACAACAGCAATAACAATACATCGAGACATCAAGACACTATAAAACTGGGCCAGGCCAGAGTAATGGGTACAAGATTAAAAGTGCTGATGTGGCAGGAGGTATGTAGGATTATAAAGTAAGTGCAGTGTGCGGTGTGCAGTGATCTTAGTTCTACTAAAGTGCTTCTAGGACTTGGTATTGGGGGTTCCTAATCTGAAAAGGCACATCGGAACAGCCAGGTCTTCAAGTTCTTTCTGAAGACTGCTAGCGAAGGGGCCTGTCTAAGATCTTTTGGGAGGGTGTTCCAGAGTCGGGGGGCCACAACAGAAAAGGCCCTGTCTCAAGTCCCCACCAAAGCGCTTGCGACGCGGGCGGGATCACGAGCAGGGCCTCTCCAGATGACCGGAGTGAACGTGTGGGTTCGTAGACAGAGATGCGGTCACGCAGGTAGGGTGGTCCCAAACCGTTTTATGTTTATATTTTGTTTGTTAATCTTATGGTTATGTTGTTTATACTCTTTATGTTTTGTGATATTACTTGGGAACCGCTCTGAGTCTCTCAGGGAGATGGAGCGGTATATAAATAAAGTGTTGTTATTATTATTATTATTATTATTATTATTATTATTATTATTATTATTTCTGAAAACCCAAAACTGAGAAGCCAAATAACTCCAAGCAATATACTCATGGCTATGAGGAATGGCCATTTTTACTGGGGGCAACTACAGTTGACATTATGTCAAACTAGCAGAAAACAGACTTATTATTTTAAAAGCCAGCATTTTATCAGGATTACCAAAGGTTTTTCAGCGTGTTTTTCCCACCATCACACAATGCAACAAACTGCCCATTTGACACAGTCAGCAGGTGGGTAAAAAATCCACATCAGCAGTTTACAGTCGCTCTTGGCTAGAGGCCGCTAGGGCGGTTTAGAAGGGAACGTGGCTTGTGCACCCGCTCTCATATCAGTTGCTGGAAGCAGGGCTGAACACAGAAAAATCCTTCAGGACAAAGCCTTTCAAAGCCATCAAAATTACCTCAATGGTGACCTCTAGGAGCCCTCTGTGGCGCAGTGGGTTAAACCCCTGTGCTGGCAGGACTGAAGACTGACAGGTCGCAGGTTCGAATCTGGGGAGAGGCGGATGAGCTCCCTCTATCAGCTCCAGCTCCTCATGCGGGGACATGAGAGAAGCCTCCCACAAGGATGATAAAAACATCAAATCATCCAGGTGTCCCCTGGGCAACGTCCTTGCAGACGGCCAATTCTCTCACACCAGAAGCGACTTGCAGTTTCTCAAGTCGCTCCTGACACAACCAAAAAAAAAAAAAAAAGCAGCTACCTACCTTCAAATTGATGGCTCTCCCTAATTTAGGTTTGAATATTGGGATTACTGCATTTTAAGAATGCCTTGGAGCATGCAGAACATTTTTCAAAATGTTACTGTAAACAAAGAGCCAAACTTTTAAAATTAAAGGCTGTGCTATAAAGAGTGCGAAATTCAGCTAAAAATCTAATTTTTTTCAATAATCTTCCCTGCACAAATCCACAATTGGACTTTAATACAGTACCTTCTTACATGTTTCCGTGACCCACTATACGACAGGTTCTTAAAGAACTGGTGAAATGAACTGCTAATCTTTTGGGGTTTTTTTTTAACCCAGGGGGCTGAATCATAGAATCACAGAATCATAGATTTGAAAGAGACCTAGTGGGCTTATCCAGTCCAACCCCCTACCAAGAAGCAGGAAAATCGCATTCAAACCACCTTAACAGATGGCCATCCAGCCTCTTTTAAAAGCCTTCAAAGAAGTTCTTCCTAATATTCAGATGGAATCTCCTTTCCTGTAGTTTGAAGCCAATGTTCTGCATCCTAGCCTCCAAGGCAGCAGAAAACAAGCTCGTTCCCTTCTCCCTATGTCTTCCCCTCACATATTTATACATGGCCATCATGTCTCCTCTCAGCCATCTCTTCTGCAGGCTAAGCATACCCAGCTCTATAAGCTGTCAGAGTTCAAACGATGCCCAGCGGAAGGAATGCTAGATCAGCAGACACTGAGTTGTAAAATAAGGACTCTGCAGGCTTCGAGTTACAAAAGAACTAAGTTTACTAAGCACATTCAACAGACACGTCTTACTACAGCGAGCTACAATTCAGGAACTAGTCAAAACGAAAGCCTCTTCACATCTGCTTATCTTTTCTTGCTGAGACTGGCTACTCCCTTCTGTTCCCAGCAAGAGCAAACCTTATCTTACTTTTCTCAAGTTCACTTAATCACAGCCTCATGGTGTAAACATTCTGCACAGCATTTCTAATTCACAGTAGCATCCATCTTGGCAATACATAGAAGTACATTTAAAACACATACATAACTAAATTAATCCTGACATAAGCCGTTCCTCATTGGGCTTGTTCTGCAGACCCTTGATCATTTTAGTTGCCCTCCTCTGGACACATTCCAGCTTGCCAACATCTCCTTTGAACAGTGGTGCATCTCCACAAAACAACAGTTCTGGAGTCGAACAGGTGTCACCCAAAAACACCTTCTGGGACTGTCCCTCCAGGAAGGACCGTAGCCACTGCAAAACAGTACCTCCGAGTCCCATCTCTGTGAGACATCTCAGAAGGATACCGTGGTCAATGATATCGAAGGCCACTGAGAAGCCTAGCAGAACTAGTGGCGCAGTGGGTTAAACCCCTGTGCCGGCAGGACTGAAGACCGACAGGTTACAGGTTCAAATCCGGAGAGAGGCGGATGAGCTCCCTCTATGTGCTCTAGCTCCTCATGCGGAGAAATGAGAGAAACCTCCCACAAGGATGATAAAAACATCAAATCATATGGGCGTCCATATGGGCAACATCCTTGCATACGGCCAATTCTCTCACAACAGAAGTGACTTGCAGTTTCTCAAGTTGCTCCTGACACGACAAAAAAAAAAGCAGAACTAACAGGGACACACTCCTCCTGTCCAGCTCCCGGCATAGGGTACAGGGGGACTATACATGTACATAGATAAATATGATATTTTGCTAATATTTTCAAATTACAATTGACAGTGGGTTGTTAATAATTCATAAATGCATCTATACAGACATATGGGTGATCTTCATATGCACACAGGGATGGACATTTTTTTTTGATTGGCAAAACAGCAAATGGAGTTCTAAAGAAGTTATGTTATTTTGGTACATATGCAGAAAATACAATAAACACTTCCCCTTATTCTTGGCAATAAAAAATACAATAAAAACATATGATTATTTGTATTGTCGAAGGCTTTCATGGCTGGAATCACTAGGTTCTTGTGGGTTTTTTCGGGCTATAGAGCCATGTTCTAGAGGCATTTCTCCTGACGTTTCGCCTGCATCTATGGCAAGCATCCTCACTACCTCTGAGGATGCTTGCCATAGATGCAGGCGAAACGTCAGGAGAAATGCCTCTAGAACATGGCTCTATAGCCTGAAAAAACCCACAAGAACCATATGATTATTTGCTGTCATTTTGTGGTACTCCAAATTTCCTGTGTATGGTGATTCTAATTCAATTTGAAGACCGAGTCAACCTTATCTCAACAGATACAAACACAGAGACATCTCCTCTTTTACCAGGTTATGAGTCATGTTCGACAAAGGTAGAGAAACCAAGCACCTGAGACTTGCAATTAATTATTCACACCCTTATTTTTACAGTTTGCCCTAGGCAACTCACAAGATTTTGGGAAATCAGAGATTACATTATGTAAGTGGGCCAAAAACCACAACAATTATACCTTTCCAAATGCAGTAAACACGAGCAGTAAACAATCTACAGAAACTCTCTCTCTCTCTCTACAGTGGATAATTATTTGTGGCACGCTATTAACAGCTCTTGTGTATTGTGCATTTTTTTTTCAATTGTTTTAATGACTGGCCTGAAATAGAGAACAGGCTTAGAGTGTCTTTCAGCAAAAAAAAGAAACACAGCACATTTTGCGACACTTCTCAACCTTTCTAGGAGGTCAGAGATTTATCCTTCCCTTCTGATACCACTAAATGAACAAAAAAAGAGGAAAAGCCACTCCTTCTCATGGGTCAATCCTTAACCAAATCCTTAGAAATAAGGTACACAAGAAAATGAGCTGAACTCTGAACATTTACAGCTGCCATTCTCTGAGATGCAGCCCTCTGTGTAGTGACTTTACACACCCATGCATTGAATATGCAGTAATATCCCCATCCCACATTAATTATAGAGTCCCTGTAGCTGCAGTGCAGATAACAGCACATTAGACATGGTCAAAGAAGTCGCTGAAGTCTGTGTCGTATGCACATGGATGGAAAGTGCTGTCTTATGGGGTATAGGGTGGCAACCTGTGCTGGACGGGGTTACACTCCCCCTGAAGTCACAGGTCCACAGTTTGGGTGTCCTCCTGGACTCATCACTGTTGCTTGAAGCTCAGGCGTTGGTGGTGGCTGGGAGGGCCTTTGCAGAATTGAGACTCGTGCGCCAACTGCGACCGTACCTCGTGAAGGTGGATCTGGCCAGGGTGGTCCACACCTTAGTCACTTCCAGATTGGACTACTGTAATGCACTCTACGTGGGGCTGCCCTTGAAAACGGCCCGGAAATTCCAACTGATCCAACGGACGGCGGCCAGGTTGTTAAATGCTGCTCCTTACAGGGAGAGGTCAACCCTCCTGTTTAAGGAGCTCCACTGGCTGCCATTCATTTTCCGGTCCCAATTCAAGGTGCACGTGCTTACCTACAAAGCCCTAAACGGTTTGGGACCCGCCTACCTGCGTGAGCGCATCTCTGTGTARGAACCCACACGATCTCTTCGTTCATCTGAAGAGGCCCTGCTCACGATCCCACCTGCATCGCAAGCGCGATTGGTGGGGACYAGGGATAGGGCTTTCTCGGTGGTGGCCCCTCGACTCTGGAACTCTCTCCCTAAGGACATCAGGCAGGCCCCGTCACTAACAATCTTTAGGAGGAGCTTGAAAARGTGGTTGTTCCAGTGTTCCTTTCCAGAATAAGGAAACCCCTAGCATTATGTCCCAACGCACTTTATCAGAGATCCAGGATATCTGCATGCCCKTCCCCCTCCAAACACCCCACCTTGTCCTGCCCAGCACTTTTAATTTTAATTGTTACATTTGGCCCGGCCATTGTTTTTAATTGTGTCATTGGGTGTTGTTAATTGTTATTGCTTTTCAATTTTGAGTTATTGTGGTGTTGTTGTTGTTGCTGCTGTTTTTATTGTTGTATTTGGGCTCAGCCTCTTGTAAGCTGCACCGAGTCCTTTGGGAGATGGTAGCGGGGTACAAATAAAGGTTTATTATTATTATTATCAGAATTCCTTTCTGAAATCCAGTTATTATCATTGCAAACCAATGGGCCATTCCTTTTACAAAAGAATCTATATGTACGTAATGTCAATATTTCAAACACAGGGGTAACATTTGGTTTTCCTGTGTGCGTTGAACAAAAACTCAAATAATTCAATTCAAGGTGCTGGCGTTGGCCTATAAAGCCCTAAACGGTTCCGGCCCAAGATACCTATCCGACCACATCTCGACCTATGAGCCCACCAGAACTTTGAGATCTTCCGGGGAGGCCCTGCTCTTGATCCCGCCTGCTTCACAAGCACGGCTGGCGGGGACGAGAGATAGGGCCTTCTCGGTGGTGGCTCCTCGGCTGTGGAACACACTTCCCATGGACATTAGACTGGCTCCTTCCCTGACGATATTCCGCAGGAAATTAAAGACTTGGTTGTTCAAGAAGGCGCTCGAACAAGAAGTGCAATGATCGGTAATGACTATAGGAATGGAACAACGGAAAATGATACTGGATTGTGGTTTGGACGATGAGACGACGCGGAATGGTTTTCGTAGTAATGACGATGTTTTTTTTGTATAATGCTAGATTGTGAATTATTTTATACTGTGTCTTGAATTGTGTTTTTCCTATGTTGCCCCCGGGCTGAGAACAGCGATATATAAGCAAAGTAAATAAATAAATAAATAAATAGCACTTTGCATACAGGGTCAATTCTGCCAATTTTGATTGTAGGTGAACTATAAATCCCAGCAACTACAACACCCCAATGTCAAGGTCCATTTCCCCCAAACTCTGCCAGTATTCACATTTGGGTATAATGAGTATTTATGCCATCATTGCTTGAGTCTACAGTGCTTTCTGGATATAGGTGAAGGGCCGGAGGCCATTCTGATCAGGCCGCTCTCCTCCTTCCTGTCCAAGTTATGTATAGCCTCATTTCAAGACCTGGAGCCATATACTATCCTCTTGGACCATGTCTCCAAACTGAAGCTAATTTACGTCTTGGGTTTTGTTATGTTAGTGACGGAGCATTCTCTTTTCTTAGCCAGCCAACTTGGCTAATGTGTCACCGATCACTGCTCTTACAAACTGATTTGACTTTTTAAACACTGCTGAAACCAGAGAGATAAATTTGGAGTGTTAGCAACTTGAAATTGGAAGCAAACACAGGTGTGTATTAGATTGGAAAATTTTAACTCTGGCATTTTCCAACCATTTCTGAGGTCGTAGTCTTTTATCTGGAAAATAATCTGGAAAGTAAAATATGGGAAGCAATGTATATCTAGAATGGGTTCACTACTTCTCTGCACTAAATTGGACTGTTAATCTCCACCATCTGCTGACTCACTCAGAAGAAGGTACAAGGTATTTAAAAAGACAGCTGGAAGGGCAAGGAAAAGATATTTCTTTTGCAACATTTAACCTCCATGTTCTAGTGTTCAACCCGGACATTGCTATGTCACTTTACGTCTTCGGTTTTGTACAGAACAGACTATTAAATGTCATTAACATAGGATGTTCTGACAAAATAAGGACAAAATACTGAAAACATCACAGCTTGTTTGCTTACATTTTAATCACCAACAATATTCAGCAAGAGAACAGCCATAATAAAATGGTGTAATTTTAATCTTTATCTTTCTAAAATGCGAAACACTAGAATCATAGAATCAAAGAGTTGGAAGAGACCTCATGGGCCATCCAGTCCAACCCCCTGCCAAGAAGAAGGAATATTGCATTCAAATCACCCCTGACAGATGGCCATCCAGCCTCTGTTTAAAAGCTTCCAAAGAAGGAGCCTCCACCACACTCCGGGGCAGAGAGTTCCACTGCTGAACGGCTCTCACAGTCGGGAAGTTCTTCCTCATGTTTCAGATGGAATCTCCTCTCTTGTAGTTTGAAGCCATTGTTCCGCGTCCTAGTCTCCAAGGAAGCAGAAAACAAGCTTGCTCCCTCCTCCCTGTGGCTTCCTCTCACATATTTATACATGGCTATCATATCTCCTCTCAGCCTTCTCTTCTTCAGCTAAACATGCCCAGCTCCTTAAGCCGCTCCTCATAGGGCTTGTTCTCCAGACCCTTGATCATTTTAGTCACCCTCCTCTGGACACATTCCAGCTTGTCAATATCTCTCTTGAACTGTGGTGCCCAGAATTGGACACAATATTCCAGTTGTGGTCTAACCAAAGCGGAATAGAGGGGTAGCATGACTTCCCTGGATCTAGACACTATGGTCCTATTGATGCAGGCCAAAATCCCATTGGCTTTTTTTGCCGTCACATCACATTGTTGGCTCATGTTTAACTTGTTGTCCACGAGGACTCCAAGATCTTTTTCACACGTACTGCTCTCGAGCCAGGCATTGTCCCCCATTCTGTATCTTTGCATTTCGTTTTTTCTGCCTAAGTGGAGTATCTTGCATTTGTCCCCGTTGAACTTCATTTTGTTAGTTTTGGCCCATCTCTCTAATCTGTCAAGATCGTTTTGAATTCTGCTCCTGTCCTCTGGACTATTGGCTATCCCTCCCAATTTGGTGTCGTCTGCAAACTTGATGATCCTGCCTTCTAACCCTTCATCTAAGTCATTAATAAAGATGTTGAACAGGACCGGGCCCAGGACGGAACCCTGCGGCACTCCGCTCGTCATTTCTTTCCAAGATGAGGAGGAAGCATTGATGAGCACCCTCTGGGTTCGTCCTTTTAACCAATTACAGATCCACCTCACTGTAGTTTTGCCTAGCCCACATTGGACTAGTTTGTTTACCAGAAGGTCATGGGGGACCTTGTTGAAGGCCTTACTGAAATCCAGGTACGCTACATCCACCGCATTCCCTGCATCTACCCAGCTTGAAACTCTATCGAAAAAAAGAGTAATTTACAAGTGCTAAAGTGCAACTTCACTTAAAATCTAAATCACACGGTGCCTTTGTGGTATGAGGCTGTTTCACAATATGTCAGCAGTGTTTTATTTGGGAACCCACAATAAGTGGTTGTTATTATTACTTTCCATGTCCAGCACGTAACAACTGAATCAGCAAACCTTATTTTCTGGTTAGGAAAATATGGTCTGTGACTTGCTTGGTTTTTACTATTAACATTTTACCAAGATGTTTAGTACATCAGCCATCTCCAACTTGAAGCCCTCCAGATGTGTGGTGCTACAACCATCGCCATCCACAGTTATCATGAATACAGATCAACACATCTGGAGGCCAAAAGGAAGGCAAGGTGACAATATAGTTTGCCTTCTTCTCTCTCCTCCATCTAATAAAACACATATCATGTGATATGAGAAAACAGTCAATTCCCACTTTTTTATCTTACAAAATCTATATACATAAAAATGTAATGTCCGTTTGTGGTATTAACAGAACTCGAAAACCAGTGGGCCAATAGACACCAAATTTGGACAGCATACACCTAACAACTCAATGTATGTCCTTCACTCAAAAAGTTTTGATTTTGTCATTTGGGAGTTGTAGTTGATGGGATTTATAGTTCACCTACAATCAAAAAGCATTCTGAATTCCACTAATGATGGCATTGAACCAAACATGGCACACAGGCCTCCCATGACCAACAGAAAACATCAGAAGGGTTTGGTGGGCATTGACCTTGAGTTTGGGAGTTGTAGTTCACCTAGATCCAAAGAGCACTGTGGACTCAAACAATGATGGATCTGGACCAAACTTGGCACAAGCACTCAATACGCCCAAATACGATGGGAAGATCCATCTACAGATGGAGATTGGGGGATATAGACCTTGACATTTGGGATTTGTAGTTACTGGGAGTTATAGTTCACCCACAATCAAAGAGCATTCTGAACCTCACCAACGACAGAATTGGGGCAAATTTCCCACACAGAACCCCCATGACCAACAGAAAATACTTAAGGCCATCCAGTCCAACTGTCTTCACCAGGGCAGGAAAATGTAATCAGAGCCCTCCTGACAAAGAGCCATCCAGCCATAGATATAGATATATATGATTCACACTCACACTACTATAGTATCATAGATTTGAAAGGGACCCCTAAAGAAGGACTATGATTTGTTGCATATTCCAGAGTAGGCAAACCAGACACTCTCCAAATCAACACTGACAAAGAAACAACAAGAAATACTGTTTACCCACAAGCATAAAGACATTACATATATTAGAAACCAACAGTATCTCATTACTATATTTTCCAGATCACCAGACTGGGCCACAGCAACGCATGGCAGGGGACGGCTAGTCTATATAAATAAAAAAATGGAATGTTCGTTTGTGGTATTAACATAACTCAAAAACCACTGGACAAAATAACACGAAATTTGGACACTACACCCCTAAAAGACCAATGAGTGACCATCACTCATTACCCCCCCCCAGTGGAAAGGACTTAAAAACCCCAAAAAGCTAAATGACAATACAGAAAAAAGGGAAGGAAGAGGGAGGGAAGGAAGGGGAGAAAGAAAGAAGGAAAGAAAGAGAGAAGGAAGCATGGAAGCAAAGAGCGAAGGAAGGAAAGAAAGAGGTAGAGAAAGAAGAAAAGAAAAGGGGGATGGAAAGAAAGAGGTAGAGACAGAAGGAGAGAAGGAAAGAAAAAAGTAAGGAAGGAAAGAGGGAGCGAAGGAAGAAGAGAAAGAGAGAAAGAGGGAGGGAAGGAAAGACAGAAGGAAGGATAGAAGCAAAAAAGCAAAGGAAGGAAAGAATCATAGAATCATAGAATCAAAGAATTGGAAGAGACCATCCAGTCCAACCCCCTGCCAAGAAGCAGGAATATTGCATTCAAATCACCCCTGACAGATGGCCATCCAGCCTCTGTTTAAAAGTTTCCAAAGAAGGAGCCTCCACCACAGAGGTAGAGAAGGAAAGAGATAGTGGAAAAGAAAAAGGGGGAAGGAAGGAGATAGAGAAGGAAGGAAGGAGAGAAGGAAATAAAAAGTAAGGAAGGAAAGAGGGAGCGAAGGAAGAAAGGAAGGAGGAAGAGAGGAGGAAAGGAAGAAAGAGAAGGAGGAAGGAGAGAGGAAGGAAGAAAAAGAAAGAAAAAAGGAAAAGGGAGGAAGAAAAGGGAAGGAAAGAAGGAAGGAGAGAAGAAAGAAAAAGAAGGAAGGAGGGAGGAAGAAAGGAAGAAAGAAGGAAGAAGAGAAGGAGGGAGGAAAGACAGAAGGAAGGAGAGAAGAGAAAGAAGGGAAGAAAGAGGAAGAAGGAAAAAGAGAAAGAAGGAAAGAAAGGGAAGGAAAGAGAAAAAAGGAAGGGAGAGAAGAAAAAGGAGAGGAAAGAGGGAGAAGGAAGAAAGGAGAGAAAGGGAGGAAGAGAAAGAAGGATGGAAGAAAAGCGAAGGAAGGAAGGAAAGAGGTAGAGAAGGAAGAAAGAGAAAGGGGAAGGAAAAGAAGAAAAAAAGGGGAGGAAGGAAAAGAGGTAAGAAGGAAGGAGGAAGGAAGGAAGGAAGAAGGAAAAGGAAGAAGGAGGAAGGAAGGAGGAAGGAGAGAATGAAAGAAGAAAAGGAAAGAAGAAAAGGAAAGGAAGGAAAGAACCACCATAACAAAGTAGTGAGGACAACACCAGAGCTCATCTCTGTGCAAAGGAGGATGGGGTAAACTTTAACATGAAAGTGGTTTGCAATGTTTGAGCAGTGAAGTAAGTGGATCGACTGTATTCTGGTAAGAAACAATATGTTAGCATGATGACCTTCATGCCACATATCCTTCATGTAGGAAGCCTGCCATGCAGACATTGGCACAAATATCACAATGAAAAAAATCGCCTTTCAGGAGCCAGCATCACCAAAAGCCAAAATTGGCAAATCCTCATCCTTTCAGCAAGCAGCATCAATACTGAATCACAATGGACATCCCTCTCCCTCAAGCAGGTGACATCAGCACTCAACCACAATGGCCAGTCCCTCTCCTTCAAGCAGGAAGCAATTTTCACTCACACAACTCTATCATTAATGTGGCTGTGGCATAAATCTTCAAATATGCCAACAAAATCTTTTCTAGGTGCCATTTGGGATAATTTGGATAGGGGAGTCATGGGATAATTGGGTGACCAATACCAGCATAATTCTGGATGGTTCGTGGGCTATTTTGGGCAGTTTTAGGTCAAACTTTGCCTGAAACTTGGCAAAAAAATGTTATTTTAATTCTCAAGACTCTTGGGGCGCCAGGACCAAGATTCAGGGTTGGTTATGGCCCATAGGTTGGACTTCCCCACTTCTGTTTTAGATTGAAGTAACTTAAGAAAGATTAAACACTCCATACATATGTTAAACAGATCTCCGAAACAAACCAACTATTTTAAAAAAGTGAAATTGCTAATGAATACATGTGCCACATAAACAGAAACTATTTTTCAATATGACAACGGAAGGTCAGCCTGTTAATTATTGTATGCATGCTTATATTGGCGGTTGATTTAGAAGTCTCAACACAACTATAAAACAAGATGCAGTAAATCCTTTTTTATTTTTTCACCGCCATATATATATATGACAGTGAAAAAAAAGAGGGAAAGAAAAAAAATTGGGAAAATGGTAGATATATATATATATATACACACACACACACACTTTTTAGTATATATATACTTTTATAATATATATATACTAAAAAGTGTATATATCTATATATATATATAAATATCTACCATTTTCCCAATTTTTTTCTTTCCCTCTTTTTTATATATTTTCTATTTTTATTTCTTATTTCAATTTTTTGCCTTTCATTCCTCTTTAGCCCTTTTACCCCCAACCCATTAATAAGGAAACCTCCGTACCTCTTCTATCACAGTTAGCCTCCTTCCCTTTTTTCCTTTTTACCAATCTAATTTTTTTACTCCTTTTTACCTACCCCCTTCTAGTCCCCCTTTTTTATTTCTTTTTTTCTTCATTTCTTTTTCCCCCTTTTCTCCCCCCTTTTCCCCTAAACAATCAATAAAAAATATTTTTTAAAAAGATGCAGTAAATTTCAACTTAAAGAATTATTTTCATTTTTCATTAATATGACGCTGAGAAGTCTTTCCTCGTGTTTGTTCAATTTCAGTTGCATAGAATCATAGAATCATAGAGTTGGAAGAGACCTCATGGGCCATCCAGTCCAACCCCCTGCCAAGAAGCAGGAATATTGCATTCAAAGCACCCTGACAGATGGCCATCCAGCCTCTGTTTAAAAGCTTCCAAAGAAGGAGCCTCCACCACACTCCAGGGCAGAAAGTTCCACTGCTGAACGGCTCTCACAGTCAGGAAGTTCTTCCTCATGTTCAGATGGAATCTCCTTTCTTGTAGTTTGAAGCCATTGTTCAGCATCCTAGTCTCCAGGGAAGCAGAAAACAAGCTTGCTCCCTCCTCCCTGTGGCTTCCTCTCACATATTTATACATGGCTATCATATCTCCTCAGCCTTCTCTTCTTCAGGCTAAACATGCCCAGCTCCTTAAGCCGCTCCTCATAGGGCTTGTTCTCCAGACCCTTGATCATTTTAGTCGCCCTCCTCTGGACACATTCCAGCTTGTCAATATCTCTCTTCAATTGTGGTGCCCAGAATTGGACACAATATTCCAGGTGTGGTCTAACCAAAGCAGAATAGAGCATGGGTAGCATGACTTCCCTAGATCTAGACACTAGGCTCCTATTGATGCAGGCCAAAATCCCATTGGCTTTTTTTGCCACATCACATTGTTGGCTCATGTTTAACTTGTTGTCCACGAGGACTCCAAGATCTTTTTCACACGTACTGCTCTCAAGCCAGGCATTCCCCCATTCTGTATCTTTGCATTTCGTTTTTTCTCCCTAAGTGGAGTATCTTGCATTTGTCACTGTTGAACTTCAATCTGTCAAGATCGTTTTGAATCCTGCTCCTGTCCTCTGGAGTATTGGCAATCCCTCCCAATTTGGTGTCGCCTGCAAACTTGAGGATCCTGCCTTCTAATCCTTCATCTAAGTCATTAATAAAGATGTTGAACAGGACCGGGCCCAGCGGCACTCCACTTGTCACTTCTTTCCAGGATGAAGAGGAAGCATCAAAAAGAGCAACGATTTACCATGTAGTTATGGCCCCCTGGTGGCCTAGCAGGTTAAACCGCTGAGCTGCTGAACTTGCTGACCAAAAGGTTGGCAGTTCAAATTTGGGGAGCAAGGGAGCTCCAGCTGTTAAGCCCAGCTTCTGCCAACCTAGCAGTTCAAAAATATGCAAATGTGAGTAGATAAATAGGAACTGCTCCAACGGGAAGGCAATGGCACTCCATGCAGCCATGCCAGTCACATGACCTTGGAGGTATCTACGGACAACACCAGCTCTTCGGGTTAGAAATGGAGATGAGCACCACCACCCAGAGTTGGACATGACTAGGCTTCATGTCAAGGGGAAACCTTTATCTTTACCATGTAACTGGAAGCACAGAGTGATGTCATTCTAATGTATTCAAAGCAAGCAAAGTGATGATTAAAAAACTCTAAAATTACAAAAGCACAACAACAGAGAGGAAACAAACAAGGACATCTAATCACCTCTCAACAAAAGTTTGCTCTAGGCACTGTATATGCTAATCAAGGTGGTCAGTTGAAACATTCACACCTAGCTCCAGCAGACAAGAGTCCTTTGTCTCACCCTGCTCATTCCACAGATATATAAACCCATTTTCCTACTTCCAAAAGACCTCACTACCTCTGAGGATGCTTGCCATAGATGCAGGCGAAACGTCAGGAGAGAATGCCTGTAGACCATGGCCATATAGCCCAAAAAAACCTACAACAACTCAGTGATTCTGGCCATGAAAGCCTTCGACAATATATCAAAGTGATGATGTCCTCATAAAACACTGATAACTCAACTTCTAGCAGTCAAACAAGATCCTTTAATAATTCCAAAGCACATGGAACATTTCCATTAGCATTTGTATGGAATATTTATATACAACTGCATTCTACATATATTCTTCTACAGTTGGGTATGACAGGAATAATATTATTGTAATCACTGGATTGGAGCTGTGGAACTGACATGGGATAAGTAAAATCAGTGAAATGACTAACACAATTAAGACAAAAACTTGGACTGAGTACTTCTCAAGAAAGGGAATGTCGGGTCAGAACTGCTTGCACTGAAGTAGTTCAGTCCAAATAAATTGTTGCAAAAAGTTTGTAATTTTATTTTAACACTAGCCTTCCCCTGCCATGCGTTGCTGTGGCCCAGTCTGTGTATGTGTATTTTGTGTGCATATATATATATGCAGATGTGTATATGTGTGTGTATATATTTGTGTATATAAGTGTGTTTGCCTATATATATGTGGTTTTGTGCATGCGTTGTAATGTATTTTTTATTTTTTAAGTCCCTTCTGCTGTGTTTTTCAGTGTTTTATGAGTAATGGTCACTCATTGGCCTGATCAGTGTATTGTGTCCAAATTTGGTGTGAATCCGTCCAGTGGTTTTTGAATCAGGTTAATCCCACAAACGAACATTACATTTTTATTTATATAGATTGTGGTACCAACAGCGTCCTAAGATACTGCACAGAACACAAAAGTAATATGAACAGACAAAACTTGCTAGATGTACATGGAAAATTGGTGGCATCGGCAAATGAATATGAGTAACTTTTCAGTAGTAATCCCAAAATATTACTTTTTTGGAGTATTTATTTATTTATTTACTTTATTTATATACCGCTTTTCTCAGCCCTCAGGCGACTCAAAGCGGCGAACAACATCAATAAAAAACATCATGAGACAAGTATAGGGCAATTAAAAACAATTGTAACATAAATCATTAAACATCCGTATAACAATCATTAGCGCCTCAACAGTAAAATCAGAATCCAGTCTCATCATCCATTATTCCTATGTTCAATTACACTGTTTAATCAAATGCTTGTTTGAACAGCCAGGTCTTCACTTTCCTCTGAAACGCCAGCAGGGAGGGGGCCGATCTGATATCTGCAGGCAGGGCGTTCCACAGCCAAGGGGCCACCACTGAGAAGGATCTGTCTCTCGTCCCCGCCAAGCGCGCCTGTGATACAGGCGGGACAGACAGCAGGGCCTCCCCAAATGATCTTAGTGTCCTAGCCGGTTCATAGGAGGAGATGTGTTCGGGGAGGTAAGTAGGGCCAGAACCGTTTAGGACTTTATAGGCTAACGCCAGCACTTTGAATTGTGCCCAGTAGCAAACTGGCAGCCAGTGGAGCTGGCACAACAGAGGAGTAGTATGCTCCCTGAGTGCCGCTCCTGTTAGCAACCTGGTTGCCGAATGCTGGACCATTTGAAGTTTCCGAGCAGTCTTCAAAGGCAACCCCACGTAGAGAGCATTGCAGTAGTCTATACGGGATGTAACCAGAGCGTGGACTACCGTGGCCAAGTCAGACTTCCCAAGGTACGGGTATGAGTACAACCCATGGTACGGGTATGAGTACAACCCATACAATCTCTAAACCAGGACAGGAATAATAGAATTTCTAATCCAAAGAGATATCTCTTCTAAACTCTGCCATAAGACATTTTCTGACATTATATCCATGGCATGGGAGCTTCTGAAATGTGGACCATCCTATTTGGAGTCATAAAAACAATACTCTGATCCACTTCTTGCTGTGCTAAGAACATAGGCTCATTATACACTGTGAAGCCCTGACCTGTTTCCAATCACACCCTAGTGAATCTACAAATAAAGTTGGTAGAAAGATTGTTTTGAGCGGCATACACTATGTCTGGCACACTGGCGATACTCTCTCTCTTTCTCTATATATCATGACAGCTGGTTGTAAGATAAAGCCATAATACCCTGTAACATTTCACAAATGGAAAGAAGGACTTCTAATTATGACTGCCCAAACAAGTCTCCTTCATCCACTGCTGAGAGTGGAGGGAGCATCCCATTTCATTGGCTGCATTTATTATTCCGCAGTAGTCTGTCCTTTAAAAACGCAGCTGCCTTATGTCCTTCTGTTTAAAGATATATTGGTGGGGAGACACAATTAGATTGCAATGCATTATTATCCATTCACACTTTACCTTAGCAATCGGTGTGTCTTTCAGAATGATCCACATGAAATCCTCATATCAGTGCCCACATTTTTATCTATACAGGAACATAGGGGAAGTGTCCTAAGTCTGAGCATTGGTCCACATAGCTCACTACTGTCTATATCAGGGAATAAATCAAATAACCCTCTTGTTGTTCAACCACAACTCCTAATATTCCTCAACAGTGGCTATGTTGGCTAGGGTAGCTAGGAGCTTTAGTCCAACAACTTATAGAGAGCCACATGATTCCCACTATATCTACATTAACTAGTAGACCAGTAGTAGACATAGATCTGCCAGCATCTAGCGCAGTGTTTCTCAATCTCAGGGTCGGGACCCCTGCGGGGATCACGAGGGGGTGTCAGAGGGGTCGCCAAAGACTATAAGAAAACACAGTATTTTCTGTTGGCCATGGGGGTTCTGCATGGGAAGTTTGGGCCAATTCTATTGTTGGTGGGGTTCAGAATGCTCTTTGATTGTGTGAACTATAAATCCCAGTAACTAAAACTCCCAACTGCCAATGTCTATTTCCCCCAAATGCCACCAGTGTTCTCATTTGGGCATATTGAGTATCCTTGTCAAGTTTGGTCCAGTTCCATCATTGTTTGAGTCCCCAGTGCTCTCTGGATGTAAGTGAACTACAACTCCAAAACTCAAGGTCAATGCCCATCAAACCTTTCCAGTATTTTCTGTTGGTCATTGGAGTTCTGTGTGCCAAGTTTGGTTCAATTGTATCATTGGTGGGATTCAAAATGCTCTTTGATTGTAGGTGAACTATAAATGAAAGCAACTACAACTCCATAATAATAATAATAATAATAATAATAATAATAATAATTATTATTATTATTATTTATTTATTTATACCCCGCTCCATCTCCCCCAGAGGGACTCGGTGCGGCTTACATGAGGCCATGCCCAAAAATACAGTAACACAATATAACACAAAAGCATAACAAAACCAGAAATAAAATCAATAAAATGCAAAACCAATATAATGAACGAACAGCAAAATCAAATCAAACATTAAAACACAAAGGATTAGTCTGGGCAGGGCCGAACTCAATGATAAAAATTTTAAAATGCTGGGCGATAGGACAACATAAATTATCGGGAGGAGGATCCGGGGATAAGGAAGGATTTGATTGCACGAACCATAAAATAAAGTGCTTCTGAGGTCATGTTATACAAAGTTTGGTCAGGGAATATCTTGCATTCAATCACTGAATGCACATTGTAATAACCAGGTTTTCATAATCAATCCCTTGCCCAATCCCAGTAGTATTCAAATTGGGGTATTTTGGGTATTTGTGCCAAATTTGGTCCAGTGAATGAAAATATATCCGGCATATTGGATATTTACATTACAGTTCATAACAATAGCAAAATTACAGTTATGAAGCAGCAATGAAAGTAATGTTATGGTTGGGGGTCACCACAACATGAAGAGGTGTATAATGGCTTGGAAGTGGGACAATTTCATGTGGACAATTTCAACAGAAAGGAAGAAACCATGAAAATGAACAAAATTTGGCTACCAGTATTAAAAAAACTCAAAAATTACAACAGCAAAACAACAGAGAGTAAACAATCAGGCACATCAAATCACCTTTCAACAAAAGATTCCCCCCAGGCACTTCCAAGCCATTAAATGCTAATCAAGGTGGTCAGTTGAAACATTCACACCTAGCTCCAGCAGACAAAAGTCCTTTGTCCCACTCAGGTCATTCCACAGATATATAAACCCATTTTCCTACTTCCAACAGACCTCACTACCTCTGAGGATGCTTGCCATAGATGCAGGCGAAACGTCAGGAGAAAATGCCTCTAGACCATGGCCATATAGCCCGAAAAAACCTACAACAACCCAATTCATGTGTAATTTGAAGTCACCCTATGAACTCAACATTAAAGTGTGACAGTGCTACAAGCTCAAACTTGCAATATATATTATCACCAAGAAACTAAAATAGAACAAAACAGGGACATCAAGGCTAATGACCAGAAAATATGGATTATCCTGGTAAACTGGAGTAGTTAGAACAAACATGATAAAAGAATAGATCCCATAGAATTCTTAGGAAACAACTACTAATGCTTCCTCCAAACTGAGGGCTTAGAAAGTAAACAGCAGAGAGTTCTGGAATCAAATGCAGTATAAATCATCTTCAAATCATGTAACGACAGTCCAGACCTTGGAAACATTACTTTTGGAGACTGACAAACTCTGGGTAGTTTATTTATTTCCCCTAAACTTTGCTCTTGGAAATTCAATAGGATCCAGAACCACTTCAACTGATACTGAGAGTAATATCACCAGCCTATTTCTAACTTTTGTAGAATTTGTCACTGCAATATTTTATAAGATTGAGAAAATGTTTTGATAATTCAGGTGGAGAAAAGACAAATTAGTTTTAAAGTATTACCGTATATATTCGAGTATAAGCCGACCCGAATATAAGCTGAGGCACCTAATTTTATCACAAAAAACTGTGAAAACATATTGACTTGAGTATAAGCCGAGGGTGGGAAATGCATCCACTATGGGTCAATTTCAAAATAAAAATAGATACCAATAAAATTGCATTAATTGAGGCATTGATAGGCTAAATGTTCCTGAATATTTACATAAAACTGTAATTTAAGATAAGACTGTCCAACTCTTATTAAACCATTATTCTAACCTCCTTCAGTGTAAATGTACTTATTATTAAAATAATAAAAATAATAGAGTAAAATAATGAAAATGTAATAAAAACAGTAATAATAGAGTAAAATAATAAATGTAGTAATAATAGGGTAAATTACTGTAAATGTAATAATAATAATAAGGTAAAAATACTGTAATAGTAATAGTAATAATAATAATAAATAGATTAAAATAATAAATGTAATAATAATAATAGGGTAAAATACTGTAAATGTAATCATCATCATCATTTAATAACTTATTAATCGCCCTCAATCCGAGAATGCTCTAGGCGATTTACAGCTAAATTATAAAAGACAAAATACATACATACAAAAATTAAAAATTAACAGAGATCGAATGCAATAATAATAATAATAATAATAATAATAATATAATGTAATAATAATAACAGTAATAATAATAAATAGATTAAAATAATAAATGTAATAATAATAGGGTAAAATACTGTAAATGTAATAATAATAATAATAGAGCAAAATAATAAATAGAATAATAATAGAGCAAAATAATGTAAATATAATAATGATAGAGTAAAATAATAAATGTAATAAAATTATACTAATAACAGAGTAAAAGAATAAATAACCTTGACTCGAGTATAAGCCAAGGGGAGCTTTTTCAGCCTAAAAAAGGGGCTGAAAAACTAGGCTTATACTCGAGTATATACAGTACTTTAATATGCGAGGAATGCAACACATGACATCTTAAAATATCATCACTGCTATCACATTCTTCTTCATCATTCTGACCTTTGTTGCTGAAGATAAATTCTCTCTGTCTATAACCGAGATGAAAACAATCCTTATCCAATATTATTCTGTCTCTAATATTATTCTGTATCTAATCAATTCTTTGTTCAAGCATATACAAGTCTGCCCCCCCCCCATTTTTTTTTTATCAACAGCATTACTTCTGAGTCAGTAGTAGTATTAAGCTGTGTTGTACATCCTTTAGATCACCTTTTCACACCTTTTGGAAAGTCTTATAAAAATGAAAAAGAAGCCGTCCTTCTCATGAGCCACTACAGTAATATAAGTAAACAAGTACCGTACCCTTTGGGAACTGCTTCCAGCCATTGCTTAATTCGCCTCTCATATTGTCCTCTGTTCAAGCCATTTCTGTGCGCACCGATAGAGAATTTGGCTTTTGTTCACCTCTAACAAAACACCACAACTGCATTAATGCTCGTGAACAGTGTGCAGTGGGTCAGCACACTTCCAAAGCCTCTGCTTCAGGGCAAAACAATTCCACCCCTTCTGTACACATTCCACTCAATGAAGGTTGGATGCACAAAACAATCTACAATGCAGGCTTGGAAATAGTGATATCCTAGTAGCTGGCATTTTCTGATCATGGATGATGATCTATTTCATGCAATCAGGCAAAAAACTAGCTATGTTTTTCTAATTCCAAAATCAGTTCCAGGTAAATTTCTTTTTTAAAAAAATAGATTTTATTTACATACATTAACAACTTGCAGTGTAAACAAAACACAAAACAGTGAACATTTTACAAACACATAACCCCACCACCAAGACCTGAACAAGTATCCTTCATCCTGTATTTATAAATCAACCATTAATCAAATGTCATATCCAAAATTCCTGACCAACAAAGTTCTGTTGTTTTCCATTTTCACTCTCTAAGGCATATTTAATGAAGACCGACCAGTATACCTCAAAATCTGATCTGTCAATTTCCCCCCTGAATACCCTCATTTCCATTGTTAATTTATCATTTAAGGCTACGTTCCATACCTCCCTATACCATGCTTCCAGTGTTAGATTAGTTATTATTTTCCAGTTCTTTGCTATTATAATTCTTCCCACTGTGAGTAAAATAATCACCAATTCTTTCTTACTTGTTTCTAAATTCAGCTTCGTGGTGTCCATTAATAATGCTCACAATGGAGGTCCAGGTCTCTGCTGTGAGCAGATCTGCGTTTTTCTATCTACGTCAGGCTAGGCGACTGGCTCCCTTCCTATCTAGGAATGACCTGGCTATGGTGATCCAGGCGACGGTCATCTCGAGGCTTGAATACTGTAACGCCCTCTACATTGGCCTTCCTTTGTCAGTGATCCGGAAACTGAAGCTGGTGCAAAATGCGGCGGCTCGTCTTCTCGCTGGGGTGCCGGCGAGGTGTCGTATTACCCCAATTCTACAACAGCTGCACTGGCTTCCGACTGTGTACTGGATTATTTTCAAGGTGCTGGTACTAACCTTTAAGGCCTTACATGGTCTGGGGCCGGCGTACCTGAGGGCCCGCTTATCCCCCTACCAAGCCCAGAGATTACTTCGCTCCGAGGACCAAAATTTGCTTGAAGTCCCCAACATCCAGACTTATCATCTGTCCTCTACTAGGCAGAGAGCCTTCTCGATTGTGGCCCCTTATTTATGGAATGCCTTGCCAGTTGAAACCCGAACCATCCAAGAGCTACCTGCTTTTCGGAAAGCCTGTAATACCTTTCTTTTCCGACAAGCTTTTTTCGGGACTATGTCGGTTCTCGTTTTTATTGTATTTTAAAGTTGGTAGTATTGTTTTAATCTACTGCTGTAAACCGCTCCGAGCCAAATTGGGAGTGGCGGTATACAAGTCAAATAAATAAATAAAATAAATAAAATGCTAACCTAGCATCTGGCGTAATATTTGATCCTATAATGTTGTTTATTTCGATAAATACATCCTTCCAAAAACTCTTCACTTGGGGGCATTCCCACCATAAATGAAAATATGTCCCTTTGTGTTTGCCACATCTCCAGCAGAGGTTACTTTGCTTGCTATCCATCTGTATACCATCTCCATATAACTTTGTATACATTTTCTTTTAATCTTATTGATAGGTTCTTGGCCACTCTCCACTTCAGGACCCTTTTCCAATCGAAATCTGTCACAGGCCCTAGGTCTCCTTCCCATACTTTTTCTAACAGCTTCAGCCCTATTTCTTCGCCAATTAATCCATTATATATTTTCCCAATTAATCCTTTTCCCATTCTTTCTTGGATTTTAAGCTTACTTGGCCATTCCTCATATTTGTTCAGTGCTCTACATCTGAGATTTTTACTTAACCAGTCCTTTTTCCAATTATACAGCTATTGTCTCTCAAACCAATTCAGGGCACCTTGTTCTTCTCACTTATTAAAATTCCCCCTTGAGTTTTGTATCCATACCTTCCAGGAAAGAACAGTTTCCCCCTCCACTAATTTTTTATATTTAAATTTAATTCTCAGGTCTTCTGGAAAAAATTTCCAGTAAAACTATTGGGATTAGGGAGGAAACTCCTAGTTACAGGTAAATTTCAATGTGTTTTTGTGCATGGTGCTGCACAACTACTACAAAACTGGGTTAGGGCTGCAAGATTCCCTTGAAAGTAGAAAAATCATGAATTTTAAATATCCTTTTTTAAAAATCTGAGAGATCATTTCTAGGAATCTCTAGTCCTCAAACCTTTTAAGCAGAGGGCTGATTCATGATCCCTCTGACTGTTGGGGGCAGACGGTGGAATACAGTTTGGAAAAAAAACATGAACAAATTCCTATGCACAGAGCACATATCTTATTTGCAATGCAAAAAAGAAAAGAAAAGAAAGAGCAATATTTGATACTAATAACATATTTATCCAACAATGAAGTGTGGGCCTGCTTTTGGCTGGTGAGATACTCAAGTTAAGCTGTTGTGTGCCTTCAAGTCGTTTCACACTTAGGATAGGCCTCACTGCAGGAGAAGATGCAGATCAAGAATAGGGTTCCACAGTCACCTACGGACCCACCAGAACACTGATCCTGGAAGACTATCCTACTTGGCCAACGAGGGATCACCTAAGTCAAGAACCCTAAGTCTAAAGTTTACAGCAGGAGTAGAGTAAATAACTTATTTATAAAGCTATTGTCCTCCCAACCCTGCAATACGCCTGCGAGACGTGGACTGTCTACAGATGTCACATCCAGCTCCTGGAACGATTCCATCCAGAAAATCCTGCAAATCTCTTGGGAAGACAGGTGGACAAACGTCAGTGTGCTGGAAGAAGCAAAGACCACCAGCATTGAAGCGCTGGTCCTCCACCATCAACTTCAATGGACTGGCCACGTTGTCCGGATGCCCGACCACCGTCTCCCAAGGCAGTTGCTCTATTCCGAACTCAAGAACGGAAAATGGAATGTTGGTGAACAGGAAAAGAGATTTAAAGATGGGCTCTAAGCCAACCTTAAAAACTCTGGCATAAACACTGAGAACTGGAAAGCCCTGGCCCTTGAGCACTTCAGATGGAGGTCAGCTGTGACCAGCAGTGCTGCAGAATTTGAAGAGGCATGAATGGAGGCCTAAAAAGAAAAATGTGCCAAGAGGAAGGCGCGTCAAGCCAACCCCGACCGAGACCGCCTTCCACCTGGAAACCAATGCCCTCACTGCGGAAGAAGATGCAGATCAAGAATAGGGCTCCACAGTCACCTACAGACCCACCAGAACACTGATCCTGGAAGACTATCCTACTCGGCCAATGAGGGATCGCCTAAGTCAAGAACCCTAAGTCTAAAGTTTACAGCAGGAGTAGGGTAAATAACCTTGGAGGGGCACATTCGGCCTGCGGGCCTTAGTTTGAGGATCCCAGTTCTAGGTCTTCTAGTGCAACTTTATGGTCAACTTGGTGATCATAGAGTTGTACTGATGGAAGCTGGTCATAGATTAGAACTGAAGAGATTTCTTTTGTTGTTGTTTATTCATTCAGTCACTTCCGACTCTTTGTGACTCATGGACCAGCCCACACCAGAGCTCCCTTTCTGCCGTCACCACCCCCAGCTCCTTCAGAGTCAAGCCAGTCACTTCAAGGATACCATCCACCCATCTTGCCCTTGGTCAACCCCTCGTTCTTTTTCCTTCCATTTTCCCCAGCATCGTCTTTTCCAAGCTTTCCTCTCTTCTCATTATGTGGCCAAAGTACTAATTTATGAAAAAAGACTTTGCTTCTAATATCCTTCCCTCTAATAAGCAGTCGGGCTTTATTTCCTGGAGTATGGACTGGTTGGATCTTCTCGCTGTCCAAGGCAATCTCAGAACTTTCCTCCAACACCACAGTTCAAAAGCATCTACCTTCCTTCGCTCAGCCTTCCCTATGGTCCAGCTCTCACATCCATAGGCTACTACGGGGTTTACCATTGCTTTAACTATTTCTAGAAATATTTCTAGATTTCTAGAAAGGCAATATTAATCAAATGCACAAATAACCAAACCCATAAACATGTACTCTGAACCAGACCAAGACACAAGCATGGATAACATTAGTAGTAAGGTTACCTCTCTTTGTAGTTCAGATCTACCATATTTACTCGAGTCTAAGGCACCATCAAATCTAATGCGCACTTCAATTTTCAAAACCCTGAAACCAAAAAACTATTTGCTGCCGAATGTCATGAGCGTTGGCAAGAAGTACACTCTTTGTAATTTAGAACACCAAAGTTTCCTGCAATGGAAAAGAAAACCTTGGGGTGCATCTATGCTGTAGAATGAATCCACCGGGATTGCACCAGGATTGTGGCACAGCTGGCTGAGTGTCAGCTGCATTAAGATCACTTTGACCAAAAGGTCATGAGTTCGAAGCCAGCACGGGTTGGAGTGGGCTTCCAACCAATTATGTAGCCTGTTGTCGACCTTTGCAACCCGAAAGACAGTTGCATCTGTCAAGTAGGAAAATTAGGTACCACCTTGAAGTCTGGGGAGGCTAAATTAACTAATTTATGAAAAAAGACTCCAGCAAAAGCACTCCAACAAAAGCATGCGGGGAATGCGGAAATACTTCATCAGTGTCGCAGATGGACGATGAAAGCGACAGCTCCCCTGGCAGGCCAGAAAAAGTTAAATAGCCTCTGTGTATGTCTGTATAAGTTGTATGTCAAAATTGGCATTGAATGTTTGCCATATATGTGTTACACTGTCGCCCTGAGTCCCCTGCGGGGTGAGAAGGGCGGAATATAAAAGCTGTAAATAAATAAATAAATAAATAAATAATCCACTTTAACTACCCTCGTTCAATGCTATGGAATCCTGTGGACTGTAGTTCCCTCGTTCAATGCTATGGAATCCTGTGGACTGTAGTTCTACAAGGCCTTGAGCCTTCTCTGCCAAATAATGCTGATGCTTCACCAAACTATAAATCCCAGGATTGCATAAGACTGAGCCATGGCCATTAAATTAGAGATGACACCCCTCAAAGAGGAGCTCAAAGGCTTTGGCTGTACATTGACCACATTAAGCGAATCTAACGCACACCTTAATTTTAGCAAGGTGAGTTTTAGATTTGAGTAAATAGAGCTACATTTTCCCACTTAAGCCAATCTAATTATATTATGATTTGACCTTTAAAACTAATATCATGACCACACTTTTTGATAAAGCATAGACAAGAGAAGGATTCTTGGCTTGATAGATCAGCTCAGGAATCTGTTTCCAACAAAAGCCAACCAGATGCTGCTGCAAGCTCACGAGTTCAACTCACTGCTGAAGCATTTGGCACCAAGGAATATGTATTGCCTCTAAACATAGAGAATCCATTTTAGCCATTCTGGTTAACTGCTGAGATTTCTAGCTTGCATGGATTTATCTCCTCCTTTGCAAATCGAGTCTAAGGCACCATCAAATCTACAGGAGCTACTGCTGTACATCCAATAACAACCGGGACTGTGGTGCAGCTGGTTGGGAATCAGCTGCATTAAGAGCACTAGTGACCGAAAGGTTATGAGTTCGAAGCCAGCCCGGGTCGGACTGAGCTTCCGACCAATTTGTGCAGCTTGTCGGAAACTCAGTTCAAAAGACAGTTGCATTTGTCAAGTAGGAAATTTAGGTATCGCTTATATGGCGAGGCTAATTTAACTAATTTACGAGGCCATAAAAATTTCCAGCAAGCATGCAGGCAATGAGGAAGTACTTCATTGGTGTCACAGATGGATGGTGAAGCGACAGCTCCCCTGGTGGCCGGAATACCCTCATGAAAAAGTTGGAATGTTAAATAGCCTCTGACTGTCTGTCTATACATGTTGCGCGTCTATGGCATTGAATGTTTGTCACGTATATGTACATTGTAATCTGCCCTGAGTCCCCCGTGGGGTGAGAAGGGCAGAATATAAATACTGTAAATAAATAAACAAACACCTAGACTCCTATAGTTAACATGACAAGTGGGTACTATAATCCAGAAACCAACTTTTCAAAATATTGCCGTTTGTATACATATGGAGGAACATGGAAACTTTGATCAGAACAGAAAGACCGACAAAAGCACCAATACATGCACAGGGCAGCTTTTCATCTCTTTAATGTTGGCTTCATGGCATCACTACCAGAGGCAAAGAGGACAGGAGCAGACAATCTGCAGTGGGAAAATTAGAGGACTTGGCATCACCCTCAAGCAGATGCCCACATCACCGCACGCAACTGGCATAAAGTGATTATCCCTGGCTGATGCCAGCTGTGTTTCCCTGCATGATCATGTCGCTAGCTTTACAATATTTACTGCATGTTAATATAGGAGTAATCCAGCAATTTAAGTTACTTGTTTGAAAATAAGCTTATAAAATATTTCAAATATAATAAGATTATGATCTTTATGATACAAGTTTACCATGTTCCTCCTTCTATTCCTGGAAGCTCTGAAGGTTTATTTTTTGAACACTTGGTTATCGATTTTGCATATATCCAGAGGTGGCCCTAGGTAATTTTCAACGGTAAGCAAACAGTATTTTGGTGCCCCCCCCCCAACCAATCATTGATATATATATATTCTGTTCTTCGTGGGAGTTCTGTGTGCCATATTTGGTTCAATTCCATCATTGGTGGAGTTCAAAATGCTCTTTGATTGTAGGTGAACTATACATCCCAGTAACTACAACTCGCATATGTCAAGGTCTATTTTCCCCCAAGAGCGTCTCAAGAGCGCCCCTGGGCAAAATCAACTATACTGCGAATGCTTACTTTGCGTAATGGTTGAGCCGTCCCTGCATATATCACAACAATTTTTTTTATCAATATGGAACATGACACAAAACTATGGACATAGCCACTGTGACTCTGGAGTGATTTAAATACCATGTCTGTTTGTACAATATAGTCAAGGATCTAGACACACATATCAACCTGGAATAAAAACATCTCAATGTCTTCATCAGCATATACTACGCAATTTAATTTTGGCGTTATGGTGTAATATAGCTAAAAAAATGCCTTTTCAAATATTTTTATCATCATGATTTGTCCAATACACGCTATTGACCTTCAAGAGGGATTTATTCTGTTATTAGCAGCAATGATAACCTTCACTAGGGTGATGGATCCTTGCAACTACTGTTCTAAAAGGAAAATGTTTGATTTCCCCTTAGTAATCCCGATCTGCCTCCCCATTAATTGCTTGAATGCTGTTTTATGCACTTGACAGCACTGCGACCTAATCCTGAAAACTAATATTCAGATGAGCAATCCCTGTTTCACACAAGCACCACTTTTAAGGTCATCAGGACAAATTGCAGGATTTCTGAGTCGCAGGATTAGGAACAACAGCATCAGCACTTCTAGCTTCATTACCAACAACACAGATGCCAATTAAAGCAGGCACGGTTGATACATTAAGCCTGTTCTTGCTTACTGAAGAAATTGCCAGGCAAGGTACTACACAATGACAACACAATAGAACAATATACATCCAAGCATCCCCCTTTACAGTTCTTTTTGCAGCACCCCCATCGCAAAGGCACCATTCCCATTACAAGCTTGCAAAACTACAAAATGTCAACAGAATTAAGTAAATACACATATATACACATTTCATTGCAAACAACTAACTCCTCTATGTCGATGCTTCATTTTAAAGGTGACAATGAAAATAAAAACTCATTACCATCCTGCAGGCGCATTTAAACAAAAAACCAGTCTTGTTAAACAGCATCCGCAAGAGCTTACTTGGTCCAGGAAGCATTCTCCCTCTTCCACTGCCATTTTCTGAGGCCAAATATGAAATATGATGACTCAATTAGTTAACACTTTGGACACCGCGACACAGCTAAAAATAGATGCAAAGCCGGAAGTGCCACAAAACAACTGAGCATGGTCACTTGTTAGACTTCCTCAACTATTTTTAAATTGCAAAAAGACAAGGGAGCGTCGGTGTTGAAGGACTGGGTGGCAGGCAAGGCAGAATTATCCTGGGATTTCGGGCTGCTTTGCCACGGTTGTAATCTCTCCACTCATTCTCTGCATGCGTAACTGTGCGATGTGGAATACCAAAAATAGCGACCAAATCAGCTGGTTCGAAGAACTCGAGCAGTAAGTTGGAATCACTCCTAAAATGAGCTTTTGTGATTCTGCTTATCAGCTGTTTCCCAGTGAAAGGAGGACTGGTTCAGCCTGTTTTTCAGAAGCTACCTAATCAGGGATTTTCCATACACTCTGGATGAGCACCGCTGAAGAAGGCCACTTTTACTCTTATAGCCACAGTTTAGTACAGCTACTAGGGCTGGGTAACCACGGAAAAAATTGTTTCTAAATTCGATTCGTTTTTAGGGGGTTTTTGCGTTTCGTTTTTTAAAAGAATTCCAAAATGTTTCTTTAAAAAAGTTCGAAATATACGAAATTTCGTAAATTACGAAACAATTACGAATCGATTAGTTAATGGCGGACGCGATTGTGCAAGATGCAAAAAAAAAAACCCTTCCAAATGGGACAGGGGGAACTTCTGAAGCTTCCCTCTCCCTCTGTTGTTGACTGTTGGTGTGATAATTTATTTTTTATCACTGATAAAACAAACAACAACCCTAAAACTTGCACCAGACATACGGAAACAATTACGAAACAATTTCGAAACAATTACGAAACAATTACGAAATTGAAAAATTTGTTTCGATTTTTAATTGCTCCTGCATGGCTCGATATCGGATCGTAAGCTAATTTAAATATGAATTAATAACGAATTACGAAACTAACGAACGAAACCGCCCAGCCCTAATATCCACATGTACTTATGCAAGGCAATTTGGCTTTCAGATGTTAGACTGATAACCTACGAGGGGCGTTCATTGAAGATTTTCCCTGACCAACTTCTATTTATTACAAGATGCTAAAACTGCATCGTGACCTCATGGACCAGCCCACGCCAGAGCTCCCTGTTGGCCATCACCACCCCCAACTCCTTCAAGGTCAATCCAGTCACTTCAAGGATACCATCCATCCATCTTGCCCTTGGTCGGCCCCTCTTCCTTTTTCCTTCCATTTTCCCCAGCATAATTGTCTTCTCTAAGCTTTCCTTTCTTCTCATGATGTGGCCAAAATACTTCATCTTGGCCTCTAATATCCTTCCTTCCAATGAACAGTCAGGCTTTATTGCCATCCTATTTTCACAGTGCTCCCTAGGACAGGTAAAAGGAGATGACACCTTTTTCATGTTTTCCACCACAGCATCAGTGACAGAGCTCAAGATTGTTCCTGGCTGTTGCTGGGCATCCTTGTTGATGTCAGCAAAGGACTTCCCTTAGGCGTTTGCTGACATCAGCAAAGGTGCTTGGCAATGGCCAAGAGCTCTTGAGAGCTTCATAGACAGAGTGACATATAATAAAAAAGAGAAGAGAGTCCTTCAGCAAGGCCGAACCGGATTGAGCACAAGTGGACGGTCAAGACTTTGCCACTGCTATTGTCACATGGTTCAAGAGTGGAGTGTAAAAACACCTCCACAGAATCCGGGACTAATCTGAAGAAGCAATGCCCCAGCTTCTGCAGAGTCAAGCCAGTCACTTCAAAGATGCCATCCATCCATCTTGCCCTTGGTCGGCCCCTCTTCCTTTTTCCTTCCATTTTCCCCAGCATCATTGTCTTCTCTAAGCTTTTCTTTCTTCTCATGATGTGGCCAAAATACTTCATCTTGGCCTCTACTATCCTTCCTCCAATGAGCAGTCGGGCTTTATTTCCTGAAGTATGGACTGGTTGGATCTTCTCGTAGTCCAATGCACTCTCAGAACTTTCCTCCAACACCACAGTTCAAAAGCATCTATCTTCCTTCACTCAGCCTTCCCTATGATCCAGCTCTCACATCCGTAGGTAACTATGGGGAATACCATTGCTTTAACTATGCGGATCTTTGTTGTCAGTGTGATGTCTCTACTCTTCACTATTTTATCAAGATTGGTCATTGGTAAGCGTCTTCTGATTTCCTGGCTGCAGTCTGCGTCTGCAGTAATCTTTGCACCTAGAAATACAAAGTCTGTCACTGCCTCCACATTTTCTCCCTCTATTTCCCAGTCGTCAATCATTCTTGTTGCCATAATCTTGCTTTTTTAATGTTTAACTGCAACCCAGCACTTTAAAAACAAACAAGTGAGCCACAGGCAAATATGTATGAATAATTCATTTATGAATAAGAGTCCACTTCATTAAATGTACAGTTATTATCAAACTCCTGGTGTTTGAAAATGGCGATGGAGCAGACAAACGGATAGAAGGGCATACAAAATACTTCATCTTGGCCTCTACTATCCTTCCCTCCAATGAACAGTTGGGCTTTATTTCCTGGAGTATGGACTGGTTCGATATTCTCACAGTCCAAGGAACTCTCAGAATTTTCCTCCAGCACAACAGTTCAAAAGCGTCTATCTTCCTTCGCTCAGCTTTCTTTATGGTCCAGCTCTCACATCTATAGGTTGCTACAAAAAATACCATTGCTTTAACTATGCGGATCTTCATTGCCAGTGTGATGTCTCTACTCTTCACTATTTTATCAAGATTGGACATTGCTCTCCTCCCAAGAAGTAAGGCTGTATGATACATATAATCCTACTTTATCAATGAATGTGTGAAAAATCAATTATTAAGCTAATTGTTTCCTCTCCTTTGATCAAGGCACATGTGCATTTCACGTAATTACAACTGAAACCAAACTGCTGTCCTTTGTCAGTTCTGAGGCTGAATAGTTATTTGATTTTCCTGGGCTACTTTAAAACGTATGGGAAGAAACCATGAAAATGAACAAAATCTGGCTACCAGTATTAAAAAACTCAAAAATTACAACAGCAAAACAACAGAGAGTAAACAATCAGGCACATCAAATCACTCTCAACAAAAGATTCCCCCAGGCACTTCCAAGCCATTAAATGCTAATCAAGGTGGTCAGTTGAAACATTCACACCTAGCTCCAGCAGACAAAAGTCCTTTGTCCCACCCTGGTCATTCCACAGATATATAAACCCATTTTCCTACTTCCAAACAGACCTCAATACCTCTGAGGATGCTTGCCATAGATGCAGGCGAAACGTCAGGAGAAAATGCCTCTAGAACATGGCCATATAGCTCGGAAAACCTACAACCCAGTGATTCCGGCCATGAAAGCCTTCGACAATACGTATGGGATTGTTTGATAGCTCAATTTTAAATGTAATGATATTTGATACCAAACAATTTATATTTGGCCACTATAATTTAACAGTATTTGATCAGAGACTTGGAACAGCATTTCCTATTTGATAGTGAATATGCAACAGAGTGTCTGGTTTTGACATATTTTGGTAGATGACAAGTAATGATATTACTGCTGGTTTCAAAGCATGCAAGAATACACATTTGATGCCTGTCAAAATCAACAACAACCACAAGATCCAAAAAAAGCTGAAAAGCAGTCAAATTCAGCAACAAGGAAGATGTGTAGGAGTAACCCACAGATATCATCAACTGTTGGGTCAATGCAAACTAATCTTGTCCTAAATTTTAAGGACTGAGGAACCATTATGGATGTGTTCCTCATACTTCTTAAAGGTTAGGCCTGACAAGAGATAGGACTAGAAACTGTTTAATACTAGGAAGAAAGAGGACTTCTTCTTCAATGCCAAGACACCTAGCAACAGTTTCCATTTCTTTGTTGAATCGTCCTACAGTTTGTTACGGAAAGTCCTTTCACTTGCACTCCACAGCAACTCCGTCCGGGGCTGCGTTTCCTCCACCAGAGGGGCCAAGCGAGGGTGGTCTCCATGGCTTCAATCGCAAAATACAATTCAGATTGTACCTATCTATTCTGATTCATTTTGTAAAATTACTAGTAGTATGTACCTATGTTTTGTCTAGAATACAAGGAAGCCTGGAATTGTATCAGGACTGAACAAGTGCAATTAAAGACACTTAAAGACACAGTATTTGCAAGAAAAAAGAACCAATAGAGCTTGATTTGAGCCACAGGATAATATACGCTACAACTTAGTACTTGAGCAGGACTGAGACACTGCATCCACGGAATATATGAAGAAAATTTAATGCCAAAAGACCACTCACAACCTGAAGAAGGATTCCCGAAACAAGAATAATATACCCGAGATTCTTGTTGTTGTGTTTATAATTAATGGACTTGTGAACTGTTTTCTTTTGAACTTTCATGTAGACCTTGCTTAGAGTTACAGCATAGCCACAATTAGAACCCAGTTTGGTTTGTGAAGCAATACTAAAATAATTGTGGAATTATTTGTTTTCTGAATTGTTTTTTGCGATTGAAACCATTGTACTTATACTGGTCTCCATGGCTGCCACTTTCCCTTCCAGATACTCCATTCTCTGGGGGGAGGGGAATTCCAGGTCGCTGCTCATGACATCCACCGGTCCTTTCGCTCTTCTCTGGGTTACCCCATTGGTTCGGACATAGGCAGTAGACGATGCCAAAGCCATCACTCTTTCGAGTTCCACTTCTGTCTCCTCGAAGGGGATCCCTGCTCACCTCCTTCCGCTCCGAGGATGGGATTCTCCTTCTCCCGCAAAACCTCGTCTTCGTCCATGGTAGCACTTTACCGCGAATGCGAGATAGTGCAATGAATCTCGGCTTAAATGTCAGCTCACAGCAGCCGTTCCCAATGAAGACACAGGACTTCGATTCGTTATCAAAGAGAATCTTTACTACAGGATACACGGACACATGAAAAGCCGAGATTGACCAGCAGCCGCTGGTCACTCCTTATATACACTCCCCCTCATTTGAAGGTACAATTCCCGCCGAGTGGAAAACCCTGCACAATGTTCCCGCCAAACCGTTGCCTTCCAAGGTCGACAGCTGCAGAGTTCTTATCAAAGTCTTACGTCAGGACCCTAGTTTTCAGCGCCAAAACTGAGGGCCTGGAAACTGGTTCCTGACACATGGCTATCATATCTCCTCTCATCCTTCTCTTCAGGCTAAACATGCCCAGCTCCTTAAGCCGCTCCTCATAGGGCTTGTTCTCCAGACCCTTGATCATTTTAGTCGCCCTCCTCTGGACACATTCCAGCTTGTCAATATCTCTCTTGAATTGTGTGGTGCCCAGAATTGGACACAATATTCCAGGTGTGGTCTAACCAAAGCAGAATAGAGGGGTAGCATTACTTCCCTAGATCTAGACACTAGGCTCCTATTGATGCAGGCCAAAATCCCATTGGCTTTTTTTGCCGCCACATCACATTGTTGGCTCATGTTTAACTTGTTGTCCACGAGGAGTCCAAGATCTTTTTCACACGTCACTGCTCTCGAGCCAGGCGTCCCCCATTCTGTATCTTTGCATTTCATTTTTTCTGCCAAAGTGGAGTATCTTGCATTTGTCACTGTTGAACTTCATTTTGTTAGTTTTGGCCCATCTCTCTAATCTGTCAAGATCGTTTTGAATCCTGCTCCTGTCCTCTGGAGTATTGGCTATCCCTCCCAATTTGGTGTCGTCTGCAAACTTGATGATCATGCCTTCTAGCCCTTCATCTAAGTCATTAATAAAGATGTTGAACAGGACCGGGCCCAGGACAGAACCCTGCGACACTCCGCTTGTCACTTCTTTCCAGGACGAAGAGGAAGCATTGGTGAGCACCCTCTGGGTTCGTCCATTTAACCAATTACAGATCCACCTCACCATAGTTTTGCCTAGCCCACATTGGACTAGTTTCCTTGCCAGAAGGTCATGGGGGACCTTGTCGAAGGCCTTACTGAAATCCAGGTACGCCTCATCCACGGCATTGGTCTCATGTAAGCCGCTCCGAGTCCCCTTGGGAAGATGGTGGCGGGGTATAAAAAAAGTTTTATGATAAAACCCAGTACAATCCGCTTTCAAACACAAATGCATGGAGGACACACTGTCTTTCACCTCAGGCAATAAAATGCTATGGGCCAGCCCTAAGCCCTAATTTTCTGCAACATGCAAACTCTATAATGTATCAACAAGGCCGCGCGGCTGCTCTTACAACCATCCTAGACACAAACTTGTTGGCTCGTAATTTCGAGGCTATATTTTGTCCCTATCAACCCCATAATATTTAAATTAAAGTTTTGCCTCCAAGTTGTATTCCAGGATTCTTTTGATCTCTACAGAAATAGTGCCACAAGGTCATGAGATAATTAGAAGCCCCACAATCAGATGGTAATCTCAAGCAATGCTCGAGTTGTGTCTGAACAACCGGGAATCATTCCTCCAGCGGCAACCATAACTCAAGCAGGCTAGCTCATTTGTGTCTAGCCCTGCATTTCTTGAAAACCCTTGAGGAAGGAATTAAAGAGCACTGCAAAGCTTATGAATTAGCTAATCAGGAGAAATGCATACATTATCCATTACAGAAGAAAAATAAGCACCGAGCAGATTTACTAGAGAGATTTACTGTAACATCCAAAGCTAAAATGAAACAACACGCAGAAGCTATAAGGCTAGTTTCAGTAGCACACAAATTCAAAACATGTAAAAATAATATTCTTAATAATTCATTCAGAAGGCAACAAATGGATATCTTGGCAGTCGGGAAATGTGTCAGAAAGAATAATATTATCTGCAATATTCTCTTGGCATTCAAAAGCATTTTAGATATTCAATGTATTATCAAAGGCTTTCATGGCCAGAATCACTGGGTTGTTGTAGTTTTTTTGGGCTATATGGCCATGTTCTAGAGGCATTCTCTACTGACGTTTCGCTTGCATCTATGGCAAGCATCCTCAGAAGTTGTGAGGTCCTCAGAGGTAGTGAGGACCTCACTACCTCTAAGGATGCTTGCCATATATGCAGGCGATACGTCGGAAGAGAATGCCTCTAGAACATGGCCATATAGCCCGAAAAAACCTACAACAACCCAGTGATTCCGGCCATGAAAGCCTTCGACAATACATTTCTACTTAGATATATTTGAGATTGTTCAAGATATATTCTTGGATATATTCAAGATTAGATTACAGAATTATTGTATGTTATAAGAACCCCTTCATCCAGTTCCTCATGTTCTGTTGACCTCCAACCATCACATTATTTTTGTTGCTACTTCACAACTGTAATCTTGCTCCTGTTATGAATTGTAATGTAAATACCTGATATGCAGGAAAAAGTTACAGAGAATGAATATGTCAAACTACTCTGGCACAAATACACAATATGCCCAAATTTGAATACTGGTGGAGTTGGATGGGAGATTGATTTTGTCATTGGGAAGTTGTAGTTGCTGGGATTCATAGTTCACCTACAATCAAAGAACATTCTGAACTCCACCAATGATGGAACTGAACCAATCTTGGCACATGGAAATCCCATGACCAACAGAAAATACTGGAAGGGTTTGGTGGGCATTGACCTTGAGTTTTGGAGTTGTAGTTCACCTACATCCTGAGAGCACTGTGGACTCAAACAATGATGGATCTGGACCAAACTCTGCACGGATACTCAATATGCCCAAATGTGAACACTGGTGAAGTTTGGGGGAAAACAGATCTTGACATTTGGGAGTTGTAGTTACTGGGATTTATAGCTCACCTACAATCAAAGAGCATTCTGAATCCCACTATAGAATTGGGACAAACTTCCCAAATAGAACCCTCATGACCAACAGAAAATACAGTGTTTTTTGATGGTCTTTGGCGACCCCTCTGGCACCTGCTCGCGACCCCCCAGGGGTCCCGACCCCCAGGTTGAGAAACACTGGTCTAGCTGCAAGTTTTGAAAGCAGGGCTGAAAAAAGACATGCTTTCTTTGCTCGGCTGCAGCAGTATGCCTGCAGTAAGAAATATATTAAAGCTTGACCTTGTGAAAAACAGGATTATATTCTAGGTCACTGCTTCTTAACCTATGGATCCTGACCTCAAATGGAGTCCCCTTAATGTTGGGGGTCAGGAAAAATCTGGCAACAGTAAAAGGTTTCCAACAATCACTTAGACATTTACACAAATCTGTTAGCAACAATGTGCAGTGTTTACTCTTCAGCTGTACTTCGGAAAAAGGAAAATGAGTGAAGCTCCTTAAACAGGAGGGTTGACCTCTCCCTGTAAGGAGCACCAGTTAACAACCTGGCCGCTGACCGTTGGACCAATTGAAATTTCCGGGCTGTTTTCAAGGGTAGCCCCACGTAGAGTGCATTACAGTAGTCCAATCTGGAAGTGACTAAGGCGTGGACCACCCTGGCCAGATCCGCCTTCACAAGGTACGGTCGCAGTTGGCACACGAGTCTTAATTATGCAAAGGCCCTCCCGGCCACTGCCGACGCCTGAGCTTCAAACGTCAGTGATGAGTCCAGGAGGACACCCAAACTGCGAACCTGTGACTTCAGGGGGAGTGTAACCCCGTCCAGCACAGGTTGCCACCCTATACCCTGATCCGGTTTACGATTGACCAGGAAGACCTCTGTCTTGTCGGGATTAATCTTCAGCTTGTTCTTCCTCATCCAGACTGCCACAGCGGTCAGACACTCGTCCAGCACCCAAGGGGATTCCTTGGAGTTTGGTGGGAAAGAGTAGTAGAGTTGTGTGTCATCTGCACAGAGATGGCAACCAACTCCAAAACGGCGGATGACCTCACCCAGCGGTGTCATGTAGATGTTAAAAAGCATGGGAGACAGAATGGAACCTTGCGGGACCCCACAGGTCAAAAGCCAGGGGTCCGAGCAGATGTCTCCCAGCTTTACCAACTGGGAACGACCCTCCAGGAAGGAACGGAGCCACAATAGAACCCCAAGGCCCATCCCGGAGAGTCGTCCCAGAAGGATACCATGATCGATGGTATCGAAAGCATGCTGTGCTGCTCTTTTTTTTTATGACATGGGAAGCTAAGCTATTTTTGTGTTACTGCTGATTCCAAAGTTTTTGTTAAAAAATGAAATCCAGCAACACATCTATTTTGTTATCTAAGATATATCAGTATTTGCATCACAACATCACTCTAAGGCAGTGGTTCTCAACCTGTGGGTCCCCAGGTGTTTTGGCCTACAACTCCCAGAAATCCCAGCCAGTTTACCAGCATCTGGGTAACCCACAGGTTGAGAACCACTGCTCTAAGACTTGCTTGGATGTACAGTGATTGAATACCGCAGACTTCCCCAATTCAACACTTTCTAGCCAGTGTGGCCGACTGCTAGCTGGAGGTGATAGGGATTGAAGTCCAATATATTTGGAGAATACCAGGTTTGTGAAGATTAGCATAACCCTTGAGTAAGGTCACCTCTGACAAAGCTATTTATTTAAAAATAGGACTATGTATCCATTGCAAAAATCAATGGTCAGTGGATAACACTGTATCTGGTTCTAACTGACACTCTTCCAGATCAGCAGGCAACCTCGGGCCTAGAGAACCTATAAATCAGCTTACTGAAAGCTTCTACACCTCAATGGTTTTCGGAAAGTTACAGTGAGAAACCTTCACATTCAAGAATTTCTTGCATAAACAGAACCATTGCCTGAAAATCACATGATCTGCTTTTTGGCAGCTAGACCTGACTCTATTAGCCCAGAAAAGGCTACAAAATGAGGAGTGAAACTCAAGCCAATTAGTTTAGATAGGCTATTACTAAATAAAATTAAAAACTACACATAATTAAAGGAGATAAGAGGAGAAGTGGAAATAGAGAGATAATTGGTATCAACTCCAAGTTTTTCTTATTTTTTGAAATTGCAGCATGACTTCACATTGCCCCGGTGGCACTGTGGGTTAAACCCCTGTGGCTCTTAATGAGACATGCCACATTATCACGGGGTGTCTGCGCCCGACACCACTGGAGAAATTACACTGCTTAGCCAGTATTGCACCACCTGACCTCCGCCGGGAAGTAGCAGCCAATAGTGAAAGGACCAATAATAATAATAATAATAATAATAATAATAATAATAATAATAATAAACCTTTATTTAACCCAAATCATCCGAGAGCTACTTGCTTTTCGGAAAGCCTGTAAAACCTTTCTTTTCCGATAAGCTTTCGATGGGTGAATAACTGGGACTACGTCTGTTCTCATTTTTATTGTATTTTAAAGTTGGTTGTATTGTTTTAATCTACTGCTGTAAACCGAGCCAAATTGGGAGTGGCGGTATACAAGTCATATAAATAAATAAATAAATTTGTACCCCGCTACCATCTCCTGAAGGACTCGGTGTGGCTTACATGAGGCCGAGCCCAAATACAATAGTAAAAACAATAACAACAACAACAACATAACTCAAAAAACAAAGCAATAACATTAACAACACACAATGACGCAATTAAAATCAATGGCAGGGCCAAATGTAATAATTAAAATTAAAAAGTGCTGGGCAGAGACAACTCCAGCTCATCCCTTGTTTGGGCATCAGCCAGCACGCCAATGACTTAAATCAAGAAATTGTTTTCTAAGATCTACAGAGACACTCACTGGAACACCTCAGCAAGCGAGAATCCAAAAGTGGCAGGCTCAAACCCAGAGCCTCAATCCATGGCTGATACGCAATGAGAGACTCCCCCCTGGGCACACAGAAAACTGGGTGACTTGGAAGGTGCTCCTTGGAAGGAGCGGCTTAAGGAGCTGGGCATGTTTAGCCTGAAGAAGAGAAGGCTGAGAGGAGATATGATAGCCATGTATAAATATGTGAGAGGAAGTCACAGGGAGGAGGGAGCAAGCTTGTTTTCTGCTTCCCTGGAGACTAGGACGGGATATACATGCCTTCAAATTACAAGAAATTAGATTCCATCTGAACATGAGGAAGAACTTCCTGACTGTGAGAGCCATTCAGCAGTGGAACTCTCTGCCCTGGAGTGCAGTGGAGGCTCCTTCTTTGGAGGCTTTTAAACAGAGGCTGGATGGCCATCTGTCAGGGGTGATTTGAATGCAATATTCCTGCTTCTTGGCAGGGGGTTGGACTGGATGGCCCATGAGGTCTCTTCCAACTGAAGACTGGGCGACTTGGAAGGCGTTGAACAGACTGCACTCTGGCACCACGAGATGCAGAGCCAACCTTCAGAAACGGGGCCACAAAGTGGAATCCACGACATAAAAGTGTGGAGAAGAGCAAAACTACAGATTACAATGCAGCGTGAGCCCTGCCACCTGCAAACAAGGGCTTCTTTCTGCCTTCAGGCAACACCAGAAGCACTCCAAGTGGCCAGATACTGGTCAAAGGACATTTAATCAACTACCAAGCTTGCAAACTCTGTGTCTTTTGTATTTGTTTGTTTGTTCTGTCAAAAATGTAATACAACTGTTCGGTTGCCTGACACGATAAATAAAATAAACCACAACATGAGGAACTGTATTAAGGGGTTAAACCCCTGTGCCGGCAGGACAGGTCGCAGGTTCGAATCCAGGGAGAGGCGGATGAGCTCCCTCTATCAGCTCCAGCTCCTCATGCGGGGACATGAGAGAAGCCTCCCACAAGGATGATAAAAAAAATCAAAAATCATCCAGGTTCCCCTGGGCAACGTCCTTGCAGACGGCCAATTCTCTCACACCAGGAGTCACACCTGACACGACAAAAAAAAAGAAAAGAAAAAAAGAATGGCATTAGGAAGGTTGAGAAACACTGCTATAAACAGAACAGGGGGGCAAGCTGAAAACCAGGCACCGAAAACGGCATGGTTATTTGCCGAATTGCACACCGCTATTATCTATGTAAAAACACTGCCCAGATAAGCAGTGTGACAAATTGCTCCATGATTTTGTATATGAAGGCCATTTAGTGGTGTCCTGAGCGAGCACAATGCCAATGGGTTATCCCTCTCTGCACATCACTCTGTTCGCGTTTACTGACATGCTGCCAAGGGCTGGGGACAGCTGGACTTGCATTCCAGCCAAGGCCCCCATTTATCAATACAGCACGCACGGAGAATGGTCTCCTTCTCAGTTCCTACTGTGCCTGGCGATGGCTTAGTACAAACAAAGACACTCCCTGAAGATCTATTATTTACTGCAGTGTTCCCTTCGATGTAGTACACGAACTTCTGCAGCACCACCCACACATCTGGGGAGAGAAGCTCTCTCCCGAGTTCAATTAGCAACCAAGGAGAACTGAGAGATGTAGGGGGAGGAGAGAGCTCACTTGGAAAGACCCACAACTTTGCAGGCATCTGAATAAAAGGAAGGAAGAGGGGTAGAGAAAAGATAGGGAAGACTTGCCAGGAGCAAGGAATAGGATCTCAACTTTAGCTGACTTTCTGCAGTTGGCTATGACAAATAATGCCGCAGCATCATCTAAAGGAGCCTTAGTGAATAAAGGGAGAGTGTGTGAGAAAGGTTATGAGGGTTTTGTACAGATTTAAATAAGTAGAAGGAAAAGGAGAATGAAAGAGAATGTTCACAATTTTTTTGTCACAAAAAAAAAGATTTATAATCATGAGAATGAAGATACGCAAAGGAAAACATGGCTCTGCTCCAATCATAGAGAAGCTAATCAGGAGGACTCATCCTCCTTTGCTGATTATCAGTATGCCATTTGCATAATTTCTGGTACAATTTGATTTTTTTTAAAAAAAGAGCCTCATATTTACTGTTATGTGTAGCATTACTTGACATCACAACAGGAATGTTTATATTTATGGAATATTTATCATATTCTCGGGGACCAAATCTGAGCAGGCAATTGTTGCTACTTAAAATACATCCAGCAAACAACAAAGCAAGACAAAACAAAAGAAAACAAACAACATGTCCATAAGACTTTATTTAAAACGGAAGCAAATGGTGTCGTGTCCCTTCACATGCTTTCCAACCCTAGGGCAAACACACACACACACACATCATATATATGGTAGTGCTGAAGGTCACTCGGTGGGTTTCCATGTCCAAGTGGGGAACTGAACCTTGGTCTCCAGAGTTGTAGTTTAATTCTCAAACCATTATACCACATTGGCTATTTATTTACTTACTTACTTACTTATTTATTTATTTAAAGTACGAGGGGTATTTTTTAAGTAAGGTCTGTTTGAACATAAGTACACAACGAAAGTTTATTTCAAAAAAGTAAATTTATTTTCAGAAAGTACATACTTCACTCTATTTTTCGACATAGTTGCCAAGTTTGTTCAAAAACTTATCATACCTCTGAACCACTTTTAAAATACCCTCTTCATAAAAACTTGCCGCCTGCTCCGATAACCAAGAGTTCACTACCTGTTCTCACGAATCCTCTCTTCAACTGAAGCCACCAAAACGTCTGTAATCAAAGAAGGGCGACCGGATCGGTCCTCATCATGGACGTTGTCACGGCCATCTTTGAATTGTCGTACCCACTTACGCACTTTGCTTTCACTCATAACAGTATCACCGTACACTTCACAAATCTGTCGATGAATTTCTGCAGCAGGCAGGTTCCTTGCTGACAAAAACCGTATCACTGAGCGAACCTCACATGCGGAGGGTGAGTTGATAGTCTTAAACATTTTTAAAGCACAGAACAGAACCGTACAGGTTAGCTACAGAGCGGAAACTGAGCACAGTTGTTCCCGAGGCATGCCGGTACACGACGCACGTGCTCGTTGCGGTATGCGCGCGGACTACTAGTGTCTACAACAAATCGGACCTTACTTAAAAAACCTGCTCAAAAATAGGACTGGACCAACCCAGTTTATGTGAAGTGTCCCAAAGTGCATCTACACCATAGCATGAATGCGCTTTGACATCACTTTAACTGCCATGGTTCGATGCTATGGAATCCTGTAATTTGTCATTTGGTGAGGCATCAGTGCATTTTGGCAGAGAAGGCTAAAGATCCCTAGTTAGAAAGCAGGATTGTGAATGATAGAGAGAGGCACACAAGAAAAAGAGAGAGAAGATGTAACTTCTTGCATAAGGCATAAAAGGCTATTTCATGTACAGTACATAGCAGATTATATGAAGTGGCATTAATTAGGTCTGTAGTTTTATTATTACCAGTGTCTTCTTCTGAAAGAGAAATGAGTCTGAAAAGGGAAACAGTCTAGTCCTTGATTTTGAATAGGGAATGGCGCACTATTGTACATACGGAATATATGTTCAATGTGACTGTTCAGCAACCAACACAATCCTATTAATAGGAAAATCCCAGATCACTTTTGCAGAATGTTTCATATTCTCAGATTTCAATGCAAGCACTCATTGAGACAGGGATATCTTGGAAAAAAAATCTCCCCTCCAAAACAGTTGCCTTTGTTCTCACCCTGTGGCCCACTTACATGTCTCTCTGAGGCCAAATTCACTACTGACCCACTTCTGAAACAATTACTTTAATATGAATACAAATTCAGTCACGAAAACTATGAACTATATGCTCTGTGGATTTACGCACGTTATCATATTCAATAAAATTCATTACACGCTTGATCCTGTTGAATATTCATGATCACCCTAATGAAATTTCAAATTTAATCTGGAAAATAAAAAGACCTTCAAAACCTGAGGAGATGGGGGGGGGGGGGGAATTATAGCCAAAGCGTGGGTGTTTGGAAGGATAAAATGCAACAAAAAGTGTTAAGTCGGTGCTGGGACAACTTCTGGCTTTGAAAAGACAAGCACTCAGAGACTTAAATCAAAAGCAGGTGCATCAATGCCTCTGGGAAGGGATACATTATGCATGAGGAATCAGCCACCATCATCGTATTTTGGTTTTCACCTGCTCTTGTGGTGTGCAGCTGTGTCAACTTGGAAAGGTATATGTGTGCACTGGGAGGCCTTGAAGGTTTAAAGCTCCTCTGTTGGCTCTTGATCTACACCAGTTGCTATTATTCAGGTGACTTCTCCTATCCTGCAGACACACATTTCTTTTGGCCAGCTTCCATGAGAACTGGAACCATCTCAAAGAGAACTGCATCTGAACATGTATTAACCAGCACACCTAAAACTAGGCAAGGTGGTAACATTTAAATGCTCCATACATGGAGAAGCGAAAACACCCAAACACATCCTTTCCTTTCCAATCACCCCTCAATACTTGTGTCGCAGCTCAGAGTAGACTCACCTTGCTCCAATCACCAAACCACACAAAGGCTGAAGGTTTTGTAGTTTATTGAAGAAAAAGAAAAGTCTTAAATGCAAAAATAAAGTTCCAAAAGTTCAATAGCAAACAGAATGAAGCATAATCCAAAGAACATCGATCAAACAAGATTCCATGACAGCAAGAACTAATCCAGGACCTAGACTGGATTACTGTAATGCACTCTATGTGGGGCTGCCCTTGAAAATGGCCCGGAAATTTCAGATGATCCAACGGGCGGCAGCCAGGTTGTTAACTGGGGCTCCTTACAGGGAGCGGTCATCCCTCCTGTTCAAGGAGCTCCACTGGCTGCCATTCATTTACCGGACCCAATTCAAGGTGCAGGTTCTTACCTATAAAGCCCTGAATGGTTTGGGACCCGCCTACCTGTGTGACCGCATCTCTGTATATGAACCCACACGATCTCTTCGTTCATCTGGAGAGGCCCTGCTCTCGATCCCACCAGCATCGCAGGCGCGATTGGTGGCGATGAGAAAGAGTGCCTTTTCGGTGGTGGCCCCTCGACTCTGGAACTCACTCCCTAAGGACATCAGGCAGGCCCCAATCCTGGCAGTTTTCAGGAGGAGCTTGAAGACGTGATTGTTCCAGTGCGCCTTCCCAGATTAACGATCCCATAGCACATTTTTTAGGTCTGCTCATATGTCCACAAACGCCACTATCACCTGTTCGTCCATGTTCAACACTATTTCCAATTTTAATTTTTACATTTGGCCTTCCCATAGTTTTAAGTATGTTGTTTTATTGATAATGTTATATGTTTATGTTTTATTTTAATTGCTTGTATTGTTGTGATTATTGCTTGTATTATTGAGTTCGGGCTCAGCCTCATGTAAGCCTCACCGAGTCCATTGGGGAGATGGTAGCGGGGTACAAATAAAGTGTTATTATTATTATTATATTAAGACAGAGTCCCAGGAAGCCAAGAACATTGCCCAAAAGCCAAGGCAATCCAAAGAAGTTACCAGGTTGTTCGCAGAAGTTGCACTGACAAAGATTTGCCTTCAAACACCCCGTTTAATTTACTTTCCCAGCATTAACGCATTCCGTTAACCCCTAATCACACTCTTGTTAGCAAGCCTCGTACTGTGGCAAACTTTGAATTGTAAGCGATCCTCCCTATCTAGATCTAAAGAGCTCTCAATGTCTGATAGCTTGTTAGCCGCCTGAGAATCGTCAGGCTGGGAGCCATCCTCCTCCATCTGCACCTGGCTAGTTTCACTGAGATCAGAAACATCATTTGAAACATTCCTTGCCATGGGAAACTGAACCTCCTCAGATTCTTCTTCAAAAACAACAGGAACATCTTCATGAATCTGAATCCCATCATCTTCCGCCTGAGGCTCCAGCTGAGCCACAACAACTTGCTTCATCCACAGAACTTGGGAAGTGACATGGGCACTGTTCCTACTTATTCATCCACCACTCCATTCACTTTTACACATACACTAAATCAGAGCTTCAAAGGTTACTGTTATAGGGCCAAGAATCCTCAATTGCAGTTTGTTGCTGTTGTGGTTATAGGTCTCATCCCCCCTCCCCACTTAAATCATGTTATTAGCAATATGACATAATGGCACAATGTAACTGTACAGACAGCCCTCAGTAGCCATATTTGCTGCATTCCTCCCCCACCCCCACCAAAAATACCAAAAAAGCAGACTTTTATTTTTGTAATTGTATATAAGACATAGTATGATATATAAGAGGGCCTGAGTATCCACAGATTTTGGTGTCCGGGGGTGGGTGGTCTATAAACCAAAAAAAAAAAAAAGCGGATACCAAGGGGCCACTGCATTTTAGATATACTAATGCCGTATTTCATTGCACAACTGTCACCATTGCATAATACTGGCACCCCCATTTTTTGGGGTCCTGGTTTCAGTATTTTCAAGTTCCTCACATAATAGTCGCTAGTAATAGTAGCTAGGTCGTCCCTGGACAGGTAGGGCGCCAGCCGTCTAGCCTGCCGCAGATGAAAAAAGGCGGTTTTGCTAACGGCGGAGACCTGGGCCTCCATCATCAGCAGAGGGTCCAAAAGGATTCCCAGACCCTTTACCAATGATGATGGGCATAGCGCCTCGCCATCCAGGGTAGGCAGCTAGATATCCCCACTGCCCGGTTGACCCAGCCATAGGATCTCCGTCTTTGCTGGATTCACCCTCAACCTGCTGGCACGCAGCCATCCAGTAATGGCCTTGAGGCACTGATGAAAATAATCGGGTACAGAATCCGGTCTGCCCTCCATCCTCAGCACCAGCTGAGTGTCATCAGCATACTGGTAACACTCAAGCCCAAAACCTCAACCAGCTGAGCAAGTGGTCGCATATAAATGTTAATCAAGGGGGAGAGGGGAGAGAATGGCCCCCTGAGGAACCCCACAAGATAGAGGGGACCTCTCAGAAACCAGGCCTCCTCTCTCCACTCACTGTCCATGGTTGTGAAGAAAGGAGGACAGCCAATTTAAAGCTGTCCCCCTGACTCCAACAGCAGCAAGGCAATGGATCAAAAGATTGTGGTCGACTGTGTCAAATGCTGCTGTAAGATCCAAGCTGGCATCGAAGGCGATCCGTGATGGACACCAGCACAGCCTCCGTCCCATGCCCCACACGGAAGCCGGACTGGAAGGGATCTTGTCCGGCTGTGTCGTCTAGATTAGGGGAAGCAACCTAAAAGTGGTCACTTTAGAATTGTTATTTGTCAGTGAAAGAAACACAACAACAAAAACAACACAGAGACTGGCCTTCCATCAAGTTCTAGTCTCCCTGCCATGGTTTCGTATGTTTTCCTTCATCATGTGCTGTGAATCAGGACTGCTTCTGGAGGAAGACAGGGCTAAAGATAGACTAAAGACAGATGGCTTAGTTGATAATCCTCCAACATTATTTGGACTCAGGTGCAAGGAATTTGTGGTGCATTTGAAAGTGATCTTCAGACTACAATTTCACCATCCTCAGTCAATATATCCCAACCCAGTCTACTCAAACAGCTTTCCATGCCCTAGTCCAGTGGTTCTCAACCTGGGGTCCCCAGAGGTTTTTTTGCCTACAACTCCCAGAAATCCCAGCCAGTTGAGCAGCTGTTAGGATTTCTGGTAGTTGAAGGCCAAAGACATCTGGGGACCCCTTGTTGAGAACCACTGCCCTAGTCTATAATACTCCATTGCCTTCTTGCTCCTACACCAATTTTCTTTCATTTATTTCCTCTGTCCTTATTAGTTATTTTGGGGGGAGGGTGTTGTTCTTCCACATCAGGTATCATCATCATCATCATCGCCAATCACTCATGTCCGAGTAGGATGGCCTTCCAACCGTAGAGTCTTGGAAGTGGGTCTGTAGGTGACTGTGGAGACCTATTCTTCACCCATATATTCTTCCACAGTGAGGACATTGGTTTTGGCTTGTCACACCTTCCTCTTGATACATTTCTCCCTTTCATTGAGATCATGGAATCAAAGAGTTGACCTCATGGGCCATCAAGTCCAACCCCATTCTGCCAAGAAGCAGGAATATTGCATTCAAAGCACCCCTGACAGATGGCCATCCAGCCCCTGTTTAAAAGCTTCCAAAGAAGGAGCCTCCACCACACTCCGGGGCAGAGAGTTCCACTGCTGAACAGCTCTCATAGTTAGGAAGTTCTTCCTAATGTTCAGATGGTATCTCCTTTCTTGTAGTTTGAAGCCATTGTTCCTGTCCTAGTCTCCAAGGAAGCAGAAAACAAGTTTGCTCCCTCCTCCCTGTGGCTTCCTCTGTCTCCTCTCAGCCTTCTCTTCTTCAGGCTAAACATGCCCAGCTCCTTAAGCCGCTCCTCATAGGGCTTGTTCTCCAGACCCTTGATCATTTTAGTTGCCCTCCTCTGGACACATTCCAGCTTGTCAATATCTCTCTTGAATTGTGGTGCCCAGAATTGGACACAATATTCCAGATGTGGTCTAACCAAAGCAGAATAGAGGGGTAGCATTACTTCCCTAGATCTAGACACTATGCTCCTATTGATGCAGGCCAAAATCCCAGTGGCTTTTATTGCCGCCACATCACATTGTTGGCTCATGTTTAACTTGTTGTCCACGAGGACTCCAAGATCTTTTTCACACGTACTGCTCTCGAGCCAGGCGTCACCCATTCTGTATCTTTGCATTTCGTTTTTTCTGCCTCCATTTGTGCTTCATTGAATTCTGCAGCACTGCTGGTCACAGCTGACCTCCAGCTGGAGCGCTCAAGGGCCAGGACTTCCCAGTTCTCAGTGTCTATGCTACAATTTTAAGGTTGGCTTGAAGCCCATCTTTAAATTCTTTTTTTCCTGTCCACCAACCTTCTATTTTCCATTCTTCAGTTGGGAGTACAGTGACTGCTTTAGGAGGCTGTGATCGGGCATTCGGACAACGTGGTCAGTACAGTCAAATTGTGGCTGTATTCCTCCAAATTTTAGGGCTTGCTTCGGACATCTTGTCTTATGTATGGGTGGTTCCACTTTTGTCTATGCAAACCATGCCTGAACATAGATGAAATGATACATGAATATGAAGCCTGATGCACTTTCAAGACGTCCGATCACTTGGCTTTCCAAAGATAAGCCAAGGTTGATGGAAATGTTCCCCCTCAGACCAGAGTGATGAATAATTAGAGCTAGTTTCTGTATCAATTAAAAACAAAGAAAGGATAGAAAGATGGAAAACCAAAGTCCTATGTGTGAAATACCCAGAAAGCCTTAAGAAAAGAAATGTGTATGTAGCCTCTTCCCTGAAGTGCCTGAAAGTGTGCCATCTTAAAGCAGAAAACTGATAGCTTTATTATCACTGCTCTTCAAGACTGTGTAATTGAGTCTATAGCACTTCCAATAACTATAAAATATAAAACATGATCACAGAAAGAGCCAGTTTTAGAAGATGCATAGATAAATCAGAAACATAAGATGATACCATAGCCAGAAGTCTTGTTCAAATCAGAGCATCTTGCCAGATCCTATCAGTTTGTAGAAGCTGCTCACTTCCTCCTTTCTACCAATTTTTTGCTGACCCAAATTTTCAGACTAATGAATGCATTGTGGCTGGGAGCAATCTATTATAATAGCTTTTCATAGACAGGTAAAACTACAAATTAGGCAACACAACCCAAATTCCGTTGTGCAACAAACTACCAATAACAACACGAGAAATTATCATAGTCTAGGAAATGCCAAAATTGTATAATTCTTATTGTATAATTATTGACAGAATGTCCATCATTAAGATGGGCAGAGGGTATGTAGTAGGAAGACCTGGAAATTATAAGGAGTCCATGACATAAATTACTTTTATGTCTGTACAAAAAAAGCTCTTTATTAAAACATATCCAAATTTTAAAGTTATACCAGAAAATATGCAAGTCTTCACTATCATCTTGTAAAATGAAAATGCACAAAATGTTGACAGTAGTGTTCCTTTGCATTTATCATGTTAGGAAGCACATGTTTATCTTTTCTATTCGTACCACAAACACCCCAATTTGTTTTGTTCAGTCCTTATCAAAAAGTTCAATACTTATTTAAAAGATCATATAAATCATAAAGATCTCTATATGTTGAAATTTATATAAATAAAAATGTAAGGTTCGTTTGTGGGATTAACATAACTCAAAAACCACAGGACGAATTGACACCAAATTTCGACAGCATACACCTACCAATCCAATGTATGTCCTTCACTCAAAAAAATTTGATTTTGTCATTTGGGAGTTGTAGTTGCTGGGATTTATAGTTCACCTACAATCAAATAGCATTCTGAGCTCCACCAATGATGCAATTGAACCAAATGGGGCATACAGGACTCCCGTGACCAACAGAAAACACTAGAAGAGTTTGATGGGCATTGCCCTTGAGTTTGGGAGTTGTAGTTCACCTACATCCAGAGAGCACTGTGGACTCAAACAATGATGGATCTGGACCAAACTTGAACACAGATGAGTTTGGGGAAAATAGACCTTGACATTTGGTAGTTGTAGTCACTGGGATTTATAGTTCATCTACAATCAAAGAGCATTTTGAACCCCACCAACGATAGAATTGGGGCAAACTTCTCACACTGAACCCCCATGACTTAAGGCCACCCAGTCCAACTCTCTTCACCGGGGCAGGAAAATGTAATCAAAGCCTTCCCGACAATGAGCCATCCAGTCATAAATATAGATATATATGATTCGCACACACACAGAGATATAGTAACATAGATTTGAAAGGGACCCCTAAAGAAGGACAATTATATGTTGCATATTCCAGAGTAGGCAAACCAGACACTCGCCACATCAACACTGACAAAGAAACAGCAAGAAATACTGTTTACCCACAAGCATAAAGAAATTACATATATTAGAAACCAACACTTTCTTGTTACTTTATTTTCCAGATCACCAGACTGGGCCACAGCAACGCGTGGCAAGGGATGGCTAGCAGAGCAATAAAAGTGTACATTTCAAAACATTCAGGCTCACTTTCACGGCGAAGCTCTACCCAGAATACAACACAGATTTATTATTCAAGAGTGAAACGACTAGAAATTTAACAAACATAAAATGGAAAACAACAGCAACCGTGTTTTGATGAGTAGAATGAGCTTCCTCCACAATACAAAATAACACTGCAAAATAATAATCAGATAAATGTGCTGTTCTGTGGCATTTTTTTGTGACAATGGTATGGTAGTAGCTTTGTTGCTTCTGGTGTTTTTGCAATGGCATTTTATTTATCTCATCATGTGGCTCCATGCTTTTAATAGAGCATTAGCAGCAATTGTCAAAAAAAGTCACTGAACTGAGAAAGAATGGCTGAAGCACAAAAAAAGGATGAGGCTACCAGGATAATGGATGTAAGCAAGACTAAGCCCTTGCGCAGTTTTCATTCATTAAAATGTTATTGGTAACTCAATTCAACTTAAAAGAACATAAAAGTTCAAGTTCAGAACAGTTATGTGATAATTAGACAAATTGTGATTCAGGGCCATTTCAAGGTAATACCCACAGATACCCACCCACAGCCTTTTTTGAACTTTGAAGCTGTCTTCTATGGAATACAACCACTGATGTATTTAATCTGCTTGCACTCTTTGCTCTGTCAGGAAACAGCCTTCTTGTGTCTCCCGCAGAGTTTGGCCAAGTTATTTTTTAAAATTACAATGCCAGAAATCTATCATTGGCATGGCTACTGGCGACAGGGACAGGAGGATTCGGAGCTGTAGTCTAAGGATCTCATTCAGTTTCTAAGATCTACAGAGACACTCACTGGAACACCTCAGCAAGCGAGAGTCCAAAAATGGCAGGCTCAAACTAAGAACCTCAACCAATGGCTGATACCAAATGAGACACTCCCCCCTGGGCACACAGAAGACTGGGCGACTTGAAAGGCGCTGAACAGACTGCGCTCTGGCACCACGAGATGTTGAGCCAACCTCAAGAATTGGGGCTACAAAGTGGAATCCACGATATGCGAGTGTGGAGAAGAGCAAACCACTCACCACCTGCTGCAATGCAACCTGAGCCCTGCCACATGCACAATGGAGGACCTTCTTGCAGCAACACCAGAAGGACTCCAAGTGGCCAGATACTGGTCAAAGGACATTTAATCAACTACCAAACTCACAAATTTTGTATTCTGTCTGTTTGCTTCGTTCTGTTCTGTTACTGGCACGACAAATAAAATATTCCATAAACAGGGAGAAAGCAGAGGGAACCGTCTTTCTTCGTTCCCTACTACCAAGCTCTGTCTTTTGGGATGCCCAGCCAGAGGCTGAGAGGAGATATGATAGCCATGTATAAATATGTGAGAGGAAGCCACTGGGAGGAGGGAGCAAGCTTGTTTTCGGCTTCCCTGGAGACTAGGATGCGGAACAATGGCTTCAAACTACCAGAGAGGAGATTCCATCTGAACATGAGGATGAACTTCCTGACTGTGAGAGCCGTTCAGCAGTGGAACTCTCTGCCCCGGAGTGTGGTGGAGGCTCCTTTTTCGAAGCTTTTAAACAGAGGCTGGATGGCCATCTGTCAGGGGTGATTTGAATGCAACATTCCTGCTTCTTGGCAGGAGGTTGGACTGGATGGCCCATGAGGTCTCTTCCAACTCTTTGATTCTATGATTCTATGATCCTGCATCTTTTCCCCTGTCTTTCTCAATTTTTCCCCATTTTCCACAGTTTGGAGTCAAGTAGCACCCAACTCCTAAAGACACATTCCGTGTTCCATTTCCATGTGCTGTGGAAATGGAAACATGGAGTCTCATTGGAAGTGCCCTTATGTCTGAAGCACATGGAAACGGAGCCCAGGATGCATGGGATGAGGTCCTAAAAATGTAACGTATATGGCTCCGGTCCAGCGTACCTGTCCGAACGTATCTCCTTCTACATCCCGCCTAGGAATTTAAGATCTTCTGGAAAGGCCCTGCTCTCGGCCCCACCCTTGACACAAACGAGATTGATGGGGACGAGGGACAGGGCCTTCGTGGTGGTGGCCCCCCCGCCTGTGGAATTCCCTCCCCCGGGGAAATTAGATCGTCGTCATCCCTCCTCTCTTTCAGAAGGAAATTAAAAACATGGATATGGGACCAGGTTTTTGGGTAATCTGGCAGACTGACAAGGACAATGACAACAAGATGCTATGGAAACGGATTATGATAAGCTGAATGGAATCACTAATTACAAAACCCGGTGAGACGACAGCCACCAGGCTGACTTCTTTTCTAGTAGATTTTATTGTATTAACTCAATGTTTTAATGATTTATAATTACTGTTTTGTTGTGTATTTTATTGTGTTTAATTGTAGGCATCGAATATGTGCCGGCTAGAAGCTCCCCTGAGTCCCCCCTAGAGGGTTGAGAAGGGCGGGGTAAAAATATCCTAAATAAATAAATAAATAAATAAATAAATGATGCTACAAAACTCTTGGTCATTCCTAATCCTACTACTTATAGGTATTTCAGCTAAAGGTGCCAGACCTCTAAAGGCATCACATTTTTTCATCTCACAAATAGTCAAACAATACAATTTCCAAGACACCCCATTATACATATGCAAGTATTCCAAAATCCAAGGGGTGTGTGTGAAATACTGTTCACATATTTCATCTATATAAATAAAAATGTAATGTTCGTTTGTGCTATTCACAGAATTCAGAAACCACTGCGGCAATTGACACCAAATTTGGACACTATGTCCCTTACAACCCAATATATGTTCTCCACTAAAAAAAAACCAATGAAAACCAAAAGCAGAAAGGACTTCTAAACTGCATGTCCACAAAGGAGAAACTGCATGTCTACAGAGACCCATGGCCATGCCCCCCTCCTCCTCCTCGCGGGGAAACAGCCGGCCGTTAAAGCCAGGCGCACGTGCATGGCCACACACACACACACACACAAGCGAGTGGAGGTGGAGGCTTGCAGCATGCAGCCCCTTCTCTTTCCCTCCTATGTCAGGAGGGCAGTCTCCTCCTCCTTTCCCTGTTAGAAGAGGAAAGGGCGGATGAGTGCCAGCAGCAGCAACGGAGCAAGTAAGAAGGGGAAGGGGAGGGGGGGAGGAGGTGAGAAAGGTCCATGGTGCTTGAATGAAGGACCTTCCTTCTCTCTCTCCCTCCCTCCCCTTCTTTCTTCCCTTTCCTTCCTCCTTCCTTTCCTTCTTTCCCTCCTTCCCTTCCTTCCTGTCCCTCTTTCTTCTTTTCCTCCCTCCCTCCTCCCTTTCCTCCTTCTTTCCCTTTCTTCATTTCCTTCCTCTCTCCTTCTTCATCCCCTCCTTTCTTTCCCTCCTCCTTCCTTCCTCCCTTCCTGTCCCTCCTTTCTTTTCCTTCCTTCCCTTCTTCCTCCCTCCTTCCTTTTTCCTTCCTTCATGTCCCTCCTTCCTTCCTTCTTCCTTTCCTTCTTTCTATGTAAGATATAAATACAATATTAAATGGAAGGGACAGTCAAGAAGTAACGAGAGAAGGAGGGAAAGAGGGAAGGAAGGAAGGAGAGAAGCAGGGAGGGAAAGAAGGAAAGAAAGATAGAGAAGCAAGGAAGGAGAAAAGGAAATAAAAAAAGTGAAAGGAAAAAGAGAGGGAAGGAAGGAGAGAAAGAACAAACAATAGGGAAGGAAGGAAGGATGTAACTAAAGAGCAAAGAAAGGGAGGAAAGAAACAGGTAGAGATGGAAGAAAGAAGGGAGATAAGGAAAGAAAAAGAGGGAAGGAAAGAGAGAAAGAGGGAGGGAAGGTTGGCCACAGCAACGTGTGGCGGGTACAGCTAGTATATCAGATAAGGGACACTTAATCTGTTTAACTTTACCTCTTTGATTATGAAGCATAATATCTTCAATGCTTCAAAAAGAAGCAGTCGGATAATATATTGTCGAAGGCTTTCATGGCTGGAATCACTTGGTTGTTGTAGGTTTTTCGGGCTACATGGCCATGTTCTAGAAGCATTCTCTCCTGGCGTTCTACCTGTATCTATGAGAAGCATCCTCAGAAGTTGTGATCTCACAACCTCTGAGGATGCTTGCCATAGATGCAGGCGGAACATCAGGAGAGAATGCTTCTAGAATATAGCCCGAAAAAACTACAACAACCCAATCTGATAATAAATTGATAGGTGCTAGTCTGGACCCCAGAAAAGACCAGTATTCAAACCTGCACAGGATGACTTAACTATCTGTTTAGTAAGTCAACTACAGGACTGTGGTGGAGATAAAATAGGGAGGGAAAGAAAGTAATTACACCAACATGGCCCCTTGGAAGAAAGACATGATAAACTAATCTATATTAATAAAAATGTAATGTTCGTTTGTGGGATTAACAGAACTAAAAAAACCAGTGGGTGAATTGACACCAAATTTGGACAGCATACACCTAACAACCCAATGTATGTCCTTCACTAAAAAAAAATTGATTTTGTCATTTGGGAGTTGTAGTTGCTGGGATTTATAGTTCAGCTACAATCAAAGAGCATTCTGAACTCCACCAATTATGGAATTGAACTAAACGTGGCACACAGGACTCCCATGACCAACAGAAAACACCAGAAGGGTTTGGTGGGCATTGACCTTGAGCTTGGGAGTTGTACTTCACCTACATCCAGAGAGCAGAGACCCCCTAAAGAAAGACAATTATATGTTGCATGTTCCAGAGTAGGCAAATCAGACAACGAAGCAGCAAAAAATACTGTTTACCCACAAGCCTAAAAAAATTACATATATTAGAAACCAACACTTTCTCATTACTTTATTTTCCAGTCACCAGACTGGGCCACAGCAACGCGTGGCAGAGGACAGCTAGTTATTCATAAAATACTGCAAAAGTTATAATTACATTATTCCTCTGTTCAGCCTTGCTGGGGTGATATGCGTGTTCTCCTTGGGATATCCCACTATTTGCTCTGCATTACAATTGTGAAACAGCACACACAGTGAATGGAAAGCACTTGCTATCTCACCCTCCCTCCTTCCCCCACCAAAGCAACCACAATCTGTCTTTGTCTCAGGAGGGATTATGTCACCAGAACACAATGCATCAAGTCATGCCAGCTACATCACTGAGCATGCTGTTTGGAGAACATGCCGTTGAACTCAAGTCAGGCACGGGCCACAGCTATACCACACGTCAGCACAAGGGCTGCTCTGAGTAGAGAATGCTTCGTGCTTTGGTGTGAGTTTAATTCAGATCTATTGAACTGGGGAGGAAACAGGAGTCCATGCAACAGAGCTGTAGGTCACACTGCATATTGAGTGCCAGGCAGCCCGGCCTCTCCAAGAGCACCATCCTGGAAAGAAGTGATGAGTGGAGTGCCGCAGGGTTCCGTCCTGGGCCCGGTCCTGTTCAACATCTTTATTAATGATTTAGATGAAGGGTTAGAAGGCATCATCATCAAGTTTGCAGACGACACCAAATTGGGAGGGATAGCCAATACTCCAGAGGACAGGAGCAGGATTCAAAACGATCTTGACAGATTAGAGAGATGGGCCAAAACTAACAACAAGGACAAATGCAAGATACTCCACTTAGGCAGAAAAAAATGAAATGCAAATATACAGAATGTGGGACGCCTGGCTTGAGAGCAGTACGTGTGAAAAAGATCTTGGAGTCCTCGTGGACAAGTTAAACATGAGCCAACAATGTGATGTTGTTGCAAGCCACAGGGAGGAGGGAGCGGAACAATGGCTTCAAACTACAAGAAAGGAGATTCCATCTGAACATGAGGAAGAACTTCCTGACTGTGAGAGTTCAGCAGTGGAACTCTCTGCCCCGGAGTGTGGTGGAGGCTCCTTCTTTGGAAGCTTTTAAACAGAGGCTGGATGGTCATCTGTCAGGGGTGATTTGAATGCAATATTCCTGCTTCTTGGCAGGGGGTTGGACTGGATGGCCCATGAGGTCTCTTCCAACTCTTTGATTCTATGATTCTATGAACAATGTGATGTTGTGGCAAAAAAAAAAGCCAATGAGATTTTGGCCAGCATCAATAGGAGCATAGTGTCTAGATCTAGGGAAGTGATGCTACCCCTCTATTCTGCCTTGGTTAGACCACACCTGGAATATTGTGTCCAATTCTGGGCACCACAATTGAAGAGAGATATTGACAAGCTGGAATGTGTCAGAGGAGGGTGACGAAAATGATCAAGGGTCTGGAGAACAAGCACTATGAGGAGTGGCTTAAGGAGCTGGGTATGTTTAGCCTGAAGAAGAAAAGGCTGAGAGGAGATACGATAGCCATGTATAAATATGTGAGATGAAGTCACAGGGAGGAGGGAGCAAGCTTGTTTTTTGCTTCCGTGGAGACTAGGATGCGAAATAATGGCTTCAAATTACAACAAAGGAGATTCCATCTGAATATGAGGAAGACCTTTCTGACTGTGAGAGCCGTTCAGCAGTGGAACTCTCTGCCCCGGAGTGTGGTGGAGGCTCCTTCTTTGGAAGCTTTTAAACAGAGGCTGGATGGCCATCTGTCAGGGGTGATTTGAATGCAATATTCCTGCTTCTTGGCAGGGGTGTTCTGTCGCGCGCTGGGCCTGTAAATAGTTGTCTTTAAAAAGGACGTGCAACCTTTGCCCAACGGGAAGCCAGGGGGCTAAAGAGAAGTTCTCAGAGGTTTCCACCACAAACAGTCTTTAGATGTTTTGAGAAGTACAACAAAATCTTTTATTAATAAATAATCAAACAGAAACTTCTCTTGTCTTCAGTAAAGTTAAGTAAATGATTCCAAGCTTTCGGGCAACTGGTGAATTCCTAAACTTGCCCACGAAGGACAGGCAACTATCTTCAATAACTTCTTCTTTAAAGGAAAATCCCCTTTTTAACTTCTCCCAGGCTGACTGAAACCTAAACCTAACTGATGTGGGCACCACTACCGGGTTGAACTGTCTCTCAAAGCACCGAGTGGACCTACCAGCAAGGCCTGTAGTCTCTTCAGCTGGAGTTCTTTGATCTTTAGGGCTGTTTCTCTGGAAAGTCATTGGAGACTCTTTTCCTTCAGCTTCTGTTGGCATTTCTGTGACCCTGGAAATTCTTAAAGCTGTGGGGATGCTTCCCTGGAAATACTTAGGAGACTCTTAAAGCTGTTCTCCCCTGGGAATTCTTAAAGGTTGAAGCTTTTGTACAGGGGAAGGTTTACACATGTCCTGTACATTGGCTAACCTTGCAGAGACTAACTAAAAAATGGCTGCCTTCCCTTTCCAACTGTCCTGAGCAAGGGGCGGGACCAAAACTTAATGATGATGGACAGGTGACTTGCCCTATCACTGCAACCAAAGGAAGCCACCTTTCTGCAGAACCCCTGAAACCCTGAACTGCAAGCAAATACTCAATACAAAGCAAATAAAATTGGAGCTCCTGGTACAGCTGTACCAGAACAAGGGGGTTGGACTGGATGGCCCATGAGGTCTCTTCCTGACTGTGAGAGCCATTCAGCAGTGGAACTCTCTGCCCCGGAGTGTGGTGGAGGCTCCTTCTTTGGAAGCTTTTCAACAGAGGCTGGATGGCCATCTGTCAGGGGTGATTTGAATGCAATATTCCTGCTTCTTGGCAGGGGGTTGGACTGGATGGCCCATGAGGTCTCTTCCAACTCTTTGATTCTATGATTCTATGATTCCAACTCTATGATTCTATGCTTTGCTGCCCATTACACAGACTGATTATCCACACAACTTGATTCTATCTCTCCCGCTCCTTTATCCAAACCCAAGAAAACACCTGCAGACGAAAACATATACAATGGCTCAGCTATGAAGAATCAGTAAAATGAATGAATGGCTGCATTGTTGACAGCACATGTCACTGGCACCCGTTTTGTAATTCCCTGCCCAGGCACAAGATCACTGCTGTGTATGACTAACACATGCCCATCAAGATGGCATCTACCAATGTCTTGACAGATGTCGCCCCAAGACAGGTCAAGAGCTTGAGCTTGATTGTCGTCTGGCCAAGAAGTAAATTCAGCCAGAACTCCACGTTTACTGGACCTTCAGTCTATGCGCGTAAAAAGCGCATAAAAAGCAACCACTGTATACATTTCATACTTATCCCATGCTTAACAACAATAATTTGTTAACAAACATTACGCATTCACTCAGGAGGAAGACAGAATTTGCATAAGGGTTATTGCTGGCACAGATGGCAATAGAATGAAATGCTTACACTGCATAGTTTAAAGCAGAGCAGGCAAGAGAGAGCAATGTGTGTGCGTGTGTCTAGGGGTAATATTGCTGCCTCTCCTTCTGTTTAGGGTCCAAAGGTTTCAGAATTTATAATCAACCTCATTTTGAAAATGATAATTTTTGTGTCATTTGGAAAGGGGCAGATGCCGTACCAGTACTGTAGAAAGACAGAGAGGGCAACAGCATTGCAGGGATTTTCACTGATCCTCAATAAAAGTCCTCCAACACTTCTCTCTCCCAATCACAGTGTTGTTGTTGCCGTGTTCCTTCAAGTATTTTCTGACTTATGATGACTCTAACAAATTTATTTATTTATCTATATAAATAAAAATGTAATGTTCGTTTGTGGGATTAACAGAACTCAAAAACCACTGGACACAAGACACCTAACAACCCAATGTATGTCCTTCACTCAAAAAAATGATTTTGTCATTTGGGAGTTGTAGTTGCTGGGCTTTATAGTTAACCTACAATCAAAGAACATTCTGAACCCCACCAGTGATGGAATTGAGCCGAACTAGGCACACAGGACTCCCATGACCAACAGGTTTGGTGGGCATTGACCTTGAGTTTGGGAGTTGTAGTTCACCTACATCCAGAGAACACTGTGGACTCAAACAGTGATGGGTCTGGGCCAAACTTGGCACAAATATTCCATATGCCCAAATATGAACACAGGAGGAGTTTGGGGGGAATAGACCTTGACATTTGGGAGTTGCAGTTACTGGGATTTATAGTTCACCTACAATCAAAGAACGATGGAATTGAACCAAATTTGGCCCACAGTTCTCCCATGACCAACAAAAAATACTGGAAGGGTTTGGTGGGCAGTGTCCTTTGGTTTTGGAGCTGTAGTTCACCTACATCCAGAGATCACTGTGGACTCAAACAATGATGGATCTGGATCAAACTCTACACAAGTACTCAATATGCCCAAATGTGAACACTGGTGGAGTTTGGGGAAAATAGAATCCTGAGATTTGGGAGTAGTTGTTGCTGGGATTCATAGTTCACCTACAATCACAGAGCATTCTAAGGAGCCCCCGGTGGCACAGTGGGTTAAAGCACTGTGCCGGCAGGACTGAAGACCAACAGGTTGCAGGTTCGAATCCGGGGAGAGGTGGATGAGCTCCCTCTATTAGCTCCAGCTCCTCGTGCGGGGACATGAGAGAAGCCTCCCACAAGGATGATAAAACATCAAAAATCATCCAGGCGTCCCCTGGGAAACATCCTTGCAGACGGCCAATTCTCTCACAACAGGAGCGGTTGCTTCTGACAAAAAAAAAAAAAAAAAAAAAAAAGAACATCCTAAGCCCCACCAATGATAGAATTGGGCCAAACCTCCCACACAGAACCCCCATGTGGGCCACAGCAATGCATGACAGGGGACGGCTAGTTTATTACATATATTTATACCCCACTTTTCTCCGCCCGAGAGGGGACTCAGGGCAGCCTTACAACAAGCACCGTATGATGATATCACTCTCATAGACAATCAACAATACATTAAATCTAATATCCTTAGGGAGCAATCTAATATCCTTAGGGAGGGCGTTCCATAGCCAAAGGGTCACCAATGAGAAGGCCCTGTCTCTTGTCCCCGCCAGCCATACTTGTGACAAAGGCGAGACCAAGAGTAGGGCCTCCCCAGACAATCTTAAAGTCCTGGAGGGTTCATAAAACACATTAAACAGGCTCCCAGAGGGAAAGGAACCACAGTAGTGTACTGTCAACACAGCATTGCACCATTGGGAGCCATATATCATGCCCTGGTGGGCAACTGCTAGAAGCCAGACAGCTGTACTTTCTCCTGCAAGAAACTGGAGGGCTGTGCTACTACCATGTCCCATGTCTCCCCGCCATGTTTGGCACCTCCAGGCCGTTTTAGGTCCAGGAGTATTGTCAGTGTTTTAATTAAATAACCAAGGTATAAATTATACATTTTCATGACAAAGTGCTGGAAGTCCTTGAGGGGCTTAAAATGGGAGTTGAAGCACACAGTAAGTCCCCACATCCATGGACTCAATATTCATAGATTCAACCCCCCACAACTTGAAAAGACCCCCCCCCCCCAAATAATTAAAAAAGGACACCTTGATTTTGCTATTTTATCTAAGGAGCACCATTTTATTATGCCACTGTATATTATATTAAGCACACACATTTTGGTCTCCATAAGGGTTCCTGGAACCAAACCTCAGTGAATAGATTATTATTATTATTATTATTATTATTATTATTATTATTATTAACTTTATTTGTATCCCGCTAACATCTCCCGAAGGACTTGATGCGGCTTACAAGGCCAAAAGCCCTCAATAAAAACAACAGCATAACAAATACACATAACTCATAAAGCAAACTAAAAACATTAAAGCAATAACAAAAAACAGTAAAACAATACACCATGACGCAATAAAACTAGGGACCAGGCCAGATGTAATGGGTACAATTAAAAAGTGCTGGATATGACAGGTGAAATATGAGGATTTAGGGTAAGTGCGATGTGCAGACAATCTTAAAAGTCTAATAAAATGCATCTGGGACATGATTTATTTATTTATTTATTTCAGAGTTTTCTATACCGAGCTTCTCAACCTCATTGAGGGACTCAGCCCGGTTTCCAGCCATAAAAACATATACACTCATTAAAATATCATATATCACAATTACAAAAACAACTTTAAAAACACTATATATAAAACTACAGTGGTCTGTCGTCCTATTAAGATGGAACTACATCAACTTCCATCCAGGGTCCTCATTCATCGAAGGCCTGACTCCACAGCCACGTCTTCACCCGTTTCCTAAATGTTAGGATGGATGGGGCGGTTCTGGCCTCCAGAGGGAGAGAGTTCCAGAGTCGCGGGGCCACCACCGAGAAGGCCCTGTCCCTCGTCCCCACCAGGCGCGCTTGCGAGGCCGGTGGGACCGAGAGCAGGGCCCCTCCAGATGATCTTAATAATCTTGATGGTTCGTAGGGGAGAATACGTTCGGAGAGGTAAACAGGGCCGGAGTCGTTTAGGGCTTTATAGGTCAACACCAGCACTTTGAATTGTGCTCGGAAGCTAATTGGCAGCCAGTGGAGCTGGCGTAACAGCGGAGTGGTGTGCTCCCTGTACCCAGCCCCCGTTAGTAATCTGGCTGCCGCGCGTTGGACTTGCTGCAGCTTCCGGGCAGTCTTCAAAGGCAACCCCACATAGAGAGCGTTGCAGTAGTCTAAGCGGGATGTAACCAAAGCATGTGCAAGGAGTTTTCTATTCTGGAAAGGCACACTGGAACAGCCAAGCCTTCAAGCTCTTCCTAAAGACTGCCAGCGTTGGGGCTTGTCTGATGTCCTTGGGGAGGGTGTTCCAGAGTTGGGGGGCCACCACAGAGAAGGCCCTGTCCCTTGTCCCCACCAAGCGCACTTGTGAAGCAGGTGGGATCACGAGCAGGGCCTCTCCAGATGAACAAAGGGAACGCGTGGGTTCATAGACGGAGATGCGGTCACACAGGTAGGCAGGTCCCAAACCGTTTAGGGCTTTGTAGGTGAGCACCTACATCTTGAATTGGGCCCGGAAAATGAACGGCAGCCAATGGAGCTCCGTGAACAGGAGGGTTGACCTCTCTCTGTAAGTAGCACCAGTTAACAACCTGGCTGCCACCCGTTGGACCAGCTGAAATTTCCGAGCCGTTTTCAAGGGCAGCCCCACGTAGAGCGCATTACAGTAATCCAATCTGGAAGTGACCAAGGCATGGACCACCCCAGCCAGATCAGCCTTCACAAGGTACGGTCGCAGTTGGCGCACGAGTCTCAGTTGTGCAAAAGCCCTCCCAGTCACCGCCGACGCCTGAGCCTCAAACTTGAGTGATGAATAGATATCAAGAGCCCACTATGCTTTGTCTATCCTATATGGGAATACAAGAAATATCTTTCTGTGTTGTGGCACTCCCACTGAGCATTGCAAGTCCTTGCAAGTCAAACTTGCATCCATTCAATGTAACATGATAAATATTCACTCAACATTTACAGTATATTCTGGCGTATAAGACTACTTTTTAACCCAAGAAAATCTTCTCAAAAGTCAGGGGTCGTCTTATACGCGGGTGTAGTCTTATGCATGGGAGTTGTCTTAACTCTATATTTTAACTGGAAAAGTTGGGGGTCGTCTTATATGCCCAGTCGTCTTATATGCCGGAATATACGGTAGAGTCCTCGTGACCACAGGTTGGTTCAAACTTGTTTTTTAGGAAGAGGAAGTGATGGTTCACTACATTGTAATTATACTGATTTGTTTTAAATTGTTTACATTGTTTTAAAATTACTTTTATTGTATACCCAGTATACTGCATTCTCCAAACACAGGGTGGAATAGATATATGTTAATAAACATAAATAAATGAAATATGACATAGCACAATTCTCATAAAGCTACTTCTTTAAAATCGAAGCAGCATAAATAAAAGAAGTCAGATTTTGTTTATTTTTAAAATGTCACAAAAACCAGACCAATCTGAATTATACTGTGTTCTACATATTCTGTGACCAAAAGAAGAATCTTTAGTGTGGGATGATAGCGAAGATGTCTTATGTATTTTTAAATAATGAGGGAGGTCATCCCTTTAAAGAAGATCTACAAAATAAAGGACAGTAGGGTTGTATTTTCCCTCTTCCTTCACGAAATCTGACAGCACACAGTCCCCAAATGCACTAATGGCAACACGCCAGGAAGGACGTCTGTTGTGTTTATGGGTTTTGCAGTTGACATATCTTGCAGCCAAATATAGAATTATTCACTTCGGTGATATCACAGGCTGTTCTTCAGAAAAAGAAAGAACAGCCCACTGGGTTCATTCTATCTCATCCCTTACGTCATATATTGTGTGCCAGTCTGCATGAAAAAAAAAATACACAAGAACAACAGAAGATTGTAATAATTGTGCATAGGAAGCATTGATGCAAGGGTGAAAATTATACATACACATTATAATAATTCTCTACCCAAAGTCAACTTTTTCTACAAAGTATTTGGATTGATTTCTTAGCTGTCATCCTTATCGTAGGAAAAAACATCTAGGCACAAAATTGCCATTGCTCATATTTGTACCTTGTTACTTTTGCCTCTCCCTTATTGTTCTGTCGCACGCTGGGCCTGTAAATAATTGTCTTTAAATAGGACGTGCGACTTGAGCCCAGTGGGAAGCCAGGGCCCCCCGAAGAGAAGTTCTCAGAGGTTTTCCACCACAAATGTCTTTAGATGGCTTGTGAAGTATAACAAAGTCCTTTATTAATGAACAATCAAACAGAAACTTCTCTTGTCTTCAGTAAAGTTAAACAAATGATTCCAGGCTTTATGCAACTGGTGGCTTCCTAATCTTACCCACGAAGGACAGGCAACTGTCTTCAATAACTTCTTTACTTTAAAGGAAAATCCCCTTTTTAACTTCTCCCAGGCTGACTGTAATCTAATTCTTACTGATGTGGGCTCTGCTACCGGGTCGAACTGCGTCGCGAAGCACCAAGTGGGCCTACCAGTAAGGGCTTGGATATACTCCAGCTGGAGTTCTTTGGTCTTCCAAACTGTTCACCCTCTGAAATTCTTCAAGGCCTTTGAGATGTTTCCCTGGGAATCTTTGGAGATCTTTGGATGCTCTTAAGACTGTTCTCCCCCAGAAAGTCTTAAGGGTTGAAGCTTTTGTATAGGGGAAGCTTGCACACATCCTGTACATTAGCTTTCCTTGCTGAGACTAACTAAAAATGGCTCCCTTCCCTTCCCAATTGCCCTGAGCAAGGGGCGGGACCAAAACTTAATGATGATGGACAGGTGACTTGCCCTACGACTGCAACCAAAGGAAGCCACCTTTCTGCAGAGTCCCTGAAACCTAGGACTGCAAGCAAACAATACAAAGTTGGAGCTCCTGGTACAGCCGTACCAGCACACTTATCTTCTCCTCCTACCACCTCCCCCTTTATCAGAACTGGGAGCTGGTTGAGCATTCTGGGATATACAGTAGGTTTAAACTCAGTATTAATTTAACTAACATATAAAATGAATCCAGCAGAGATCATTCAGAACTGGCAAATTGTGTGGTAATTGCTATTCAATGATTGCATGCCAACAATTGAAAACAACGACACATGTCAAACCCAGGAATGAATGAGGACAATGTGGGACAACAAAATAACAGCTAAAATGACATGTAAAGGACTCCAAAGACAACTGGTTCTGTTTATAAAGTCTGAAGACAACTGGATCTGTTTTTAAACAAACGGAAACTCACATACAATTTCATAAAATAATTTTTTATCCATATGTGTGCCATATAGGAACATTATCTATATAAATAAAAATGTAATGCTCATTTGTGGGATTAACAGAACTCAAAAACCACTGGACAAATTGACACCAAATTTGGTCACAAGACACCTACTAACCCAAGAAGTGACTATCACTTAAAAAAATTGATTTTGTCATTTGGGAGTTATAGTTGCTGCCATTTATAGTTCACCTACGATCAAAGAGCATTCTGAACTCTATTGATGATGGAATTGGACCAAATGTGGCACACAGGACTCCTATGGCCAACAGAAAACACTTCAAGGGTTTGGTGGACATTGACCTTGAGTTTGGGAGTTGTAGTTCGCCTATATCCAGGGAGCACTGTGGACTCAAACAATGATGGATCTGGACCAAACTTGGCACGAATATTCCATATGCCCAAATATGTACACAGGTGGAGTTTGGGGGAAATAGACTTTGACATTTGGAAGTTGTAGTTACTGGGATTTGTAGTTCACCTACAACCAAAGAGCATTCTGAACCCCACCAACTGTCAACTGTATATATCAATGCAATTTTTCTCCTTTGGAGATTGGCAAAGTTCCTTTTGGGGCACCAATTCCCAGAATGCCCAGCTGTAAAAGAAAGGAAGAAAGAAAGAAAGAAAGAAAGATAGAAAGAATCTCTACTCTGTTTTCAATCTCCCTCTTGCATTGTAACTTTCAGTAAAAGAATGAAGCCCTTTCTTAAGAAACAGCTACAGCATTAAACACACAGACACAAATAGACTTACATGAGAATAACACAGGTGTGAGCAAGAGAATTGGTCCTTTTGTGTGCTACCAAGTGCAGGAGCCTCCACTTGATGACGATCTCTCTGGTCACCCTCTCTCACCCTCAGCTGGGAACCAACATGGTTTGCATTGTATATTGTTTAATGATGCAAGAGATTCCCACCCACGTCCCACAAGGGAGGGAATGACCCTGGGCCCATTAGTGAAGAAGCAAACTCATTGAAAATGTCACTTAAAAGAGTTGTTTAATCTCCCACAATCCATTCTAGGGGTCAAACTGGGAGGAAAGAAGTTAGAATACCTAGGGGTGTATATACCTAAAAATGTAAATAATATAATTCAGATAAATTATAATAATATAATAATAATATAATAATAAAACTTTATTTGTACCCCACTACCATCTCCCCAAGGGACTCGGTGCGGTTTACATGAGGCCGAGCCTACAATACAACAATAAACAATAACAACAATAATACAAAACAATAAATAAATTCATAAGCAAAAATAAGCAATAAACATTAACAATAACATGACACGTTTAAAAACCTATGGCTGGGCCAAATGTAATAATTAATTTTTTAAAATAATAATGCTGGGCATGACAAGGTGACATGTAACTGGGATAGAAATTTTTGGAGAGGGAAGAAATGTGCAGACAATCTTAGATCATTAATAAAGTGCGTTTAGGGACATATTGCTGGG